>CM032756.1:4670950-5887676 GCA_019155195.1 Avicennia marina
CCAATTGGGCTTCGAACTTTGGGCCATTGAGTACCAAGCTCGATTTTAGCCCACGCGTACCGACTAGGCTTCAACTTTTGGGCCTTTCTCTTTTTTATTTTTTTATTTTTTTTTTTTTTTTTGCGAATCTGTCTAACCTTTTCTTGCGTTTCTTTTGCAGTTTTCATTATGGTGCATTTCAAGGGCAGCTTTTCTCCTTCAGGTGTGGAGCATTTGGTCATCCTTGATGAAGAAGGTCATCCTCTTGAGAGGAGCACGATCTTGGATGTTTATCCTCCACTTCTCCATCGTCCTTGGCCCCGGCTGGAAGCTGCTGATCGGATGGACAGTTGGACTCGAGAGGTGCCTTTTAGTAAGACCTCTAAGGCATATACCTTGCGGTCGTCTCATCATCACGCTGCTGTCAGGCCGGTCCTTCTTCCGACTCTAGGGCGCCAGATTGTGGAAGGAAAAGCTAAGTGGGGTGATGTTCTTCCATGTGTTGGGGAGTTTCGTTTTATCGAAGGCTATTGGGAGTGGGCTGAGGATGTGCTTAGCCGTTGCGAGCGTGACTTGAGGGCAGCCCAAATTTACGATGCCGTGTATGCCTCGATGTTTACCTACGATCGATGCTCTAACATTCTGCGGGCGATTTATGAGGCGTGGTGTCCATCCACTAACACGCTCTTCACCTCTTATGGCGAGGTGTCTATTTCACTACATGACTTACGGAGTTTAGCTAGACTCCCGATTTATGGGAGGTTTTATGACGAGGTGGTCCCGAGCGCGAAGGAGCTTGTGGGTCTCAATGATCAAGGCAAGAGGCATCTTCCCCAGTCTTGTCAATATTTGTTTCATGCTTACCGGTTTTTGCGCAGCAACTCAAATGATGCTCGGGCTTCCTCGGTCTCCATCAAAGACTGGATTAGCTTCTGGTGCAGGAGAAAGGCGAAGTATGTTGCACCTCCTGCCCGAAAAGAGAAGAAGTCGGCTCGCCCCAAATCTTCTTGCAACCCATCTGGTGAGATCAGTGCGCATCAGCCCTGGTCTGTTGTAGACGAAGAGCCCTTTGTACGCCTCGGTGTCCCTGATAATTTGAGAGTGGGACTTATTTAGCGGCATTTCTAGCTTGCTGGCTCAGCGTCTTCGTCCTTCCCATCGAGGGTGCTGGTTCTGTACGTCCTAGCACTTTCAAGATGGCATGTGTTATGGCGACTGGGAGGGCAGTGAGTTTGGCGATCCCTGTCCTTACGAGCCTCTATCGTGGTTTGGGAAGGATTGCGCAATCACGGAGGCCTTCACGGATACTCTCCCCGTTCCCGCTTCATTATATTTATGCGTGGGCTGCACACTTCTTCAAGACTCACTATTTAACCCATAAGGACGTCGATAGTCTGAAGATGGTTGTCTATTCAGGCAAAGGCGGAGCGAGGTATTACGACCCACGGGAGGCGCACTGGAGAATTCACAAAGGCGACCTTTTTGGGTGGACTGACACCATGATTACTAAACAACAGGATATCTTCTATCTTGATGATGGTAGCCATAGGCGCCATGAGGATGATTATTTTGCTGCGATTCGCTCGGGCTATCTTTCATTGAGGCAGGGTGCTCAGTGTATTGTTGAGCCTTATAGCCCGCACCGATTCAGCCGTCAGTTCGGTTTTTATCAGGAGGCTCCTGGGATTCTTACACGTGATGTGCGCGAAACTTCCTTGGATGAGGGTCTCTACTTCTAGCGGTTGCTGACTTTGTCTGGGTCGAAGGCCAAGGCATTTTTCCCTCGCATTCTAGCGGTTGTAAAGAAATTTCACTCTAAGGGCTACAAAGAATGGTGGACCGCAGTTCATGGGGATTACCTTGAAACGCATGCAGCGAAGTTGTGTGCCAGCTCGTCTCAAAGTGATGTGCCTGAAGCAGAAGGTCCATCTCCCAATATCCCTGATCGTCCTGACGACCATGCTGCCCCGATCGCCCCTGAGAGAAAGCGACTGGCTCTTCCAGTTTTGGATGACAGTGCTAGCAGCAATGGGGACCGTCATTGGAAGAGGGCTAAACAGGATCCTGCCTCCTGTGGTCCGAAAGAAGATGCTGCTTCCAGCCACCATGAGTCAGTTGAGGTCCTTGCCAAGGAGGTGATTAGCTATAACTGATGATCTCTTTTCTTTTCTCTTTCTGACTTGCTTGATTTTAATGTGCTTATGTATATGCTCATTTTCAGATAGAGAAGCAAGTGTTTGGGAGTGATGGCGGGGATTTCAGTGGTAGTCGTAAGTCTTTAGGAAGATCTGGCGCAGCATCTGCTGTCGTGCCTGGTGATGTTGTGCTGGATCGACCTCGCCCCTCGGAGAAGTAGAAGGATGTTCTTCTTCCTGTAGCAGTTTCAGTGTTCGAGGCAGAAAAATTCCTTCGGAGCCACGAGAGGGAGTTTCTTTGTAAGCTGTGGACGGGCCTTCGTGAGAGATTAATGGGCACCTCGCTTAACGCTGTTTCCTCCCTCAAGGACGAGGTCATGTTAGTCCTTGAGTCTATGAAGCGTTTTGAACATGCCAACGTTTCGTGCATCGAGGAATTCTTGGAGAGCTTGTTTGCCAGGGCCACGACGTATGACGAAGCACGATCTGCTACATCAGATGCACTTACCAAGGAGGCCCTCGCCCGCCAGTTGAAGGACGTTGATGACCGGCTTCGAGAGGCGTTAGACAAGGAAGCTGAGGGAGTTAAAGAGGTTGAGTGTTCTGAGGCTGAGCTGAAGAATGTGGAGGAGCAGCTTGAGCTATTGACAAAGCGGAAGCAGGAGCTTTCCTCATCCCTTGTGCAGCAAAGAGAGTCTTTGCGGGAGGCCGCGGCTGAGGTTGGGGAGATTCATGGAGAGCTGGTTACCTTGCGATCTATGGAGCCTTCGGACGAGAGAGCTGTCGAGGCCTTGCGCGTTGCTGAGGCAGAGTTGGTGATGGCCAAAGACGAGCTAGAGGGCTTGAACCCTTTTTCTTAGCCTTTAATCAGAATTGTATTTTCCCTTTTCTTGGATTCTGATGTTATTTCTTTTGTCAACAACTGGATTTATCAATAAAATGCCATTCTTTATTTCCTCATTTGTTGCTCTTTCTTCTTTCTGCGAGTGCTCCGATGGTGGCTATCAAAGCATGATTTGTTACAAATTTGAGACTGAACTTAGAGAATATCTAAGCTGCCTACGTACCCAAAAGAATGGGATCAAGTCAGAACGTAGTTCAGAACTTCTTAAATTTGCAAGAAGTAAATGCCGTTCACAGTTTATACTCTTGCGGGCCAGGAGTGGTGTACAATTTGTGTATTTTGTTTTAACACTTTTTTTTTTTGCCTCGCCTTTAAGCATAATATTTCTTGAGGAATTTGCCGTTGATCAGGCCAACAGTCACACCATCCTAATCGACCAGCTTGTAGGCGCCATTTGTGTAGACTTCTCAGACAACATACGGCCCATCCCATTTTGGGGTAAACTTTTTTCCAGTGCGATGGGTGATGATGATAGGCCTCCTTACTGCAAGCACCAAATCTCCAATTTGGAAGGATCGCATATGCACCTTTTTGTTGAAGGCCTTGGATAGCCGGGCTTGATAACACTCGAGCCTCTGCTGAGCATCAAGCCTCTTTTCATCCAGTGCCTCCAATTCTTCAAGACGCAGGCGGGCGTTTTCCTCTTCAGTTAGTCCCTCCTGTATAGCAACTCGTAGCGATGGGATTTGTTGTTCGAGCGGGACGACTGCTTCGACTCCGTACACCAAAGCATAAGGGGTTGCTTGCGTGGGTGTCCTGAACGTAGTCCGGTAAGCCCACAGGGCCTCCCCAATTCTCTCGTGCCAATCCTTCTTAGACTTTGACACAACCTTCTTCAACAAGTTGCCTAGAGTCTTATTGAAGGCTTCTGCAAGACCATTGGCCGGAGCGTGGTACATCGAGGATTTTCTTTGCTTGAAGCCAAACTTTTGGCATAACTTGTCTATGGTGCTGTTGACAAATGGTTTCCCGTTGTCGGTGATGATATACCGGGGGACCCCATACCTGTAAATGATGTTAGCGCGGATGAAGTTGGCAACGTTCTCCTTTTTTACTTCCTTTAAGGGAACCGCCTCCGCCCATTTGGAGAAGTAGTCAGTGGCTGCCAAAATGTAGAGATGGCCAGCGGATGATTTTGTCATGGGTCCTACGACATCTAATCCCCAGGCGTCGAATGGCCATGAAGCTACCGTCGGGTGTAGCGGCTCGGGTGGTTGGTGAATGAAGTTGGCGTGGTATTGACATGCTTGGCATCGGCGAGCGAACTCCATGCAATCATTCACCATTGTTGGCCAGTAGTATCCCATTCTCTTGATTCGGAAATTGAGTTTTGGTCTGGACTGATGAGCGCCGCATATGCCGGAGCGCGCCTCTTCCATGGCTTGAGTCATTTCATCGTTGCCTAAGCAACGTAGGAACACTCCATCAAACGAGCGTCTATATAGGACACCCTTAAAGTAGATGAAGCGGGCTGCTCGGCGTCGGACGTCGACTTTTTGGCGTGGATCATCTAGTAATTTTTCGTATTTCAGATAATCCACAAATGGCTGGCGCCAGTCTTCCTTTTCTATGTCAAAGACTTCTACGAGGCAACTTTCCACCCTTTCGTCATCTTCGAATGTTGGCGGCGCCACCCATTTTTTGCATATAGTCACCTGGTATTTTGCGTCAGGCAACGAGAGGGTGGAGGCAAGCTTAGCCAGTGCGTCAGCTTGTTTGTTTTCACTCCTTGGTACGTGCTTGATTGTGACGTCCCCGAGCCAGCTCATGATTTTGCTTGCATAGTTGTGGTATGGAAGCAATTCGGGTTTTTTAACTTCATATTCCCCTAGTAGCTGGTTGACCACTAATCGAGAATCTCCAAAGACTTCAAGGTGTAGCTGCTTGATATCCATAGCGATCTCGAGTCCGAGGATTAAAGCTTGGTATTCGGCCACGTTGTTTGAGCATTTTTCCACAAGGGTAAATGAATGGGGCAGGATTTCGCCTTCGGATGTTACGAATACTACCCCGGCGCCGGCTCCTTCTTTGTGGGAAGCTCCATCAAAGTACATCTTCCATGGAGGAGTGACTTCTACCAGCAGGGCGTGCTCGTCCGGTAGGTCATCAGAAAGGTCCCACTCAGCTGGGATAGGGTGGTCTGCCAAGAAGTCTGCTAGGGCTTGTCCTTTCACTGCCTTTGTGGTATGTAGATAATCTCAAATTGTTGAAATTGGAGGTACTACCTTGCGAGTCTATCAGAGAGGACAGGCCTTGACATAACATATTTTAATGAATTTGCTTTAGACACCAGATGAATTGTGTGAGCTTGGAAGTAGTTCTCAACTTTTGGATGGCAAAGACGAGTGCCAGACATATCTTTTCTATTGGTGAGTACTTCAGCTCATTTGGTGTCATCATTTTGCTGAGGTAATACAAAGCGTTTTCTTTCTTTTCGTTGTTCTCTTGTGCTAGCAGAGCTCCCACCGAGCATTCCTGTGCGGCGATGTATAGGATCAACGGGCGGCCGATCACTGGGGCTGCCAACACTGGAGGTCTTGTTAGATAGGACTTGATGTTTTGCAGGGCCTTTCTACAGGACTCATCCCATTTAAAAGGGATGTCTTTCTTCATGAGGCGACTAAAAGGTTGGCAGCGCCCAGCCAAGTTAGAGATGAATCTCCGGATATAAGCCAATTTTCCTTGTAAGCTTTTGAGCTCGTGGATGTTTCGAGGCTCTGGCATCTTCAAGATGGCGTCGATTTTTGCTTGTTCAATTTCGATGCCATGATGACGAACAACAAAGCCTAGGAATTTACCAGAGGTGACCCCGAATGCACATTTCAAGGGGTTCATCCTCAGTTGGTACTTTCTCAAGCGTTCGAAGACTTTTCTCAGGTCGTGCAAATGATCTTCTCGTCTCTTTGATTTTACTACGAGGTCGTCGACGTAGCACTCAACGTTCTTATGCAGCATATCGTCAAATATTTTCTGCATGGCCCTTTGGTATGTTGCTCCGGCGTTCTTGAGACCAAATGGCATAACCTTGTAGCAGTATATGCCTTTAGGGGTGCGAAAAGCCGTGAGTTCCTCATCTTCGGGTGCCATTCGTATTTGGTTGTACCCAGATGACCCGTCCATGAAAGACAGCGCCTCATGCCCTGTGGTGGCATCGATCATGAGTTCCATGATGGGCAGAGGGAAGTCATCCTTAGGGCATGCTTCATTGAGATCTCTAAAGTCGACGCAGACTCGGATTTGCCCATTCTTCTTTCTTACGGGGACGATGCTAGAGATCCATGTGGGGTACTTGACTTCTCGGATGAACCCAGCTTCAATCAATTTGTTGACTTCAGCCTCAATTTGTGGGAGGAGTTCGGGTCGAAAACGGCGCTGTGCTTGCTTAACGGGGCGAGCTACCTTTTTAACGGCCAAGTGGTGTACTGCTACCTTCGGGTCTAAGCCAGGCATTTCCTTATATGACCAGGCAAAGACATCCCTGAATTTCCGTAGCAATTCTACGTATGCAGAAGCCTCTTCATTTCCTAGCAGGGCACTGATGTAGATGGGGCGAGGAGTGTCATCGTCTCCCAAACTTATTTCCCTTAACTCATCCATCGTGGACTTTGTGCCTGCTTCCATCTAAGGTGGTGCGATTTCGGCGTCCTCCTCAATGGGTTCTCCTTCATTCACAGTTATATGGTTGGATGAGCCTACACTTTCCCTGTCACCGTCTTCTTCAGTTTGGGGTTTGGTGAAGATGATCGTTCGAAATTTAGCTTTGAGGACCCTGTCACATGATATGACCAAGTCTGTCTTTCTTTTCATGCGGGAGGGAATTCGACTGTGGAGCTTTTCCTCGTGCTTTGGTGCTTCAGCGGCTCTATCCTTTACTTTCCAGCATTTTTGATTCTGGGACGAGCCAAGTCTTTTGAAGACTGACACTCGCACTGGCTTCTTTTCAAATTTTGAGGAACGGTCTTCCACCGTGGTGTTGTTAGTGGAAGCTTTCCTTACGTTGTTGGTAAGGGCAATGCGCACAGGGCCCTGTGGCTGTTTGTATCCGAGTCCGGCCTGCGGGTTTTGATCCTCGGACCTTTGCGGGAGCTTTCCCAATGGCGACTCTTCTTGCGGATTGTACCCCGCTTTGACAAGGAGTTTGTATGCTTTGGGGCCAAAACCTTTTGCAGTCCTCAATTCTCGAGCCTCAGGACGTTCCTTTATAATCCCTTCAGGTGGTTGGGCAAGTATGCTGCCGTCAATTTGAGTTATAGGCAGTGTCAAGCCCTTTAAAGCATCATGAATTTCTGGCGTCTTATTTGGATGGTTCTTGGGGCACACGTCGTCGACTTCGTCTTTCTGTGCCGAAACACCTCCCGTCTTGTCATTTTGCTGGGAGCTACTAACCTCTGGAGCCTTAGTTTTATTCAGGTAATATTTTGCATCAGCAAAATGGGATTCAGCTTCGGTGAATGGCTTGCAATCACCCAGGATGCTTTTGACGACACCATTGCGGCAATATTTGAGGCATTGGTGCCAGGTAGAAGGGACTACCCCGTTCTCGTGGAGCCATGGCCGACCGAGCAGTAAATTGTACGAAGTCCTAGCGTCAATGACATGAAACAAGGTGGTCGATTCCATGTCATCTATGAGCAAGTTCAACCTTAGGGTGCCTAAGGCTCTCTGCCCCCCTTGATTGAATCCCCGGATCATCAGGTGGCTGTTTGAAAGCTCATCTGTCGGGATCCCTAATTCTCTTAGTGTTCGTAGCGGTAGGATATTTACTGCCGAGCCACCGTCAACTAGCATCCGGTTGATTTTTTGCTCAAGGATGTAGCCGGTTACGAACAAGGGTCTGTTATGGGGTTGAGATCCTAATATCAGATCTTCGTCAGTAAAGACCATTGCGGTCATGCAACCTTCAGAGGGTTGGCTTTTCTCACGGAGACCATTGATTTTGTCCAGGGAGTGGTTGTTTCCAAGGGCTTCCTTCATTTGGTCGTTGGAGGTGGTAGCGTTAACGTTCGCACTATCATCTTCCAATGTGATTTTTCCCTGGTGGGCAAGCTCCATGATTTTCTCTTTAAATATGAAGCAGTCATGAATAGGGTGCCCAACCAAGCGGTGGTATTTGCAGTATTTGGGATCGTCAGTCTTTCCGGCTTCCGCAGGCTTTTTCATCTCGGGGAGCTCAATGAGGTTGGCCTTTAGCAAGTCGTCGAAGATCCCAGGAACGTCCGAATCAAGGAAGGGATAAGATTTGGCCTGCATTTCTTTTAACGTTGGCCTTTTTGGTTTTTGTGAGGCTTCTTTCTTTTCATCAGCCTTCTCCTTTCCTTTGACTGGAATGGGCGTGGCGCGTACCGCCATGGATTCTCTTGTTGGAGTTTTAGGGAGAGGCTTGCCCCCTCTTCTCACTTCTTGTCTATCCTTCGCCTTGCGGAATTCCGAAATAGGTGGCGCGCCAATGCCACTCGCGGCAATGCTTAGCTCCATATCATGGGCTCGCGTGGCCAATTCTTCAAAAGTTTTAGGCCGAATCCCTTGGAGAATGTATCGCAGTCCCCAATGCATTCCTTGTATGCACATTTCGATGCCTGAAGCCTCGGAAAGTCTATCTTTGCAGTTTAGACTTAGATTCCTCCATCGGTTGATGTAGTCAATGACCGGCTCCTCTTTCCATTGGCGAGCGTTGGTAAGCTCAATCATGCTGACGGTTCGCCTTGTGCTGTAGAAGCGGTTGAGGAACTCATACTCCATTTCTTCCCAGCTATCGATGGATCTGGGTTCGAGGTCAGTGTACCAGTCGAACGCATTTCCCTTTAACGAGCGGACGAACTGTTTGACCAGAAGATCTCCATATGTTCCAGCGTCATTGCATGTTTCTATGAAGTGTGCCACATGCTGTTTTGGGTTTCCTTTGCCGTCGAATTGCTGGAATTTAGGAGGCTGATAGCCGGTTGGCATTTTCAGGCCGTCAATCCTTGTCGAGTAGGGCTTGGCATATACCAGAGTTGACTTAGTGCCTCCTTCTAGCTTGTTCTTGATGGTACCTTCGATGAAGTCTTTAAGTTGATCAATAGGAATCGAGCCGTCCGAGGATAGTTGAAGCTCTTTGGCTACAGGCTCCTGATGGTCATTGGCTGGTTGCTTGGTAGATACTTCAACTCCGTCAGGAACTTCGAGCGCCTTTTCTGCCATTTGACTGGTTTCGGCTTTGTCTACTTTGTCCATCACCCTTGAGATCCGAGCATCTTGCTCTTGGACATGTTTGGCTAGCCCTTCAATGACTTTAGTCAGTGCGGTGATTTGGTCCTCCAAGCTCGAGGCATTAGTCGTCATGACTGGGGCGTCATTGGAGGCAGATGAAGCGTCAGAGCGAGGGCTCGAAGGTGCTGAGTCGTCCTCATTACTTTTGTTTGTGAGGAGTGGGTTGTTGACATCTTCATGGAGGGGGGCCGGTTCTGAGCGTGTTGCTTTCCTTGCCAAACTCCTAGTGATGACCCCGACGTTCTTTGTGGCGGTTTCACTGGCAGCTGAGGTAGCGGCTTTGACAGCTTTTCCCTTGTTACTGGCCATGATGACTCGTTCGAAGCTTGTAGTCCACTTGAAACTAAGAGGAAGGAAGAGATGAGAGGTAGAGAGGTCCCACTGGGCGTGCCAAAAATTTGTAGGACAAAATCTTGCTCTTGGATTCCACTAACAAGAAATTCGTACAAATCGATTACAACTTGAATCAAATGAATTTGATGCGGGCTCTGTTCTCTAATTTAGTCCTCTGATTCTTCCTCCAAAGATGTGATTTCAACTTGACGTGTCTTCAAGGAAAGGGCTTGTGCTTGATCTTCCTTGAAACTTGTAAATTTCTTCAATTAACGCTGATCTTCGAGCTTGACGCCCTGATGTCGGATCGAACGTTGAATTTGAAGATCGTTGACGAAGAACGCCTTGAATTCGAGTTTAGGATCGAAGCTGTGGCTTTAATTTGGAGTATCTTCAAAAGAAGGGCTTGTGCTTGATCTTCCTTGAAATTTGTTGATTTTCTCCAATTAACGCTGATCTTCGAGCTTGGCGCCCTGATGTTGGATCGAACGTTGAATTTGAAGATCGTTGCCGAAGAACGCCTTGAATTTGGAGATGAACTCTTTAAACTTGACGAAGAACGCCTTGAATGTTCTTGAACACCTTGAGAGGATTTTGTATCTTCTCTTCTTCTCCTTGGCTTGTTGTTGTCCCCTTTTTTTCTTGTTGTGAGGTTTTGACCCCTATTTATAGTTGTAGGAGAGATGATATAGCCACCTAACCTGCTGACGTGGAGCATTCTGATTGGCTGGGGTTGTTGGCCTCTTGCTAGACTGCGCCACTTGTCACCTTCTGATTGGCCTTCTTCATTATTTATTACTTTCTTACCGGATTGTGCCATTTGTCGCCATTTGATTTGGACAATTTTGATTGATTAATTATTTATTAAGAAAAGTGTATTTATTTTAAAATTTTGGAATAAAATTATTTAATTCGTATTTTAATTTCTTTATTTAATTTTATGTGATACTTATTTATTTATTTATTTATATTTATTTATTTTATGTGTTTGCACTCTTAATACTGAATATTAAAACCTTATTAAAATAAATAAAAAATAAACAAGATCACGTATTGCATTCGTAGAAGAAATTTCTAATGTTGTGTTTCTAAATGTTTTAGGCTCTTGGTTATGCTCTATTACAAAATAAACAATAAATGTGTCGTGCAAATTTTTGCCCAAACTTACTGTACTATTTAGTTAGAAAAAGAAAATGTTTCAATGGTTCGGGTGTTTTTCTAATTTTTTCCAAATAATATTCACATATGTTTAATTTATAATAAATAAAGTAAAGATACTTATATTTTGATGTATTTTGAAGAAAAAAATAAGCAAAGTCATTGGTATCTCTATCGTGTAGTAAAACTATATGTAATTAATATTCCATGCACTTATATATACACTTCAACAAATAAAAAATTAATTTTAAACCATTTATGGCTTTGTGTTTAAATGTAATAATATAACTATAATTTTTCATTAATACTCAATAGATATGGCAATGTTTGCGTTCATTTTTCAAACTCAAAACAAACATTATAGTTATTATGTTTTTAAAAATTTATTATTTTCTCTCTCTTACTTTTATACAATTTTTAAAAAATATATTTAAAAACACATATTCAAAAACCAAAAGAAACATTGACTATATTTTTTATCTTGTATATTTGACTATATAATTTTCTAGAAAAATAAATCAAAAGATAGACAGAACAAGATAAAGTATGAAATATTACAAAATTATATAATAAATTTTGGTGATTATTAAATAGCGATATACAATTATAGAAATATCAATTATTCCCAGTAAGCTAAAGTTTGGTCATTGTCTACGTTGTCATTCTAAGTAAATCAAATAAATTGTACTTGATAAATAATAAGAATATCAATCTTAATACGCCATAATAATTTGAAACAATTATATTTTTCACTAATTAGCATCTCTATGTTGTAAAAATATATAAATTAATTACACTGCATGCAGAATTGTTTTAACAATCGCCGTTTTAGATTATTAGTATTTTCTTTTAATTAAATTCTAGTCACACACATTCCCCGAATCCCAAGTAGATAGTTAACTTGGGAAGTGTATTTCAGTACAACAGTTCCACATTAAAAATGAAAAATGACTTCATCCAACGGCAAATGAAAAAAAGAAATCTAAAAGCGGGGAATGACGTGGCAGATAACGGGCGTCAGGGCCTGGATGGACCTGATTGATTAGGGAGGAAGTGCTTCTGTGTTCTGTCGCAGCGATATTCGCACTAAGAGCAATGTTCGTGGTTCAAAACGAACACGCACGCGGCACGGGCTTCGCGCTCTTACGTGGATCCTCGCTAACGGCTCCGTCTGTGGCCTCAGTCGAGACTGCGCCGTGTCTCGGTAACGGCTTTGAATGGTTCCGTCAGTTCCGACAAAAAGGTTAGGGGCAGCTAGTCCTACGTGGCAAAGCCACGTGTGCTTCGATGTCAGTAGCGTCCGAAAGTGTGCGAGAAACCTGACAACACGAGATACTCACACGCTCCAAAAAGTATCCACTATGGACTAAGGATTTCCATTTGATCCTCTAAATATTGCTGAGCATGTAATCATAAATTTATTGGCTACATTAAAAGGGTTTTTTTTTTTAAATATTCTTTTTTTTCTCTCATTTTAAAAATATTGGAGTACAAAATTTATACCCAAAATGTGCCATTCTACAGTTTCAAATAACAGAATGGCACTAATTTTTTTTATTTTTTTCATTTTACCTTTTAGAAGGGCGGAATGACACGACACTATTTCTTTTTTAGCCGTTCCGCCCCATTTTGAGTTCCACTCCAAATGGATGGTTCGCCTTTGCCCTTGGAATAAAATATGCCAGCAGGAAAGCAAATATAAAATAGGAAAGTCGACCTTTTAAAGGGCAGAATGACTGCTTTTTTAAAAAAAATTTACTTATTTTTTATTTTTTATTATAAAAATTTATTAAAAATTTTGTAATATTCAAATTTTTTTAACTTGTTATAATTAAATATTTTTTAGTTTTTTATAATTAAATATTTAATTATGCAATAATTGATGTATATTTTTAATAATAAATATTTATATTTTTATTAATTTATAATATTTAAATGTAGAATTTTGATAATCAAATTTTTACAATAAGTATTAATTTTACTAATTTTTAAAATTTTTTTTAAATACAATATTCTTGAATGGATGTAGTATAAAGATTTCTATATAAATATGCCAACACTGCGCTATGCTAACTATGCGGAGACGCATGATCTAAATCTTTAAGAAATGAAAGGTAATGTAAACTAACTCTATGCTTGCCAATATCAACAATACAAATCCCTGTGCGTGCTCAACTATATATTTCGAATGATTATTTAGTTATAATAAGTTATTTCATAAATGTTCTACCAGGACAGATAGTGTGAGACCTTGACATTTGAACATATCTGTTTGTAGGCTTCAACTTAAATATTGCTGACAATACGCTCGCCACTTCTCCACATATCATGTAACATCGACCCTCGTTACCAATTCGTCGAAAATAGGTAACTATCATAAAATAGTGGATTTAAAAATAATACATATTGATGTGAACATATTTTATATTAAAAAAATATAAAAAATAATTAAATAATAAAATAGTAAGTGTTCGATATAGAATTCCCTTTTCTTTCCATAGACAAAAAATGTGTAATAAGTGAAAGTAATTCCAACGAATTGGTTCAAGGCTGATCCTTGTAGAAAAATTAATAACTATTATAAAATTTTGATTATAAAATACTAAACATTATATTTAAAAAAATTAAAAAAATCAGTAAAATTAATAATTATAGCAAAATTTTAATTATCAAAATTTTACACTTAAATATCACATAAATTTTAAATATTATAAATTAACAAAAACCTAAATAAGTATTACTAAAAATACATGTCAATTATTGCATAATTAAATATTTAACTATAAAGAACTAAAAAAAATGTAATTATAACAACTTAAAAAAATTAAATATTATAATTTTTTTAGTAAATTTTTATAATAAAAAAATAATTAATTTTAAAAAAGAGTCATTTCGCCCTTTTAAACGGCAAAATGAAAAAAATTAAAAAAAAACAGTGCCATTTCTTGATACATTTCGGATACAAAATCTCTACCTAATTACTTTTAAAAATAGAAAAAAAAAAAGGGAATGTTTTTTTTTAAAAAAAACCCTACATTAAACACGGTATTTCTTCTTGCTTACTATCACTTTTTCCTCGGACACTGTGACCAATTGATGAACGGTGAAGGCGTCAACCTCGGCCTCCAGAGAGCATTACAACAACCTAGTGCGTATCAGTGGAAACAAGTGCGACCAATGTTAAATATATCGCGCAGAGAAGGCAAAAGTACTTGCCATTAGTCCTTAGAAGGAAGTAAATGTCTTTCCTCATTCCAAGAAACCACCCATTATAATTATTATATTTTATAGAATTTAATTTTTTTAATATTTACATAATTTTTCAAAAAAATATATTTAAAAATACATATTCAAATATCAAAAGCAAACATTGCCTTCGCTTTTCACTCTTAGTGTGGCAAAATGAGAATGTATGCGCATACATAAACTAGCATGTGCCCACAAATTTGACCTACCCACTATATAGTTCTTGAAAAGGACGTTTCGGAGGTTGTCTAACTCTAAAGTTCCAATTTGCACGTAATAAAAGAGGAATCAATCGTAGAAAATGGTCTGTCTTTCCGAACAGTGCTTCAAGAGGCAAGTGCATGCTTAGTCAATGAATATATGTTCTCCACATCTAATTTCTAGTAAGAAGATAACTGTAAACGTAAACTAGATAATCTGCAGCCTAAATGCTACCCTCTGCTTGATATCTTAACTAACCCGTATTGAACTCTGGAGAGTTGCGATCAACTGAAACCTCAAGCATGCTTGAGGTGATTTATTAACTACTGTGGTGAGGATAAACAATGTTGTTTTTGTCACAAACTGCATTGATAATTTATTGGTGGAAAGCCTTCACTTGTAGACAATTAAATGTCGAGATTGAGTTGCTGGGCAGCATGGATGGATCTCATTCTCATGACAAATATGGGTCGTCTTCCTCAACTCGAGGTCAAATTGAGTGGGCTCAGCCAGCTATTCAAGTCCTTGAGAAGTGTGGACTACACATCCTCACCACTCACCAGGTCTGACATGGTTGGACTCCAATTAACTGCTCTTAATATAAATTGGATTTCGAGATATAGTATTAAAATTTCATTTAAATATTAATTTTATTTCAATGTGTTAACATTGATGCAAAATAGAAATATTTGAAAGATTATTTTTTAACAGCTGAAAATCATAACGGTAAAGAGCGAAAACCTGAACCAAATAGGTCATTATCTATTTTCTCTATATTCTTGTTGATGGAATTCTGAGTAGTAAGCATACTGTTAAAATGCATCAAACTCATAAAGTAAAACATGAAACATGAAAATTTAATCAAGAACAAAAACAAGAATGAAAAACTGAAGAGAGTAGAGGCTAAATATATACCATAACCCTCTAATTCATCCAATTTTGTTATGGTATTTAAACGCAAAAAACCACAGGAATCATATTCATGAGGAACATAGAACATAGCATAAAATGAACTGTGCAATACTCTCCCTTTTAATTTTTCACCTTTTTCCGATTCTTTATTCTTCCATAAGTCGGGCACAACCTGGTCTAGTGAACTCGGCGCTCAGGATTTTTAACTATTATGTAAGACCTGTGAACTACACTGTAGTAACTGTGTGGCCAGACCCATTTGTGTCCATCACTTATTTTCTATACCCATTCAATTTAATTTGTAAATAAAAATATTGCTAATGCATTTTCCAACTTTTATATAAGTCACGACACCGAAGTACACCAGAGGTGTTGTCAGAACAAAACAATTGTCAAGACTTCAACTGTTTCCCTTTTGAGTCTTCACACTGAGTGCCACTAATGATTTCCAGCTCCAGAGCCACCGGACCCGCCTCCAGTGTCGACGAGGCGGCTGAAGAGACATGCCCCGTGGAGGAGGTGGCGCTTGTGGTGCCAGAAACCGACGATCCCACTCTGCCCGTCATGACATTCCGTGCGTGGGTCCTGGGCCTCATCTCCTGCACGGTCTTGATTTTCCTCAACACTTTCTTCATTTACAGGACGCAGCCCTTGTCTATCTCCGCCATTCTCATGCAGATAGCGGCGCTGCCGGTGGGCAAGTTCATGGCGGCGACGCTGCCGTCGAAAGAGTACACGGTGTTTGGGCGGTGGAGGTTTAACCTCAACCCTGGTCCGTTCAACGTAAAGGAGCACGTGATCATTACGGTGATGGCGAATTGTGGGGTTTCGATCGGTGGTGGGGACGCTTACTCCATTGGTGCCATTACTGTGATGAAGGCTTATTACAAGCAGACTCTGAATTTCCTCTGCGCTCTCTTAATTGTCTTGACCACTCAGGTACTTCTTTTCTTGAAATTTTGCCCAAAATCTGCTTTATTTTTCGCCAGAAATGTTGTTTCCCTATCCAGTATTTGTCCTTTCTGTGGTTGCTCTGGTATCCTGGATGAGTGGGAAAGCAACGTTTTGAGTATGCGAGTGGAGAAGGATATTGTTGAGTTGATTCGATTTTGTTGTTCACAGTCTTTGCCTTTCAAGATTGGGTTAAAGATTGTTCTCAAAATTTTTTAGAATTGCGGCGCACAGATGTTGAAGCTGGAGGAGTAAGAACAAGAAGAACACGATTAAAAAATGAAGGGATCTTTTTCATGTTCTTTAATAAAGCAAAAATCTGCAGCGAAAATAAATGGGTTTCTATAGTTGTTTTAAATTAGTGTATAAAATTTGATTTTCTTAGAAAGAGAATTTTATAAAGCGAAAATATAAATTCGCTTTGATGTGCTTACTTTCGTATCTACTTGAGCTTTATGCTGATATATTAAGATGTGGTTTATTATGTGATAATCCTGTCTCCTTAACTTGGAAATGGATAGTGCTTACTAAATTGCCATATCCCGGCAATTATTAAGAATTAGAATTCACCAAAAAAAAAAAAAAAAACTAAAACTTTAGAACTAATCAGTGACTTTTGCTGCACACGGAAAGTTGCAATGCACCCTCTTTTGGAATTTGCTTGATTAGAGCATATGATTTCTAATTAACTGCAGATATTGGGATATGGATGGGCTGGGATGTTGAGAAGATATCTGGTGGATCCAGTCGAGATGTGGTGGCCTTCCAACCTCGCTCAAGTTTCTTTGTTTAGGTCTGTTTTTCCTCTAGTAGCATTTTGCCTCAGTTGGTATCATTTCTTTTCATCGGTTTCTGACTTCAAGAGGGTAGTTGTTACCAGAACGATGATTCTGAAGCAGGAATTGCTGGGTTATGGGCTGGTCCAATTTTCTTAGTTAGCATTATCTATAAGAAACTGATTTATTTAAATTTTGATGGCTGAACATTGTTTATTCTGTGTTGCTTCCTCTATTATTTTGAGCATCAATCTTTTCCTATTGAAAGAATATTTGAAGTGCGGAAGTGTTACGTGCATACCTTGGATCTCTGATGAAACTGTTTTATTCTCTGAATTTGAACAAAGACTGGTTACTGAGATAGTGATTATTCCCCTGGGCCTCTGTCAACAAAGTCTATGAAAGGAAGATAGAGAATCTCTTTTAGTTGTTGGTTGTAATTGTAACTCGGGATTCCCATGATGTAACATTCTGAAAAGAACATGCCAGTGAAGATTAACTCTATCTACTAGTCACTTTGGACTGCAATCAACAAAAGAGCCAATTGATTATGGTGAAAATTCGTGATGTCATGTTCCTTTTCTCTGTGTTTATTATCATAAATTTTGGTGATATATATATTTCAGGGCACTTCATGAAAAGGAATCCAAGGCTCAAGGGATGACAAGGATGCGGTTTTTCCTCATTTTCATGACAGCAAGTTTTATCTACTACATATTCCCTGGATACCTGTTTCAGATTTTAACATTCTTCTCTTGGGTATGCTGGATATGGCCTCATAGCATCACAGCTCAGCAAATTGGTTCTGGATATCATGGACTAGGTGTGGGTGCCTTCACCCTTGACTGGGCTGGGATTTCAGCTTATCATGGCAGCCCATTGGTGGCACCCTTTTATTCGATTCTGAATGTCATGGTTGGATTTGTCATGTTTATATACATTATCGTCCCTATATGTTACTGGAAGTATAACTCTTTTGATGCCCGCAAATTCCCTATATTTTCCAACCAGCTGTTTACTTCCAGTGGACACAAATATGATACTACTAAGATCTTGACCCCACAATATGATCTCAACATTCCAGCCTATGAAAAATACAGCAAACTCTACCTTAGCCCTCTGTTTGCCCTCTCAATTGGATCTGGATTTGCGAGGTTTACAGCAACGCTCACACATGTAGCATTGTTCCATGGCAGGTAGGCAGCCAACCTGGTTACATGATTGTCTAACAATTGCTGATTGATTAACAGAAAAGCTAAAATGTAGCACAGTTCAAATAAATTTTTTCAGATTGATTAACTTGACAGACTGCTTGATTTCTGTTGGCCAGTGATATTTGGAAGCAAAGTAGAGCTGCTGTGACGAATGTCAAAATAGATATACACGCAAAATTGATGAGAAGTTACAAGCAAGTGCCGCAATGGTGGTTCCTTGTTTTACTAGTAGGGAGCATCGTCTTATCACTAATGATGTCTTTTGTGTGGAAAGGAGATGTGCAGCTTCCATGGTGGGGGATGCTCTTTGCTTTTGGTTTAGCTTGGATTGTTACACTCCCTATCGGAGTCATTCAGGCCACCACCAACCAGGTAATCTCCACCCTTCTTCAAGTATGCAGAATGATGGACAATTTTTGATTTTGTGAAGATGTTGAGGAAAATCTAACTTTTGTGATTTCTCATGGCCTTATTGTGCAGCAACCTGGATATGACATAATTGCACAGTTCATTATCGGTTATGTCCTTCCAGGAAAACCCATAGCAAATCTGCTTTTCAAGATTTATGGCCGGATCAGTACCATTCACGCTCTTTCTTTCTTAGCTGATCTTAAACTTGGGCACTACATGAAAATTCCACCACGATGCATGTTCACTGCTCAGGTCTGTATTTGTCCCTATTTGTCATTACTTGAAATCATGTTTTGTGACCATAATAGTGAAGATTTCTCTCTTTCCATCTCAGCTGGTGGGAACGCTAGTTTCTGGCACCGTCAACCTTGCAGTGGCTTGGTGGATGTTAGGAAGCATTGACAACATCTGTGATATTGAGGCATTGCATCCTGAGAGTCCCTGGACCTGCCCTAAATTCCGAGTCACCTTTGATGCTTCTGTCATTTGGGGTCTAATTGGACCTGAGAGGCTATTTGGACCAGGGGCAATGTATCGTAACCTGGTTTGGTTATTCCTCATAGGTGCGGTCCTGCCGATTCCAGTTTGGGTACTGAGCAAAATCTTCCCTGACAAGAAATGGATTCCACTGATCAACATACCTGTCATTTCCTATGGTTTTGCTGGGATGCCACCAGCCACCCCCACAAACATAGCTAGCTGGATCATTACCGGAACCATCTTCAATTATTTCGTGTTCAAATACAGGAAAACATGGTGGCAAAGATACAACTATGTTCTATCGGCTGCATTGGATGCTGGAACGGCTTTCATGGGTGTTTTGCTGTTCTTTGCTCTGCAAAATGAGGGCAAGAACGTGAAATGGTGGGGATCCGAGCCAGACCATTGCTCGTTGGCATCTTGCCCAACAGCACCAGGGATTGTGGTCGAAGGGTGTCCGGTTTTTAGGTGAAAACTGGGTGCCGTTTAAGAACATTCAAGTAGTAGAAAATGTATGCTGAGTGAAAAAAACAATATTTAGAGGTGCTAAAGCTGTTTGGTTGCACAAAAGCTGGCAACATTTTTGAGTAACCAATGGCTTTCGCCTTTGGCTTGTAAATCCTTGTGAGTGTCGGAGTTCGCTTGTTCGAATTATTATATGGGGTGTCAGTTGCTTACTATATAAATAATGATGGATTGCTTTTCTTTCAACAAAATCATCACAAATTTAAGTTGGGTAATCTTGTAGCTTTCACGTAGATTTTTCTCTAATCAGCATGAATTCACAGGACCTTGACGCTGGCTGGTGTCGATCCAGGTTATGAGAAAAATGCAGGGTACCAATGGGGCTGACATCTGGGGTTCTTTCTCCAGTTGTTTTTTGGTCCAAATCGCATCTGTACATTTTATTTCAATTTTTATTCTATAAAAATAAGTGGGCATCTTTTCTTGATATTTCAGTCATGCAATCTTGCGGGTTAGCTTCCCATGGAGCTAAAATCGAATCTGCTGTTTAGCTGACAGGAGGGGGTGAAGGAAACAGAGCCGAGCCACGGCGACGCTTGCAAGAGAAAAGCTTCGAACTTGAGGAAATGTTGATTTTGATGTGTTGGGTAAAAAATATGCATCGACCTTAAGAAAATGTGGCTTTTGATGTGTTGGGAAAAACAAGGCATCGAACTTACCTGCATGGTTGACATGGGATTTTCACCAGAATTAGAAGTTCACGATTTTCAGGAAACGGTGAGGAGATATTTCACCGATTTCAAGAAAAAACAAAGTTATTTTCTTCTCAATTCCAAATTCACCTGACGTGCTTTTGGTTTTATAAATTACATCAAGAAACTAAGGCCACTGGCCATGTGCAATTTTTCATCATTGTATGGACTTGTAAAGCACCACTGTCACATACTTTGAAAGGAACCGATTGGTAGAACCAAGTGCTACGACTGATGGGCGGCTCCTATCTCTGTGCATGTAGAGATGGTTGAGCACCACGTGCTGAGGTCTTGAGTAAGGAGGCAGAATCTCCATTTGAGATGATGGGGCGTTAAGCAAAGTCAAATTTAGATGTGGAGGAACGAGGGGAGGTTCCTTTGCAAAGTCCTCTTGACCAAGTTGCAGATTGTTGTAGCTTGAATCTGGGGATTGGGGCGGTTCGAAACCTGAAATGCTATCAGTATCTTCTGGGACATAATCCTGAAGCCAACACAAGAAAGCACTGTTATGTCAGCAAGTATTTTTGCCGTGCAACTATATGAAGAACAAAGGCACATTCCGAGGCGCCTACTATATGAATCCTCCGCTCATTCTTTCATACAAACCGAAGAAAAGATGTATCCCACAAAACAACACAAGTGAATAAACTTTAACAAGAAAGCAACAATTTAGAAGAAGATTTATGCTCAAGTTAGGGGGTCTCTCGCCCAATTCCTGATGATGGAGCTTCAGTTTAGCAACACTATATACCACAAAAGCTTGATCTGACAGGATGAATTCACCAACAGATAAGAAACAATGGCCTAAACGTCTCATTTCATTGATTTGGAGGGCATAGATTCTCCTTTCGCAGCAAAAGTAGATTAATTAACATCATTGTTCATTTTATTCCATCATTTCAACCGGTATTCTCAAATCTGATGATGAAGAACTCACAGAACAATTACACGGTCAGACAACAATAAAAGCACACAGATTTTGATTCACATTAGATTCATTTGCACCCTCAGACAGGTTATGCAGAAGCATAAATACTTCATAAAAATGTGCTTCAGTCAATCTTGAAAAGTTTATTTCCACACTGGACCCAAGGTTGGTTCTACATGTTGTTTTAGTGACTGGTCAATCCAAAATCCAAATCCTGGAAGAGCCCAGATATTAGCTACAAAGACCTTCCTCTATGCCTTATTCTCCATTTTGGTTTGTTATCTGGTTCTAGGAGTTGTTCGGTGCTTTAGCCATGAATTATGGAAAGGAAACAATGAACAAGACCAACATTAAGTACCGTTAGCATGATCATTTAACTTTATGAATAACATTGGCTACCAACATTGGAGTAATCAACTCTCTGGGCTCATGTTATGATGGTGATAAGTTTATTACGACATGGATATTGGTGTTTTATTTGATCTTTATCCTTGTGTATGATGAAAATGAAAGTATTGTAGTAGGCACGACTAATTTATGAACTTGATTTTGCCTTCATTTGAGCTCAAGAGCTCAAGCCAAGATTCAAGCTCAAATTCATTTTTAAAATAACAACAGTAATAATAATAACGTTGTCAAAATTTTGAATTCAAATTATATATATTTTTTGTTCTAAAACATTTTTCACATGAGTTCTCTAGACGTACATGAGTAAAGCATGTAACCATTAACCTATATGCTGCTTGTAAGCTGAGTTTCACCGTCTTGGAACTAGTTCTCAGAATTTCCGAAATCCGGAGCTGTGTTATTGAGCAAATAGGCACAAGCTGTGGGCTGAAATTACTCAGAATAAACTGGAAACTACCACTACATACACTACAGACAGTTTGAAACCTAAAGAGTATAACCCAAGGTTCTGCACAACTTCAAACATTCATTCAAGTACAACCTGGTAAGATAACTCTGCAGAAGAAGTTATTGGTGCAAAACATTTATTGGTCAATCTACCCAAAAGGCAAAACCTATAAGTCAGAATTGATATCTATTAGATATACGAGAAGAAATTCAAGGTTTCAGATAGCATTGAATACAGAAGAAAAAGTTGCTTATGTATGGATGCAAGTTTGACTAGCAAAGTAGCAGATAAAAAAGGCATCCAAGAGAATTAAACATCTAACCCTGCATGAGATAATACAATTCAACAGAATTCAAAACCTATACATTTCTGTCACTCCTGCCCAAATAGACATTTCACGATGTGTTACCTCTTTTAGTACCTTTCCCATATTTTCAGAACCACAAGATGGACAAAATTGATGACAAAATTTAAAGGAGAACACTAAAATACCTGCAAGTCCAAAATATTATAAGCATTTCCTGCATCATCTTGATCGCATGGTTGATCAGGGGAGTACCTCCATTGACCATCTACAAGAAATCTGTATTGATAAACTCCTGAAGGAAGTACTTTCATGATGGTGAAGTCCTTCCCAGACTTGTACAAGGGCTTCCTGTAGAAGTTACAATCCAAAATGTGCTCATTATCTCTAAAGCTTGACAAAAAATGAATAAGATCAAACCAAAAAACAATAACCTTGATTTCCAATTATCCCATGACCCCTCCACAGCAACTTCATTACCACCATAGCTCCAAGTGATCATAGTTGGAATACCTTGCTCATCATATGTATCTTCATAACCTGAGCCAGTGTGCATCCATGAAGGACTGGGGATGTGCAATTCATCAGGTCTTTGTAAAGGAGCCACCGGCATCTGAATAGAAAGGCAAAGGTAATTTTACTCAGTCTACAGCATTGATCATCTAAAGCAGATTCATTGTATATACCATACAGATTGCAAACCTCATAGTAACATTTATTGGAATCCAATGATGTCAGTTGTGAAATCTTCTGAGTTGAGATTACAATACACAAAGAACAAGAAAAATAAGAGCAGAGATTTCCTTGGAAAATAATGCTCCATGCTTGACACAAACTCAAACAAATGCTGCAGGTCTATAAAACTGTTCCATAATTTGTGTGCAACCAGTAGCTGCCAAAATATTCACAACTTTGCATCGCAACATCCATGTTTGCAAATGTCAATCACACATCTTAGTAAAGTCTTGAGAAGGATAAGCACCCAATCATCCATCCCACGTTTTGTTCCATAAATAATCAAATATTTTAAACAGGATAATTCTCAACTTTAAAATTCTCTAAAGGCCAACTATTTCCAAATATGTGTTTATATATAGTTATATACTTATAAGTGACAGGCATAATTAAACATAAAATCTAAAGAAAGAGTTTTGCCATAATTACTGTACGATACATCACAGAAGCAAAAGAAATTTATATCCTGTATGAATCCAAACACCGAAGTCCTCAGATCTAGTGTAATTAGAGTCGTGCTTCAGTCGCCCATGCCCGGGTAACACAATAGGCGAAATGCCAGAATAGTCTAATGTAACTACCATCACATTGAAACAAAAGATCCCATCTTCACTCCAACAAAAGCAAATAAAAAAGAGAAATTTAAAGGCATAAAAAGAAGAATAAGATGACCAACAGGGAATTTTCAAGAATCCATGAAAAAAATTAGAAAATATATCAAGATAACAAACCTGAGGTCTGAACATCAAAGGAGATTGAGAAGCCCTAGGACTTGTGGGAGGGGACTGCCCCATATCCTCACCAACCTGTGCACCATCTTGATCGGACATGCTAACCCGCGCAGCATCAGGGTCCTCAAACTGAGATTGGCTGTCGCCGCCAACCTCTTCTCTTCCACTTGCATTCCCCATATTTATTCTCCTTGTTGCCCAACCCAGAACGAATTATATAATTTTTCAAGAACCTTTATATGTAGATTCCTACAATCCTATTCGATGTAGTATGTGTAGCCTGCTGAGAGGAAAATAGTATGAAAACGAAGGGAGTGAAAGGGTCGATATTACCAAGATTGATTGAGAAAAAGAATTACCTTTGTTTTGAATGATCCGAGCATCTGACGAATCTCGATGGTTACTAACAGTATGTTTTGATTGTTGATTGCTAGAAAAGAAAGTGAAGGACTCGCCCACAAGAACAAACGGCTGGGTTCGGGGGCCGTGACATTACGTAATCCCCTCGAGTAATAGACATCGGTGCGGTTAATGTGGTGTGGGTGTTAGGGAAAAAAGGGCATAATGGGCACTGTCGTGGTGGTTAATCCGGTGTGCCCGTGGTAATGAAAAAAGGGTCCAACATGGTTGGAAGAGAGGGGGTTAATGATAAAAGGGAGTACAGTCGATCACTTCATTACTTTTTCACTGCCCACTTTTGGTTTTTCCCCCTTTTTGTTGATTTTTCCCTCCATTTATTATAAATGATTGCATTTATTTTTTTTATTTGCCAGATTGGGACTTAAAATCTAAATCTTTTTCTAATGATTTTAATCAAAGGATGTATGTATTTAGTCCATGAGAATTTGACTTTGAAATTCATTTAAATAAAAAAGAGTCACTTGCAATTATTCAGTTTACCATCATAGAGTATACAATCAAAGCTTACATTTGTTAACTCCATGATTATCAATCCATATACTCTTCTTAAAAGTGAGCAAAACATACAGGCTGAAATTAGATGAATATTTATTTATCTTTTAGTATATTTTTGAAGAAAAAAATGGAAAAATAATTTTAAAAAGTTAATATGAAGTAAATGTTTGTATATGTTGATTTTTAGAGAAAAAAATATCATGTTTACTAATAATTATTGATGATGTGATATGTGTGTGTGTGTGAGTTTACTAATAATTATTGAAGAAGAAAAGAGAATTGAATTAACTTTTTCTTCCTTTTTCTCAGTTTTTAGTTTTGTTTTATTCTTCAAACTGCAATTCCTTATAATTTTCTTTTTCTTGATTTTTTTTATTAGACATAAAGTTGTAAATGTTTCTCTTAACATTTACTTTTATTTTTCTATCCAAAAATCTTGAGACCAAACATATTGCTATATTATTATATATATATAAAAAAAAAAGTTAATATTCTATAATAGAGAATTATTCGCTTATGTGTGGGCGCGCATCACCCTATAGATTATAGTGGGCTTTAAATAATTTATGTTGATTGCAGTATTATTCGATTTTTGGGTTAAATGGGAAGTACTAGCTAGACATATATTAGCATTGATTATTTATATCTTTGAATCCAAAACCAAAATGGTTTAATAAAGTACAGTTGAGGGGAAAAAATTTAAAATGACAGAACAAAGCATCTGTGTAATTTATTGAGTCAACTTTAAAATCAAATACGATCACCTTTGGCATTTTAATATTTTACCAATTATATTGCTATTATGATCAATTAATTAACTAACACCAACTAATTCGTCATATTATTTTTTAAACTTAAATTGAGAGTTATAAATTTTATTTTTGAATATTACGCTAACTCATCTTTAATTATCAAAATATCAAGATTATTTATTGTTATAACCCACACACACCTATCATATATAATAAAAATGTAATATTAATTATACTGTAATTTTATATTTACATTTGAACAAAAAATTATGACATAATTTTTTATATATACTAAAATTTGAAAACATTAAGTTAGATATTTGCATTTTATTTATCATAAATTAGGATTAAAAATTTTATTAATTCAATGATTTAATTAATATTTAATGTTTGTACACTCATGGAGTGTGCATTATTACTAATATATATAATTCGAGCTTTAAAACGAGCCTTAACCTAATTAATTTTGAGATTAAAAAAAATAATTAACCAGAACTACACTATTAAAGTAGTAGTAATTTGCAGAACATTGACTAGCTTTCGGCAGCATCGATTGATGATACACTGTAATTAATGCAGAAATTTGGTACCTACCCTACTTGCGATTGTACTGCAGTGGCAATTTTAGGTGGCCTCATGCCATTCCTCTACGTGCATATATGCTTAAATGAATAATGTATCATATTGTTCTAATTTCCAATTCATATTATCAGTTCTTTACTTAATTGTCCACACCGACATAATTGCCGAAATATGGGAACAGAAGGAATAAGAAATTAAGGTGAAGCCCGATGGTGTCTGTCATTACAATTACGGAAATTTAGTAAAATTAAAAATGCAATCAACAAACAACACTTTGCATTGATTGGATCCCCAGCAAATGGAATCAAGTATAGTATTATTCCCCACATCATGATATCCTTGTACATCATAGCGGAAATATTTATGTTTTCATGTCACAAGTAATTAGTACATTTTGTTTTTTGGTGAAGTCAGATCTTATGGGTTAAAAGGTGAAAGGAAGAATATAAACAGGAAATCAAGGACTTTAAATCAATTACTTGAGTGAAAAGATTAAAGGGAGTTGATTTTCACGCAGGTTAGATGTCTTCGTCATCTACAGGAAAAGGAAATTTAAAAAATTCTAATAAAATAGCAGTCCCACGAAGAGAATAATCAGTGGCCTTTTTTTTTTTTGCCGGGGCACGCAAATTGCAAAGTTGCAAGTGTGGTTTGGTGTCAACTACTGTTCATTGCTCTTTACGTTTATCCTATGTGCTGGTCATCATGACGATGATTGTGATTATATATTTTAGCTTGTTGCCCTACCAGGCTGCATCAATTACTATCATTGCTAAATTAATCTACTGCAACAATTCATATATATGTGTATATATATATAGTATGATGAGGGAGATAGAAAAGGCGTTTTCTCTGTCTGTGACGAGCCTATAAGAATAATTACCTAGGCAATCATAGAAACAATCAGTCAGGTCCTGGATGAAACCGGAAATCCTCGAACATGCTTGTCTGTGTGCGTTGATGTTAATTGTTAAGGGCGCTTTTCACTATCAAATAATTCCGGGTTACTTTGGGCCTGAACTTAGTCCACTATAATCCTTCAGGCCCACTTGTTTAGACATTGTTCTGACAGTGGCTCTGTCAGTCAGTTTAGGCCCACTTACTATGTTGAACTCCATGAAATTAACTTTGAAGAAAGGGCTGTCCCATCCACATTTTATTTGCTATCATTACAGTTATTTATTCTTGTGGGATGGACAATCATGAAGCTAATATTGCAGTATTCGTAACCAAACAACGGATTTAAGGGTCAAAGGTTTGCACTCTTGGAACAAAGCAATTCTTGTTCGACGCAGTTCGTTAGTTTATGGTCCACCAAACAAGAACAGTACTATTTATATACATCGGTATAATTAAATTCTACATTTCACTCTTCTATCTCGACATTTCAGGGATTTTAGTCTTCAGTCGATACTATATATAAAACACAAACACTCCATCTATAAATCCTGCAACTCGCACTGTGATCGTAGCGCCATCCACACAAGCTGCAAGCTAGCAAGTCCTTGTATATAGTATGTACCCGTCATCTTATCACAAGACAAGAATATATACGTGTGACGTGCTGTAATTTCTGTGTAGCCTCTGCTTTTTCTTCATATGTGCTCGTGAGGTATCAAATGAATGTTGTGGGTAGTGTAAGTACGGATGCCTTCGCCTATTGAGGCCAGTTCTATCTGTTTGAGGTTTCCCGTGCAAGCCTCATGTCTGCAAGGAGAACTCTTTGGGAGATGAACGACCTTAACACGGCATATGTTTTCCAGGTTTGGGATTGCGTGGAGATGGGAAGGAACATCGATTAAGAACTCTCCATAACTACCCGTCCTGCTCTTGGTCAACGATTTCTTCGTCTTCCCCGTTGTGCCACACAAGACAGCAACCGTTCCGCCTGCATGATAAGATGGTTGTATTATTTCATTTTATCAAAGTTTGCTCCTGTATTAATTACTTTAATGTGTAAAAAAAAGGAAAAAACTGTAAGCTAATATTCACTCGTCTTCATCCTCCCATTTTTACGTCATTTGACTTTATATCTTCAATTGCAACTTCGGGGGTATATCTTTGACCTGATCATTGTCTTTCGATTCAATGTTGACGACAACTAGAGGTCAAATCTTAAAAAACTATTCCAGCACTTTGCACAGAGTTTGGCGGTTTTCCACTCTTAAAAGATAATATTATAAGTTAACGGTGTGCTGGTTCAGTTGGAAAGACAACGACCTAGTGGTACTGGAAAATCACTAAACTGGTATAATATGGAGAGAGGGGGAAAGGGAAAAAGAGCAACAGGTATGAATTGCAATTTGACAGCATACATATGCGAGTAGAAGGCAGCAATTTTGACAATAAAACCTGGGTAAAGACCTTACCGTAATAAAAGTTTTTAGGCAAAATCAACGTAATGTTGGTTTTAACATTTTAGTGTGTGATTTTAAGCATGATTTTATTAGAAATTGTGTGAAGTGAGTCGGTAGGAGAGAAATAAAATTTGAAAATGTTAATGATTGTAGTGTATGCTTTGGTATGAAATATAAAAACAAACATAGTTTAAAGTTTCTATTGTAGATAACAACCATATCCACGGGATTTAGCATCTTGCCTCAAAATTTCTTTCGAGTCAGATCTTTTGATGAATATACTAAATGGCTAGCCCGTTTGACAAAGTTTAAGGATGTTATAGTTTACCTATTAATCAACAGATCAATTAAACATATGGGTGCAAGTGTTGGTGGACCTTTATTTCTGAATAAATTCAACATGACTGGGCATAGATTTTCCAGATCTGAAACTCATAAAATCCTCTATTCCTATTAATCACTCTCTGTCTCATTTATACATAATTTTTATGAGTATTATTCGTAGATTGGTGGATATATGGAGACAGAAAGTAGAGAGAAAATTCGGAAGTGGATCTGCATAGTGTGGGTAGGATTTAAACAATCACAAAATCATCCTTTTTTGGATTATTATTTGTCATGCATCATTTCAGCATTAGGATGGCGAATAAGAGCAAGTGAAAAAAAGGACGGATGAATTAATCACGGGAACCTGAAACTGGGTACGGATGGGTGGAAGTTCTCCCTTTAGCACCATTGCCACGGCAGAGAAGTTTGCCTTCAATTACAACTGTGGAGAGCTTCTCTTCTCCATAACCAGCCCACTTCACCAACTCTTCCCTACCAAATGATTCAGCAAACAAGTCTAATTTTCTCGCAGCAATGGCTGGACTTTCCAGGAAAAGAAAGACGACGAATACGAGGACAATCATCTTCACGAAGTGGCCGTGTCCTCGAATACGGCTCATAATCGTCGTGTTGATAAGCAACTTCTTACTTTGTCACGACGCAAGGAGGGAATGAAGGGACAACGAGGTTTAAGCTACCATACCACCTTTGGGTTTTATACAAGGACCTTGCACGGTTCACATGCCCTTTTCATGTGTTTGAGATATTGTTACAAGTGTGGGGTTTACCAAATTTATTGATGTTAGGCTGCCCAACTTAAATTGTTTATTATTTCATCACTCATGCTTAAAAAAGGGAAGGGGGATTAATTCTGGTCCTGGGATATTATTAGTCAATGTCTCTCGTGGAAATCTAAGGTACAGGGTTTCGTCAACCATCATTTCTTGGGTGGTTTTCATGAAATGGGCGTAGATCTAAGAAAGGTGGAAGTCGGGAGTGGAATTCCAACTGATCGAGACTGGGTCGGTAGCCTAATCTTATCTTCCAAGTATTGTTTATTAGAAATTTTATGATAATTATAAGAGCTTTGGGTCAATTCGTCAAGCCTGCCCGAACCATTTCTATCTACCAAAATTCTACAAAAGTGCGCACTTGCAGGGATGGAAAGTATTGTACTTTGCTTACGTTTGTTTGTTGACTGAGGAAGCATATTGAGAAGTACTTGAGTACAGATGAATAAAATTAAAATGATATCCAATAAAAATTATTTAATTTACTTCAGAAATTAAATTAAGAAAGAAATCAAAATAAGTTCAGCATAGCTTAGAGATTCCACTATGGCCAAAGACCTGATATACTAGGTGTTCAGGTGGAAAAATGGTTTTAGGTTGATAATTGACTAAGACTAGTACACCGCTCATTCTTAGTTAATTCACGCCTTTTTCATTTGACAATTGAGAGATGCAATAAAATTACCGTAATAATCGCTGAAATAATTAGATAATGGATTGAATATTCTTAATGTACGTATACTTATTCATCATTGAATTCTTTTTCATTTCTGAATTGCTTTGCTTTCTTTAATTAAATTAATTTGATATAATTATTCGGGACAGTAGTCTACCCATGTAAACGAAATATATATACTGCAGCACGTACATGCACACCCTTGTTAATAACAATCTCATGAACTTAAACTCCTTAAAATAGTAAAACTTAGATGACAATGTTCTTGCTTATTCATGTGTAATGGGGCTAGACCAACCAACTTAGTATGCCGTGCATTTCTTGAAGGAAAGCGGTCAAAAAGTGAATTAAAATAATATTACATATAGTGTCGTCCATGTCATGCAGTTCGTGTTTGTCATTTTAACAAACAAAAAACAACGCAATCAACGTACAGAAAAGTTTTCGCATTTATCCAATTGGGTCAGATGTGTCCAATACCACTCCTACACACGTACGATAACAAGCGAGCGCTTTTATTTAGAGGACCTCCCACTGGACCATTCGAGAATCACCTTGACTACGGTTGAAAAGGTGGTCATCAGAACGGCAGCAATGTCGGGAAATCCCTGCAGCCTAGAACGGCGGCCTCTCACTTGAAAAGGCTTGCAGTCCGCGCAGTCATCATGGCACTTCCCATGGCGGGCTGGCTGCGGATTGGGGGTGGGGGTATGATCACTACAGGACTCCTCGTCGGCGCAGCCGCCAGGCGCCAGCACTTTCTCCGGCTTCTTTGATGCTCTCGTCGGAGTTGCACAGCCTACTTTGACAATTGTGAAAGCTCGGAGCAGGAAATTATTTTATACTAGTAAAATTCCAAACTAGGCATATAAAAATTTATTTATAAATTATATTATTCTTATTGTATTTTAAATAATAGAAGAACAATTATTTAGAATTAAATATATAATAATATTTAAAGTAAAAAAATAAAGAATGATCAAAACAATTTTTTAAAGTGAAAATTTGAGAGAGAGAGAGAAAACGTATAAGAATAACAGCTCAAAAAGAATGGGAAAAGAATTAATGATAGAAAAATAAATTTGAAATGAGGATAATTGTACAATATTTTATATTATGCAACAACAAAGTTTTATTTTAATAATAATATAGCAAAAAAAATGGGAATGACACGTTTGTAATTATAGTAAATGTTTGGGCTTTAGATCCATGTTATCCAATGGCATGATAATATTAAAGCAATTACGTATCACACTCATGTCCTTTCAATGATTAACATTGTCTTTCGAATTATGTCTAACATTAATAACCGTGTTTATGATGTTATCAAACATATATATTTTTACATGCATGACATCTAAATTATGTCATAATACATTTATCTTCCAGTATGTTAAATTTTAAAATATACTTTTTGTGGTTTACTTATTATCAACCCTGAATCTCAGGGTCTTACTGTGTAGATCATCAATAACCCGTATCATGTGTCTAATACGATCTCAAATCTGGTTGGCTGTCTCTCTCGGAGGCATGGTATGCATCTCAATCCACCCATTCGTGAAATGTTTCCTACTCATCCGATATAGATATTTAGGTAGCATAAATTAACGATAATAATCGAAGTAGCAAGCCTTCCTACTATGATGTAAGTAAAAAGTTGTACTCAAATCAAGGCAGATCAAACATCCCATTACTTCGACTATACTCCATCTAAATAACATGTAATATGCTGGCAAGTCATTAATTTTCTAAATGATAGCAGCTCGCATATTGAAATAACATTATTAGCAAGCATCATACATGACTGCGCCTACCATCCACAGTTGTAGTAACTCGTCTATAAGTGGTTGCATGTGCACATGTATAAACCTTTTTGGATTAGACGGAATTGGAATTATCATTATCAAAAACTTGTATGAATAGTTTATGTATATTCTTGGATGTAGGTTATGTGTCACCACAATAGGCAACATGAATCTAACTTCTCGTATGACTTACGTAGAGTAAATCCATTTGCACGTAATGCAAGCCATATATTACGAGGATCAATTGCGAATTTAGGATACGTTTTATCAAATTGCTTCTAACCTCAGCATCTGAGGAATGACACATGTAACTACTGTTTGTCTTACGAGACGCATGTTAAGCATATGCTCAGTTGTCATCGTTGATTCATATAACCTTTAAAATCTTAGAATGAGAGATAAGGAGCATAAACGCCTATGTGGAATGCGCTTCTTATGTGCTAAGGGCATCCTTTTCTCTTTGTGCTTTATCACTTCACAAAATTTGCAATGCTGCAAATCCCCATCCTTTTTCCAATAGTCAAATTTTCAACCGTCAATTTTGACAACAGAAAGATCTAATTTTCGTATTAGCCTAAATGTTTTTAAAAGCGGATCAGTGTTTAAATCGAAAAATTTATTAGGTCACTAGATTATTGGTCCGATTGGTTGAACTATTGAAAAAATCGATTATTTTAATTACATAATATTATATATATTATTATAGAAATACTTTACAAAATAAATGTAATACAATTTAACAATATACTAAAAAATGAGTTTTAGATGTAATGCTAAAAATTAAATAATTCAACTAAAATAAAAATTTATTACAAAAATTAAAAAATATATTAAATTCAAAATGATTAAAAGTATCAAATTGAAAAATAGTTTTGAAAAATAAATAGATTAATTAATATGACCAATTTTAATTTTAAGCTACAATAACTAAATTTTCAAAATATTAAAACAAAAATAAAAATAAAAATTGTACATTTAACTAATATTGAGGAGTTGTAAATATAAGAAATTTTGAAAAAAGAGTGAAAATTTCTTTTGTAATTTTTTCAAAAAAATTGGTAAAATTTTCTTTTTAAAAAAATTTTTTTAGATAAAATCGGTTTGACTGGTTTTTTACTGATTTTTACCGGCTCTATGCATTTCTAGTTTTTATACCTTAACCAGACCGGAAAACCAACTGATTCCCAGTTGAATCGGCTGGTCCAGTCCGATTTTTAAAACAATGATTAGCCTCTCAGTACTGTAGAAATTAGGAAGGATTCGATGATCACTTAGGAATATCTCACTAGTCATTTTTCAAATATCATCATAACAGCTTTATAACATTTTGTAATCCACTTTAATATTCACCAATTGGACAATTGTAGACAATTTTAAGAAAATTTCACAACCACTGTATAGTGATTGGTCAACTAAGTGCAAGACAACAAAAAATCTATGTGTCACCCCATTCACATCCTCTGCGCCATAACTTGTACTTTTACTGCACTAGGAGGTTGAAAAGTTAGGTTTACAATGTTAAAGCCCATTCTTGAGGAAGGACCCCTCGTCACATACACTGTGTCATTACAATACTTAGATGCATCATATACCATATGGTGCTCTCAACTAAAGTTTTACATTGTTGCAATATATTCCAAGGTCGAGATGGTTGACATGGTGCTCATTTCGACATTGGGCATAGTTTCCCAAGATTGGGTTTTGCCATGACTTATCCAATTATAATAATTTTGAACAAATCATTTCTTAAAGTGGTAGAGTTTAACTTCATTAGGCTCCAAAAATTTGGTGTTCTTATAACAAGAGCATGAATATCTAATTTTATGCTTGTCTATATGCTCATGCCAGTGCACCACTCGATTAACAAATTCATGAACTCTATTTTCAAATTTAGGTATCAAATCCTTGTATCTTGATAAGTTTTTATTATATATTTATGGTCTAATATTGCATAATATTGTAATTAAAACCATAAAAAAGAATTTAAATTTCCATAAGAAACCCTAGATCGATACTTACTACCCCTGTACACCTTAGAAACAAACATCACAAACAAATTTCATATTCACACACCACCTACAAAATTTTAAAGGCAACAACACAAAAGTATATTGACCAACATTTTCAAATTACATCAAGGTGCAATTGCAATGATAACCACAATTTATTTCTTTTCTTATTAAAACAATAGAAATATACTAAAAATACCACAAAATACTTTATTAATGGCATTAATTGGTTGAAATTGTATAGTACATTGGAATCAATATCAACACATATCTTACAAAAAATGAAGTACCCATCATTCACATTCATCCCAAGAAAAAAACTTACACAAAAAATGTATACAGATCTACAACGAAAAGATAGAAATATATATATGTACACATGGTATGCATCTTATAAAATACGAATAAAATCATTAATTCAAATCATGCTATTATAAATCCATCCTCACACTTGTTGATGGTATCTTCCTTGCATTGGATGCGTGAGAAATCTTCAATATAGAAGTCAATCAAGTATTAGAAATGTTAGCAATTGTTTGATTATATTTCGCAATTTGAGATAGCTTTAGAGCAACCTACAACCATGCTAGAATTTGGGATGGTTCTGGCATAGTTAAAATTTCACAATTTCAAAGTTTTTGTTTGGCATAACTTTGGAACAGATATTCTAAATCAACAGAAATTTCGTTTCAAAATTGTCTCAAATCTAAGACGATATTAGTATAGTTCTAATGGTTATTTTGGCACGGCTTTAGAATGGTAATTTGCACTAAATGTAGATCCATCTCAAAGTCGTCTTAGTCCTAGACTTGAGATAGCTTTAGGATGATGTTATCATTGACACAAGATAAATAAAATTGGCATGGCTTGGGAATGGGCTTGCACCTAAAGTAACATACTGTGTCAAAATTATCTCAAAATTCAGGATGTCTATAGAATGGTTTTATTTTTTAGTATTTTAGAATATTCTGGCATGGTATTGGGACGGTTTTTCTACTCATATAAAGAAATTGTCCCAAAGCTGTCCCAGAATTAGTACGGCATTAGGGTGGTTGTTTTTTTTTAAATTTTTTTAAAATTAATTTGTCATAACTTTGGGATGAATTATGCTTAAAAAGGATAAATCAGTACCAAAACTGTCCCAATTTGGAATAGCTTTGTCAATGTTCCATTTCAATCCCAAAAACTAGGATAATTTTTTACAAAGCATATTTTGAAACAGGTTAAGGAGGGCTTTGGGACATATGTACGAGATTTGTCCCAAATTTGTTCCTAATTTGGGACAGAATTTACTTATCCCAAATTAGTTATTCCATTCTCACAAGTTTTTGGTAGTGAATGTTTAAACAAGTTTTCATAATTTTTGTCTATGTATATGATTATATACTTAATTTATACATAATGAATAAATTATTAAAGCTAATAAATTTATTATTATAAATTTAATTTGTTTGTATTTTAAAACTAGATATTAATTATATACTTTTTACTCAAATAATGATTCTACATTAATTAGTAAACAAATTAATTATGTAATTTGAAAATACTATTAACATATTTTTTAATTTTTGTTATTAAAACAACACACACATATATAATATAAACTGATTGGTTTTTGGATCGGTGGCGATTAGATTGGTTGAACCAGTCCAGCTTTATCTTGTGTGGTCCTGAAAACCACCAATAACAAACGGATAGAAATGTTGGGTTTTATTAATTCGTGAGCACGGTAAGTGATATTGATTTGCTCATTTTGGCTATGTTTGGAAGAGTTTTAATTGGGGACGATGTTTCATAGGAATTTTGTTAAAATGAATAGTATATTTTAAAAAGATGAATAGTATAATTTATTCAAATATATATATATATATAATATACAATAATAATTGGATGGTATTATAATTTATAATTAAGGATACTGATTATATTATATGGTATAAATAAAAATAAATATTAGTATATATGTGATATATATAAAGGTATTTTTTATTGTGAATAAAAGTAATGATTAAAAATTAATTAATTAATTATATATAATATTGTTTAATGGTAGTTTGATAGTGTAAAATTTAAAAAGATATTTTTAAGTTGAAAGTTCACTTCCAAACATAACCTTTGATTCTTGGCCTATTCGACTTCGTATGGAGGAAATCCGGAAATGTTAACAGGCCGGTTGAAATATGGATCCTATCCATAATTTTCCAATTCCTAAAACATGATGTACATGGCCTTTTTGTTTTTTTTTTTTTCTTACCATGTATTTTGTCAAAAAAATAATAAAAAAAACCAACTAAAGATGAAATTTGCGTAAACCGGAGCTTCCAGCTTTAATTTGTTCTAGATTTCCTGCATCCACTGTGCCCGTCATCAGTGCGTCACCCCTCTAAAGAGATAGCTTGAAAGATTAAATGAATCAGGTTTAATTTGGCATATATTCTTCTAGTTTCAGATAATGATTGAATTATAAAAGATGATATATCTTTGCAACAATAGTGACTGCTGAATGGAAGGGCGGGTTTGGAGAATCATTTCACTCTTCTATTCTAAACTCTCCTATTGATGGTTGAGGGAATGGGAGTCCAACAATCAATTACATATATATATATTGAGGGAATGAGAATCCAACAATCAATTACATATATATATTGAGGGAATGGGAATCCAACAATCAATTACATACATACATACATATATATATATATATATTAGTTATAAAATTATTGTTAATATATTTTTTAGCAACATCATAATTATTGTAATTATAACTATTGTGATACTCTTAAGTTGACCAAGATGATGATGAGTTTTGTAATGCTCAAATTTTTAGTAAAACGTTGAATTTAAACAAGACATGACATTTTGAACATTTTTAAAATTTGAAGAGTTTTAAAAACTCTGGAAAAAGATTTTGGAAGAGTTTCAATTTATTTAAAATTTCATTGTAGTGTTGGAAACGATGTTAAAACATCAATGTGTAATTTGGCGTCTATCTGAGATGATTTTGTAGGAGTTGAAATTTTTTGACATAGGGTTTTTAAAATAGGACAACTTAATTTCATCTTTTATAAATAGGAGCGTTCTAGACATAGAGAACAATAATTAAAGACTTTCACAAACTAGTCGCGTGAGTGATGACAATCTTGAGTGATGATTATCTCTTCTGTAAATCTAAAACAATGAATCAATATTATGACAACATAAATCAGTTGAGAGTTAAGTTTAAAGTTAGTAAAATAAAATACGAAATGATAAAAGTTTCAGGACAATTACTATTGTTCAGTTAAATTAATGAAAAAATTTTGATTTGATGTATATAGACATAGATTAGATTTTTAAATTATGTTATTGAATATTAGTGTATCATTTATCATTTATCATTTTATTGTTCGTGTACGTAATTGTGTGTGTATGATTGTTTCTGCACACCACTTGAATGAAGTTGTATTATTCTATTTTTACTGACGACTACCCAGCTGCAAAACTTTCAATGTACATGTATGATGACGTAATTACTAGAACGGAAGAGCCCTGCAAATCCTTTCAACTCCGTTGGACGTCACAGTCACAAGTCAGCTGCATTTCTGTAAAGAAGAAAAGAAATAGAAGACGTCATTCTCCGTATTTGGCCAGATACATCGTTTCCCGCAGACCCTTGCAAGGGCGTGCTGATTATTGCTTATCAATGCAAAATTTTCCAAACAGACGTGTGAATTAGTTAGTACTTACAAATTTTGTCTGACTATGTAAGTTATGTTTCTTTTAAATTTTGGGGGTGTGCTCAGTGTATTTTTTGAAAATTATAAAAAAATTAGATGACAAAAAAATAAAATTTTAAAAATATATTTTATCTGCTATGCATGTACGTCGTTTAAGACGTAATGCCGACTATATGGTTTATTGCCATAGCATAGCAGCATTCGTTCCATTTAGCAACCTCGAAGTTGTGTAGTATCAGACGTCACATTAATTCCATGCCAAAGCCGGATGAGAAAATTCATAAAATCTATTTTTCTTATTTGGACCAAATGCTTGTGTTATCAATTATTAAGACAATCCCAAAAGGTGAGCGTTTCCTTTGGGCCTCGTAACCGAGTCTAAAATTGTGGGAAAAGCACAGCTTATGAATGTCACATTTTTTGTTCTTTTTTTTTTTTTCTCTAGAAAATGAAGCTCAAGCTTCAAATTAGAAATAGGGTAACAATATTGATTCTTCTGAGGACCTTTTGCAGTGCATTTTGTCCATATTTTTCTTCAAAATGAAAATACAGGCGGAAGTCAAAAAAGGAGGCAGAGACTCACGTGCTTGACCTCTTTCAAACTACAATTTGAGAGCCAACATTGAAAAGACAAGATTTTGCTGGGCACGAATTTCCTCAGGGTAGGATATTCTTAAAATTACATTTTGGACCATCTAATTAGAGTCATTTTTCTTTCGCCATGTTTGCAACCCAACTTATTATTTTCATCTATACTGTTAAACTTCACGCTCCTGTACCCTAAACATATTATCCAATAAAATTTTTAATTATATCAAATTCAAAATTTTCTCATGTATTACATATACAACTAATTTATTATATTTAAATTATTACATTTATTTGTAATAAGATCAATGTCTATATATATCAAACATATACTCACATCTATATTTATTTATATAATAAAAATTAATTATTATCCTTTCATACTATCGTATTATCTAATCATTATTATATTATATATATATATATAAATTTTCATCCCATCAAAATCTTATAATTAGATATACTATTTATTCTATCACAATTCATACAAAATCTTATAATTAGATGTACTATTTATTCTAACACAATTCATACAAAACGTTATATTTAGCGAAAACCCCTCTCCAAAACGTAGCTTTTGAGTTATGCCTTTAATGTATGTATACGCGCATGTGCGTGTGTTAAAAGAACGGTGCTTTAGTTATTTTAAGACAGGTTCACTTCAAATAATAGTATAGGATGGATTATTTTATTTAACCCAATCGAATGTTCACTTTCATTGATTAAAATCTTTGATTAAATAAGATTTGCTATAAAAATATAAAATTGCAGAGTAAACAATCCTATATGAACGTTATGATTGGAAAATTTAAGTGTTAAGAATTATATATATTTCATTCAAATTCATATTTTTACTTTATACTATTAATTGAATAATTTTCCTACTAAAGTTATAATAAAAAAATAAATGTAACCACCTTAAATAGTCAAACTTACTAAACAAAATTGTTAAAGATTAATTAATCTATACAATTTTTTTTAATCCTTCAAAATAATCCTTTGAGTTATAATCTCATCCAAAAATGTCAACATGTCCTTAGAGTGTTGATGTGCCATGTAAAAGTTGGTTGTCTGTTTTTACCAACATATAAATTGAAGCACCAACATGCAAAATAACCATAATTAAAAGATACAAAATACAATTTTCCTGGAAGATCAATTTTTAAAACACTTGGTTGCAAATTAAACTCAAAAGCCGGGTTATGGCATACCACATAATCTGTACACGCATAGTTACTAGTTCCAACCATAATCGAATTCAAATAAGTTATTTTTTTTATCGATATAAATCGGAATAACAGAAATATCATGATACGTAAAAAATAGATGAAACTATGTTTATTCGTTTAGTCAGACCAAAAAAATATTGTACATCACATATATTTTTTTCTGTCAAAAACAGCAAACTGATAATGACGATTGTCCAAGCTCCCCTAAAATGAAGAGGCATGCATGTTTTGCAATGCATCAAGCAATAATGTCATAATTTTAATATTTAATTATTTTTTATATTTTTTAATATTAAATTATGATATTTGTTATAATTTTAAGTATTTAATGTAATGTGTCATGTATAATAGACCGTGACATGCATATAATCAACATCATGACATAGCATTTGAGTCTCCGGAGCCTTTTTTCCATTTCTTTCTTTTCCTCTTCCTTTTCTTCTGCGTCCACGAATTGGAACTCTAAAAACTGATCATAAAAAAACAAGCACAATTATTATTATTATTGCTAACAAATTTTTTTTTTTTTTTTTAAAGGCCCAATACAGAGTGCAGCACATGAATGTCGTCTGGCGGTCCATGCTGTGTCCCCGGTGCTGCACGATTGTGAAGCCTTATTTCCCCCCGGCGAATCCCCTTCTCTCGTTCACAACGCCTTCTTGCCACGTGTTTTCTTCTTTCTATCCTTTCTCTTGATTTTCCTTTTTTAACCCTCTCTGGTTCTTGATTGTTTTGGCTCTATAAATGGGGACATTTGCCTTTTAATCCTATCCAGCTTTCTGTCTGAAAAAAAGGAGAAGCCCTCACTCTGAGCGCGTGGCGTGAGAGAGAGAGAGAGAGAGAGAGAGGGAGATGGAACTCGGAGGGAACAATGGAGGCTTCCATGGCTACCGTGGGTTCGCACGCTCAGGCTTTGGTAAATCTTGATTTAGGGTTACTGCTTCCACTCAGACCTTCGGTTTCCTCTCTACGTATGCCTGTTTTTGTTTTTTTGCTTACCAGAACCTAGTCCCATTTCGGTTACACCATTTCAGGGTTTTCTGTCAATTACAGTCTAAGAAAAAGCTCATCATCTGCTTAACTAGGCACATTTCACTGTATAACCTCATGTCTATATCTGCATGCAAATGTCCTTTCATGTATATTGATCTTCTCATCTGCTCTTAGTAGGCATGAAATGGAAAAATATTAACAGCGAGGCTTTCCATATAGCTTGAAAGGCTTTCCATATAGCTTGAAATTAGTTGTTCTTCTAATTACATTTCCACACCATTCCTCAGTCGTGAAGAAACACTAACCTTACAAGATCTGTTGTTCATGTTCAATCCTTGGTGTCAATAAAAATGGAAACATCCGAATCATGTAGAAAGGATTCCTCTAGCCGTGGCAATGTAATTGCAAGTGGTTGATGCATAGCATTCTGTAAAAGAAGACAAATAAAAAAACACAAGTGGCGTACATGCAGTTTTTGACCCCACTGCAACACACGTCACTCATGCACTCTCAGGCAGCTCCACTCACATTCCCACAAGGGCTTATACTACAATTATAGTCATTTTCTAACTGAGAAACAAACAGAGGATATTTTCCTCTCCAGGTGTCTTTTTCATGCCCTACTGTGAATTAATTGCCTCCAGCGCTGCTCATAAGCTTGTCTTGTTCACTTCTAGTTTTTTTTTTTGTGTAATGGGGCCTAATGCTATGTCTTCTGGCAAGCCCATAATCGCAAAATGAGCCCAATAGGGGCCTGATCTACGACGGAATCTTTGGATACGAGCAAAGTTTTCATTTGTCTCAATTCTTTCCTTCACTTGGCTTGAACACTAATTTTAAATTCAATAATTTGTTTTTCTTTGCTTAACTCTGCGATTTCACGCACAGACTTGAAAGCACCAGACATCAGCACGGGGCTTCCGCCTTCTGAAACAAACCGCCACCCGTCCGCCACCGCCGACGGCAACGAATGCGTCGTGCGCGAGCAAGACCGGTTCATGCCAATAGCAAACGTGATCAGAATCATGCGCAAAATCCTGCCCCCGCACGCCAAAATATCGGACGACGCCAAGGAAACAATCCAAGAATGCGTCTCGGAGTACATCAGCTTCATCACCAGCGAAGCCAACGACCGCTGCCAGCGCGAGCAGAGGAAGACCATCACGGCGGAGGACGTACTGTGGGCCATGAGTAAGCTCGGCTTCGACGACTACATAGAGCCGCTCACCGTGTACCTGCACCGATACCGTGAGTTTGATGGCGGCGAGCGTGGCTCCTTGAGGGGGGAGCCTCCGGGGAAGAGGGCGGGTGACCATTTCGCTCCGGGTTTTCCGGGATTTCCTCCGGGGGCTTTCCATCACGTGGCTCAACAGCATGGGATCTTTGGAGCTGCGCCGCCAATGAATTTCTTCAAGAACCCAGGGAATGCTGGACCATCGCAGGCCGCTGTGGCATGCGTTGAGCCGCTTCCCCAGTGTAAGGACTAAGGAGTGGTTGTAAAGTTGCTGGAAGCAAAGGGAAGAGGGAGGGAAGTGGGAAGTTATGAGTTATGACATCGTGTATGATATCAAAATGGCTTCTTAATGTTGAGCGCCGCAGCTCCAAACTTTGACCTTTCCGTTTGCGATTTCAAAGTGCCAATTTTCATTCCCCAGCAGATTGCGCTTTTTTATTCTACGTTTCTGCGCTAACTTCTCTATTCTTTTCTTTCTTTCCTTTTTTTTCTTCATGAAATAGAAACACACAAGACACAAATACCATATATATAATGCTGTACGAATGTGGCGTTTCCCGAACTCTTTTGGTCACAGTGGGGACAGAATATGAAAATGGAGTTTACACGAACAAAATTTTGTCTCAAATTAAGCAAGTGCCACGTTGAAAATATGATGTTGAAACTTTAATTAAATAAATTCTATTTATATTGTAGGAATTTAAATAAATATAATTTTTAAAATAAATAAATAGATAATAAATATTTTAATCAACCAATTAAATAGTATCAAATGGTAAGATCTTGTTAAATTCATGAAAGATAAGTACTCTCACAGGATTGGGTTTATAAGTTCAATTCTTTGATAATTCTCAAATTATGATAGCTAATAAAGTCGCGCCACATCAATAAATTGAAGCAATCACACTTTCTCTTCTATAACTATAAATAAGAGCCTAATCACATTGAGAAACCACACAAAATTGAAGACTTAAAGGAATTAAAGCCAAGAAGTCTCTTTACAAATTCTCTCTAAAGTTCAAGGAAGATTCACGACATTCGTTGTTAAATTCAAATCATACTTTGTGAAAGGTCTACAAATTCGGGCATTTGATCTAAATTGTGGTACTAAATCAAGAGATCAACATTAATTGAAGACTTAGCCTCAAGGGAGATCAAATATAAACCATTTTCTTGAAAATTGTTTAAATTTCAAATTGTGTTTTTGATGGAGTTCCGCGATGCTCTTAGTGAAATTCAAGGCGTTTGTTGCAGTATTTCTCCAAATGCGGTGTTTGCTTCATATGTGCTTTGTCAAATTCCACAAGTTAACATTTTCTGGTGGCCAAATTAGCTTCAAGAAAAATAAAGTCAACTAACCCTTCTGGAAGATTATCAAAGCCTTAAAATTCCCAAGTCGAAGGAATAATCAAAGGATTGAGTTTAGAAAATTAAACCCTGCAAGTTTTGATTTGATCCAATTTATTTCATCTTGTACAAATTTTCTTGTTATTATATAAGAATTTTATCTATAGATTTCTGGTATGCCTAATGGGACCTCTCTAACTTTTATCTTTTTCTTCATCAAATTTCAAACAAGTTACCATAGCTAGCAACAAAGCCAGATCATCCAAAGCTACTACCTCAAGTGCTTCGGAAGTTACTGCAAGAGGTGCCAGAGTTGTTACTCGGAGTGTGGCAAGAAAGCTAGTATACTCTAAACTAACTCCTATCCCTAAAGGTGTCAACAATCTACTTTTTGTAAATGAAAGTGATGGAACTCGCAAGGATAACTTTACACCTTCAAACCCTCGCTCCAACACCTTATCTATCTTTAACGCTGCCTCAATCATAATGACCAATGCCTCAAGCTTGGAGTGCCAAATTGCTACATGGACCAAAGTCATTGATGGGTCGGCCAAACAAGTCCAAGAGCAAGACTCTTAGATTTCAAATCTAATGGACAAGATAGATAATGTCGATGGTAGCCGAGCGACGAAAAAGGCACCTGAAGTCCAAGATGAAGCTAAGATATTTGCCAATCAACCGATTAATAATCAAAAAAAATTTTGTAATTAGGGAGCACCAAATTTCCTCTGATGGCTATCCCGTTCAATCAACTAAAGGACTTCATTAAAGGAATTACTAAGAGTAAGCTCGATTAAAGCGCCAAATCAACACTAGCATAAGCCAAGCCTTACTCCACAAGGATTGATAGTTTGAAGATTCAAGCAGGCTACCAAACTCCTAAATTCCAATAGTTCGATGACAAAAGAAACCTAAAGCAGCATGTGGCCACTTCGTAGAGACTTGCAATAATGCTAGGACTATGAAGACTGCCTTTCAAGCAGTTTGTTTGGTCATTAAAGGGGAATGACTTTGACTAATACATTGACTTGAAGCTTAGGTCCATCGATAGTTAGGAGCAGCTAGAACACAAGTTCATCAATTATTTCTACAACATAAAGCGGACTGTTAGCATGATCGAGCTCATAAACACCTATCAGTAGAAAGATGAGCAAATCATTGACTACATCAACCATTGGACGAACTTAAGCTTAAACTGTAAAGATCGACTTCTAAAAACTTCAGGCATTGAAATGTGCATACAAGATATAAACTAAGCGTTGTGATACATCTTTCAAGGGATTTAACCCAAAACCTTTGAGGAACTAGCTACACGGGCTCATGACATAGAGCTGAGTATAGCTGCAAGCATCAGTGGTCCGCCCATTTTAGAGTTTTGCAAGCCAGAAGACAAAGCAGAATGAAGAAAGGGGAAAAGCCTCCCACTAAATTTCCAAACATAAAATCCATGGTAGTAGATGTCAAACATGTTAAAATCTGAGGAAAGGAAAATGTTGCTAAGAAGAAGGAAGCCTCTTAAAAGCAAATGAGGCCAATTCTGAAGTAGATATATGCTAAATCATACTCATTTTTGGACTTAGATATCTCGATAATCTTTGATAACCTACTGAAGGCCAACCTCATTAAGCTCTCAGAGATGATGTGGCCCATGGAAGCAAAAAAAAATGATGACCCCAAATACTGTAAGTATCAATGCATGGTTATGCACCCTATCCACAACTACTTCATATTCAAAGATAAGGTTACAAAGCTTTCCTGTTAAAGGAAAATCATATTAAAGGATGACAATGCAAATGCTAACACCGTTAGCCTTGAAAACCAAGTAAAGGGAGTTAATGATATCAACAACTACCCTACTGAAGCTAGTTGCATAAAAAAAGCTAAGTGTCCATCGAAGATTGCATGTCTACGATGACCTTCATGGACGAAGATTTCCTGCTAGGATCTCAATCCCATAGCAAGCCATTGTTCGTCACTAGCTATGTTCATAAGTAGAGAGTTAATAGAATACTAGTCGATGGTGTCTTTGTAGTCAACATTCTATCTTTACACATAGTGAAAGAATTAAGGATCACAATGGATGAGCTCTCCAATAGTTGACTAAAGCCTTAGACTCTATAAGAATGAAGCTATTGATAGATGATATGGAGTCAAATGCCCTATTCCATATTATAAATGCAAGGAAGTCATACAACCTCCCCTTTGGGCGACCGTGGCTATATGAGAATGGAGTTGTCCCATCTACCTAGCACTAATGTTTTAAGTACTGCTGCAATGGTGTTGTAAGGAAAGTGCTCGGCAACTCCAAGCCTTTCACTGAAATCGAGTCTCATTTTGCTGATGCTAAGTTCTACCTGAACAAAGTAAGGGCTTCAGAGGTTGGCGCCTCCCAGCTTAAAAAGAAATAAGAAAATGCCCTAGTAAAAAAATGAAGTGAACAAGCCACATCCACCCAAAAGTCGCCCAGGGAAAAAACTAATGATTAATAATGCGCTTAAAGGTTTGATGCTACCTCTAACTCAAATTGATGATAAAGCATCTATGTAGCTTCCTAAAGAGGCTAAAGGTGAACGTCCTAAGGCTTGAGAATTGAGGACGACAAAATACTTTAGTATCAAGATATACGAACTCCTCATAAGTTGGATACAACTAGTAGGAACACTTGTCATTGAGAAAGCTTTCCCGAGAATCTTCAAGCCAAAACCCATGAGCAAGCCTTGGATTCATGCCGTCGAGTACTGTCTACATCACTATTACAAGAGCTTCCACTAACTATGTCACTAAGAAAGACTGCTCTTTAACAACTGAAAAAAAGCTAGCACAAGTGATGGTCTTCAAAAGGCTTGACCTACTTAAAATACAGAAGTACTGAAAAGCAAAATGAGGTGTCTCCAAAGCACCAACGCCTAATGAAAAGCTCAAAAGCTTGATCCCTTTCTGTATAAGGCGACAAACCAACTTGGTCATGTCATGTGACAAAATTTTGAAAGTAAAGTTTTAAACCCTTTTCTTCACCAAAATCTAACTCGAGAAGAATGATAATAAGGAAAGTGTGGGCTCATCTAATTACATTACTCTACACAAGGAAAGAGAACCCATTAAAGAAGATGCTAAGGTCATACCGCCTTCACAGTGGATGAATTAAAGGAGATGAACTTAGGAGATAGCAACAACCCCCGGCTATCTACATTAGTGCCTTGCTAACAAGTGAAGAGGCTAACATTACATGGATCTATTGAGTGAGTTTAGGGACATGTTTAATTAGTTATAGAAACAGATGCCCAACTTGGACCCAAATGGGGTAACACATCACCTATTAGTAAAAAAAATGGCTTGCCTCCTTAAGCAAGCACAACGTCAGTTTTGACTAAAACTCCCCCCTCAAATTGAAGCACAAGTCAACAAACTGATTGAAGTGGAATTCATCTAAGAGATTAAATACCCAACATGGATCTCCAACATTATCGCGGTAAGGAAAAAGAATGGGCAAATCTTAGTTGGTGTCGACTTCAAAGATCTGAACGAGACATGTCTAAAAGATGATTTTCCATTACTTATTACTAAGCTTATGATTCATGCCACCGTGGTGCACGAGGTGGTCTCATTCATGGATAAGTCATCTAAGTACAACCAAATACACATGGCACTCAACGACAAACAATTAACAGTTTTCTGTACCCCTAAAGGGATATACTACTAGAAAATGCTGCCATTCGACCTTAAGAGCTTTAGGGCCACATACCAAAGAACCATGCAAAAGATCTTCAATGACATGCTCAACAAGAATGTTGAGTGTTATGTCGATGACTTGGTGGTGAAATCAAAGAACATGGAGGAACATTTTGATGATTTGAGAAAGGTTTTCAAACGCCTTAGAAGATACCAGCTAAGGATGAACCAGCCAAAGTGTGCACTTAGGGTTGCCTTTGAAAATTTCTAGGGTTTATTGTTAGCCATCAAGGCATCAAAATTACACAAGCAAATATTGATGGTATCCTAAAGATGCCGGAACCTCGAAATGTCCATGAGCTCAAAAGTTGCAAAAGAAGCTGGCATACATTTAAAGGTTTATCTCAAACCTAACAGGTTGTTATCAGCCATTCAGTCATTTCATAAAGAAAGGTCCTCCATTTGAGTGGGATAAATCCAGCAAGAAAGCATTCGAAAGCATCAAATCTTACTTGACAAAGCCTAGTGTTGGTGGCCTCGGTGCCTAGTCATCTGCTAGTCCTATTTATTGTAGCCCAAAAATGCTCAGTGAGAGCCCTATTAGCATAAGAAAATGATGAAGAAAAGAAGAATGCCCTATATTACCTAAGCAAAATGATGACACCAAATGAACTTAAATACTCACCAATCAAGAAGATATGTCTGGCACTTGTCTTCGCCATCCAGAAGTTAAGATACTAATTCTAAGTTTATATAATTCGTCTAGTGTCCAAAGCTAACCTGCTGAAGTATGTTATAACAAAACTCGTTTTCTCCAAAAAGCTCGTAAGGTGTACCTCCAGTTTCAACAATTTGAGATTGTCAATGTACCTCAAAAGGCAATACAGGGACGAGCACTAGTCGATTTCTTAGCAAACTATCCAATCCCAACTGAATGAGAACACTCTGATGACTTACCTAATGAGGATACTTTGATAGTTGATATCACCCTTCTGTGGAAGATGTACTTTGACGGAGCCTTCCACAAAAAGAGAACCGGTGCTAGAGTGGTGTTTGTAACTTCAAATGGTCAAGTATTGTCTCACTCATTCACTCAAATAGAAAAAGTGCACCAATGTCGTTGAGTATCAAGCCTTGATCATCGGACTTGAGATGGCGGTGGATATCAAGCAGCTATATCTTGAAGTATACTAGGATTCTAAGTTGACAGTCAACCAATTGTTAGGGACATATGAAGTTAAAAAGCCCAAGTTGTTCCATACCCATGTGCAAGAAATAGGTGGTGTCTCCAGCATTTGATAATGAGGAAGAAAAGGAAGAAAATTGCTCTATAGAAGTTCTCAAAGTTGAAAAAGAAGACTAGTGTCAACCCTTCGTGGACTACTTAAAGTATGAAAAGCTGCTACATGACCTATGCTAGAAAGTTGATGGTCGACATTGAGTGACTTGCTTCATTTACTTGAAGGACACATTATACAAGCATTCATTTGATGGTGTGTTCCTATGCTTCCTGGGCGACGACGAAGCTATACAAGCCATAGAGGAAACTTACTTCGAGATATATGGTGCCTATAAGTTTGGACCAGCTTAACTTTCGTATCAAAAGGATGTGCTATTATTGGCCAACAATGGTGAAGGATTGTATGGAGTTTGTGCAGAAGTGTCAAGTGTGCCAATTTCACCCACCAATCACCTAAGCCACTGCACCTAACAATTACCTCATAGATGTTGTTAGACGTACAACAAAGTAATTCCTTGGCCACCTCTATATCCTTGCTACAATCGATTATTTCTCCAAAATGGGCAAAAGTGACTCTCCTCAAAGAAATCAAGGAGAAAATGTTGCCAATTTCATTCATATAAAAATCATCTATTGGTATAAAGTCTCTTGGTACATCCATTGCAAATGGAAAGCTGTTCATCAACAGCGCCATTAATAAGCTATGAGAAGTTTGACTTTAAGTAAAGAAGGTCCTCAATATACCATGTCTCAGTCAAGGGTCTCACAGAAGCTCTTAACAAGACACTTTGTAAGCTCCTGAAGGAGGTGGTCTCCAAGTTGAAGAGAGACAAGAATGAAAGGATTGGAAAAGCTTTTTGGACCCATCAAACCACCTATAGGACTCCTACACAAACAACTCCTTATGTGTCATAAGAAGGATTGACAGAAAAAGAGAATGCTCAATTGTAGTTTGAAGAGTCGAAGGCACTTAACGAAAAGACGTTGGATGTACAACAAAAGCTCAAGTGCTATCAAGATTGCCTGTCTAATGCATTCCAAAAAAAAGATGAGTGCTCGAACATTTCAAGTTGGGGATTTGGTGTTTGTTGTGAGAAGGCTCATCATCATCATTCACCATATTGAAAACAAGTTTACTTCTAAATGAGATGGTCCAAATGTTGTCAAAGAAGTTTATATGAATAGTGCCTATAATTGGTCAACCAAGATAGAGTAAGACTCAGCCCAATAAACGGAAAATTCTTGAAAAGATTTTATGCTTAAAAACACAAACAAAAACCCAAAAAGACAAAAAAGAAGCAAAAAAATAAAATAAAATCCAAGTTTCTTAGATTTGAGCATAAATTGTCAAACTCAAATCAAAGTTCATTGACATAAACTTAAACTATCAAAGCAAATCAAATCAAAATGCTCCTGGACACAAGAGCTTAAATTTTATGCTACTATTAGCCTATAAGAGTATAAATTGTAAATGGCCTTACTTTTTACAAATTTAAAGTGTTTAAACTTTGCTATAACTTAATCCCATTATAGATACGCAGACAACTAAGATATTTTCTAAATTCAATCACAAGTTTGTAATATGTTACATTTAATTCATCACATGAAATGGCAATTGCTGTGGGCATTTATCAATAAGATAAAAGAGACAAGCACTGATGCAGTAAAAGAGAAAATGAGAATGTTTTATTAATGAAATCAAAGGTTTGCCATAGAGATAATATTAATGATTGGGATGTAAAAGAATCTTAAACAAAGCAAAATAAAATAATTCAAACTCTTCAGTTTGTCTCTAGCAACTACTAGATCTCCAACTCATCTCTAGCAACTACTAGATCTTCTCTAGAAGTTCGTAAGTTCTCAATAGCTATAGCATACAGAGGCTCAATAGACTCTATGGCAACAACCTCTTTCTCAATCTCTCTGGGCTCCACTAGGAAACTCCTACTACTCAAGAGATACAAACAACTTTTTTTGTTATTGAATCAAGGTCTTAAGCCACTCCTTAACACCCTTCAACTCTACCTCGAAATGCTGAACCTACTAAACTTTCTTAATCTTCCTATTTCAACTTCTCATAGGTGACTCTTTACTTCACTTGGTCGTTAGTAAAAACCCTTAAGCATGCTTCTCAGCTACATCCTTAGCAAACAACACCTTTAGCAATCGACAAAGTGGTTGAAGTCGACCTCCATAAACTCCTTAGTGACTCTCTATCTCAAAGTGACTTCCAATGACTCCTTGATAACCCCGTTTCAAAGTTGGCTTCTATAGACTCTTCGTCGACTTTATCCTAAGGTCACTTACACAAACTCTTCATCAACACCATCTCAAAATGGCTTCCATGGATTCCACGTCAGTTCTAACTTGAAGTTGGCCTTCCATGCTGGCTCCAACTTGATGCTAATCCTCCATATCAACTTTATCTTGAAATTAACCCTCAGTTGAATTCTTATCAATTGCCTTAAGCCACTATGGAAATAAGCTCCTCAATGGCTCTATCTCAAAGTTGCCTTTATAGAATTGTCTTAGGCCCATACTTAAAGTTGATTCCTTGGGCTTCTCATTGACTCCAAATTGGATTTGATTTTTCATTGGCTTCAAATTGGATTTGATTCCCAACAACTCCTCAATGGTTGCTATAGGCACATTAAAATTTAATGCATAATCAAATAATGTCAAGTGGAAAATACAACATTAAAAATATTAATTAAATTAATTTTTATTTATTTAAGAATTTAAATAAATATAAATTCTTAAAATAAATAAATAAATAATATTTTTTTATCGGCTAATCAAATGGCGACAAGTGCTAGAATCCCATTAGAAGTCCAATGGATGAATACTCCAAGTAAGAGTCCTGTTAAAAGTGTAAGGGATGAAAATTCTATTAAGTTGTTGGACAGAGTACAAACTCTAACGATCAATAAAATCGCGCCACGTCAGCAGGCTGATACAGCCACTCTATCTCTCCTACAATTATAAATAGGGGTCAAAACTTCACAGTAAAGGAGATAAGTTAAAAGTGAAGCAGCTGAAAATTTGAAACTCCCTAAATACTCTCTAAAATTCCTAAGAACATTTAAAGTATTCTTCGCCAAGTTCAAGAATTTCATTGTGTTCTTCGCCAAATTCAAATAAGTTCATCACGTTCTTCTCCAAATTCAAGATGTTCTTCCTCAAAGTCACAAAATCCAATATTTGATCCAAAATCGTGGTGCTAAGCCTGAAAATCAGTACTGCTGAGGACCCGACAATCCTCAAAGAAGATCAAGTACAAGCCTTTTTTTTTTTTTAAATTGTTCAAGTTTCAAGTCAAGTGTTCTTAAAGGAACTCTCAAGGAAGATTAAGCACAAGTCCTTTTCTTGAAAATTGTTCAAGTTTCAAACCAAGTTTTCTTGAAGGAAGAATAAGAGGATCAAAGTTAAAGAGCAGAACCCACAAAATTCAATTTGATACAAATTATTCGATCAAACACTAAGTTTTTTTGTTATTCAAGAATTTTGCCCTATAGCTGCATCTTAGAATTAGCTTTCAACATTCTAAAGTTGGTCTCCATAAATGCTTTGGTAGACTCTCCATCCAATTTAAACCATAACAAAGTCATCAAATTCTAAATCAAGGGACTCAAAACTCTAAGCAAAGTAAAAATTAGGATGCCATATTTGCCAATTTCATCAAGCAAAAAATTCAAGTCTGGTATTCATAAGCTAAATTTAAGCTTGGTACTCGTAAACTAAATTCAAACCTAATACTATTGGGCCAAATTCGAGCTTAGTACTCATAGGCCAACTTCAAGTCTAATAATTTTGGTTCAAATTCAATCCTAATTCTTGTGAGTCAAATTTAAGCTAATATTCATGAGTCAAATTAAATTTAATATTTGTAGGTTAAATCAAACTTGATACTCATAAATTAAATTCAAATTAGTTACCCCTGAGTCAAATCAAGCCTAATACTGGTGGGCTAAATTCAAGCTTAGAACTCGTGGGCCAAGGTATACTCGTCCGGATTCCAAAACGATTTGAGCTATAGTGCGTTAAAAAAAATGGCTCTTCTTAAAAACCGCCAAACGCGACCTTATTTCAAAAATGCCCCAAACGCAGCTTTGCTGCTGCGCCACAGCACCGCGTGCCAAACACGCCTCTCCTGTATTCAAGAGCTGCACAAACATGGCCTTCCCTCTCCTTTTCTCACCCGGCCGCGTCCTCCCAAACAGACTTTTTCTGCTTCATCTTCTTCGCATCGAACTCCTCCAGAGCCTGTTCGATCGCCACCACTTCTCGCTCCAGCAGCTCAATTCTCCACCACACCTTTCTGTGCCGCTGTCACGCCTCCAACTGCTGAGCCCATCGTCTCTAACCACTGCCTCCACCTCCAGCGAATCCGTTGCGTCGTCGGAGAAAGAAACTCATCTCTGCTGTTGCCGGACATGCACCGCACTTCTCCGATGTCCGCTGTCACCGAACCAGAAGCCCGCTGCTGTCCTGCCCTCCGCCGTGTAACTTCGAGTCCACGGCGGCAATCGAACTCGCGAGGCAGCACGCTCTGTGCGGTGCCACTGTCGCGCCTAGGTGCTGTGTCGATTTGTCACCAAGCATCGTTTCGCCGCGCCTCTGAAGCCCAATATTCTGACCGCCGCACCGGCGTCCGACAAGATCCATATAATCCCCGTTGACCTTCACCGTAGCACCGCCGTCGTTGCCACTGATAACTCGTCACTGCCGCTGCCATAATCGCCGCGTCCCGCGCCATTACCGGAACCCCGGGTGGTCCAATTTCCTCCGTCACGCCGACAACGGCATTGATTCATGGAGAGAAACTACTCTGTCACCACTGCCTTGCCTGTTCCTCTCCGCTTCGAAGCCTGCAGCCATCGCACGACACCTTCTCGTCATCGTTGCACTTGTCTTAGGTTGAAGGTGGCGTTTAAGGAAGCGATGCTCGACGGCAATGGATAGCAACCAAGAAACAAACAAAAACACAGCAGAAAAAAGGGGAACAAGAGAGTGAGCAGTAGAGAAAGGCGCTTACCAGAGTATTTCGCGGGAGAGAAGGGTAATGTGATTGATGCTGTCCGATGTTGTTGGAAAAAGGTCACCTTCTTTGCAGAGATTTGCAGCGAGAAGTTGAGCGATGGAAAGGAAACAAACTTCCGGCTCCTTAGATGTGGAACTAGCTAAAAAGGCGCACGGGATTTGTTTGGAAGAGGATTACGAGTTGTCTACATATAGAGGGGGAGATATCTGCAAATAGAGTTCAATTGAAAGGTGCAAGCTTTTGGATAATTAAGCAGATGGGGAGAGGATTTACATAAAGTATTTGAAGAAATCTATACTCGCAAGATGCTTAGCGTAGCGAGAGAAATGGATTTGATGCCTTTTGGAAACTGTTGACAAAGAAAGATCTCAATTTCAACTCTTGGCATATTGGTTGGTTGTGGGCCTTTTTTGGACAAAATGGCTCCCCCTTGTGGGCTGTTAAACGAAAAATGGGCCATGGAAATGGATAAGCCCATGTCGTGTTTTCCGTTATTGGGAATGTTTTCTCAAGAGCCTTTGGGCCGCCTTTTTAAAATAGCTAAAGGAAAAGGATTGTGGACAGATTAAAGAAACCCACTACAAATTCAAACACTCAAATATTGGAAATTGGACTACCTTTTTTAAAGCACAAGAAGAAATTTCAGTACTTATTTTTCAAAAAATAAAGTTTCCATATTTGTAAACGCACAAAATTTTATATCTAATAAAACAAGTGTCATGTCAAAAATAGATACCCAAATACCAATTAAATATATTCTATTTGTGTTTTAACAATTTAAATAAATATAACTCACTAAACATAACAAATCTTTCAAGAAAAATTCGAGCGTAACAAAAAAATATACAATGAGAGGACTCTCGCCTTCGATTGTTTAATCAGAGCGACTTTTGAAGCGGAGACATCTCCAACTTCGATCCCAGTTCTTTCAGCGGCTGCCGCAGCTTCGCAGCCATGGAAATGAAATTTTCACAGAATCTCTTCGCAACTTCAGAAGCATACACTTTTTCACACACAGAATTTCATTCAGTGCTTCTGTGTTTCCTTTGGGCGGTGCCTGAATTTGGGCCTTCAAACGCCGAATCACGCGTCTGGCTTATCCCGAGTGATTCTTGGGCGCTCCGTGGGGCCCACGCCATGACTCAGGGCTCCCGGACCACCAGCTATTGCTCGCTTGGCACCCTACCAACACCTTAACATTTGAGGGACGAGGGTTTTCTGGCGATGTATGCTCATCCTCGTGCCCTCTACTTTGAATTTTATTCCTTTCGTTTTCTTAATTTATATATACATAATATATATATTTTTTTAAAACTATATAAAAAAAATACACATTGTATAAATATATCTAAAAATATAAATAAACATAACGAGAAATTTTAGCGGCCTTAGTCCCCTACATTTCGCTATTTGCAAAATGAGCATACCGAGTGTTTTGAGGTTATCTGCACGTCTATTTCGTGACAACACTTTGTAAATTTGAGGAATTTACACGTCACTCGATTGACTTTGAATTGTGTTATTTTTGTTTCACTAAAATTTTGTTTTGCAATTCACTCGATTGACCGTAAGGCTACTGTTTGTTTTCTAGTATTTTTCTTATTAGATTTATTCATAATTGGTCGGAGTATACTTAAAGAGATCGTTAAATATCTTCCTAATTGATCAAAAAAATGAAAAATATACATATTCCATATATGATTACTTGGTTTCGAGTTAATACTCACTGTTTATTAATTTTATTTTTTTAATATGCACTTACTCGCATTTGTTATAGGCATGTGACATTTTTATGACATAATTATTTGAAGTACTGTAAAGTTAGGATTATTTCCAAATGCCACTTACAAATCATCATCAAACATTATTTATTTTATTTTGTTATCTTTTATAATTGCTAAACGTCATAAATTTTCATATCTCAACTATCTATTTATTATTCTAAATACACTAATTTATACCCCAGCGTTTTCACTCCGTCTACATGCTTGTTCTTTGAAATTCTCTTATTACATTTATTCTAGATTAAGATAATAATATGCATCATCTAATACAGTCTATATATGCTAGATATGTGCATGCAAGTAATATTATAGGCCAACATAATGCTCTTGCAAGAACTAACTTTTTCTATTGATAGAATACTCTTATTGCATCTGTTCATAAATTTCATCTTATTTCTCCTTTCTCTATTACTTTTTTATTAAAAAATATTTTTTTTCGTTTCTCTTGTGTTGTTCTCGTGATTTCTTCGTTTGTAAATTTCTTTGTCTTGATTTTTATTTTTTTAATTTTCATAAACTTTTTTAAATTTTAAATAATTTTATTAATAATAATAATATTATGAAATGTAATATTTTTATAATTTATTATTATTAATAAAAACAGAAAATAAATAATTTTATACATGTAGCAGGCTATAATGTAAAGTTGGAAGGACAAAATCAACATTAAGCCAAAGAATAAAGACTAAAATGGCAATTCCTTATCCATCAAACTCATGAAAAATTTCTTGATTTGTTTCTGTTTTTCTTTTCCGGAAAAACATACGTTTTATTTTTTCGGAAGTCACGAGTAAGCACTGCTAGTAGATTAAGGATCCAAAAGAAAGCACAAATAAATAAATAAAACGGCGTCGTATGAGCTGCTGGTGCCGCTCCTTTTCGTCCTCAGTGTGTCATTGCGGCGTCGGTTGAAACTCACTCTTCCAGCGGCCCATCTCATGGTAGAACCTGTCACCCGCACTAATTCTCCGCAAACGGAGACTGCGATGGATTCCCTGAAAAATGACCAAAACAGCCCTGCCGCCACCCAACCCATGTCTAAGAACGCCCAGAAACGGCTGCTGAAGCAGCAGCGGTACGAGGCGAAGAAAGCGGAGAAGAAGGCTCAGATGAAGGAGCAGAAGAAAAGGGAGGTCGAGCGGAAGCGGAAGGAATGGCAGGAGAAATTGGCGAGCTTGAGCGAGGAGGAGAGGGAAAAGCTGATTGAAGAGAGGAAAGATCTCAGGAAAGAGCGCATGGAAAAGCGGTCTGAAGAAAGGGGAAAGAAAATTGAGAGGCTGCAACAAGCGAGGATCAATGGCCAGAATGTTGTCATTGATCTTGAATTCTCTCATCTTATGAACGCTACTGAATTGCACAGCCTCGTTCAACAGGTCCTTTTCTTTTTTCAATTACTTGTTTATCGGTTTCTTGGTATTTGTTTTGAATTCGAACAATAAGTTTTTCGTTGACAGGAAATTTTACTACTTCCGCTAATTTTCAATTTGCTGTATTGGAGTCAGTTGCTTTACTTTCGAGTGGATTTATTAATTCTCGAGTCTTAATAGGTTTATAAACTTCGAAGCATGGGGCACTTTTTTCCCCAACACCGAATGTATATTTTTGTTCTTTTGACCAGTTTTTTTCTTTTTTCGTATACCAAGCCATTGGAATTTTACGGTTCCGAAACCAAGCAGCTGCCTGGAGAATGTGGTCTCATGCTATACTGCAGCAGGGAGGCGCACATCGAATAATGTGTGATCCACTGGACTTTTCCCGCAAACGATAATATGAATGGTAGTCACTCTCCAGTCAACGAGTTCAATTCATGAAGTAACACAAACAAAAGCTCTATAGGCATTAACTATTAGACAGGGAAATTAGAGTTTCTCTTCCCACGTGTTTCAAAAGCAAGGGCCATAGATTGGATATTTCCTCTATCCCTAAGAACAATCTCGGCCATTAGCATTTTTCTTATAATCTAGCAGCACATGCCAAACATATTCTACACAATATTTATGCTCCTCTGATGCTTCAAAATTGCAGTTATGCTGTATATGATAACTACTGAAACCTCTTCCCCTTGTAAACTAAGAACTTTCCACCTGCCTAAGTTCATGGTATGTTAACAGACTCTGCTGTCATAGCCATTAAGTCACATATTCGAAACACAAATGACGTTTTATTGTCAAAGACAGTAGCGCTTTGATATGTAGGGTGAAGCATTTGTTTGGCAGTGGTGTAGAAATTGTAAAGTTCTTTTATTTTTAACTTTGACATGGAACATCTTCCTCCTGTATGAAGCTTTTGCAAATGATTCCTTTGTATTCTGATATTTGAAATCAAGTCTTACTGCTTCTTGAAAAACCATAATCTGGAAGGTGAATTCGAATTTTCTAGCATGTAATATATAATGAATGCTGCTTTGCTTTGTTTCAATTGCACTGATATTGCAATGTCCCGACTTTCCTATATACTGGATCTAAGAGCTGGCTGCTGCTGTTTTCTCCCCTTATTTTTAGGTCTGTCTGTTTTGTTTTTTTTTGTCCTCCATAATTCTAAGGTTTAATTTTATTCTTTACACTCAAATGAAAGAAAATTAGATGCTGTTATATGAAGAGACCTTTTTATTTTTATAGTTCATATCCTGAAAACATTAGACTAGGGGTTGATATTTGCAAAGTTCCCTAGCTAAATCAAGGATATGTATTGTAGAGTGCATGCAATTGATTTTGTGGTTGTTGTTGATTATATATGATTTTTGTCCTCATTTTTCATTTTATAAATAGTGCAATTACTTTTGGTTCAATATATAAGACATTAGCTTTCAACATCAATTTTAAGCTAGTTATGTAACTTGCAGATTATGTATTGCTATGCAATGAATAGAAGGTGTGCCTTGCCAGCCCATATTTGGCTGACAGGCTGCCAAGGTGAAATGCAAAATCAGCTTCTGCGGATCCCAGGATATGATAAGTGGGTAATCGCAAAGGAGGATCGATCGTACATAGAAGCTTTTCAAGACCAGAAAGAAAACTTGGTGTATCTCACAGCTGATTCTGAAAATGTTTTGGATGAACTTGATCCAAAAGCAATATACATCATTGGTGGTTTGGTGGATAGGAACCGTTGGAAAGGCATTACCATGAAGAAAGCAAAAGAGCAAGGAATTAAAACTGCCAAACTCCCAATTGGAACTTACATGAAAATGTCTAGCTCTCAGGTGTGTTTTCTCCCTTGTTAGTCCTAACTGGGTACTTCCTTGTTATAGTCTTCACCAAGTGTCTGATTTGACTCAAGGACTACATATCTCAGATGTTGCTTGCTGTACTTATTGAACTTTCATCAGTCAACACCCTTCCCCTGTCTAAACAATGAAAAAGGGCCCAACTCCTGCTTAGATTACACACTAGGCAATAGGCTGTTTACTAAATGCCTTCTATTGGTATGATTGTGAAATGGTGTAATGCATATGCTGTTGGACGTAAGGATATGCAATCTTATTTGAGGGAGATCTAGGTCCTTTATGCAAGCTCGTGTAAGTCAGATCTAGGTCTTGTATGGCACACTAATGCAAACTTTTTCATTAAAGATCTCTCATAAGTTATAAAGCCTGTGTGTTGAGAGTTTCGCCTTTAGTTTGCTGCACGTCTATTTTCTGCTCGTTGTATCTCACAAAATGCCAGTATTGTTCTCCTCATAATGGTTGCTCTTTGATTGCCTACTTGGCTACAGGTCCTCACTGTGAATCAAGTTGTAGAAATACTGCTAAAATTTTTGGAAACAAAGGACTGGAAGGCTGCATTTTTTCAGGTGATTCCTCAAAGGAAAAGATGTGAAGCTGGCTCAGAGGACTATAAAGGAGTTGAATTGCAAGGTGTTTCTGAAGAGGAAGACGAGAAAAAGCCTGGGAGAAGAGAAGAGGCACATCCAGGAGATGGTGAAGATGGTCAGAAGACAGGAAAACTCGAAGTGGGAGACTGTGTGGGAATAGATGATCACAAGTCAAGAAGGCTGTGCATTGAAACGTAAATATGACCTCATCGTTTTACTTGCAAGATGGAACAAAATCGCCAGAGTACAAAATTTCACCTATAATGTTTCTCATAGGAGGACAAAAACAAATCCCATGCAACTAGTTATAACTTTTGAAATGACCTGAATACTTATTATTTTCATTGCCGAGCTGTCTCAATGGCTTGACTGGCTCCTGGAAGGTAAATTCGAATATTGATCATTCGAATGCGCGCTTGTTTTATGGTGAAATCTGTTAGACAAAATTCTTTTACAATAATAAGAAATTTATACAAGATGAAAAAAATTGGATCAAATTAAAATTTGTGGATTGAATTCTTTAAACTCAATTCTTTAATTTTTTTTTAATTTGAAAATTTTAGAATTTTGACAATTTATTAGATGGGTTGATTGATTTGATGTTCATTAAAATTGATTTGGTCACCAAAAGTTGTTTACTTGTGACTGGTGGGAATTTAACACGCATGTATCCAATATTGAAGTTGGAGAAATGTTGCGATGAGCATCTTGAATTTCCTTAAAAATATTGTATGGAACTTTTTTAATAACATAATTTAGAATTTGAGCAATTTTTTTTTAAAAAATTTGTGTTTGATTTTTTTTTAGGCTTATTGAGTTTTCAATTCTTAGATTAGTATCATAATTTTGAGTTAAATGTCAAAATTTGTAAGTTTTTCACAAAAATGCTTTTAGTATTTAATTTTGTGTGTTTTCTCCATGTAATTTAACTTCCATTCATTATTGTAGAAAAGAAAATGTGGCCGTATTAAGTTGCTGACTGTTACGATTTTATTATATACCATAACTCGAAGTTTTGGAAAGAATTTCATCAATTAGCACAATCATGTTAGAATTTAGAAGGTGCACGTGTCTGCATTGTCTTTGGTTGTGACTTCGTCATCATTGGCCTTTAATTAGGGTTTCTTTAGGGTCTTTTAGCGCTTTATGTGTTGGGGGTGAAAAGCAAAATGTGTCTTTTTCCTTCTGACCTCCCCAAGAAAACCGCAGAAAATTTTATTTTTGTATTTTTCATTTTGAATTAAAAAAATATACCCTTTTTCAGATTTTTATGGGGGAGATCCATTCGTAATTCTTCATTGTCTCCAGCAGGATCGCAATGACTATGGCTACGTGGTATTATACAGGGGAAATTATTTGATGCTGCTGTTGATTTGTTCGTAGCTCGCATTAATGAACTTTTGGTGTATGTATTCATGTGTCATAAATTTATTTAATGCATATATGCATGTGAATATAGGTGAATAAGATATAGAGAAGAAGCACATACTTATAGGAGTATATTAGAATCCAGAGGACTAAAACTAGCTTAGTTTCCTCCTTCTCTGTACCTAATAGAACAAAGAGGACATAATGCTTGTTTGCCATTATGTAGAAGAAATTTTAAATTTTAGGTTTGCTTTCCCCTTTGAAAGCCATATATTTCCATCACTTCCATCCACAATCAACAAATTTATATTTTCTTCTGAATCAATACCTAAACGGACGTTTCTTGAACTACCCAGTGCGAATGAATAAACTTTTGTTTCGCTTTTTTGCCACCAGTCAATAGATTTGTATTGAAATTGCTATAGGTTTATCAAGAAGGACTTGGTCAGCGAATATTTTAAGCATAAGAATTCCACAAATTCTGTACTTGTAAAACAAAATTTTTGTAAACCAAAAATTTGAGTAAATTGCAGGATTTTCTATCTGCTTTTGTACAGTACTATTCCATCTCTCTCTCTTTCTCAGAGTTGTGCTAGTAGAGTTACTAGTTGGCCTTTATATTGTACATATTCAAATGTCAAAGCACTGATTGTTGTTCTGATTACTGCCAAAGATCTAAAACCTAATGTATGAAGCTGTTTTGCTCGAAAGTTATGCGGTTCAAGCATGTTTACTGAGTCTGAGCAACTGCAATTCTTTGGACATATGCAATGAAACAATCCTGCTAAATCTTTTCACGTGTTTTGTCCTCGTGCTCAGAATCCCTGGCTTGCAGGAAACCTGTAAATTCTGCTTGCTTATCTAATTTCAATTTCTGATCTTTTTCCAGTACCTCTTCTAAGGCTCTAAGTGTACTCTTCCCCAACTTAATCTCCTCCATCTTAGCTTAAAAATAGATTGTTGGAAACACCAATTTGTTCAACCTTAACACAGTACGTTGCCTTGATTATTTCCCTCTGTGCCTGAGATACTTTTTGCCCAAGATTATTGCAAGGAAGAATATTTAGCTATTTTATCGGAGAGAATCCATAAAAGTTTGGTTCAGTGTCTTCAATCATAATGAGGGTTACTGAAATGGGATCCTCTTGAAGATGTGCATGCCTGAACCAAATATAATCTATTTAACTTTCATAGTTGAAGGAAACTTTCTAAGAAAATTTTAGAACTATGATTTATATTGAATTGTCACACATATGAGAATCATTTACTTACATCTAACTTACTAAAGTGTAGTTTTTATGTGATCCATAACTGATATTCAGTTGCATAAAATATGCTGTGTACTAGGTTGGTGAAGATAAGATATGATTGGCAAATGATGGTATGTTGGTCAACTTCAGATCACTTGAATTGGCAGCTAATGGAATTGTAAGATTTTGAATAATTCCCACCTAATGGCATAAGGTGCTCCATATGGTATCTTAATTGTATACTTCACCTACTTCAAGTTTATTTATTGCTTGTGGAGGAAAATATCGTGAAGGACAGTGAAACAAAAGGGAATGGGAAGATTGATGGAACGAGGAAAAGCTAAAGGATCAAAGGCAAGAAAAGGGGTGAAGAATGAGTCCACACCAGTTAGAGCAGAACATGAAAATGATTTTGTTATCATGGTGAAGGAAATAAATTTTGATAATCTGGATAAGTATGGCAAGTTGACGTCAAGTAATGGCCATGAATGTGTTGGCAAAAAGGGTAGAAGCAGGCATAAGCCTTTCAAGAAGAAAACTCTATTTAGTGAATCATGGGATGTTCACAGGCCAAAACGTAAGAGGATGACTGCTCAAGCTCACAAGGTCTCGTAGCAAGACCTTCTAAGGGTTGTAAGAGGCCTACAAATATAAATATTAAAGTTGACTTTGACAAGCTATGAAACTAGACGAGGACTTTAAAACTAGGTCGGAAGATCAAGCTATGAAAACAATAATGGCTGGATTTGACGAGTCCAACTTGTTAGTCTCATGTATAATGAAGAAATACAGTTCCTTCTGTCAGCAGAAAGGTAAATGATCTGCTGATGAGTGCCTCATTGACTTCCCTAGTGCTAAGGTATGCTTCTTCAGTGATGAAATATGTGTACGTCTGTGATGTTTCATGAGATAATCATTTTTCACCTTCTCTTATTATGTACAGAAATCTGAAAAAATTCCAGAACTGATGGCACTTGCTCAATCAGTAATCCAGAATCAGAATTTTTGAAGAGGCAGAAACAGAAAAACATTGTTGGATTAGTGAAGGTTAGCATGCCCTAACTTTCTTGGTATTTATTGTGAAATGGTTTAGGCTTTTGAACACAGAGAGGTTAACCTTGCTATCAATAATGTTTTTCCTGTGGTTGTGCTTGTAAGAAGTTACGTATATAGTATGTGTGGTGACATGGATTCCTCTGTGAGAGGTGAGAAACATGGGCTATGTTTGTTTTTAGATGTTGGTGTGTGTTTTTAAATGTTTTGTCTTGAAATGTATATTAAAGTAAGAAAGAGAGAGAAAAAATTTAAAAAGTACTATAATTGAATGCGTGTTTTTAGACTCCACAATCATAGCCACGGTAAAGCAATAAAATATATAACCTTTTGGAACATTGGGCTCTCCTTGATGCCCATGCCATGCCCAAAAGTGAGATTCTGGTGGTTCACATTCACTTCACCAAAGAATCAACTTTCAAAATCCTGCCAATCTGACTGGTCAAACTGTGAGCTGTTAACAAGTTTGGTCCAGTTGCACCTACTGGTTGCTTGACAGCCTGTGGCAACCCTGACAAAACTGGCAAAACCCACTATTCAATCTAACCAAACGAATCCGGTTCACTGTATTTGTTCCTATTTCTCATTTTCCTTTTGTACACATGGTGGTGTTGGTGGATGGTTGAGGAGGTTGTATGAGTTATTTTGAGTGTAGGAGTGGTTTTGCAAGGGGAAAGAGGATGTGGTGTGGTTCTTGAGGTGGTGTAAGTGATGGATTTGATGGTAAGGGGATTTATTTTCAACTTGCAATATATGTGTATGTATAAGAAATTTTTGATGAAGGGAGAGAGTGGAACTTGGGTGAGTGCTAATTTTAAAATCATGCAGCCACTAGTCTATCACTCACAAGTGTGCTTTTCTTAATTTTATATGTAGTTATTAGAATTATACACACACATATTTATATTATAATATGCACTAATTGATTTATTGCAACCATTTCAATTGATCAGACCAATGACTTAACAGTTCATTCTATCACTGGTCCAGGTTTAAAAACAATGCAAAGAATAGTAAACCAATAAAATATATGGTATCCTTTTGGAACATTGAGCTCTCCTTGATGGCCCATGCCGTGCCCAAAAGTGAGATTCTGGTGGTTCACAGAGAATCAGCTTTCGAAATCCTGCTAGTTTGACCGGTTAAACTATGAGTTGTTAACAAGTTCGGTCTTGCAACTACTGGTTGCTCGACAGCCTGTGGCGACCCTGACAAAACCCACAATTCAATCTAACCAAACAACTCCAGTTCTCTATATTTGCTCCTATTTCTCATTTTCCTTTTGTGCACATGGTGGTGTTGGTGTGTGGTTGAGGAGGTTGTATGAGTTATTTTGAGTGTAGGAGTGGGTTTGCAAGGGGAAAGAGGATATGGTGTGGTTCTTGAGGTGGTGTAAGTGATGGATTTGATGGTAAGGGGGTGTACTTTCCACTTGCAATATATGCATATGTATAAGAAATTTTTGATGAAGGGAGAGAGTGGAACTTGGGTGAGCGCTAATTTTAAAATCACGCAGCCATTAGTCTATCACACACAAGCGTGCTTTTCTTAATTTTATATGTAGTTATTAGAATTATACACGCACACATTTAAATTATAATATGCACTAAATGATTTATCCCAACCATTTCAATTGATCGGACCAATAACTTAACAATTCATTCTATTGCTAGTCCAGGTTTAAAAACAGTGCAAATAATGATATGCTCGAAAATTTTGCAGCTTTCCAGATTCATTAGTTAATTCTGTGACAATTTTTTTTCTTGTTTCTGTAACTTCGTTTTCATAATTTCTTTTATATTAATTAATTAAATGGCATCACTAGTGGCGCCTTGCTTTTTTTTTTTTTTTTTTATTTTTTACGTTTTGTTTCTAATGCAAAACCAAGGACTGTGAAACTTCACCTGTTGACTTAGTAGATTGCAGAATAAAAGTTTGGTGGCTGATGGATTAGCAGTAAGTTCTTTTTGCCTAGTCAATGTGCTATAATCTTGATCTCAAGGTGACAACAAGAAGAAAGATCAAATCGAAGGCTGATATATAGAATATTATTTATTGTTGGCACCCATCATTCTTCTGTTTCGCATGCTTATGTATTCTTCCCTTAAAAGAAAACTATGAAAAAAATAAGGAAAAATGAAATATAAACAGAAGCAAAATTTTGTAAATGAGTGAGTGACTGGAATATAGATTTATCCTATTCCTTGTAGGTTTTTTGCAGAATGGTCATTGGGTTGTGCTTGAAGGAATTTTTCTAGCAACTTCTGAAACCTTGCTTAGACACTTCCTTGAGTGCATTTTGACTTTTGCATAACTGTTCTTATTCAGGAAAGAGTTGTCATTCGGCCATATCTTGTTACAGTTGTGCATTTATATATCAAATACATATATTGGTTGAGTTTCTGGAAGATTATGGATACTTCTAAAGTGATTTTATGATGTCTTGTAATGCTAAAGTGATTTTATGATGTCTTGTAATACTGTCTGAGTTTGCACAGGTTTTATGAGGTGGTGAAGTCTTTTGAAAATGTAAACATATTTATATTTTCTTAATATTCCTGTCCTGTAAATGTGGAGAGACAAATTTTGCTAACTACAATCTTACATTTCGGAATGCTTACTGTAGTAACACTTGATGAAGCAACATTTTTCCTTGACGTGGCATTATAAAGATCACTCTCTATTGACATCATTTTGGGCCAGAGTGTTAGGAATCGAGAAACTCTACACTCTTTAATTAGCTGTGTTGACTGGTGAAGAACAGAAATATGAAGGAAGGGGTTTAGGAAACTGAATCTTTTTGAAGCAATTCCTCTCTCTGTCAAAAAGATGTTTTTCTTTCTTTGTATCTTTTTTTTCTGCTTAATCAACTGTTTACCTCGGCATGTGCATTGCTTGCTTTTGCAAGAGGATTGTACTTGAATGTCTATTTATTGACTGACTCTGCATATTATCCAGGCAAAGAAAACTGGTTGGAGTTTCAAGACAAAATAAACGATTGGAAGTGAAGTCAGCATTCTTTTAGCAATACAGAGGGCTTGAAATCCCTAGTTCTCCTGTTTTCAATGAACTCATGTTATTGAACTAACTGACAGATCTCCATTGTCTTCAAGTTAGAGGGACAACAACTCCATGAAAAAGTCCAAAACAAAAACTAACGAGCCTCTTGGAGAGCATATCCTCCATGGAAAGTGGTGGAAGCCCAGATGTTACACCCTGAATCTATCACGAAGTCCCTGGTTAATGATTCTGACTCAGGTAAAGAATCTTGCTAATTAGCGATCACGAACACTGCAATGTTTGATGGCAAGATTCTGCAAATAGCCTTCCTTTTCAATTTGGGATCTTTGTTGTTGGCAATCTGTTAAAATGTTCTTTCCAAGAAAAATATGTAATTTGCTGATTATTGATACACTTCATTTATGTAGCAAGGCATTTGTGTTTTTTATAAATTCAGTGTATATAGATTTTATGTTCTCAACTGATTTTCTCCTGTGTTTGCTGACAATTCAGAGAAGGAACAGAATGAAACGACTGGTAATAGTGTGTATGACAAGGAGCTATCCAACAAGGACAATAAACAAGTGGAAGATGCTGAGAAGGGGTTTAGTAAAGCAGAAGAGCCCAAAGAAGAAGAAAATGATTCTGAGAATAATAAAATGGGAGTCTCTCCTGCACACGATGCCCATGGATCGGATAATGAACGGTCCCTTCTTCAGAAGAGATGCAGCTAGATGTGACAAAGAATCTGGTCAGGAAGCTGAAGAAGCAGATGACATGGATCGCCAACCAACAGTTTTAGATAAGCCTGACAAGAAAAACTTGCGTTTCTGAATATTTAGATGCTGAGCCTTTTGATGACGAGCTTCTTTGGTATGGTTGATGGTAGTCCCATGCAAGTATACCGCATACATTGTAGTACAGTTGCTAAATGTTTGGATGTTAACTTTGCATGATTTTCATCTAATCAAAACATTTATTTTCAAACATATTATTCATCAAGATAATTTTTTTTATCTTTTTCTATCATATTTTTGAACTATGATTACATTTTTGTAATAATTTTCTCTCCTACATTAAGATGTAGTGTGCAGCTATAAATCGTGCTTATGTATCCTTGTTTTTGATTGATGATGGCTTATGTCCATCTTTAAAGAGTTGTATATTATACAATCTAGAAAAATCGTGTAAATTAAATATGAACTAACACAATACCGAAATTATATTTGGGTCCTCTTATTTTCACGTCCACCAAATCGCTATTCAATGCGTAAAAGCAACCAAATAATTATAATTATCAACGAACAATATTTATTCCGTCATCACACAAATTAATTCTTCATATTTTCTTGAAATAAAATTCAAATTTTTAAAATGATTTTTTCCCTAAAAATTATTATGACATAAATTCAACTGTTTTCTTTCTTCTTTGTTTTGTTTTTTAAGCAAATCCCTTCCACCGATCTGGATGTGGGAGATGAGTGGCAATGGAAAAAATTATCTCAACCGTTAAAAAGTTCAAAATAAAATATCTCGTCGAGCTCTAGAATGCAGGAAGTGTTGCCATGGTGAACGTATGGCAAAGGCGCCATTACAAGTTCCAAAAGGCGCGCGCTCACAGTAATTTAGTCGGTTCATAACTCCGCAATTGTCAGACATAAATATTACAAAGCAAATTTAGAATTATAGCGTAACTTGATGGCAGTGGCGGGAATTCTGTAGCCAACCCTTTTCCTTTCCCTCTTCGTCACCAGCATCCTCTCTTGGCGGTCGTTTTCTCTGCGGCTCTCAATGTCTGGCGGAATCTTCGAGTTGGAAGCAGAACATGACCCCGTGGGCGGTCCGGATTCTGGTACGGGTCCAGACCCCAAAAATTCAACAGCCGAAAAACCTAAGAAGATGGTGATGGTGGATTTGGGCAACGGAAGTCAGGTTTTACACATGCCCCGATTCATTCCATATAAAGATTCGTGGGATTATTTTGATTACCTCGACAAAAACATCCCTTGGACCCGACCCACCATTCGCGTCTTTGCCCGATCACACGTCCAGGTATGATTCCCTCGCAATTACTCTGTCCTTTGCATAATAAACCAAATATATGGAGGGCGACCGAGTGCCTTTTCTTGGTTTCTGTTTATATTGATGTGGAATTTCGGCGTCACTCCTTGTTTTGAATCATTAGTTAAACCCTAGACCTTTATTCGGTGAAGAAATTAAACTCCTGGTGGAATGTGGATTCCATTTTAGGAATTCACAATTTGTCAGTGCTATGTCCATGAGAAAGTGCGTTTTTTGCTCTAAAGTTCATGATTTCTATCCATGTTTTGTTTCTCTTGTATCCGGTCTGCATTGCCTTGCTTCTGTTAACTTTAAATGTTGCGTGATGCGTTCCAATTTTAGCAGTTTGATCAAGGGGTCAATACTGTTTTTAATTTCGTTAAATTCCACCACAACAGCCCAGAGACAGCTGTTACATTGCCAGTGAAGGATTGCCAAAACTTGTTTACAGTGGGCATCAGCCACATGCTCATTCCTGGGATGAATTTCCACCCCTGAAGGATATTTTGGAATTGGTGAGGTTGCTTTGGGCATGTCATTCATTTCCGGGATTTTCTTAAATGAAATCACCTCTGATGCTTCTATGGTGCGACTCTAGGTCCACAAAGTTGTTCCTGGAAGCAATTTCAATAGCCTACTTTTAAATAGGTACAAAGGAGGCAACGATTATGTCGGTTGGCATGCTGATGATGAGAAACTTTACGGTTCGACCCCTCAAATCGCTTCCGTTTCTTTTGGATGTGAACGTGATTTTAGCTTGAAGAAGAAACCGTGTAAAAGTGCTCAAGGTACAGTACGAATCTTATTTTCTGATTTCCCATGTATGGTTTTGGATTATGGCAGACAGATGACATCATGATATAGCCAGCAAACAAGTGCAACTCTAAACATGCAATGTTGCATACAAGTATTGATTGTTGTATTTATCTCGACAAACACGGCAACACCTTTTTTCACATGTGTTTAACAGCCAAGTCAGCTGGTGGAAATGAGGCCGAACCTCCTAGCAAGAGATTAAAGAAGCTCAACGATGGCAATCATCATTCTTTCATATTAAAGCATGGCTCGCTACTGGTAATGAGTGGTTACACCCAAAGGGATTGGCTCCACTCAGTGCCTAAACGTGCGAAAGCCAATTCAGCGCGAATTAATCTCACCTTCAGACAGATTTTATGATCTACACTACAGAGCTTAAATTTTCACGGGTATCTTTGTAGCGTATTGGACACTAGTTTATTTTGATTTGATGAGCTTGGTGAAGGTATTGGCCTGTGCTGCAAGCTGGCTAGAACTGATGAGTATACTTAAGATCCGTGATGCAGCGAAGTGCAGCTGTATTTCTGTTGTTTTGAGGGCATTCTGATTTGTTGAGTTCGGTCACGGTATTTGCTTTTGTATTGGTATATTAACCTGTTGCGTAATGTATGGCATTGCTTACTCTGAGTACTTGGCCATTTCTGATAGTTCTTCCGGCCAGCGGCATGATGAATAGTAGAAGCGGAAAACGCCTCAAAGGAGCTTTTACGGACTTTAATATTTTTCGGTTTAGTCTCTAGTAAACTAAAAGGTAACTGCCATATTAAAGATGCAATCAAGGCTTAACCAAGAGTTTCAGTTAGCCAGCCAAACTAATTGAACATTGCAAGATTTAACATTATTGTGCAAGACGTCTACTCGTGCAACCTACTCTCTCTCTCTCTCTCACTTCTTTTTCTTTTTCTTTTTCTTTTTATGTAGTCTTATTAAATAATGAAAGAGAACTACAAGTTGGTTTTTTGCCATAAAATGAAAGAGAACTGCAAATACGAAAATTGGCCCTTGCCACTCTGTGTTTTTCTGGTTAGCTCTTGTCGACTTCCCGAGTCGCCAATTTGGCACTGGACTGTACGCTAAAACTAGCCTTTATGCGGGAATATGTGCAACAGACTTGAACCTTAAAATTCAGGATTGACTGAGAAGACGTGTATCAGTTAATATTTCCATACTATGTTGTTATTTCACTGAGGCTATGTTGGAAACTTATTTTTCAATCTTCCTACGTCTTCCCTGAACCCTACACTTTTAAATATATAATTCAATATAATTTTCTTTTAAATTTAAATTAAAATTTTTTTCTTTTTCAACTAATTATTATTTAATTATTATACTTATTCATAATAAAATCAATACTTATATTTATACATACATACATTTGTATTTATATATATTTATATTCTAAAAATTAATAATTATCTTTATATATTATTACATTATCTAATCATTATAATATTATATATATATATATATTTATATTTAAATAAATTAAAATTTTTGAATATCAAAATCTTATAACTAAACATATTATTCAATCCAATGCAACTCACGCGAAACATCATCTCCCACCAAAAAACCCTTCCAAACATAACTTAAGGATTCTTGGTTTCACAAAATGAATATTCACAACTACCCTTATGTTAAATATTTTCGTTCTTTTTTATTATTTTCTTCTTTGTTTTCATCCATCTTACAACTTATATTTATATATTCTCTCAAATTTTATTATTTTTAAATTCTTTTTTATCTTTAATCATTTCTTTATTTGCAAAAATATCTTTACACGTTGAAAAATCATGTAATTTTCTTATTTTAATTTTTGATTTTTTCGCTTTTCTTTTAACTTTTTCTTTTGTGTTTTCTCTCAAGTTTTTCTCTTTTTTAAATTCTTTTGTTATTTCTTTGTTTTATTATTTTGATGTTTTTATACTTTTTAATATAATAATTTTATTTTTATTAATAAAAATATAATAATTTTATAATTTATAAATTCGCTCACATATAGTGTGTACAAGTTTGCTAGTTACTATATATAAAATACAAATTAGTAAACAAACAATAATAAAAACTAGTAATCAAGCACACTCTATGTGTGTAAAATTAAATAAAAAATCTAATATTACAAAATTTTAATAATAATTTAAAATAGATAATATGAAAATATTGAACTTATTTTATCTAACATTTAATGTAAATACAAAAAGGTTTAAATTATATCTTTTATTTAAATACAAACACAAAATTACACTAAAAATATTAAATTATATTTTTATTATATAATATGCATGAAAAGATGAAATTTTGCATCTTGATAGTTAAAAATGAATTAGCAGAAGATTGAAAAATACAAAATTTTAACTCTTAATTAAAATTTTAAAAAAATGACAAGTTGATTAGTATTAGTTAATTAATTAAAAATAGAAGTACATTTGATAAACCATTGAGAAATAAAAATTAGTTATTGTAGAGGATATGAGTTTTGTAATATAGCATATCTTTTATTAAAAATAAACATATGTATAGATAAATATTAATTTGATTATAAATGTGAGTAATTATCAAAAAAAAAATTAACTAGTTATAAAAGGTAAGGGATAGAAAATTTGAATAAAAATTTGGGATGTAAAATATTTGACTATTAAAATTTTTGGCAGGTGTGAATAGTTAAAAAATGGGGTAACAAACATAGCCTAAAAGATTATCTATACTGTATTATATGTAATAAGATTTTTTAGTTGCACAAAATAAGATAATTGTACTCCTTTATTTTTATTTTTATTATCCTTTTTTTCTTTATTTATTTTTTTGCTTATTATTTTTATTTTTCTTTTCTCTCAAATTTTCTCTCTTTCTTTTAAAAAATCTTTGCACAATATAAAATTACTTAAATGCATTTAATTCTATACATATTACATTTTGTTTATCATCTCAATTTTCATTCATATTATGCACTTATTAGTTTAGTTTTATTCCATTTTCTTTTCAAAATTTTAATCTTTTTTTCTATTATATATTCTATACAATGTATTAAGACAGAGACATAATTTTGATTGTGTGATGTTAAATGACTATAATACTCTTATTTAAATATTTTCTTTCCTTTCCTTTTTCTTTTGATATTATTCTATTTCTTCTCTTATATTTTTTTATAGCTTTCAATTCAAAATTTTTATTTTTTTAAAATTTTCACATGCTCTTAATTTCAAATTAATATTATTTTTATTATAGCTTGTAACAATGAATAAAATAAAATAATTTAGATACGAATTTGTATAGAGTGTGTCACTATTACTTGTATAATTAAGGTAATATTTAGTAAGAGGGTTCTGAAATTAGATATTGAAATAAATTCCATTCTTCTTGTTTGGATTAGCACCATCACAATTAAAAATTATATCTAAAAATTTAGAATTCACCTAAACTCTAACAACGTGAAGAGTTTTATGCAAAATTTGAGTTTGATTCCCACAAAACTTATTTAAAATATGTAACTCATAAACGCTATATAATTAAAGATAAAACTTACCTTTTGCTTACACAAAACTTCTTTTGGTCTTTAGAAATGTATATTTTATTCTTATTTCTTTCATTTTTTTTCTTCTACCTTCCACTTGGCTTATTAAACTAATCATATTTTATTCTGTTTAACCTCATTATATCTCCTCTATATTTTAATTTATTCAATTTACTCTTTTTTTTTCTCTATCCTCCATTTAACTTCTTTTTATCCCTCTATTTATTTTTCTAAACGTTTTTCTTCCGAACTTTCTATATTTTTGTTTGTTTTCAAATTTTAGAGTTTAAAAATACGTACTCATGAAAAATTTTATCTTTTTCTCTATCTTACTTTTATATAATTTTCAAAATAAAAATATTTAAAAGCATGCGCCAAAATTTAAAAACAAACATACTTTTCATTACAAATTCTGTGATTAAGTCACTGCGTTTGGGTAGCAAGCTTGTGCATATGAAACATTATTGCACAATCTTCTGTAAGGATTGTGATATTCTTGTGGCACAAACTACAAAGTCGTGCATGTAAAATGTCATTTAATATTTGTTTCATGATTTAAAAAATGGTGGGATTAAGAAGATATATTTAGTTTATTACAACCATAGTAATCAGTAAATCAGCACAACAAAAATCAAATTATCATAAAAGTAACGTTATTATGGCTATGTTTGGGAGAGGGGTTTTAGTTAGAAATAATATTTGGAATGAATTATATTGTGATAAGTAGTATATTTAAAAGAAATATTTTGATAAGATGAATATTGTGATTTGTTTGAATATATGTGTAAATAAACAGTATGATTGGACGATATAATAGTATATATAGATAATAATTATATTTTAGAGTGTAAATAAAAGAAGATGTAAATGTGTGTGTGTGTGTGTATTGATTAAGTTCCAATTTCCAAACATAACCTATAAGACCAGACACTTACTATTATTTTGTCACACAACAAAAAATGATAACAGTGACTTGAACAGATGAGCACAAGATTACGCAATTAATTCCGGTTGATTGAAAACGGAATAACTCTGCAATCTCGCAAATAAAATGGGTTTGTGATGTGAGGTGTGGTTGATGTTTGTGTTTTGTGCATTGAGAAAATGTGCAAAAAAAATCAAAAATAATATATATATATATATATATATATGTATGTACACACCATCACTGTGCTCCATCTTGTCCCTAAAATCTATATTCCATCATTCATATTAAATTTTAGGTAAGTTTTGACATTTAAATCATAAATTGTTAGTTAGAAGAAGAATATGATTGCTATAAGAGATTGATTTGCCTTTTATCTACCAAAACGTTTGCTCTTTATTAACCACAATCATCTTTCCTTCAATCATAATCCAGGGCTTGTTCACATTGTTTGACATGATTAAAACTCTATTAATCTTAAGATAATTTAATGTTATGTTTCATTAATATGGATTAAAATGTAAAATAATTTAATAATAAATATCGTAAATGGGCCAACATAATTGTATTTTTTTAATCATATTTATTGGATTGGATTATTTATCCAACATTTTGGTAAATTAATACATGGTTCAATTTTATCATTTAAAATAAATATTTAATTAGTTTAAATTAATTAATTTATCATGCCTGAACAAGCCACTGGGCGATAGCCACTGAACCCGGTCTACTCTCACTACTGGGCTTTCTGGTATACATTGGGTAGATTAATGGGCCCAAGTAACCCAAAACTACTTCATAAATACGAGCTTGAGCCAGGACAAAAGTAGTAAATAGAAAAAGACAAAAGGTGTTATTTTGACATTTGACGTGTATAACAGATTTGATTTGGATGGATAGAAATTTGCATCCAAACATAGTACTTTGCACTGTTTTCTTAGTCTATTCCTCACTTTTAAATATTTTTTTGTGGGAAAGTGAGTTCATTCAATAATATTATCAATCTATTGAGACTGACAATTTAGGGGTTGGACGTAAATAAGACTTGGTTTAGTAACAAAGTTTAAACCCGGTAAGTCTTCTTCGTTTACTTTTAATCCAATAAAATGATATTTTCTACTGTTTTGCCCAAATTAACTTGAAAATTGGATGATGGATGATGGGATTTGGACCTCAGATTCCTCCTAGGTTTAAGCCTCTCCCAAACAACCTATTCTAATATCAAGCATCCAAAATTGACGGGTGGAAAAGAGCAGCATAAGTTGTTGGAATGGTTGCTCTCTTTTGTCCACATTAAATCATTTGTTTTAGCAAAATTTGATGTCGTTGTGGAAGCCTCCAAGGATAGGACCTAATTTGTTGTCTTTCTTATATCTATCGGTGTCTTTCTTTTGTATAACATGTGGTGACAATAGCATGATTGCGTCAAAACCAGCAGAATCTTCATCAAACTTGACTTCAAACACTATTTTTTCAAAAAACTAATGCGAATGGCATGGGTTTGTTTAGAATGCGAATTATTAATAAATGAATAATCATAAAAGTCTGACAGGAAAAGATTGATGACTCACATGTTATGGCAACTTTGGGAGACGTATAACTAAATGATGGGCCACAGATTGGACAGCCCTTAAACAAAACTCGTTAGACGTTGTGTAAGCACAAATATAGTACGTCCATTTACCAAAGTAACATATATAAAAACTAATTCGTTCGTACGCAAAATTTTCAGTGCACCAATCACAACCATCTTACGTGAAAAGGAACGAAGAAAAATGCCACTATCATGACGTGAATAATTAAGGCAAAACCAGTTAATCAACAGACCATCGTTAAATCGCATTCTTGCTTGTTTACTAATGGAGTAATTACAAACATAGGAAGGTGAGTAGCATCTATCAAAGCCAGCAGCACATGCAAACACAAGGACAAGAGTCATTAACTTAGCTCCCTCATCCCAGCCTGGCAGAGTGATCGAGAGGGGACCAAATATTTATTTGTACCAATAAACATGATAATAAAATATAAAAGAGATAAAAGAAATTGAGAACATATAAAATTAACGTGGTTCGGCGTAAGCCTACATCCACGGGAGGAGAAGAAATCCACCAATAAGTTAAAAATTAGTACAAGAATAAGTGAGCAAACACACTCAACACCTAAATCCAATTACACCCAATGTGCTCAACTCTCAAAATTTTAATCTACCCCCAAAAAAAGAAAAAAGACACTCAAAATAATTGAATTCAAAGAACACAAAATTCTCATGTGCCACACACACTTGGGCACAACTCTACTCACACAAAATCAAATGGCCAAATTTCTAACACCACAGATGAAATGAGCCAAGTGCCTGTTTATAAATAACCATGGGCGGTCTCCCATTTCTCAATGATGAAGGAGTCATTAGACGGTCATATATTGCTTAATGATGAAGGAGTCACATTTGGTAGTCAATTGATCAAACGTGGTCTTATGGTCGTCACGTAAATTGCAACTGAAAGCTTCAATTTGAAGCTTTCCTTCCCTTTTTGTTTGTTTCCATTAATGAAATTCAAATTATATAACACAACCCAATTCGGGTGAAATTTCATGAAAATTCAACGTCCAGCCCTCACATTACTCTCTTAATTAGTTCCCACCAAATTCTCTCTCTCTCTCCCCCTCTCCCCATTAAGTCTCTCTCAAGTTGGTTATCCGGTTGCATCCAGATCTATACCTCAAGAACCCTACCTCCTATGGCCGAGAAGGTATGAGAGTCTCCTACTGCGAAATGAATTATCTCATCGTGGTTTTAATTGGATTTGTTTTTTCAAGAATGAATTGCAACTTCTGGGTTTGAATGTCTTAAGTCGATGACACAGGTGACAATTATGGTCCTCAAGCTCAAGGTCGATCTCCGGTGTCCCCAATGCTACAAGAAGGTCAAGAAAATTCTCTGCAAATTTCCCCGTAAGTCTCCCACCCTTTGTGTCTCTTCCACGTTAATTAGGACAATTTGACCAACATCGCTGCAAACTAACGGTCAGCCGCAATTCTTACTATCTGCCAAAAATTTAGATTCTTTTGCTATGCACCTACACAAATAGAAATCTTTTTCTTTTTGTTTTCCATGCAATTATGTCGGCGTGTAAAAATCAATCTTTGTGGGGAAAAGAAGCTAAGAGTTAAATGTATGTTTGCTATTTGAAATATTCGGGACAAGAGAAATCAGAGACCAGGTATACGACGACAAGGCAAACACGGTCACCATCACCGTGGTTTGCTGCAGCCCCGAGAAGATTCGAGACAAGTTGTGCTGTAAAGGTGCAAAGGTCATCTTCAGCATCGAAATCAAGGAACCCCCGAAGCCCAAACAGCCTGAGAAGCCTAAAGAGCCTGAGAAGCCTAAAGAGCCCGAGAAACCCAAGGAACCCGCACAACCCCCAGTCGTCGTACAACCCCCAGTCGTCGTGATTGAAAAGCCTACGGAGACAGAGAAGCTGGCACCACCTGCTGCGCAGAAACCCAAGGAAGTTCCGCCCCCTGACCGCCCTCCATGTGGACTACCTCCAGCTGTTCCGGTGAGGACGTGCTGCGGGCCATGCTCGGAGGGTTACGGTGGGGGTCCATGTTATCATGGCTACAGAGTTCCTCCGCCACCACAGCCGTGTTATTGTGGCTGCGGTGGTTATGGCTATGGCTATGGCTATGGCTGTGGCCGTGTGGCCAGATGGGATTGCTACTTAACTGAAGAAAGCCCTCAGGCTTGCTCAATCATGTAGTCATCATTATACCATTGTTGGTGCGCGATCAGTTGGTACTGTTGAATGAGTTTTGTGAATTGTGATTGGTGTACGGTGGACGCTCATGTCTTTAGTTATTGTGTGTAAGCGGGGTATTCAGAAAATAAATTTCCTGTACTGAAAAATATTACGTGCTTTATATATATTATATATATATAATATAAAATATATGTTGAAATCAAATAATATAAAAATAAATCAAATTAAAAAATTTTAATATTTATTTATTTTAAGTTTTTATTTATAGAGCTTAGTTATTTTTTGAAAATTGAATTCATATATTTACTTTTTGGTGTTCATCATATTAATAATTTTATTATTGTACTTTTTAAAAAAGTTTATTAAGTTAAATAGAAACTAATAAAAATTTAAATTTAAGATTATGACATCGTGAGTTTCAATAATAAATTAATTTTTAATAATATCTTTTAATTAAATAAAAGTAATGATTAAGGAAAATGTCATTTAAATTTTAATTTTTATAATAAGTTTTTGATGATAAGAAAATTATTTGACCATATATGTCATCTAATATTTGTTAAGTGAAGTAAAAAATAAATAAAGAACATGTTATTCAAATTTTGATTTATACAAATAAATGAGAAAAATACATGTAGATTTATTATGGTAATACTTATTTATAAGTTAGAGATTTGAAAAAATTTTAGAATTCAATATATCTTGCACTAAAGAATGCGTGTTTACAAAATTTACTTTCTAAATATGACAATCAAATTGATGATAATTGGTTAAAATAAATTCATGTCCATTAAATTGTTTTTGTAATTTAAACTTTGATATTACATTATTATATTCAAACTCCATTATATTTTTAAAAAAGAAACATTTTTATAATCGTCATATAAGAGTTTGTAGGTAAAATTATTGTGGAAAATTAAATTGAAACTATTTTCTCTTATTATTTAATCCGAACACGCACTTGTACTTCTCACTTGTTCAACTCATTACATATTTGATAATATTGATAGTCAAATATTCACTCATTTTAAATATTTTATAACAAATGTGAAATTTAATTTTACTCAAAGTTTTATTACATTATCATAACTTTATTTGTGTTGCTATTTGTCTTTCCTTTTGTATTTTAATTTAATTGACATTTATACTTGATAAATTATTTTTATGTTTAGTAGGTGATATAATCTTTGCATCAATGTCATCAAATGAATTATTGTTATGTTTATGAAAATGTAATCATGAAACCAAATAATAATATAAATTGAATCACCATATGTTTAATAAATTTAATGATCAAAGTTTCACTCATTTTAAATATTTTATTGCATGTTATTGTAAAAATAGTGATGTCTTTGTATAAGAATTTTTTACTTTTTAAATTTTAACTCATTATTATTGCTGTTTATTTTATCATTTATTGTTTAGTTAACTAATTTGATATCTTCATCATATACATTTATTTTCTATATGTTGGGCTATATAATTACAAAGTCAACGCCCTTAAATTGAATTCACTGTTATTTTTAAGTATAATTATGTAGTTAGAATCTAATTTATTCTGAATTTAAACTTATAAACATTTTTAAAAACTTTGAATTCTATTAATTTTTTAATTTTACATAATTTATAAATAATTTAAAATTCTATTAGTTTCTTACTACTTAGATATTTCTATTTTACATAACTTAGAAATAGTTATATTAGATTGAATATATTGGGACATATTAATCTTCAATTACCAAAATACATATTAATTAAAACTTCTATTAGTTTCCTACAACTAAAAGAATTTTATTTGACATTATTTAAAGATAACCATAAAAGTAGGTTAGATATATTAGAACTTCATTAATATGTCATTACTTAATATAAATATTTTAAATAAAATTTTATTTTTACCTATGTAATCTTATTTATTGTGATAAATATTGATATTTAATTAAGAATATATGTGTACTTTCACAATTGGCAAAAATATTCATACTCTTTTATATAGCATAGATTAAATTTTAACTCATTATTATTACTATTTGTTTTATCATTCATTGTTTAGTTAACTAATTAGATATCGTCATCACATATATTTATTTTTTATATATTAGGCTATATAGTTGTAAAGTCAATGCCCTTAAATCGAATTCATTGTTATTTTTCTAATACAATTATGTAATTATAATTTAATTTATTCTGAATTCAAACTTATAAATATTTTAAAAAAAATAGGATTCTATTAATTTTTAAATTTTACTTAATTTATAAATAATTTAAAATTCTATTAGTTTCCTACTAAGATATTTCTATTTTACATACCTTAAAAATAATTACATTAGATTGAATATGTTGGGACTATATTAATTTTCCATTGCTAAAATACATATTAATTAAAATTTTTATTAGTTTCCTACAACTAAACGATTTTTATTTGACATAACTTAAAGGTAACTATAAAAGTAAGTTAGATATATTAAGACTCTATTAATCTTCTTTTACTAAAAGATAAATATTTCAAATGGATTTTATTTTTACCTATATAACCTTGTTTATTATGATAAATACAAATATTTAATTAAAGATGCATGTGTACTTTTATAATGAGCAAAAACATTTATACTTTTTATATAGTATAAATAAATATATATATATATATATATGTGTGTGTGTGTATATAGGCTGGGTGAGTGGGCAATTGGATGTTAAGTCGTGAGTATTTCAAGTTGTAATAAGATTTTTGTTTTAATAAAAGTGGTCTAACAATTAATGATTGATGGCTTTTGCGTTCTTTTCGTCGTGGTTATTTCTAGTCTTTTGTTTTCTTGCATCCCAGGAGTTGCATTTGGCTTCCCCAGGTTGTCAAAGCTGTGACATACTGTTTCTCTTTACATGAATTATTTGAAACAAAATTTTATTTTTCAAAATAATTATCCTTTTATTTGAATACTTTATCTCTTTACATGTATTTTTACTACTACTTACTTTTGCCATTGATGCACGATGTAAATACGTATAAAAATTTCATATAATGAATGTTCTCACTTTTTGAAGTCTAATCTGAATATTTTAACATTGTGTTAGTCAACATAAATATTTGAATATCTATTCTATATATAATCTATATTTATTTATAAATCACTCTATATGTTTTTTGGACATTGTGAAATTACATTTGTGAAAAATAAAGTGAGTTAGGTAGAGATAAAATTTTATTTAAAATATAATTTTTTTAGTAGTTAAATACTAATAGAATTTTAACTTATCTAAACTTTATGTATGGTTATTTATAAACTAATTAAACTCAAAGAAATTAGTACAATCATAAATTATCTAAACTACTTATATACTCTTATAAATTTTTAGTATCCATAGTATACATGAGTGCTTAATTGTTTTTATTTAAATAAATAATATTAGACCAAAGCTTAAATGAATAAATAAATTATTATCTGAAACAAGTATTGTTATGAAATAAATAACATGTTATAAATTATTTTAAGTATACAAAAGTTGACTAAAATTTTCATTAAATACGTGATGTCCTTTTGTTCTAAATTAATTTTATTTTCAAGTTTAATTGTCTATAATGCAATACTAAAAGGACAGGATAAAAACTATTAAAATATAAAATTTTCAATTGTAAAGATAAATAACTATCGATTTAAAAACTTATTAATAGAACCATTTGAGTATAATGTCATGAAAATACATCTAAAATATAAAAATTAAATTTATACTATGGAAAATAAAATGATATGTTAAAAAACAAAAGATAACTTTATGAAAGAATGTTAAAAATATGAAAATGTATAAGCATGCAAAATATATTGCAATAAATAGTCAAATTTAAAATTTAAGTAAATACACTTTAATATTTTATAAATATGCTCTAATTAATAATTTATAAAAAATATAAAATATTACATGATAAAATTAGTGTTATAAAATTAAAATAAAACATAAATTGGCATAAAAATGTTAAATATCATAGATTGATAATAAATTATATTATTGCATACCAATTTTGTAAACATATTTTTTAGAAAAATTATAAAATAGACTAATTTTTTGAAACATAAAAATCAGTAAAAAAATTATACTTCATAATATTAATCATCTATATTATAGATACTTATTTAAAATATCTAAATAGAAAGCATATTTCCTAAAAAAGAAATTTTAGTTTGTAAAGAAAAGTAGCAAATAAAATTAAATAATTCGATAACAAACCTTCCAAATAAAATGTTACAATTTTTTTTTCAAATTGAATTTTCATATAAAAAATCTAAAATGGATGCATTTGTGTAGTAGTTGTAATATAAATATTCTAAATTTAAATAAGTAACATGTGCAGTGTGAAAATAGGCATAAATGAAAATGCTTATTTAACAAAAAGTATTAAGTAAATTCATAATGATAAGAATCATAGAAAACATTAACAAAAAATAAAAAGTAAAATTAGCACTGCATAGAGGAAAAATTATTGTATTAAAAATTGTAATTTTATACACAGAAACCAACATGAACTTATCTTACATACTGAAGCACTTCAATACATGAATTATGGATAAAGATAATTGAGAAATAATTAATCCAACTAAACAATTAAGAAAATGAATTATAAATTTTAAGAAAAAGTATATATTCATAAAGAGGATAACTCAAAAATAATTAAAATATGATTTTTTTAATTCACTAAAACCTAAAGAAGGAATTTATATGATAAATCATTATATAATATTAGTATTTAAAATATTTGAAGACATTATTTTGACAAAATATTGTATTGCATATATATATATATATATATTATTTCTTCATTTATGTGATATATTTTTTTAAATGTGATTGAAATTAATTTGATCTGTATTTAAGTAATGAATTTATGTAATCAAGTATTAGATAACATTTTTATCTCAAATATTTTAATACACAAATCCTTAAATCATAGAATGCTCTGATTTTTATATAATGAAAATAGTATATAAGGTCATTTAAATCTATGAAATATGAATTTGGAATGCAAAGGTTATAAAAATTATATTTTAAAAATATAATGAAATTTGTGTATAAGAGTGTGATGTGAAAAGTTTAGAAAAATAACTACATATAATTAATTAATCAAATATCAGTAACAGGGCTATTGTTTTCTGAACATGAATTTTGATAAAAGAGATATATTTTAAATAAAAATATTATTAGATTCTAAATAAAATCTCAATTCCCTCTTGTCTAAAATAATTTTAAAATTATTTTCTTCATTTATTTATATAAATCAAAACTTTTTTGTAACTTTTTTATTACTATTTTAACTTAACTGAATACCTTCAAAATGACATATAAAAACCATCAATCTTTTTCATAAATCAAAATCCATTCATATAAATTAAAATTTAACGGGCCTTTTCCTTAGTCATAATTTTACTTAATTAAAAGAAACAATTAAAAAATTATTGTAATTTAATAATATGAGTATGTCCTATTGTTAAAATTTAAAATTATTATATTATACATTTATTCCAATAGATAATCTATTTTTTAAAAGTAAGATTTTAATATTATTTGTTATATGTCAAATATGATAAAATAAATACGTAACCTAATATTTAAAAGAACTAGATTCTAAAAATAAAAAATTAAAAGGCCATAACCACTACAATTCGAATATAAGAAGATGATTCATTTTTAAAATAAAAAGCAATACAATTTATATTAAGATAATCATTTGATGCTTACCAAATATATATAAAAAATTTCGAAACAATACATTAATTGTAAACTTTAGAGCTGAATCAACATGTCTCCCTTTTTTAATATTATATATAGTAATCAATAAATAATAAATTATGTAATTGCTAAATTAAATATATTAATGTGTTATACGTGCAAGCACATTATTTTTTTTTTTCTCGTAATAAAAAAAAAAAAAAGAAAAATGGAATAACCGACGGTTATATAATTAGGATAACCATCCTTCTCTGGTTCGGTAGCTTGAGTGTTCTAATTGTGATAGCAGAATTTCACCAACTGAGAAGGCAGATATTTGCATTGGATTGATTTCAATTACTGAAGATTATTTATATCTTCTTTATAACTTTAAAGAAAGGGCATCTAGGTTATCAACAAGATAACATGGTACTTTATTAAAGTTTAAGATAACTGACTTTAGACATGAAATGGAAAAAGAGTCCATCAAGTATTGCCACGACCGCCAGTTCTTTTTGCAATCCACGAAGTAGCTGTAAATTAAGTTCGCAAGCACAAAAAACTTGAGCTTGCAAATGAAGGAATTTGGAAAGAGGACTCAACTCCCTGGAAATAAAAAGGGTAAGAAGATGTTGGAAGGTGATATTGGTAGTTCTTTAACTGTTGAAGCATCTCCCCACCAAACACTCCCTCCACATGATGTTGTTCCCATCTTTCTTGCACTCTCTCTCTTTTGTCCAAACCTCGTTAAATCTCACTTTTCCACTCAAACCTTCAACCCCACAAGCATTTGTCTTTCTATCTCCTTTAAAGTTTGTTTTCCAATTACAAACCATTCATAACAGTTTCTCGAGACATAATGATTTCAATTTAAAGAAAGAATTTGAAAAGACTATTTAAAATGACTTTAAAATAAAAGAATTTCAAGTTTATTATAATTATTATAATTGTAGTTTAAAAGAAGAGTTTAAAGATTTTAAATACTTTGTTATCCAAAATAAATATAGTGTATTCATTATTATAAATTTGATTTGAAATCTAATTCATCAAAGTCTTCAATTCAAATGGGGCCTTTGAGAAATTGCAGAGTCTCTAAATTGTTCAAATGCAATTTATTTATATCGTATGATACGATTTTTAAAATATTTAGGAAAAAGTAAAATTTCTGATCGGTAGAAATGGGTTTGCAAGGGGAAAGAGGATACGTTGCGGGTCTTGAGGTTGTGTAAGTGGTAGATTTGACGGTGAGAGGGTTACTTTCAACTTGCAATATATGTGTATGTATAAGAAATTTTTGATGAAGGGAGAGGGTGTAGTCTGGGTGAGCTTTAATTTTAAAATCACGCAGCTATTAGTCTATCACACACGTGCGTGCTTTTCTTAATTTTATATGTAGTTATAAGGATTATACACACACACACACATTTACATCATAATATGGACTAAATGATTTATCGCGACCATTTCAATTGATCGGATCCATGACTTGGCAGTTCATTCAATCGCTGGTCCAGGATCGAAACAATAATATGCTCGAAAATTTTGCAGCTTTCCAGATTCATTAGTTAATTTTGTTTAAATTTTTTTAATATCCCCGTCCTGTAAATGAGGCGAGGCAAATTTTGCTAACTGCAATCTTGCACTTCGGAAGGCCCAATGCAGTAGCACCAATGTTTTTAAAATCGGACTGCCCGGCCGATTCAACCGGTTCGATCGGGAATCAGTCAGTTTTTCAGTCCGGTTAAAGTATAAAAATAAAATATGTATAAAAATAGTCAAGAATCGGTCAAAACAGGTCAAAAACCAGTCAAAAACGGATTGAACGGATCAAAATTGACTAAAAACCTGTTTTATCTAAAAAAATTTAAAAAAAAGAATTTTTTAGCAATTTTTTTTTGAAAAAATTACAAAATAAATTTTTAAACTTTTTTCAAAATTTTCTTACATTTACAACTCTTTAATATTAGTTAAATATACAATTTTTATTTTAACTTTTGTTTTTAATAATTCTTATCCTTTTATTTTTCTAATTAATATTTTGAAAATTAAATTATTGTATCTTAAAATTAAAATGGGTCATATTAATTAATATGTTTATCTTTCAAAACTATTTTTTCAATTTTATACTTTTAATCATTTTTAATTTAATATGTTTTTTAATTTGTGTAATAAATTTTTATTTTAGTTAAATTATTTAATTTTTAACATTACATCTAAAATTTATTTTATAATCTATTGTTATATTGGATTACATTTATTTTGTAAATTATTTTTATAGTAATATATATAATATTATATAATTAAAATAATTGGTTTTTTCAACGGTTCAACGGGTCGGACCAGTGACCAGTAGATTTTTCAATTCAGTCACCGGTCGGCTTTTAAAACATTGAGTAGCACGCGACGAAGCTACATTTTGCCTTACGTGACATTATAAAGATCACTGTCTATTACATCTTTTTGGGCCACAATGTTTGGAGTCGATAAACTTGGGCTCTGATGGACACTCACTAGTGTGCTGCGTTGGCTGGTGAGGAACAGAAATAGATACGTGAGATTATTACCAATTTTCAGATTTTAGGAGGTGTTGATTATTTGCAAATGGCAAATTAATTAACTGTGGTCCGTGGGCTTATGCAACTGAAAGAAATTGGGGCTTCTCCATCCATTGTGTTTTCAGGAAAGCTATCCACCTAATACCGTTCTATTCAACTTAGTTATGTTGTGAAATGAAGATGCTTCGGAAACTGAATCTTTTTGAAGCAATTTCTTTCTCTCAAAAAGATGTTTCTTGCTTTCGTTTTTAGCTTAATTAACTGTTTACCTCGGCATGTGCATTGCTTGCTGTTGCAAGAGGATTGTACTTGAACGTCTGTTCATCGACTGACGGTGAAGAAATTAACCTCCGGGCGGAGTGTGGATTTCATTTTAGGAATTGACTACTTTGTCAGTGCTATGTCCAAGAAAAAGTGCGTATTTTGCTCTTGTATCATGATGTGTATCCATGTTTTGTTTCTCTTGTATCCGCTCTGCATTGCCTTGCTTCTGTTAACTTTAAATGTTGCGTGATGCATTCCAATTTCGGCAGCTTGATTAAGTGTTCGTTACTGTTTTTAATTTCGTCAAATTCCATCTCAACAGCCCAGAGATAGTCGTTACATTGCCAGTGAAGGATTGCCGAAACTAGTTTAAAGTGGGCATCCCACCTCATGCTCATTCCTGGGATGAATTTCCACCCCTGAAGGATATTTTGGAATTGGTGAGGTTGCTTGGGCATATCATTCATTCCCGGGATTTTCTTAAATGAAATCACCTCTGGTGCTTCTATGGAGCGACTCTAGGTCCACAAAGTTGTTCCTGGAAGCAATTTCAATACCCTACTTTTAAATAGGTACAAAGGAGGCAATGACCTATGTTGGTTGGCATGCTGATGATGAGAAACTTTACTGTCCAACTCTTCAAGTCGCTTCTGTTTCTTTCGGATGTGAACATGATGTCATCTAGAAGAAGAAACCATGTAAAAGTGCTCAAGGTACAGTAAGAATCTTATTCTCTGATTTCTCATGTATCGTTTTGGGTTCTGGCAGACTGATGACTACTTTGTTTAGACAGTAAATGCATATGGTTATTTAGTTCCATCATGTCATAGCCAGCAAACTAGTGCAACTTTAAACATGTAATATTGCATACAAGTATTGATTGTTGTATTTATCTTGACCCATGGCGAAACCTTTTTTCACATGTGTTTTACAGCTAAGGCAGCTGGTGGAAGTGAGGGTGAACCTCCTAGCCAGAGATTAAAGAAGCTCGACTATAGCAATCAACAGTCTTTCGTATTAAAGCACGGTTCACTACTGGTAATGAGCGGTTGCACCCGAAGGGATTGGCTCCATTCAGTGCCTAAATGTGCGAAAGCCAATTCTGTGTGAATTAATCTCCCCTTCAGACGGATTTTATGATCTACAATACAGAGCTTATTTTTTCACGGATAGCTTCGTAGTGTAGAGGATGCTAGTTTATTTTGATTTGATGATCTTGGTGAAGGTATTGGCCTTTATTGCAAGCTTGCTGGAACTGATGAACATGCTTAAGAAAATCACTTTGTATTGCTGAGAATGAGACCGATTTTCAGATCCGTGATGCAATGAAGTGCAGTTGTGCTTCTGTAGTTTTGAGGGCCTCTTGATTTGTTGAGTTTGGTGACGATATTGGCCTTGGTATTTGTAGGTTAACCTGTTATGTAATTCATAGCATTGCTTACACTGAGTACTTGACCATTTCTGACAATTCGTCCGGCCGGCGGCATGAGGAATTGCAGAAACGGAAAAATACTTCAAACGAGCATTTTCGGATTTTGAGATTTTTCAGTTGAATCTCTGGTAAAGTAAGAGGTAACTTCCATATTAAAGATGCAATCAAGGCTTCACCAAGAGTATTAGTTAGCCAGCCAAATTAAATGAACAATACAAGATTTAACATTGTTCTGCATGACAACTACCAGTACAATCTTCCGAGTCATTTTTTTGTTCCTCTTGTGTGTGTTTTGTGGCACTATTAAACTATTAAATAATGAAAGAGAACTACAAGTTGGCTTTTTGCTATCCAACGTAAGAGTACCACAAGTACAAATATTGGCCCTTGCCACTATTGGGGTTTTTCTTGTTAGCTCTCATCTACTTCACGAATCGTCATTTTGGTGTGGGCTGTGTGTCAAAGCTAAACCTTTGGGCAGGAATATGCGTAACGGGACCTGAACCTTAAAAATATTACTTATTAAAATATTTTTTTTTATTTATTTTGTGCTCTTAATTTTTCATTATCTTTAAAATTTTACGCTAATTTTCCTCTCGACAAAACGTGTATCCAAACATGATTTTCAATCCGAAGCAAATAAAATCCTCTAAGTCGTCCACGTCATTTTCTCCCCTGCACGTTTCCGCACACGGAATGTCGACACCCCTTTTTGACTTTTATTTTTGTATTTTCTAATTTCAAGAATTAAAATTTTCGCCTATATCTTAAAGTTCAGGCGTGGCTAAGAAGACGTGTATCAATTAATATATTACTGTGTACAAAATACCAATTAGTAAACGAGCAATAATAAAAACTAGTAAATCATGCGAACTCTGTATGCCTAAAAATTAACTAAAAAATTAATACAACAAAATTTTAATAATAATTAAAAATAGATAATATGCAAATATTGAACTTATTTTATCTAACATTTAATATAAATACAAATATAAAATTATACTAAAAATAATAATTTATATCTTTATTATCTAGTATGTGTGAAAAGATAAAATAACTTTTGCTTATTGATTTTTAAAAATGAATTAACAATAGATTATAAAATAAAAACTATTAACTCTTAATTAAAATTAAAAAAATGTGATAGGTTGGTTTGTATTCTTTAATTAATTAAAAATAAAAATATGTTTGGTAAATCATTGAGAAATAAAAGACACGGTGTCGGCTTAACAATACAGTATATTTTTAATTAAAAATAAAAGTATAATTGACAAAAGTAAAATACCAATAGATAGTTATCATAGGTTAAGAACTTAATAATATTACGAAAGTATTTTAAAAAATCATTACAAGACCAAATTAAGCAAGATATATAAATAAAACACCGATAATTACCATAGCATCAAAATACAAAGGTTTTATTTGGTTCTTTATTTGATCGGGAATAAAAACAGAGGAAGTTTGATTGATAAGAAAGTTATATTTCAGAGTAAGACGAAAGAGGTGGGAAAATTTTAATTGGTATAAATTTGAGTGTTTTATATATATATATATATATATATACATATATATATATATAATATGTAACAATGATTAGGTAATGTGATGTTATATAAGTTTATAATATATAAATATATATCAATGTGAGTGTATTTGTGAATAAGTATTAATTTAATTGTAAATAGTTATAAAAATTGAAAATTAATTAGTTAATTATAAAAAAATATATATTTAAATCTTTGAATAAAATTTGTAATGGTAAAAAATGGGGAGACAAACATAGCTCTAAAGATTATTTATACTATATTATATGTTAATAAAGATTTTTAGTTGTAAAATATCAAATCACACTACTATACTCGTTTAGTTTTTTCTTATTTTTATTATTCTTTTCTTTCTTTATTTTATTTTCTTTTTTAAAATTATTATTTTTATTTTTATTTTCTCTCAACTTTTCTCTCTTTTCAAGATCTTTTCATCATTCTTTATTTTATTATCTATACTATATATATTAAGTTATTAAAAAATTTTGATTACATCAATATAAAATTACTTAAATACTCTTAATTCTATACTTATTACATTTTCTTTGTTCTCTCAATTTTCATTCATATCATTTACTTCATACTTTAGATTTATTCCATTTTTTATTTTTAAATTCTTTAGTCTACTTTATATTACATATTAAGACAAGAAACATAATTTTGATTGTATGATATCAAATTGTTATAATATATTATTTGAATATTTTTAATCTTTCCTTTTTCCTTTTCTTTTATTATTAATTTATTTTTCTCAAATGCCCAAATTGAATCTCCTCGAATCTAAACAATCTCATTTTTACGAACGTGAGATAAAGTAGCCATTGTAATTTCTGGAAATCCTAGTCCTAGTAAAGGGATCAAGAATGTGAAAATACTCTAAATAAAAATCCGGTTTTTAAAATTTTCACATGCCTTTAATTTTAAATTTATTTTATTTTATTTTAAATTGTTAAAATGAATAAAATAATATAATTTATATCAAAACCTGTACCCGCATGGAGTGTGCATTATTATTTGTATAAATAAGGTAGTGTTTGGTAGAGGGTTCTAGAATTGTAAATTGAAACAAATCCCATACTTGTTGTTTGGATTATTACTGTCAACATTGAAATTTAAGAATCATATATAAAATTAGGATTCACCAAATTCCTGATAAAGTGAAGGGTTTTATACAAATTCAAAGTTTGATTCCCACAAAATTTATTTAAAATATGTAACTCATACTAATTTAATATATATTGCATTGTGCTTACACAAAACTTCTTTTGGTCATTTTAAAGTATTTTATTCTTATTTCTTTCAATTTTTTACCTAGGCTTATTAAACTACCCATATTTTATTTTGTTTAACCTTTTTATTTCTGCTTTGTATTTTGATATATTCTATTCTCTCTTTTTTTTCTTTATCATCCATTTAACTTCATTTTATACCTCTTTTTTTAAATATTTTTCTTCCGAACTTTTCCCATTATTAAATTATATATGTTTGAGAGCTTTAGATTGACCAATGTTTGTCTTCCTTTTTTTTTCTTTCTCATTTTCTATTATTGTATAGCATTTTTTTTCTTTGATACTCTCTTTTTCTCTCAACTCATATTTTATATCCATTTTTATTCTCTAATATATTTAATCTCCAACGGTTTTATTTTTATTATTTGAAATATAATAATTTTATAATATGTTATAACTGATAAAATATAAAATTTATAAATAATTTATATGTGAAAGGTTTATTTTCAATTATCTAATTTTTAATTTCATAAGAGTAAAGATTAAGAATGAAAATTTTTTATATCTATTTTTTTGAATAAGCCGTTGAATCAAACAACTATGGTAGTGATATGTATATTCCACGTATTAAACTAATTGTATTTGATTAAGTGATTCTATTTCAAATGTAGAGTTGAATAATTTGGAATACAAATTTGACTCCAACTTAATATCATTATTTTAAAAATCAGATTGGACCGGCTGGTTTAATCGATTCGATTGAGAACTAGTTGGTTTTTTGGTTCGGTTTAAGATATAAAAATTAAAAATGTATAGAATTGATCAAAATCGGTATAAATCGATAAACAACCGGTTAAACTGGTTTTATCTAAAAAAGTTAAAAAAAAAATTTAACGATTTTTTTTTGAAAAAATTATAAAATAAATTTTCACTCTTTTTTCAAAATTTTTTACATTTACAATTCCTCAATATTAGTTAAATATACAATTTTTATTTTAACTTTTGTTTTTAGTAATTTTTATCTTTTTATTTTTCTAATCAATATTTTAAAAATTTAATTGTTGTATCTTAAAATTACAGTTGGTTATATTAATTAATCTGTTTATTTTTAAAAACTATTTTTCAATTTTATACTTTTAATCATTTTGAATTTAATAATTTTTTTAATTTATGTAATAAATTTTTATTTTAATTAAGTTATTTAATTTTTTACATTATATCTAAAACTTATTTTTTAATATATTGTTATATTTATTTTGTAAATTATTTTTATAATAATATATAATTAAAATAATTAATTTTTTTAATAATTTAATAAGTCAAATTAATAATTCAATGACATAGTAAATTTTTCAGTTTTGAATGTCGACCCGAATTTAAAAACATTGCTTAATATAAGTTGGCTGGCAGAGGACGTGTTCGTTTTATTTTACACTGACACTCTGCCACCGTGTGCATATGTCCTGTGTCCCAGTCACCAAATAAAACTGCTAGAAATTACTCTGGAGCAACGCAGCGAACGCCCCGCTCCTGTACGCAAGAAGAGAACTTACCCAGACGCAAGAACGGATAACAACTGATTCTTATCTTGAAATCTGACTACCTCGGTTTTCGTCTGCTGATTTTCTTTTGGGTTCTTGTTGTGTGACGATTCTCGGATAGGTGATATGTTCCCTTCGAGTTTTTTCCTCTGTTCTGTTTTCTGGAGTTAGTCGGGTTCGGGTTGGGTAGGTGAATTTCGTAGAATTCTATAGTTCTATCTTTGTTGTCGGTCTGTTTTCTTGTTACGGCGATCTAATTTCATGTGCTCACCGTTATTCATCGATCGCCGTCCTCGGCGCACGCGCCCTTACCTTTCTTTCTAGTTCTTGGCCTCTTTTTTTGTACGTGTGGTTTTCTTGATTGGCAAAATTAAAGTTTTCTGTGCGTGATTTTGATGTTCTGAAATGAGTTGTCAACATCACATTGTACCGTTCTTTTTCTCTTACAGTTTTGGCTCTTGATGTATTTTCTTAGGTTCTGGATATTTCTTGCAGATTTTCATGGCTTCAGTAGCAGATGGTTCTATTAAACCTCAAGGTGATTAGCTTTTCCTCATTTGTCATCTAAGATAGAGATATATAGTATGAATTAATTAATGGCAGTTCCGTGATGTTTTCACTAGTTTTGAAGTTCTCCTACCGCCCCTGAAGATCGTTATCTTAGGATTTGCACTAAATTTCACACAGCACTTGTTGTTCCTTAATCTTACATATTTTTCTTTCACCCTATACATGGTATTTGCGATTGTTGTGGTGTATTTAATTAGTTTTAATCTTGGAAATTGACTAAAGAAAATGAAAATTTCCGTCAGACGTTTGCATTGTTGGTGTTGCGAGAACGCCACTTGGTAGCTTCCTTGGTTCTCTTTCCTCTTTACCTGCTACCAAGCTTGGTTCTATAGCAATCGAAGGTAATGTCTATTTGTAATTGCATCTAGTTTTCTTGTGTTCAATGTCACAAGAATGTATTTTTTTTGCTAAGTTTCTGCTGTATGTTTGAAGGTGCTCTTAAGAGGGCAGGTATACATCCATCTATGGTGCAAGAAGTTTTCTTTGGGAATGTTCTTAGTGCAAATTTAGGCCAAGCCCCTGCAAGACAGGCTGCACTGGGTGCAGGTTTGCCTAATTCTGTAATCTGCACAACCATTAATAAAGTATGTGCTGCAGGAATGAAAGGTTTGTATGTACTGCTATGAATTGCGATTTGAAAGAATTTGTTCTGACATGTTTCTGTGAAAACAGCTACAATGATTGCTGCACAAACTATAAAACTGGGCATCAATGATGTAGTGGTTTCTGGTGGCATGGAAAGCATGTCCAATGCCCCAAAGTATATCCCTACAGGAAGGTCAGATTATGATTATTGAAAACACAAATATGTCTTTTCTTTTTGGGTCCCGTGTTTTTAAATAGCCTTGACACATCAACATGTTCTTTTTAGTCCTTTAGCATGTTCCATTTTGATCTGTTTTTGTTTAATTCTTAGTGCTAAAATTTTAACAGAAAGTTCATGCATTCCTTTCAAAAATCATATTCAATGAGACATAGATGTTCTCCTATTGGAGTTAAGAGACTTGGCCCAAGGTTTATGTGGCAACCATTGTAATGGCATGCCTTTGTTAACAGGACAGGGTCTCGTCTTGGACATGATGCTATTATTGATGGCATGCTCAAAGATGGCCTTTGGGATGTGTACAACGATTTTGGAATGGGTGTTTGTGCAGAGCTTTGTGCTGATCAACATAACATAACCAGAGAACAACAGGCATTGATTTTTTGAATGCTGATTTATCTATCCTTAAGAAAAAGATTAAATTTGTGGCTTTTGTTGGGATTTATCAGTAACAGGGACTTATTTGTATTATGATAATGCAACTACTGCATGGTTGCAACAGACTTTTTGCTCACGATCGGCTCTTCCTTCTTCTTGTGTTCTTTTTGTTTCAGCTATATTTGTTTTCAATATTTGCCCTTCAAAACATATAATACAATTATTATATTTTTTAAATTTTATTCTATATATCTCTTACTTTACACAATTCTCGAAAAAAATATAACTAATATCACACATCCAAAATTGAAAAAAAACATATCTAATTCCTTTGTGAACAAGCTTTCAAAGACAATATTGTTTTTATCTTCGTATGTTTGTATTCATCATGGATTGTTATTTCTAGAGCTTGTAATTGTGTGAATCCACTTGGCTGTTAATTGTACAGGTGTCTTATAATACCAGTCTCTCATTTCTCTTTGTCTCATTCTCTTTGATGCACTAGATAATTGTCATAGCATCCGTGCTTATAGTAGTGTTTTTTATTCTGAGTGTGCAAAATAACAGTGTTAGTTTTTTTCAACTTGATTTCGTATGCATGTATCCAGGATTCATATGCTATTCAAAGTTTTGAGCGAGGTATTTCTGCCAAATCATCTGGTGCATTCTCATGGGAGATAGTTCCAGTGGGTGTCATTCTTCTTGTCTCTTGAAAAATGAGTATTCTTTGGCCTTCTCGAAATGACAGTTCTTGCTCACATGTGCAGGTTGAAATTTCTCCTGGAAGGGGGAAGCCATCTACCATTATTGACAAAGACGAAGGCCTAAGAAATGTATCAAATAAGATTTGCTCAATATTTGGATTATTTGGGTTTCTGCCTTTTTCTCTATAAATCAGAAGATGATTTAAGATCTGATGAAAATAGACCAAAAATTTGTGATTGGCGTGCCATATTTTCTTAGCACAATTTCATGCCATTAGTTCATTGTTGATAATTGTGGTCAAAGAATTCGCTATGACTTATTCGCAACCATTTTTTTTGATCTTTTATTGTTTTCAAAATTCTTCTTTTGTTTTCAATTTTATTTATGTCATGATATTTCCATCTTCAGTGGTAGAAAACAATTTTCTTTTAAGTAATATCTTTATGTTGGTCACTGAAATCAAAGGCATATTTATCGTTATTTCTATAGCCTGTTTCTTCTATGAAGAAATCACTACGAATTACTAATTTGATATTCTATGTTTGATGTTAGTTTGATGCGTCTAAATTAAGAAAACTTAGACCAAGTTTCAAGGGGAAAGGAGGTTCTGTTACCGCCGGAAATGCTTCTATTGTAAGGTTTGCTGCCTGCCTCCATGCTTCTTCCCTTCCTGACCTTCCTATGTTGTAGGGAAAAAAAAGGAACAGCAGGTTGCTTCATGCCTAAAAAATTTAAGATACACATATATTTTCTTTTTCCTTTCTAGATGCTCCTGTCACGTCACTTAGCATCTAAAGTTGGGCTTTGGAACTGATTTGCAAAGGATAGGGCACCCTATATATCAGCTCATTCTCTTGGGTATTTACATGAAGTTGGGGACACATCATTGTTTGATTCCACTTTTCTCTTGTTGATGTGGATATGTGGTTCACTAACTTCATGTCTTCAATGTCTTCTTTGGAATAGACTTGAAAAACCCTCTTTTTTCTTGTATGTGCTTATGTTCTGATGTGCATCCATGTTTGGTTCATGATTCTGGTGTATTAGTACATTGATCATTATGCATTTTTAAGTTTTCAGGCATGCATGTTTGATAGGTGTGGATTTGCTTCCTTCACCCGCAAAATGATAGTGTGCTATCAAACATGTAGGAGTAAGTGATATCTGACCTATGAGATTGTTCCGTGCAGTGATGGGGCGGCCGCATTAGTACTAGTGAGTGGAGCAATGGCAGTTAAACATGGATTGACGGTTATTGCCAGAATCAGAGGGTATGCTGACGCAGCACAGGTTAGGGAGAAAAATCTTTTCAGCTTATTTTGTTAGACTTGGGTCTTTGACCCTGTCATTATCTTGGTTGTGCAGGCACCAGAGTTGTTCACAACTGCTCCAGCCATTGCCATTCCAAAAGCAATTTCAAATTCTGGCCTGAAAGCATCTGATATTGATTTTTATGAAATAAATGAAGCCTTCTCTGTAAGAATTCATTTATTTATTGATTGATTGATTTATGTTTGTGTGTGTGTGTGTGTGTGTGTAGCTTATCCTGTAAGAGTATTTTAACATCATCTTCACAGGTTGTAGCTGTTGCTAACCAGAAGTTGCTCAACATTGACCCTGTGAGTCTTGATTTTTGCAGCTTGTATCTCATTTTGAGACCTTTTTGACCAGTTAATGCATTTTCCCTAGATGGAATGGGTCTTTTATGTGAATTTTTATTTTGTTCTTATTCCACGACTTTTGTTCCTCCTTTTGATCACCTGACATATGTTGTCCTTTCAGGAAAGATTAAATGTGCATGGTGGTGCTGTATCCTTGGGACATCCACTAGGCTGCAGTGGAGCGCGAATCTTGGTCACACTGTTAGGGGTATGCTTGCTGCCTTTAAAGTTGTTGCTTTAGCATTGCAACGATTTCAAATTTACATCCTGATTTATAAAGTGACATATCTTGTGCTTTATCACTCCTAATGGGGTGCTTTAGGTGCTGAGACAGAGAAATGGGAAATTTGGGGTAGCTGCAATCTGCAATGGTGGAGGAGGTGCATCTTCTGTTGTTCTAGAGCTTGTTAATGATCGGTAATGCTTTTGGGTAACTCTAATCATTTTTTTACCCCCAATATTTCTTGACTGATACCAAGTGGGATTTTGATGGGCCGGGGTGAGGGAACTTGTGTGTGCAACAGTTAGGTAGTGAGGTATGGGGCCCGGGGCATGAAACCTGCTGTGTTGGTGGCCTCATTTACTGGATATTGCCCTTTTCAGTAGAGTATTTTTTGAGAGCTTTGATCGAGCTGCAGACAATCCATATTTGTTGTGTTGTTGCCTTGACACGGATGCACAGTATATTACAATAGTAAAATTTCGTTACTATTCAGCTCAATACTCTTACTAAATTCTTGTTTAGCTTAATATATCTCTGTCATCACAAGGCTTCTATAGTCTATTAGCTATGATTTATCATTCATGGACGTTGATAAGATCCATCCATTTAGCAGCACCTTAGGATGGTATAGCCTTATACTTATAACGGCGATAAGGGCAGGGTATGTGGTTCTAAATGATTGAGGTACACCAAACAAAACAAATGTATGGAAAGATAAGTCCAATTTGAGCTTTATGATTCCATCGAAAAGTTAAGCAAATTCATGCAATCAATTGATTCCATATTAACTCCAGTATTTCAGACTAGCACATTTCTCTGTAAAATAGCCCACCTTAATCTCATTATTATTCTAATTTTTCGGGGTGGGTTGGATGTGGAGCCTCTCAATATCTTTCTCTATATAAGAAACGAATTTTGGAATCATTTAGTTAGGAGTGATCAAACTTTTATGGAAAGTAAAATGACCTTACATTCTTTGTGAATTGACAAGATGCTTCCAGAGGTCACAAGCCATTCTACTAAGAAGTTTCTCTTTTTTATGCAAGTACTTGCTTTCCTTGAGATATTTTTTTTATGACTTTGCTTGAATTACTGAAGAAATTCTAAGTGTAATTCTAAATATGGAAGACCTTTATGTATTGCAGGCCTGTGGTGAGGGTGGCACGCTCTTTGCTGTAAAATCAACTTCTTTTTGTTGTACCATAGACTGCTACCTGTTGTAAGGATGATGCTTACACATGGTTAATCAGCTTTCTTAAGCCCCTGCCAGTGCTTCATAAATTTTATCCAACAATGTTCTTGTAACATACATCTGAACTTACGCAACGCATTATCAGCAGTTCCCTCTTAATGATCTGTTCTCTACTCCATTTTTGATCTGATTATTCTTTATACTCTGAAACTGGAATGTTAGTGTGCAAATATAAGAAATATCAGGAAATGTAGGCAACTGTAACCATATTGCCAGATGTCTGGCAAAATTCTTCAGATACCTGAATATGTTGAAGATGCCACGTTGTTTGTGAATCAAGCTTTCAAACTCAATGAATGGCTGAAAGACGGGCTAATGCACCTGTAGCAAGTGACTGGTATATGGCGGAAGCTGGTTCAGAATCCTTGCCTTTGGAAAGATAACAGTGCCTTTCCCGCCGTCACTGGTCACTCCAGTTGAGGGTGGGCCGTGCATGCAATTCCTGGCAGAAGTCAGAACCGTCCATCTGCCGGTTTCACATTCAAAATATGTTCCTTCGCACATGCGGAAGGCATGCCCTTCGAGCTTGGAAAGTGCATAGTGCATACAACTAGTAGAGGGGAAGCCCTTTCCGCTGCTCTGTTTTTGAAGAGCTGAAGGCAATCGTTGCCCGGATCCGTGAATTTTTGCAATTTGTTCCAAATTTATATTGCATTTTGGCTGTGATTGTGAGGCGGGTTTTGTTGGGATAGGATGTTTGGTGAGTTGTATTGGAATAAATGTTTTGATGTGATAAATTGAACGGTATATTTGAATTTGTTTGTTTATATATGTATAAAATATATAATAATGATTGAATGATGTGATGAAATATTTTTAGTTTTTTTGGAAGAAGAAAAATGGAGGAAAAGGAAGAAGAAGGGAAAAGGGGAAAGAAATGAGAAAATTGAAGGGAAGGGAAAAATGGAAAATAGAGGTGGGATGGAAAAAATTAAAATGAATAATTAAATTGAAATATAATAAATAAAAATTAAAATATATAAAAAGAAAAAATATTATATCATAACAAAAGTACTATTATTTTTTGGTTATATACTTAATTTATACATAACAAAAGTTACTAAGACCTAATAAATCAATTATTATATATTTAATTTGTTTGATTTTTAAAAATTAGTAATTAATTATATATTTTTTACTCAAATAATAATTCTACATTGATTAATATACAAATTAGCAATGCAATTTTAAAATATTGTTAACATATTTTTAAATTTTTGTTGTTAAAAAGACACACAAATACACAATTGGATTGATTAAACTAGTGAATTGGTATGATGCTTGAATCTTTCTCTAATTCGATTCTAAAAACATTAATAGTACATAGGGAGAATGTTTATTTTTTAAGATATAAGTATATATAAATGTGATAGTAAATACGCAGGTACGAGTATTAATGTGATTAAAAATAAATGTAATGATTGAAAAAATAAGTAGTTAATTACACATATAAAAGAAGAAAATTTTGAATTTGAATTTTTAAAAAAAATTTGTAGTATAAGATATTTGATTATGCGATATTGATGAGCTGCAAAGAGGTAAAAGATGGATAACAGACATAGCCTTTGTGTATTAAACTACTCCTCCTTTCAAGTTGGTTTGCACAAAGGTTGGGAGTTAGAACTGTAATAGCGTTAAAAAGAAGTGGAGCTTTATTAAGTCGTTAATAGAGATCATAAATTTAGGATAGGGAATGGATTATAGGAAAGGATAAAATACGAATGATTAAAATCTGAAACTTATTTTTCATGTCTTCACCATCCCTCTGAAAATGCTTTTATTTGATAATGACAATAAACATTTATTGTCATTGCATTTTTCATTTGTCCGGTATGCGTGCATAGATGTTCTTACCATCGTTATTTCCTTAGGTTTCGGTAAATTATGGGTTCTGATGTCAATTGAGTACAAGGTTGTGCGTATGGGCTACTCTCTGTTAATGAATCCTGAGCCCAATTCCTCAATAACGGTTAAAATATGTTAATTCGAAAAATCACTGGAGAGAAGATTATTATTTTGTTAGAACAAGAATAATTTTGTTGCAAAGAACTTTCATTTTGCTGGTTTTTGTGTTATATATATATATATATATACATATATAATATGAGAGCTGATGACAATAATAGGCTTCAATGCTAAATCATTTATTTTCTTGAAATTTAGTCTCTAATATGAATCATTTTTAAAATCATCTGATTCACATTATTTAATAATATTTTGCAAAATATTTTCAAATTGAATACGTGATTCACTTCAATTATTTATTCATTTTTTGGTTTGACAAGATAGCCCTGTTGATTAATCGAAATAAAATAAATAAGAAATCCTTGAAGTGTTGGGACTGTCAGCATGGCCACCACTACTTTTTTGGTTTAACTAATCAAGTACATATTTGAGGTAAAACAAAAACATAGCATTTGAAATTTTGAGAGAAAAAGGAAAAAGAAAGTAGAAGAATCGCAACTCAAATGCAGGCGCATTGGTCGGATTTCCACACAACACAATTGGACTACAATAAGAAAGGCATTTGGAGCAAAAGTCGGGACATTATTCAATCCTACAAACAAATACATGGTTATTCTCACAATCTTACGCGAAACTTTTCTTCCCTTGATCCCTCTGCTGCTCTGAGGACAAGGACAAATCACAAAATAACAGCAGAGGAAAAAGACACAGAGATTCGCATTCATTCAACAGGTAGAAAGGGTGGGTTGTTTTAAAAATCATCCTAGGTCGAAGATTTCGTAACGCAATTCTTTTTCTCTAGGCTGTTCATAGCCGGGCTGCTTATTTTGATTAGGTCATTTTGAATGCACAGGGAAAGGTTTGTCATTCCATTTCCATGCCTTTGAATATCCTTGCATATTAGTCTTGGAGTGAAGTATATTTTGAGGTACGTTGGATGCTCTTGCATTGAATTCTTGAACGTTGATGAACCCAATTCCAGGTTTCCCCCAGAAAAATATTATAATTTCGTTCTTCGATTCAAAATGCATGCATTCGTAATGAGAATGAGAACGGTCTTTTCTTGCAGTAGACATAACCATGTAAGGGAAAACCTGATTTATTACAAGAGATAAACTATCTGGCCGCCCAAAAGGGATGGTTGACATGTCAAGAGATGGTTTTGGGTTGATCATAATTTTGTTATTAGGGTAATTGCAGAAAGACAATGAAATCCATGATCATCTTGATCTGAACAACGTGGCTTCTGGGGTGACATGTTAACTGGTTGGAGATAAAAACTTTTTTCAGGTGTTTTTCCAGTTTGTAAGAGACGCCTTAATATGTCTGGTTTAACTGTAAGAGCACCCCAAAATGGCCCTGGATCTCCAAGGGCACGAAATTCTGCTAGGGCAGATGTGGGTGAGATTGATACTAGAGCTCCTTTCCGATCTGTCAAGGCTGCCGTTACTTTATTTGGTGAAGCTGGTTCTCCCGAATCGACTCTTGTGACTAAGAAATCAAATGCTGAAGAGGTATATAATATCCCCCGTATCAGTGCCATGTCTCGTGATTCACGAGGATGTGGTCTGGTCAACCTCTTTTCTCTTTGTGATATGTGTTGAAGCCTCTCAGATTTTGGGAGTTTGTTGGGCATATATTTCCATTTATGGCCTTCCATTGACTGTGTATTGTTTTGGTGCAGAGAGTGCTGGAGACGGAGACACAGCATCACTTGATTATTAGGGAACTTGGCTGCTACAAGGACCAGCTTAAAAGTGCGGAGACAGCAAAAGCACAATCTCTCCGGGAGCTGCAACGGGCTAATAGAACATTGCAACAACTGACCGACAAGCTGGAGAATCTGAGCGAATCCAAGCAAGCATCGATTAAAGCTATGGAAGCCGCAAAATTTAGAGTTAAAGAACTGGAAGAGCAGCAATCCCGCAGAGCCCAACTGGGGAGTGATGCATGGAAAGTGGATGTCGACGGTGAAAAAGATGGCTACAGGGCCTGTACAGGAGAACTGAATGCTTGCAAACAAGAGCTCGCAACTCTAAGACAGGATTTTGACGCAGCCTTGCAAGAAAAATTAGCCGTGTTTCAGAAACTGGAAGATGCACAGCACACGGCCCAAATGAATCAGGAGAAGCGAAGCCAGATCTCAAAAGAAGTTGCTTCATTACGCGAAGCAATCGACCAGGTGAAGCTCGTCTCCCTTCGGGCCCAAGAAGAACACTCCAAGACGATGGCAGAAAAGGCGTCTGGTTTGCTGATCCGTAAATCAGCCAAGGAAGAAGCCGAAAAAGAAATCAAACGTTTGAAAGAAGAATTCGAGCCTAAAGAAGTTCTCCAGGAGAAGATTGAAGCAATAATTGAGGCAACCCGGGTTTTGCAGGACCAACTGAATGAAATCCAGGGTTCTGATTTGAATTCCATAAAAGCCGTGGCTTTAGAGCTTGATCGTGCCAAAAAGAAACTGCAAGAAGTCACTGCAGAAGAAAATTTACTCCGAAGTTTTGTTCAGTCAATGAAGCAGCAACTGGAGGAGGTGAAGAAGGAACGTCCAGAATCCGAACAGAAGGCATTAAAAGCTGAATCAACAGTCCAGCAAATGCAGCTTGCTCTAGAGAGGAGCAAGACCGAACTTGAAGCCTCCATGCCTGGATGTGCTTCAGTCAGGCAATCATCCTTGGAGAAGCTATCAGCTGAAGCCGAAAGTGCTAGACGTGAAGCTGAAGATTATAAGAAGAACGCCGAGTCCCTAAAGCAAGAAGCTGAAGCAGCAAGAACTCAAACCAGAGAAGCGGAGGAAAAGCTGAAGATTGCATTAAAGGAGGCCCAAGAGGCAAAGGCCGCAAAGAAGCTCACAGACGAACGAATTCACACTTTTCAAACAAGTGAAGCTGCTGAATTGAAAGGTTCGGGTTCTACCAGGAAGATCAGATTGACTGTTGACGAGTACGAATCGATGAAGAAGAAGATCGAGGATTCTAGAAACCAGGCTGGTATCGAAGTGGCCACAGCCATGAACCTCCTGGAGAATATAAACGCAAGTGAGAAAGAAATTTCACAGAAATTGGAGGTGATTTTGAAAGAGAATGAAGCTCTACAATCAGAAATCAACGGTGCTCTAAAGAGAGCAGAGACGGCGGAGGCCGCTAAAAGGATAGTGGAGAGAGAACTCCAGAAATGGCGTCAAAAGGAACAAACTAGAGCTGGCAAAATCTCTCATTGTTCTAAGGCAGAATAATTAATGTTGTTACTTGAAAAATAGCTGTTTCATGATTTGAAGGCATGCGGGAATGGAATTGCAAACTCAAGTAAATGAGAGAAATAGCATGTAGGATCAGCATCTCCACGATTGACTTAACAAGCCATTAAAGAGCAGAAGCCGTATTCCTACACTGCTTTTCCATGAAGCTCTCGTGCGGCCCCCCCTCAAAAATGAGGACTAATATAGTTCTCGGACACGACAAAAAGGAGTACCATGTAATAACTGCGGGCATTTAGATTTTTCAGCTTGGCCGTTGCTCAGAATAATAGATATAAGAGATCCAATTTCCTTTTGTTATTTTCATAATTAATGTAATGTTAAAAACCTGCGCAAAACTGAAAGGGCACGTTGGTTGAATCAATTATTATATCCAAGCTTATCAATAGTTTTTTTTACAAAGATAAAGGCGTAGGATTATTAAATATAGGTCCGTTCAAGTTTGTATAATATTACCGAATACACTAAATAGTAATCCAATCTATCTACTACATGGAAAATAATCCGAACCTGTGGACCTCTTTATATTTTATTTTAAAAGGCTATTTTATCCTTAATTATTAATAAGAATTACTTATTTTTGTTTCTCAAACATAATTTTGTGATATTACTAAGTGTAGAAAATAATTAAATATATATTAAAACTGTATAGTTTGACATTAATTTGTTTGATGAGGGGTAAGTAATAAATAAAATATACATAGTTTAAAAAAAAAAATTCTAAAGTAAACGTATGTTAGAAAAACAAAAATGGTCAATAATGCGATAAAATTGAAATAAAAAATATACAATAAATTAAACATGAGGGATGAAAATAAACTAAATAAAAATTGAAGAAGAAAAGTGAAAGAAAATATATTAAAAAGTAAGTTTATTATCATAATATATATATATATATATAAACATACTTAAATAGCATACTTTATGCGTTCGTAAAATTATTTATAAATCAAAATATTTTTTATTTTAGACAATAGAAATAAAATTGTTTAAAATAAAAAATATAGAGAGAAAATCTGAAAAAATATTTAAGGAAATTTATGCTGTTTTTAATGTATAAAATAAAAGTTCTTGAAATTCTTTATATTCTTTTCACTACAAAAAATAAAGCCAAAAACTGTAAAATTCAGCATTGACCTGATTTTACGATCGCACAAGGCGCAAGACAGAAAAAGCTATTCGAATTGCAATGACCCAAGTCAAGAGCCATACATGAGAACCTAATTTCTTTTCTAATTTTATCATAAGCCTATGAAAAAAAAAACCCAACATAATTTTGTTTTCAATTGAGATGAAAAGTTGACAACCATTTGAAATTCCCTTTTTAAGACGACAGATTCAAGCAAAAGCAATGGTCAGCAGAATTGTCGAGATGCTTTGAAGAGCCAGAACATCTCGTACGGGCGGAGTAATCCATTATCTGCGCCAAAGACGATTACAACAACTGAATTCTGAAAATTAAATATGTTCCTGTTGGAAGTAATGATATATTTTTCATGTATCTTGGTATTTCGTCGTTAATTTGACTAACTTACTTTAATTTTACGACTTGATTGTTTCAATTATTTTTTCTACTTTTTGGTTTTTAGTTAAATGTGATTAGGTGTTTGAGTAATTGTCACATTTATTGAATTATGAATTTTCAAGTATCTACGTAATTCACTTAATGTGTGCCATCATATATACATATATATGTGTGTGTGTGTGTGCTATATTATTAAAGTTAATGTTCTTCTTTGATTGTCAAAAGTGTTGACAAAAATAATCCTACTTTTAATATAAAATAAACAATATAAGGATTAATTCATAAACTTAAAAACTACCATTTATAATTTTTCATTTGTTTTTCATAACTTCTCTTCTAACACAAAAACTGTAACAAAAACCTACCCATTACTGTTTTTTTTAGTAGTATAATGCTCTTTTAATTAAAATTCAATTATAATTAATTTTTATATTTATTTTATCATTGTATTTATATATGATCAAATCATTTCTTACTCTTTTAAATATACTTTTCTTTTTTTTTTTTTGAAAATAAATTTTCAAAACATAAATTTCCTAAAAATTACTGTGCTGTCAGTTCTTTTTGACTGGGGAATCTAATTCCTTGTTTCTTATTGAAGTACTGAATTTACCTTTTTCAAATAAGACATGACATTTCAACAGTGTAAAAATTAAAAGAGATCTGATAATGCATACACTGCAATGAAGAGATACTCGCGTGTGTATTAACTTAATTGATGCAAATAAATTAAATCCCAGGGACAGTTATGCAATTTGTCTCTGTCTTCTTGTAATGTAATTAATTCAATACACGTCATCGACTGAACTGCGGTCAATCGTGTGTGCCGCTGCTTCGGCGATCCCACGACTGAACGAATGCCGTACAACTTCCGGATGCTTTGATGATGAAACGACAATTTCGTCTTTCCACCGTCGTTTATCCTCCCCATTTCCATATGGCAACTTCCGAAACATTCCTGCTTCTTCACTCTCTTATTTTCTGCAACTCGCGCAATTGATACAAGTGTAGCACGAGTTAGCCCAGCTCGTTCGAACATGAAGGATGTGTCTCTGTGAAGCCGCGGGCGTAAACCGTGGCCGCGGATAAGGTTCGGGTGTTGGTCTGAGCGGATGCACCACAATTCCGGCCTCTGCTCATTATTGGCAAGAAATCTGTCCACCCTCTCTCTGGAATTATGCCGCCTGGAAAGCCATTATCCATCAGCCTCTAGTTTATCATCTCGGCGAACATTTGGAGCCGTGCGTAGCCAGAATTCCTTGTTCTCGGGGGCAGCCGCCACCTCGTTGAATTCACCTGTCACAAGCCAAGGGACAGCGACTTGGCCACTGATGGCCTCCAGGTTTAGCCATAAATCGTCCCTAGATCTAGCACATCCAGGCATCGACAGTTTTTGGCCCAAGATTGAACATGTTATTTATCAGCGATTATTCTGCAATGATGGACAAAGAACTAACTGAAACACGATGACATTTTGAAGGAAAAATGAGGAGACAAAGCTTTGCAACGACAAGTTTCTCTGGGTATCTTGTTCAGGCATACAACCTAACGGAAAATTAGATATCATCTTGGATGAAGTCACAGCTAGCACCGTATACACCTGCATACTCACTCAAGTCCGGATTGAATCTAAAATGTGATACTACAATGCCTTAAATCCAACAACCTTTTCTCCATACAAACAGAGAAATTGCAGTCCCATAGGCACCCACAAGTTTGTCCAATTTCCATCCTTTTCAAACCGCTGAGTGGCGCTCGAGACCATTTTGTAGGCCAGATGATATCCTCAGCCATGATAATGAAGGAAAGTCCTCTTTCCACTCGATTGAGCAAGCTTGTAAACGATGGCCTTTCATGGTCCATTAAACAAGCAGTTATGGCCATTCATCAATCTACCACAGAGTCTTCTCCATAAACTAAAAAGCAATCTTTAAATGACACCGGTTTCTTCTAGAAGAAATCAAACTCAAGATACTTATCATCCGTAACAGTAACAGCACTAGATGCTTTTTCATTGGCTGCTGACGCTGGTACTTGTATCTGCTCATAGTCAACAGGCTTTGGGATATCAGGAGGAGTGGCGCAACGTATCAAAGCCCAGTTAACTCCTTCAAAGAAAGGGTGTTGCTTTATCTCAGTTGCGCCTCTTTTGTAGGCCAACCTGTGCTGAGGCTCCTTCACAAGTAAACCCCTAATTAAATCCCTCGCAGCAAAGCTGACGACAGGCGATTCTGGAAACCAAAGAGGCTGTCCTACAACGTTGAATAATGTGGCCCTATTACCAGATCCTTTAAACGGGGTTTTACCAAACAAAAGTTCGTATAGAAAGATCCCAAGAGCCCACCAATCCACTGCACTTCCATGGCCTTCACCTTTGATGATCTCGGGTGCCAGATATTCATGAGTTCCAACAAACGACATTGACCGAGCATTGCTTGGTTCAGCAATCAGCTCAGGCAATGGGCTAACCTGGTTGCAAGTCTCACTTTTAGGTTTGCTTTCCTTCTTGGATTTGCCAGAAAAGAGGCGAGGAGAAAAACATGTTGTTGGAGCAACACACGATGGTTGAATGCAGGCAGGTTCAACGCACTCTGGCTGCACACAGTACACCGAATTTTTACTCTGTGGATCTGAATCAAAAGATGAGGTCTGAACCAGAGTAGGGCTAACAGCACACCGAAGTGAGAGATCAAAGTCTGAGAGCATTATATGTCCATCATCCCTAACAAGTACATTTTCCGGCTTAAGATCACGATATACAATGCCAAGCATGTGCAGATACTCCAGAGAAAGCAGCACTTCTGCAACATAAAATCTGCCACAAGGAAAATGAGGAAAAAGGGAATGGTCAGATATTGGAATCTAGAAAGTTAATGTTTAAACCAACCAAATCATTTATAGCTCATACTTTTGCAAAATATTGAAGGTTATTGTTGACACTAGTCTTAGATAAATAAGATTGCTTTTAATGCAAAAGGAAAAAAGAATTCCAGTCATATGACACGAAAGATAGTTCTGATGCACAACCAACAGGTCTGCAGATATTTAGTCAGCCGCTATTGGCAAAACGCATACCAGAGTCCATGCATTATGAATTATTTGGAAACGTCTAGGGTAGGAAGGTAAGCTCCAAATACTAGGCCTATGATAATAACATGCACAGAAAACACATCATATGACTACAAGATACTATGTCAACATTAGTGTAACAGATAAAACTATATAAGCAAAATTCCATTTACTTCCAAGTTTGAATGTGCTTCGAAGATATATTACTTTGCTGCTTGTTCAGAGAAATATTTCCCTGGCTGCCTCTGTCTAAGAGTGTGTAGGTCTCCTCCAGGACAGAATTCCATTGCCAAACACGAAAATTTATTGGTCTCAAAATGAGTGTATAGGGTAGGAAGGAAGGGATGGTCCAGGGACTGCAGTATCTCTCTTTCTGTCTGGGCACGGAGAAGCTTCTTACGACTTGCTAGAGATGCTTTGTCCATAACTTTCATTGCAAAGTAACTTTTAGTTCCACTCAATTCAGCCAAGAAAACACTTCCAATGTCTCCACAACCCAATCTTTTTAGCAGCCTGAAATGGCTCAACCCTAAGACTCCATCTCTGGCTCGGACTGCTTGAATGGCTTCCCATCGCATATCATTTGCTTTATGGGGTTTGTTGATGCCGCTACTAAAGCTGCTTGAGGTGCTTTCATCACTAACATCACTAACTGCGCTCCCTCGGCTCCGACTGCTCTTTCCGTTCTCAACTAAGTCACCTTGATCACTTACCTTGGAACTTTCACTGGTTTTTGCAAGACTATTGGCTCCATCTCTAGCCTTTGGAGAAACAGAACTGTTCTTCACGCTGCCCAGCTCCGATGTTTTCTTTCCATTATCAACATAATTTTCCAGTGAGCTTCCGATCTCATGGACATCAAGATCCACTGTTGCAGACACTTGCTTAGAGGTGACGGAAGATATCTCAGTATCTGAGTTTCCAGGTGACATCTTCGATGAGTTATTGAGATTTGTTGGAGATTTTTGGGAATCAACAGCATCCATAGGGACCCCCACGGTCACTATACCAGGTTTGGTTGATCGTTCAGGATTAACCGGCTTGTGCTTGATTGTCTTTGTGACCTGAGTATCTAAGGATTTGAGATCATGAGCCATGACTGCATGCGGAGCGCCTAAAGCATTTTTGTGCAGTCCCAGGGGAGCCTCAGAGCCTATCTTTGACGCCATCACTGAAAAAAAAAATACTGAACTTCAAACTTAGATTCAACTAATACGCAGCGTAACTGCTACAACAGCTACAATGCTCATGATTAATGCCCGTGCATATATCTCCACCAACCCTGTCAAACCAAAACCCTGTGACATCATATGCAAAAAAGTCAACATAATCTCCAAAAATAAATATAAAAAGAAGTTTTTAGGAGTATTAACAAACAAAACATATTTAACTCATCACCTTACATGGAAATATGAGAAATAAGTAGGACTAGTAAGGGACTTGAAATTGCTGCACTCAAGTGCGAGATCTCAATAAACAATAGAAAATCAGTGTATCAACTAGTAGCGAACAAATTGAGATATCAGAATATTCAAGATCTCTCGGTTGTGGCAAGTTGTAAATGAGAGGGTGATGCATAAACAAACCAGAGCGTCAATCTCAAACGCCACATGCTCTAAAGCTCAAAAGCAGAGCTGCACATAACTTTATCAAAGATCAATTGAAAGAAAGAAGGCAAAGAATACCAAAAGTAAGCCAGAAAAGAGGTGGAGGTTGATGGCACAATTAGAGAGTAACTAGTCAATCACGAAACATCGTGCGGACTCTTTTCTGCCCAAAAAGCAGCTTTAACATAACTATAAAAATGAAAGAGGGAATCAAGCACCACCAGAATAGTGTACAGAGGCAACTGAATCTAGTCAGCTCCTCACAAATTCAGCAGTTTTTATGATGTCATGCAGTTATATTACATTCAGCAAGTAATTCCTCCGAAACACAATTCATGTGGCAAATTTGACATAAGAAAAATCAGATCTTGATCAGAAACCCACAGTTGAAAGGCAATACCAACCGACACCATATTAACAGAATCTTTGAAGGACCAAAACCCATAAGCGAAAAACCCAGAAAGATTGAAAGAGAGAGAAAAAGAAAAGCACCTAAATTTGCAATGACCAGAAATTCTATGGAGACTTAGATTGGTCAGTTTAAAAGGGGCTCTGTGAAAATAGACAAGGCTGCTTCATACTCGGACTCGTTCCTTCTTGTTGGTTTTGTACCTGTGGCAACAACTAACAAGTGGGGGAGAGACAAACAGAGAGAACAAGAGACTTAACCAAATCCTGCTCTTCTATTAGGCGAACCACCAACTGAGATTGGAGGGATGGCCCTCCGTTGTCAAAATTATAAAGCAAATCCATTGTTTGGATTATTTTTTTTAAGTTTCAAAAAATAGTTGGAAGTCTTGGTATATTTAGAGCATATACTTTGGTTCCTGTTTGGGAAGTGGGAACCCTTGGACCTTTTAAAAAGCACATACGAAAATATAAATTTCAAAAAACTATTTTTTATACATCACTTTTTGTCTATGTTATACATCAATAAATAAATAAATACATATATATGTGTGTGCGCATATGAACTCAATTATCATTTCTAAGTTAAATTATTAATTATATATGTACAAACACACATGTGTATATACACAGTCTAAAAAATAATTATTATATCTATATATTATCATATTATCTAATTATTATTAATATATTTATATACACAAATAACAAAAAGCAAAAAAATTAAATAAACACGCTTAGATAGTGTTTGAAAGCCACTTTACTTCCATCTTCTCCTAAAAAATATGTGTATAAAAATCAATTATCTAATATATAATATTTAAAAGATAACTTTTTCTCATACATACGTACGCAAAAAATATACAAAATTAATATTTCTATTCAAAATTAAATCAAGACATATATATACACAATTTTTTTTACACATATATCTGACTATTAATTATTTATTTTTATGTATTATGACATAATCGAACTATTATATAATAGTATATATAATATACAAAATCACACATATCAAGCACACATTTATTATTTTTTATATTATTTATAAATATTAAAAAATTAATTCCACTAAAAAACTTAGTTTCAAACAACGTGCACTTTTTTTTTTTTTTCACTTTTCTAGGGTCAAAAATATGTCTAGATATGCGAGATTTAGAAAATAAAATCCAATTGAACGACCATGAAAAATAATACAAAAGGGATCAAGCAAATTCCAATCAAACAACTCTAGAATTAGGTCTGTTTTTATAATATTTTAAATATTTTTAAACATTCAAATTCAATGGATACAAATATTACCTTGACAAATAATAATAGAATTCATCCATCACCAACTAAATAAAACAATTACACGGAATATTAAATTATAAAAAACAAAAAACTCCACAATAATACAAATATAAAAATTATAAAATTATGCACCCAAAAAGTAACGTCCTCGAAAAAAAACTCCTTACCTTGAAATCAAATGACTTTTAAACCAAACCAAACGAAAATTTAATCATTGGAAAATACCTCCGGATGTACTCGTAATATTAGTTTTATTTTATTTTTTAATTTATTCTTTCATTAATCGGTTTTAGGGGAGCGTGCCGTGTTTGTACGCCTTTGCGTAGCGTGCCTGTTTCAACTAAGCTGATTTGGTTCTTGATAAATAAATAAATATTGTCCCAAAACAGTAGTTAACAGTGGACGTGCTGACCTGTCTGCCCAGTGGATATCTTCCGAAGTGTTTTAATCGTTGGTTCGTTCCACTACTTTATTATGAATTAGTTAATTTAATTACATATGTTGTCGTTTTCTAGTCATGGGTTTACTCAGGCTTCCCCATGTTCTGACCTTGGCTCACTTTATCAACAATAAATTATATTGATAATCGTGGCGGGAAGGCCTGCAGGACTTTTATTATTGTGTTATAACAGATAAGACCCTAAGTTGGTCATTATTTCCGTTAACTTTATTGCTTTCGGGTTTTAGCACGTCGTTCGATGAATATCGCAACAAATTGATTTTTTACACGTCAAATTTTCTGCCTTGGAGAATCGATTCCTTGTCCGAAAACGACGAATTACCGATCAAATCTTTAGAAGTCCCAGTAATAGCGCGACTGGAGTTACTGAAAGCAGGGTGGACCAGAATTGAAAACGAATGATGCATAGCCGAATGGATGTCGGTGTTAGCCCACTATTTTCTTTTGCGAGATGGGGTCCCACGACAAGACATGGCATGAAACTGCTTCCGGACAAATTTTACACTTAGTTTGAATTTTTTTTTTTCTTGATTGCAAATTAAATCAAATCTAAAGTTCAAAAATCTATCAGTATTTCAGTCTCGACTCATTTCAATTGAATTACCATATAACTAACATTGTATTATTGAGGGGGCATATTATAAATATATGCAGTGTGGCAATGGATAAAATTTATCTTTCTTCCAAGATTAAGCAAACAGGGCCCAACATCCAGAAATCTGTCGTTGTGCAGAGACGAGGCTGCAAATTCGAACTTCTCAATATGCATTTTTGTGTGTGGGCACATGTGCACTCGCACACTTGTTTGAGAGAGCTAATTATTCATCATATGTATGAACACACACACACACACACACACATTTATTTTATACACATTCTGGTGTGTGGATTATAATTCGTCCATAAAGACTGAGGAGGTCCCCCGCAACACGACAACGAATTCTCATTGATTGTATTGCGAGAAAGTTGGTGGCAATTCATTGTCATGCAATTCCAAAAACTTGGACAGCCATGTCTTCATTTTAAGTAACTAAAATTTCAATCTTACTCGCAGTAAATATATATATATATATAAACGCGCACCCAAGAATACCAGGACATTTTAATGTTTCAAACCTTTGTTAAATCCAAACAATTAGCCGGAAGACCTGCAGGAATCTTCGTTACCTCTGGCCCACGAACTTGAACTGCCACTTTACTTTTTATAATATGCATGCGTGCTGATCTCATTTTGTTGTTTTCCTTCTGGATTTCAATCGATGTCTTCACGCGGTTAGATCATAGATAGATGGGACTTGAGAGGCATGAGAAGATATGGAGAATCAGCTGCACAATGAAAATCATATATTGTGCACATTTCTGTGGCTTGGAGCGCGCACGCACACACATGTTCTTATCATTGGCTAGTCAAGGAAAACCTCATGGATTCTGACAGGAAGGAATCACAATGAGAAGAGAGAACTAGTGAACATACAATGAATTATTTCGGCCTTTCAAGTATCAATAATTGAACATGATGGTTCTGGATTATTGGACCTTTGATTAAATACCCTACAAACAATATTTCAATCTTACTATTTATTAAATGCAGATGTTAGAAATGAAGAAGGCGATGTGCATGCAAGCGCAGAGGACCCAGCATGAGTTGGATGGGGACTTCGGCCTGCAGACCTCTCACGTGACAACACAATACCAAACAAAAAGAAAAAAAAAAAAAAAAAAACGCTGGCCACAGTGGGATAAAGTCGCCAGGCTCGAATATTCCCGCTTTTATCTTTTGTTTTTCCATTTATTCTTCTTCGTTAGGTGTATGTAGTAGCCAACCTCTGTTCCACTCCCATCACTCCACATCCATTAGCTCATCATCGATATAAAAAAATTAATTTAGCTTCGTTGTAATATTTTTCTATATGGACAGGTGCTAGCTGCTATGTGGTGGATGACTCTCCTTTTGTTAATTTTCCTTTTTAAGTTGATTAATGATTATTTCTCTGGAAACGCTGGCAAATCAAAGGTCATCTGTATGGTGTCCTCACACTAAATATCAAATTCTTAACTGTTTCAATCACATCTTTGATTGATGTAAAATAGGTCACAATCTTGGGGAGAGCTGTCTACTTCTTATGATTACCCTTCCACTCATTATGCTGTAACATGCACCTGTGGGGTTGAAAATTAACCATATTTATTTATATATTAATCAGTTGATTTGACAATTTTTGAAGAAATTCAGACGATTTCGCTGTCGGAAGATATCCTCTCAGAAACACGTAATGTTGCAATAAATATATAAATTTAAGGAAAAAAGTGTTTTTGGTTCAATTACCTTTTGAAAACTATTTGTTAAAATTATAATATTACGAGAATAATAAAGTGGCATTTGCCCTATCAACGCAGAACTGAAAAGATGAGAATATGAACAGGGACCAAGACGAAAAAAGGCCAAATTCACAAAGCTCCATGCATGGATGGTCGAGCTTGGCCATGCCTTGAAGGTCGAGCTACGTCCTTGGGAAACAAACCCCACAGTAATTACCTATTTCATACTTTTTTTGTATTATAGATAATGATGAAGATGATCCATTAACCTTAATTAGTTGCAGGCCCATGCACATGATTATCACAAATGCCATGCACGTGAAACCTGGTGCCACCTACCCTTTTTCTGTTTAGTTTGTTTTTCGGAAATTTTATTTATTTTTCAATCAAATTTTTGTCTTTATTATTATAGTTATTTTTCAATCAAATTGATGTCTTTATTTGTTCGTTAAGAGGAACTCCAAAGATTTGCAGTCAATGAGGTTGATTGGATATGATCATTTAATTTCATACTGTTCTAGTTATCTAGATTTTACGACCATTTCAGACTAAAAAACTAGAAGACAGAGCTGGTTCTTTTCACAGAGTCGTGCCTAACTTCGAACGACGCCAATCACTTGCGTTATGCAACTTCAATCTTCGACTTGTGCGTAACTAAGAGCAAGAGAAGGACTGCTCATGGAACTAATGACCATCAATTTGAATCTAATATTATCGGGAAGGGGCAATCTTGGGAAACACAAATTGGGTCCCTGGTGGCTACTCATGAACAAAAATATTTGGTCTAATTGAATGACCAACAAGGTATGGAACCCATACAAGCAGATCCAATGGGCCAAGCTCATTTTAACTTGTTGGTGGTCAACGTGGACACACAGGAATTAAGTAGGCCTGGTTCATTTAACAAGACTGGGCTTTTATTTTTATTTAATCATAAACTTCTTAGGCATCGGGTACTCAAAATTCAATACCACTAAAATGGTAATACCGAATACAAAAGAGGTTAACAATGTCAAGTAAGAGAAAAGAAAGATCAATAAAAAAATTAAAATGACAATATTAATAAAAATAAAAGGAAAAAAAATTGGAAAATTTTTTTGATATTTGATTTGATATGACAATACCGAATTCAAAAATTGAAACCGGGGAAAGAAAAAACAAAGTTTTGAAAATTGTTGTATCCAATTCTAAACTTAAATTCTGATTATATAATTCAATTCGATTTAATTGGTTTCCAGTTACTCGAATTGTGTCACAGTACGTCGAGTGGACTTTAATCCTTCCATTAATAGCATGTGCACAGGCCTTTCCCATTAATAAAAAGGCTACCTATACTTTATTATTAAAAGTTTTAGAATTACTTAGTTCCACCGACTTCTTTAATTTAATTTACATTATACGTATATCTATACTATCTAAGAGTATAGAATTAACATGATAACACTAAATAAATTTATAAATATATATTTTAACTTGCATTCTAAAATATAATTATTATATTTATATACAAATATATTATTATATTATTATTATTATATTATTATTATATATTCAAATAAATCACGCTTTACATCTTATAATTCTTGCCACATCATTTTTAACAAAAATCACTCTCCCTCTATTGGTATAGGAAGACGGTGCGGATAAATGATTGGAAATAATTGAGAGCCATAAATGTTGATGCGGTCGGAAATTGACCAGTTTTGGAATTTTGCGATTATTGTGGGGGCCGTTGTAAAAATTCACTCATTACGCTGCCCTATATTTATTTATCTCTATCCTTATCACATCTCCCAAATCGGGACTGGCTGTTTAGATGTAATTTTTCATTCATAAAAACTGTTCTTCTTCTAAAAATCCTAATTAAAATATAATTCTTTTTTATTTCCTTCAATTTTTTATTTTTCAATTATTCTCGAGTTCCTGTGTTGAATTTGTTAGCCGACACAATTTACATGTAAACAAAATCTTTGCTAGTAGGTTCTCAATTTCAATGATGTCGTTTCCGAAATGCCAATTTGAAAAATCCCACATTCAAATGAATGGCATGAAAACATAAAAGTTATAAGGCGACAAATACTCTTCATATGTATGTTTCCACAGCTCTTTATCTTAACATTCTCATTTAAAATTGAACAAGAAAAGATTTCTTTTTGATGCCCAATTTCTATATTCTAAATATATTTGATATTGGCTATAAATCTTATCTAATTGTTAAGAAGGAGGCCACGATTAATAAATATGACTTTGAATTTCATGTATTTCAGCTGTAGCACTCTACAAGTCCACGTATAGAGTGTCACTTCTCTCATTAATGTATGGATATTCTAGTCTATACTATTGTATTATTGCTAAATTCTTTGTTGGTTTCTTAATAAATTTTCTAAAATATTCCTAACTATTTTATCCCTACAATATTTACCTCTACGCATTCAATATTTTAGCAATTATATGCCTTAATCTGAATTAATTAACTAACACTAATTAATTCATCTTATTTTCTTTTTAAATTTGGATTGATAGTCAATAACTTAATTTATTTCAATATCAGCCTTCCAATGGTTCACTTGATGCTACAAATCTAGTGGGAACAACATCACATTGTTACGATTTGTCACATTATATGTTAATTGATCTTTTTTGAGTTAAAAAGATCAATAAAAGACTCACCACTTTTACTCGCAATGACAACTAGACTTGATACTGTCAATATTTCACCAAATTGAAAGAAATTATATAAAACTACTCATCCTATTATTTATCTAACTTCACAAATTAGAGCATATTTTAGCCTTTGTTCGTTCTGAATCAAACAGAAGAAGCTAGAAAAAAAATGAACAAATAGGTTGTGTAAAACAATAATCATCCTGTCAAAACAATTCCTTTTTATTAACAATAATATACAGAACACTTCCCACTCTTACTTGTAGGCATCCTAGTGTGTTCAGCTAATAAAACAATATTTTTAAAATATAAAATTTACATAATTAATAAAATTTGTAAAGTGATAAAAGAAATAAAGAAATATGAAAAAATAAGTTAAAATTGATGGAAGCAAATAAAATACATGAAAATTTAGAGATTGGATTGAAAAACTATATGTACACATAATGAAAAGTAATTCATCAATCAAAATTGTAATTAAATTTTCTTGACTTCTTGATATATAATATATAACTGCAGATTATGTAACTTTGTGTCTTTGTCTAGTTGCAATATCTTGAGAACGTCTCATGCTTTGTCAATTGACCAGTGTGATTTGTGAACCGGAAATATACGAAGTAAGCCATGCATTTGGATTTCTGAAAATTAATGATGCATTCGAAACGACGAAAGGGAAAGTAACTTTTTTCAATTACATGACAACAGTAGTGTTGGTCAAACTGCAAAGTCACGTCAGGTGTCGTGTGAGATACGATAACAGTTGTGTTAGTCAAAATTGATTAAGAAGGGAAAGTGAATTTTGATGGGCATGCAACACGATGTGTTAGTCAGAAGTGACTTTTTCGTGCCCAACCAATTTTAATTTGAACACTCGTTTGTTTTCCTGTATTTATTCCAATCTAATGGCAAATTCTAGGAAATAATTTCATCGCACCCTATCGTGTTGATGCACGAAATCATATAAAAAAAATAAACAAGGAAATAAGATTGAGTTGGTTAATTATTTCTTTTTTTTATTAGGGTCGCGCCAGATTCTGTGTTATTCCCATGAAGAGGAAAGAGACAACAGCTTCGGTTAGATTGATTCCAGAATTTAAAATAAATAATATTTGATTTATTTAATATTTTGTCATCTCAAATTGTTTGATTTTCATTTTTTAAATAACATTTTTAGTAATCAATTTTTCAAAATATATTTTTTGTTATAATTTGTATAATCATGCAACATTTTAGTCTTACAAACGACTTTAGTTTTATATGTTCTGTGTTATCATGGGACACTCTGCGCATCCATTCGGCTTATTTTATGTCGCCGCTCCCAGTCTCCCACTTGAACAGTTCGCGTTATGGCACGTTGTTCTGACTTGTCGTATTATAAGTGTGGTAATAAAATAGAAAATCTTTACCTGCTGCAAGGTTCCATCGGTGGCACCATGATTAGTTCCTCTCGGCACCATCACCTTCAAGGATTAGGTAACTGCACTTGGCATCTGAGAATATTTCACCATATCTCTATTAATAGTTTGACCCCATTTTAATTACATAAAATAAAATAATATATATACCTCATTTTTTGTTTTACAAAGTAAAATTAGATGTTTACGATTAAGTTGTCTTGCTTTTTTAATCCTTTTATTTTTTTTTTCCTTTTCTTTTAGTTCGTCTTTAGTTGTTCTTTCTTTCCAATTTTATCACTTTCAATTCTTCATCTTTTTTATTTTTTATTTTAAATATTTTTTATATTGAAAATTTTGAACAATGTTATTTATATTATTCAATATACAATAATTTTATAATTCACAAATAATTTTAACTACATATAAAGCGTGTCAATTTACTAGTTATAAGACCCATTCTATTATTTATTACACTTCTTGAAGGTCATAAATTTTAGCCTCTGTCCTCTCTAAATCAACCGGAAACAAGAAAACACGCACAAGCGGCAACTTAGGGTTGCAATCATCGTGTCAAGTATGATTAGGTGTCATTTAAATTTCCAAAAATTGATGAAGCATGGCAAAGGGCAAATATGGGAACCACGAAAGCCATAGTACCGTAAAGAAAGAACTAAATAGTTTAAAAACTACGTACACTACAAACAAACAAAAACGATTTAGGATTCCTGAGTTTGTGGTTGGTAATGGCTAGGTGTGACCTCATTCTTTTATAACAAAGGGGGCGTCCGGCCTCTTCTTCTTGTCACCTCTGTGTTAGCTTCTGCACATTCCAAACCACTTTGGATTTAGGACAACGTACAAGTCAAAAGGCCGATGAATACAGTCGGACAAGAAAAAAGGGAACGGATTATAGTTGGATCTCCCATTGCCTGAGTTCACATATTCAACTTTGTTTCGCATATATATCACATATATTGCAGGTCTTCGTTTCACCTAAAGTTTCAGTGTTTTTGGGGCGCCGCTCGCCTGATGGAGCCTTCGGAGAGGAATACGATAATGTTGGTGTCACGTGAGACGGAGAAACCTATTTCAGATAAACCCACCCTCGAAACAATAGGTCAGTTGCATATCATCTTTTTCACTCTATTAGTTGAATGAATTATAAGTTTATGATTTTTCTTGAAGTTATGCATTCGATCTGTTATTCATTGGGAATGCGTATTTCATCTCTCTAACCTATGCTTGGTTAGTTAAGAGATAGTTGAATTTAGCTTCACGTGTGCTGTTGTGTTGTATATTCTTAGAGGTCACTAAATGTGTATCCAATCTGCACGTGCAAAAATTGTTTAAAACCTGCATAACACTTAAGATACAGCCATAAAATCATTGTTATTTCTGTTTCAAAAAGTAAACTGTGGTTTTCGAATTTTCAAAAGCATATCTGGTCATGTCTCAAATTCAGATGCCTTAGACTTGGCTAAGAGATTAAGTTGATTTTCTGCAGATGAGGTTAATGATTCCCCAATTGAGGAGGTCCGGCTCACAGTACCGGTGACAGATGATCCCACACTTCCATGCTTGACATTCAGGACATGGGTTTTAGGGATGATATCATGTGCAACTTTAGCCTTCTTGAACCAATTCTTCAGTTATCGCCAGAATGCACTATCTATAACATCAGTTTCAGCTCAGATTTTAGTCCTTCCATTAGGAAAACTCATGGCTGCGTCTCTGCCAAGAAAAGCAATAAAAATTCCCAGAACAAAGTGGTCATTCTCACTAAATCCAGGGCCCTTCAACTTAAAGGAGAATTGCCTTATTACCATATTTGCCAACGCTGGAGCAGCTTCTGTCTATGCAGTGGGCATTATCACCATTGTAAAGGCATTTTACCGTCGCCAACTTAACCCTGTAGCGGCAATGTTGCTAACACATAGCACGCAGGTCAAATGTTAAAACTATTCATGCTTTCTCATTAAACTGAGTCCTTTTTTTGTAAGTAAAACAGGAATTTTCTTTGTGCAGCTCCTTGGGTATGGCTGGGCAGGAATTTTCCGAAAATTGCTTGTTGATTCACCATACATGTGGTGGCCGTCCAACCTTGTTCAAGTTTCCCTGTTCAGAGCATTGCATGACGTAGAAATCAGAAAAAAAGGAGGCCTCACAAGGCTGCAATTCTTCATCATGGTCCTGGTTTCAAGCTTCTCGTATTATATAATCCCCAACTATCTGTTTCCGTCCATCACTGCCATCTCCCTTGTGTGTTGGATATGGAAAGATTCCGTCACCGCACAGCAAATTGGATCTGGACTTCATGGCTTGGGACTTGGCTCATTTGCATTGGATTGGTCTACAGTGGCAGGTTTTCTAGGCAGCCCCCTGGCAACTCCTGGATTTGCTATTATTAACATGTTGGTTGGTTTCATACTGGTTCTTTATGTTGTGATGCCAATTGCATACTAGAACAACTTTTACAATGCTAAGAGATTCCCTATCATTTCTTCTCATGTGTTTGATGCTAATGGAGCACCATACAACACATCAGAAGTTCTGATTGAGAAAAGCTTCCGGTTTAATCGTCGGGGTTATGATAACTACAGTAAGGTTAATCTCAGCGTATTTTTCGTATTAACCTATGGTTTAAGCTTTGCCAATTTGGCCGCCACTGTGTCACATGTGGCACTCTTTTATGGAAGGTAACATAAATTTCAAGACATGCAGATTATAATGTTCTTGTCACTCACAGATAATGACAAGTAATTTGTTTTGTGATTCTGCAATTGCAGAACGATTTGGCAGCAAACACAGGCGTCTGTTCGGGACAAGTTTGGAGATGTGCACACCAGGTTGATGAGGAAAAACTATGACCCTGTCCCTCAATGGTGGTTTCACAGTCTCCTGATTTTGGTTATTGCTCTGTCAATGTTTGCCTGCGAAGGCTTTGGAAGACAATTGCAGCTTCCCTACTGGGGCGTCATTTTAGCAATGGCTTTGGCTTTCATTTTCACCCTGCCTGTTGGTGTCATTACAGCCACCACCAACCAGGTATTTCATTCTTGATCTTGCCTTAATTTCACACTTTTTTGTGCTCATTCTAATACTAACTGTAGCACTTTTAACACACTAATATTTTTCTTCAGGCAACAGGATTAAATGTCATCTCGGAGATGATTATTGGATACATGTATCCCGGAAAACCTCTAGCCAACGGGACCTTCAAAACGTATGGCACCATAAGCATGTCAAAAGCCATTACGTTTCTTTCCGATTTCAAGCTAGGCCACTACATGAAAATCCCTCCAAAAATTATGTTCCTGGTTCAGGTAAACCTCTGTCAACATGTATATTCTATGTTCTTGATCTAGCACCGATGGATCACAAAATATTCTTGAATGAAGCTAGAGGGAACACTAGTCAGTTCCCTGGTATACTTTGGCACAGCTTGGTGGCTCCTTACTACAGTAGACAACATCTGCAATCCATCAAAATTGCCTGACGGGAGTCCCTGGGTATGCCCTGGAGACGACGTTTTCTACAACGCTTCCGTAATCTGGGGTGTCGTCGGCCCGGTTCGCATGTTTGGGCAACTGGGGTTGTACCCCGAGGTGAACTACTTCTTCCTGTTTGGCCTTCTAGCGCCGGTGCCCGTCTGGTACTTTTCACGCAAGTACCCGGAGAAGAAGTGGATCAGTCTCATCAATGTTCCGATCCTGATATCGGGAGCCGGAGCTATGCCCGTAGCCAAGGCTGTCAACTACACGTGCTGGTTTAGCGTGGGACTGTTCTTCAACTTGTACGTTTATAGAAGATTCAAGGGGTGGTGGGCTAGGCATAATTACATTCTGTCTGCCGGTCTGGATGCCGGGGTTGCATTCATGGCCACACTGTCTTACTTCACGTTGCAAGTCAACGGCATCGATGGACCAAGATGGTGGGGCTTGACCGTGGACGATCACTGCCCACTAGCCAAGTGCCCGACGACGCCTGGCATACAAGTTGAAGGATGCCCGGTCTTCCATTGACATGATGTTACTGACTCCCTCCGAATTGCATACGAAGTCTATGCCTTCAACACGGAAATTGACAACTTGTTGAACAATGCTCATAGTCTAGTGAGAAATCGCACCTTCGTCGTGTGTGAAAATTGTAATGAACATATGAAATGGTACAAGAGTCCTTACATCCGTGTTTCCTTCCTCGATCAGATCGACACTGGAAAGCTTTTTATTTGTTTGTTCGCATCGATACTAACAAGCGAACTCTACGAAAAAGTCTGTTATATATGCTTTCCTTGTCATGAACTAATGAAGATATTGCCGGCTCAGTTCAAAATGAGATTGTACTGTTACAACAATAATCGCAGCTGGGGAGAGTTTATTTGGTAACAGGTACTTCTGTTAAATTTTTGAATAGTCACCAAACGTTGAAAACATGAAAATGTTACGAAGAACACATAATTCCACCATAAATTGAGCATCAATTGAAGAAAGGTAGGTTTGGACTTTGAAGTCGACAGCCATCCTGCCATAAAAATTTCAAATTTACTCTTCCTATTGCTCATTCACTAATGGATTTTTAGTGGAGTGGACAAGCCTCGGCCATAATATTCGTGGCAAAAGCTGGAAAATAAAAACTTCATATCACGAGCTAGGTAGGATATAATACACTTGACGAATTACCCCAGTGCTGACAATTACTTCACGTGGCATCTTCATGGCACCCATGTATAAACTAGTTTTGTTGATGGAACAGTTCCAAAGCCTTGTGAAGATTGATTCACGTGGAAACGTGTCAACATGTAAGCTGGCTACCATGTTACACATAAGAGGTCAGCAAACATTGGTCCTCGGACATGCTTTCTTGTCTCTCGCTTTTTCGGCCCCCAGGCAAAAGACCAGTCATATTACCTAATTTCCCCCGTCATCAGAGAAGATGGGAAGAAAATTAGTCAACTTTTGTGGCCATAAGCACTGCGATCCCCATTTCCGGAAATCCATATTTGTGGGATTCTGTTCGCCCATGTGACGACTGATGAGGAGGATCATTGCTCAAAATTAGCGAAATAACTGGCTCGCCTTTAATCATTAATAAAGTGGGAGGCCGTCTGCTTCGGGTCGTTCATCCACCGTGAAACGGAGTGCATTCCAAGTAATGTTTCACCCATTCATCCAAGAATACAATTTCATTGAAATAACTGCGTAAATATCTCAAAATAAACATAATGGGAATGCAAGAGAGATAATCAGTGGTGCTTGTTGGTTATTTATTATTCGGATGATATTTTAACAAACCCAAGCAACTTGTATTGGAATTCACAAAGGAGGTCGCATGACATGCTGGAAATGCAAGGAAAAAACGTAGATTATTTTTCTCCTAAAGACAGATTACTGATCACATATACACAAGAAAGGGATTCATATATGCTAGTTGCAATAATTTATTTAATATAATCGGTGGCAGAAGTCTGAGAATTGATGCAATAATCGATGGGCTGCCCTACCCTTTTCGATGACCTTAATTAAATCACACAACAAGACACGTATCAGAAGTACTCAATTACTCAAATACTAGATGGGGGCCGCAGCGCATGCATCCAAACACAAGCTTTCTTCAAAGCAAAAAATATGCAGAGACGATGAAAATGAGATTTTCCAGGAAGCAAATCTGAGACGGAACTATAGGGCAGCAGTCAAACAAGGAAACCGGCGTTGGAGAGGCAGCGGACCGACGGCGATATCCTTTGGCACCTCCTGTCCCTGCAGATCCCCTTACAGCTCCACTGCCACCACTTTGTACTCCTGCCGTCCCGCCACGCTTGGCCGCTACCGTCACTACGATGGCTACCAGTACTGCAACAACGAGAGCAAAATTCCCAGCTCTAGATTTCACCCTCATTATTCTCTTCTCCATGAAACAAGGCTATCGGAGTAGAAGATGGAATCAGTAATGAGTGTGGGCGAGTTTTGAGACAGAGGGACGGAGAGAGAGACGGCAATGGAACGATGTGCAAGAATGCTGAAAGCGATCAACACCCATAGTCGTCTTTTTCTTTTAGAAGGAAAAAGGAAAAGAAAAGAGCAACGAGGGATGTCACTGTCTTGTCAAATGATAATAAATGAAACGATTCCCAATCTTATACAATTCCAAGCACTTATTAGCTGGCAAGTTTTATATAATGGTTCTTAAATTCGAGTTTTATATATTTCTTATTTCTAGTTTTTAATTCATGATATTAAAATCCTTAATATTTATCAATGTTTCGTTTTACTTATTTGATCCATTTTGGGTCCGAGTTTAGTCAATATAAACTTACTGATATGAGTTCTTAAAATTTTCTATTTCCTTTTCTTCCTCTCTCTGTTTTTTCGTCTTGGAACTTGTGGCATGTCAGTCTAATCAGTACGTGTATAAACTAGAAATGAGAACGTTTCCACGTATATAATATTTGTGTAAAAGTAAATATTATACTTAGCAGTTAAACAATTATTATTTATTAATTTATAATATTAAAAATTTGAGACATATTAATTTAATTTTAAATATATCGATAAATTTATTACCTTGAAGTTTATATATATACATACTCTTTAAACAACCTGTGATTATTTTGATATATATTATATTAATTTTTTTTTAAAATTGAATTATTTTTTTATCTCCAAATTTATTATTTATGTCCTTTCAATTTTTTATTTTATAGCATAGTTCTTTTAAATATTAAGTTATTTATTTCTACTTTTGTTTATATCATATCACAAATATTATTAATATCTTACCTTTAAACATGGATTAATTATTTAAATAAATATATAAGATATTATAATTTTATTTTTTTTATAGTTGGACTTTCTCACACTACTATATTAACAATAAGAATTTGTTTTTAATTATTTATTCTAGTTAAGTAAAATAATGAATAAGGCATAGGCCTATTAAATTGTAATTTATATGAATGAATTTTGATTAATTAAAAAAAAAAGTTACATAATTTTATCTTCTATCTCAAAGCTATTTGGTTAAGTTAAAAAGTGACAAAAGGTTATTTAAATTTTGATTTATATAAATGAATGATAAAATTTTCAATTTTGTTTTATCTGTGGCAAGTGAAAATTATTAAAATTTAATAATATTTTTGACTTGAAAGAATATTTGTGTTCTCAAAATTCATGTTAAAAAAATAATGACTCTATTAATGATATTTACTTAAAATTAGTTTTACGTATGTGTATATCTCTAATTATTTTTTAACCTCTTTTCACTACACTCTCATGTGAAAATTTCATTATATTTTTGAATTATTTTTATTATTTTTTGTATTTTTTTCTTAATATAAAAAGCTTTTTATAAATTGTTAATTTTTATTATTGTATAAATTACATTCCATTATGTTGTCCTACAATGTAACAAGTACAAGTATGTCTTTAGATTAAAAGGTTGATGAGTTAAGTAATAAGATTAAATAACTTTAATTCAATTTATTCCACTATAATGTCACATAAAATTAAAAATTCTTATATAATAATTACAAAAAGTTTTTCTTTTTAAAAAAATACAATGGAGTTTGTGTACAATAACGCAATATCAAAGCATAAATTACAAAATAATTTAAACGATATAAATTTGTTTTGACAAAATATCACCAATTTGATTGTAATATATAGAAAGTAAATTTTATAAATACAAATGTACTTTAAATACAAGAGATATTGAATTCTAAAATTATTTCAAATATTTAGTCCATAAATAACTATTACCATAATAAATATACATGTATGTTTCCATTTATTTGTATAAATCAAAATTTAAATAATATGTTCTTTATTTATATTTTTTTACTTTACTTAATAAATTTATGATGACACATGTGATCAAATAATCTTTTTATTATCAAATATTTATTTTCAAAATTAAAACTTAAATGAACTTTTTCTTCATCATTGTTTTTATTTAATTAAAAAATACTTTTATAAATTAATTTATTATTGATACTTGTGATGTAGAAAGTTAAAATTTAAATTTTTATTAGTTTTATTTAACTTATTAAAAATTTTTTAAAAGTAAAACAATAATATTATTTTTCATATGATAAATGCAAAAATGTGAATACATGAGCTCAATTTTCAAAAAATTACAAAGGAATATAAATGAAAAATTAAAACGAATAAATATTAAAAATATATTTGATATATTTGATATATTTAAAAAAAATTGTGTAATTTGACATATTTCTATATTATTTGATTTTAACAAATATTCTATACTATACATGCGAAGCACGCAATATTTTCGAATATATAAGATGCTCAAAATATTATTTTCCAAAAGTTGTCCAAACTCAACTATGGTTATTTTGCTTTTTTCTATCCAAAAATAAGATAATCATTATATATATCTTAAATTTTATTTTTTATTTTTATATAATTAAAAAAAAAAAAAAACACAAGTAAAAGCATAAATAAACATTGTCATCAAATCGCTGGAAATCGTGTGTCCAACGCTGCCGTCTTTGTGTTCTGTTTAATAAAAAATTGCCACATAGAGTGTCCACGTGGCAAAGTGCAGCTGATGACTTTGAGCCAAGCTAGGGCTGTAAATGGGTAGGAAAACGCCCTATCCCGACTCATAGTCAATTTTACCCAATACTGAAACCTGTGCTACCACCCACACCATGTTACTATAACGGGTCAGATACCCATTCCCAAAAAACAATTTCAGGTCAGGTTTGGACCAGACCCGGGCCCAACCCAACACCCATTTGACATTCTTTTTTGGGAAGCTTTGTGCAGTAGTAAATTGGAAGATGCGTGTAGGCTGGTGTTTGCTTGTTTGCTTGCTTGACATGCAGTCTGAAGATATTGCAAAAATACATCTTATTTCTAATAACAGTTCTTTCATCAAATGAAAACATAACCACTTTTATTTGACAAATATGCTGGGCTATCTATGTTTGTTTTTAAATTATACACATAGAAAACATTGATTCAATTATTATATTTTTTAAATTTAATGTCTTTTGCTATATTTCAAAACCACAAGTTCAAAGCCACACTGCTCACCAAAAATAAAATCTATACTCTGTGGAGAACCGATATGCAATATAAGACAAAACCATTTCTTCACTCAATAATATCTGCAAATAATAGGGACAGAGAAACGTCCTGAGTATAGCAGAATGACTATTTTACCTCGGCCCAAATAAAACCGTATTTTCAAGAAGCACAACGCAAATGAGGCAAGGGAAAAAACAAAAAAAAAAACAGAGAGATGGAAGAGAAAGGGAGAGACAAAAGAAAGAGCTGACAACTTGCCTTCTTACGGATACAGGGATGGCGAGCAGAGAGCGCCAGCCGGAATCGGGATTGAGTTCGGCTGAGAGTCTGGGAGTTGGGATGCTGGGTTAATCGGGTATAAACTATTCTCCAATGCATGGGCTTAACCTGTCAAACCTGGCCCATGCCTGTTTCATTAATTTTGATGGTTCTGGACTTGGGTTGGATAAAACATATGACTATGTTCGTTTTCAATTTTGACATGTGTTTTTGTTCAAAAGAAAAAAAATAAAATTTAACGAATTTAATAATTAAACATGTGTTTTTAAAATACAAAATTGCAAAACAAACATAGCCAATGGAACTAAAATATGAGCTTGGTAAAAAATAAAATTTGTGTGTCCAAATAAGATAATATCTTATCCATTTATAGGCTTAAGCCGAACTAATAAGCTGACACTGCGCGCTGTTTCTCTTTTATTTTTTATTCATGGATTTTGGCCGTTGTATGAACCATTTCCCCGAAAACTTTCCTTCTCAAATGAGAAACAAGACCCGCAATCTGCAAGCAATTGCATTGAACCACCTCACCGGCGCCATGAATGGAATACGCCGATGTCTCCATAGATCTTTTGCTTGGCGACAGCGATAGCATAAAATAGCACCTGTCCCAGCGCAGATAACTCAAAAGCTATGAAAGTCACAACCCTTTATTATACACAAGCCTGGAAAACGTTTTCTTTGTATTTCTGTGTCGTTTGGAGCCCTTGCAACCGAGACGGAGGGAATTTCCTTCTTATTACCTGAGGAAGAGTGGGAGCGGATGGAGTGAGTGTGGAAGAGACTGGCATCATTCAGGGTGGGGTGGGCTGGGCTGCTGAAGGGGCAGCACCTGTGTCGTCGCCGATGCAAAGACAATTTGCAGCGGGGCTAGTGGTGGTGGTGCGGCTTGAGATTCTTGGAATCACACTTAGCAACGAAGAATGCTGGTTCAAAGCGAGAATTGGCACTAAACTGTTGTAGAATAACAAAACACTGGGATATAAAATTGTTACCATTATTATTATTATTATTGGACAAATGAGGATTGAATAATTAATTGATTTGGTTACTTATAACTAGATTTCAAGAATGGCGGCGAATCGAGAATTTGAGATCTGAGACGGTAAATGGCGTGGACGCCGGTATGATAGCAAGGATCCATCAGAGGTTCTAGTTAGATCAATAATTAACTGATAACTAGGGCTTATGTAAAGAGGTTCAAAAGTACAATCAACACACTTATGCATGAAATTCAAGATGATATCATGTATAGATATAAATTTAAAGAATTCAAAGAGGAATGCCAGATAAATATTTTGTGTCGGATTGATGATTTGAAAATGAAAGATCAAGAGAATTAATAATTATTTTATTTTTATTCTAGGATATTTTAGTTTTGGGCCCATAAGGTTGGTTATAAATATTACATTAGCTTTTATTATTAGACAAAGAGAGAGTGTTTTCAATTAATTCAAAGTTCCATTTTAGAAATTGTGTGTTCAATTTCTTATAAATTCTTATCTTTTTAAATCAAGTTATTTTGGAGTAGTTTGCGTGATTTGTGACGTATTAATCAACTGTCAATGTGCTGATTGTGATTATTTATATTAGGTTCAATTTAATTCCATTACGTTGGGTCGAGCGATCTTCAACACGCGGTTTGCGTTCTTAAGATTTAGAATTGAGTTCAATTACACCATTGCTATCTTTTCTACTTTCGCCATTGTTTTGATCACGTTAGGTGGTATCAGAACTAGTTGTATTGAATTTTCATTTAATACTTGATCTAGGTTGAACATTCAAAAAAAAAAAAAAAAAGAAAGACAAATTAGAAAAACAAAAAAAAAATCAAAAGAAAAATAGCAATTGCAGGTAAAAAAGCTTTAGTGTCACTCTTATTCTTCATTAACGCCACCGTCTTTAAAAGGAAATAGGTTGTCGAAAGTAAAATTTTAACTGAATTAGACATAGCTGTTGACGCCTGCGTCACATCGCCTACCCCTCTCTAATAGTTGGCGATTTGGGTTGCCCAAGCCGTATTCAACGTCACCTCATTGTTTCCATCCATTGCCGCTACTTTGGGATAGCAAGAGAATCCTCGCCAAAGCGCTATCACCTGCTGTAAACTTGAAACCCTAATCGAGTTTCCAAAAAGCAAAAACAAAGGAGAAAATTGTTGGGCCGAGATCAATGTTGGGCTAGTGCTGGGTTAGAGAGTTGTTTCGTGGCCTTAATTTTTGGGCCAACCATCACAGGACCGGAGAAATTAATTTGGGCCACAATTAGTGTTAGGCTAGTGTTGGGTTAGAGAGTTGTTTTGGAGCATTAATTTTTGGGCCAACCATCATAGGGCTAGAGAAATTAATTTGGATCAAAATTAGTAAACAAAAAAAGAAAGGATATTGGACATTGGGCCAAAAGAAAAAAAGGCTTCGATTGGGACAGAAAAACTTTTAGGCCATTGCAGGGCAAATTATTTATTTCTTTCTTGAGCGGATTAATTGCTGAAACTAGTAAGGCCTTGTCTACCTACTTCATTTTTGCTGGATATTAAGGCACTATTTGGTTGTTGGTTTTGAAAAAAAAAAAGAGGAAAAAAAAAAAGGAAAAGAAAAAAACAAAAAGGGACAAAAAAGAAGAGAGAAAGTTGCCTTGAATTTTATTTTGGTCCATTGGATTAATTATTGACTCTTTATTCAGTTTGTACCTGTTTGTTGTCTCACATCTTTATGCCTTACGCTTGGTTGTATATCACTTGAGATTACTAAGATAAAGTGAGCTTGTTTAAGTGTAGTGTAACACACGAGTAAAGATAAGAAATCAATAACTAAGAACTCATATTTGAGAGGTACAAGCACAGTGAGTTGGTGAGGTTATTTTTCATTTATATACATAGTTTTATTTTATTTTTTTTTTCTTGCATTCATTCATTTAAATGGCTAATTATTATACGGGTCATGTACTAACCTTGACGAAACTAATTTTATATCTGAGTCATTTACTGAGGAGTTGAAAAAGCTCACTAGAAGTATAGAGGGCATTCAGGTTCGATTGGAACGAATGGAAACATTTAAAGTTGCATCACGAGATAGAGACAGTTCCATGCCTAAACCGATTGGGCATAGAGACAATGCGATGCCAAGGCGAGCCAAAACTCAAGATAGGCATAAGCGCCCTCTCCGACTCATGAGACAAGATCCACATACCTATTAAGAGAAGTATGGGTCGAATGAAGATGATGATTGGTATGATTATGATAATGCACCTAGGAGACACCAATAGAGGGATTATGTGGACAATGAGGTACCGAAAGGGGTGAAGTTGCAGCTATCGCCTTTCTAGGGGCGTTCTGACCTTGATGTCTATCTTAAGTGGGAATGGAAAGTAGAGTTAATATTTGATTGTCACCATTAATCGAAGCGTCAAAAGGTTAAGTTAACTGTAGTAGAATTCACAAATTACACTATCGTGTGATAGGATTAGCTATGCACTAGTAGAATAAGAGATGAAGAGGGGCCACTTCATATATGGATGAAATTGAAAGCAACCATAAGTAAGAGATTTGTGCCGAGGCATTAATGTCGAGACCTTTATCAATATTTGTAGATGTTGACATGGGGTAATCAATGAGTAAAAGACTATGATAAGGAGCTTGAGATAACTATTATACGAGCGGGTTCGTGGAAGATACGAAGGCTCCCATGGCACATTTTTTGAGTGGATTGTATTGGAAAATAACTGATGTGGTAAAGTTGAAGCATTACATAGAGTTAGAGAAAATGGTGTAAAAAGCAATTAAGGTAGAGAGGTCCTCCTCTAAAACGAAGGACAAGGCACCTGTGACGAGTATAAAGAAGGCTAAGATTGCATCTAAAGAGGAAGTACCTAAGGTAACCGCGTCTATCCCTTCTTGTTCATTCTACACATGGAACGAGGATATTCTATGTCTTAATTGTCAAGGTAAGGGACATATTGCTGCACATGTCCCAACAAGAGAATCATGTTGTTTACAGAGGCTAAGATATTATGATTAATGAGAAACCTGATAGCAGAGATGACATGTCACCATTATAGCAAGTTTCATCTAATGAGGAAGAAACATGTGAATGAAGAGGAATTAATTTGGTGGTGATGAGAGCATTAAATGCCCAAGCAAAAGAAAAGATAGATGAGACACAAAGAGAGAATATTTTCCATGTTTAGTGCTTGATTAATGGGAAGACCTGTAGCTTGATAGTGGATGAAGAAAATTGTACGAATGTGGCTAGCACAACATTGGTTGAGAGATTGGTTTTACCAACGAAAGATCATCCCAAGCTGTATAAGCTACAACAGCTTAATAACAATAGTGAAATTAAGGTGATAAAACAAGTATTGTTTAACTTCAAGATAGGCATGTATGGGATCAGGTGATGTGTGATGTAGTGCCCATACTGGTCTGTTATATTTTACTTAGTAGGCTTTGACAGTTTAACTGGTAGGTGATATACAATGGGTTAACCAACCAATACTCTTTTATGTTCCATAGAAGAAGATCACATTAATTCCATTAACTCCAAGCAAGCATATGAGAATCAATTGTAATTACAAAAGCAATTTAAGTTAGAGTTAGAGAAGAAAAAGAAAAGAAAAGAGGGATTGAGAGGAAAAGAAAAGAAAGAGTGTATGCTAGCTTCTATGAGGAATGTGAGACTAGGGTTGAGTGCTAAGAGATCCTTTGCACTTTTAATATATAAGGAGTCATATTATATATCTAATGATGTCACATCTTCTCTCCTCTCTGTTGTAGTATATGTGTTGTAGGAATATGCTGACGTATTTCTTGAGGAGATTCCCAGTGGATTGCCGCCGATTTAGGGAATAGAACATCGGATAGTGTTTTTGGGGGCATCCATACCAAACAAACCTGCTCATAGAACCAACCTAATGGAAATCAGGGAAATCCAACGACAATTAGAGGAGCTGACAAGCAAGGGTTGGGTCCAAGACAGTATGAGCCCGTACTCCATTTTAGCGCTATTTGTGCCGAAGAAAGACTGATAATGGCACATGTGCATAGATTGTAGGGCTATCAATGCTATTTTGGTGTAAAGTATCGTCACCCTATACATCGTTTAGATAACTTATTTGATAATTACATGGTGTTTTTAGGTTTTCTAAAATAAATCGTAAAAGTGAGTATCATTAGATTAGAATGTATGAGGGTAATGAGTGAAAAACAACTTTTAAAATGAAATTTAAACTATATGAGTGGCTTGCAATGCCATTTGGACTTACTAATGTACTGAGTACATTCTTGCGCCTAATGAATCATGTTTTGCATGAATTTATTAGCAAGTTCATTATAGTCTAATTTGGTGATATATTAGTATATAGCTAAATATTAGTTAAACATGTTGAGCGTACATGTGGTGTGCTTGATGTTTTACGACAAGAAAGGTTATATGCTAACATGAAAAAATGCATCTTCTATGCTGACCATTATATCTTTCTCAAATTTTTCATTAATGCATAGGGGATACAAATGGATGAAAACAAGGTGAAGGTTACATGGGAGTGGCCCATACCCACATCAATATTTGAAGTGAAGAGTTGTCATGGACTGGCTGGTTTTTACAAGCATTTTGTGCAAGATTTCAATACTATTGCCACACCCCTTATAGCCATAATTAAAAAAAATAAAAAGTTCAAGTGGGGTGAAGCTCAACAATGGGCATTTGATATTGTCAAGCATAAGTTTACACATGTCCCTTTACATTTTTTACCTAATTTTAGTAAGATATTTGATATTGAGTATGACGTCTCTGGTGTAAGTATTAGAGCGGTTTTGATGTAAGAGAAGAAGCCCATCGCTTACTTCAATGAAAAGCTTAGTGGTGCTATAGTAAATTATCCCTTATATGACAAGAAATTGTATTCCTTGGTGTGAGCTCTAAAGACTTAGCAGCACTATTTGAGCCCAAAGCAGTTTGTAATTCATATTGATCATGAATTATTAAAGCATTTAAAAGGTTAGAGCAAGCTTAGAAAATGACATGTTAAGTGGATTTCCTTCATCGACACATTTCCCCACGTCATCAAGTATAAGAAATGTATGGAAAATGTGGTTGATGATGCTTTGTCTTGTAGATACATTTTACTGAGCACACTAGGCACTAGATTATTAATGCTTGAGCATATTAAAAAACTCTATGGAGGAGATCCTGATTTCGGCAAAGTTAATGCACTAACTTAAAAGTGTGCTCATGACAAATACTTCAGGCATGGTGGAGACTTGTTCTATATTAATAAATTATGCATTCCATGATGTTTCTAGCGAGAGTTGCTTATTAGAAAAGCTCACTGTAAAGGCTTGATGAGACGCTTTAGTGTCATCAAAACAGTGTTGATTTTGTAGAAATACTTCTATTGGTTAGGACTAAAAGAAGACGTGAAAAGAGTTGAGGAGAAATGCATACAGTGTAGAGAAGCTAAATCCCATAACTAGCCTCATGGTATGTGTCATCCTCTACCTATCTCTAGTACTCCTTAAATTGATATTTTTATGGATTTTGTCTTGAACTTACCAAGGTTTAGAAATGGCAGAGATACTATCTTCGTTGTCCTAGATATATTTACCAAAATAGCTCATTTTATTACATGCTACAAAACTAATAATGCCTTGTATATAGCTAACTTATTCTTTAGAGAAGTGGTTCGTTTGTATGGCATACCTAGGACCATAGTGTCCGACCGTAATGTTAAATTTTTGAGCGACTTTTGGAATATGTTATGCACTAAGTTAAGGACTAAACTATTATTTTCTACAACATGTTATCCTCAAATTGAAGGGCAAATTGAAGCGGTTAATAGAACACTCATTACGTTATTGCGTGCTGTCATTACAAAAAATATTAAGAGTTGGGAATAAAGTTTGTCTCAAGTAAAATTTGCTTATAATAGGGCTGTCCATTCAACTATAAACATGTCTCCATTTAAGGTTGTATATGGTTTTAATCCGCTAACCCTATTAGACTTGTTGCCATTGCCTAGTAATGAGCATTTGAGTTTGGGAGGTAGGAAACAAGACGAATATGTGAAGCAGATGCATAAACAAGATGAGCAAAACATTGGGAAGAAGAACTAATAATATGTGTAACAAGCAAACAAAGACAAAAAGAAAGTAGTGTTTGAACCTAGAGACTGGGTGTAGGTTCATATGAGAAAAGAGAGGTCTCCTGAGTAGAGAAAATTCAAGTTAATACCCCTAGGGGATGGTTTATTCAAACTATCGGAGAGGATTAACGACAATGCTTGTAAATTGGAGCTCCAGGTAAGTATGGGATTAGCGCAGCTTTCAATATTTTTAATTTAAGTTTGTTTGATGCAGAAAATGAATAAAGTGTTGAATTGAAGACAATTTTTTCTCAAGAGTGGGGGAATGACATGGACATCCCATGTAATAGGAAGAATCCATTGGAGATTCCAGTTAAATCAATGACTAGGGCTTGGGCAAACAAGCTCAAAGGTGCAATTAACATGCTTATACATGAAATTTAAGAGGACACTATGCGTAGACATAAATTTGAAGAACTTAAAGAAAAGCGTTGGATGAATGTTTTATGACAAACTGATGATCCAAAAATAAAGAATTAAGAGAATTACAAATTATTTTATTTTATTTTATTTTTATACTGGAATAATTTAGTTTTAGGTCCACAATGCCAACTATAAATATTACATTAGTTTTTATTATTAGACACAAAGAGAGTGTTTCTAATTAATTGAAAGTTTCGTTCATTTCTAAACATAATTTGTTTAATTTTTTGTGAATTCTTATTTTTCTACGTTAAGTTATTTTGAAGTGATCTATATAATTTGTGAAATATGAATCAGCTGTCGATGTGTTGATTGTAACCGTTTATGCAGTGCTCATTTCAATTACATCATGTTCAGTGGGGTGATCTTTAACCCACGATTCGTATCTTTTCTGCTTCCGCCGTTTGTTCCGATCATGTGAGTAAAGACCGGAAGGAGAAAGGACAAGGGTTACGGAGGTTGGACGGCTTCGTCGGCTTCATTCCTTCGGCTGAACGGACGGCTTAACTAATGAGCGATCAGGCGGATTAGATAGATAGCTAAGTTACATGGCAACTTTTTACTGGATGAGATAGGGAATTGGAACAGACGATTTCAAGCGCCACACCCTATCTGGTACCCAATCAGATGTGTTTTACCTCTTGCTTTGTCCGTCCTCAGCCCGACACAGACCATCACATTAACCTAATATCGCAATTGCCTTCGTCATCGTACATAAGAAATTAGGAATAGAGTCAGTCGACTTCAGTAGCCACAGGCCCTGCAAGCCGAACGCCAAAAGCACATGATTACACTTATTTAATTATTTAATCAATTTATATTGAGTGTCTGAAGGTAAAAAAAAATGACCACACGCAAGACATTTCACTTTCAATCGTATAATAAATATATCAAGACCCTTTAAATTATTTTATTATACTTATTACATATAAGTATTATTTTAATTATTTTACTATATATTTGTCATGTATAGTAGATTTTTGTCCATATATATATGATTAAGATTAATAAATAATTTATTTCACCCATCGTGTAAAATAAACATTGCTGCATATTAAAAAGTCATCTCAGTTGAATTAATTTGTCAGGCAACTAAAGTACACCAATGAATTTATCAGGGAACTGAAGTACACCACCGAAGCAGTTATCGAATTCGAGGCTCGCAAGTCAAACAAAAAGGCCATTGGATTTGAAGTACACCAATCAATTTATCAGGGAACTGAAGTCCACCACCAAAGGAGTTACCGAACTCGGAGGCTAGGAAGTCAACATAAAGGCTATTGGATTCAAAATTTAGAGATTAAAAAAATAAGTAATATTTTAATGTATTGTATATTTAAAATAAATAATTTAAATGAATGCAAAATTAAATCCAAGTATAATTAAAAATAACGAATGCCTACAATAATGAATAGTACGTACTGGTTAAATAAAAAACTGAATGATGGCCTTATTTGTGATATTTGGTGTTATGTTTGTCCACTAAACTTCTCCAGAGGGTTTACTTCGTTAAAAGGTTATTGGAAAGAGGCTAAATAATTAAAAACCCTAAGAGAGAGATGGGCTACTGCCACCGGGCCGACCACTGGGGGTGGGGGACATTGTCTCCACAGACACCTCTTGTTGGAAATGAAGCTCTAGGTTTTTATTTCTCGTTATTTCCGACATTTATTATTTCATGACTTTTATTAATGACCTTATTTTATAAAGTGTTCAATATGTTGTTACTCATTACATATTCACGTCGAACTTTTAAGTCCATTTTATTAAACTTTTAATGATTTTACTTATGATCATATAATTCGATTTATTAAGACCATTTCTTCCAACGGTCATACATTAATTCTACAGAAGGGGTCACACTCTTTAGAATTGTCTGAATTTGATAAGTGTATCATCACTATCAGGAGATGCTGAGGTTATGTTTGTTTTGATTTTTTTATGTGTGTTTTTAGACATATTTTTTTAGAAATTGTGTAAAAATAAGAGAAATGAGGAGATAAAATTTAAAAATTATAATGGTAGAAGTTGTTGACATTATAGTGGTTGCACTTATTTGGCACACACATATATACATGTGGGATCTATATCAGTATGTATTTTGACAAATTTGAATTTATCTTCTATTACCATATTTTGGAGGTATTTTACAAAATGGAGTGCAATCTTTAACAGAAAGAAAAGATGGATAATTTGTCTAAGGCAAGGAAGATCATTTGAAGTTGAAGAATATCTGATAATCATGCCTTAAAGAAAGCAAGTGTAGTAGAGATCAATTTACCAACAGTAGGAGATTGAGAATTTCAACCCAGAAAGAAAGTCAAGAAGATTGTTGCAATAGCTAACTAGTAGACAGTAACAGTTGTCCAATTAACCAAATCGAGGAGATTCTTATTGATCATGTGGATCAATGATTCAGAGGAAAGTTGTTGGAAATGATTTATTAATGTAGAAGTTGCAGCATGGGATCATTTAGCGACAACGGGAGAGCATGCATTGGAGCTAGGCTGAGGAAAAACTACACTGAGTGACTAGTCGTATAGAGTGATCAAAAAACTATTTAGAGAGCTGATGTACTTGCTTTTGTAATTATGATTAGTATCTTAGAGTCCTGTGGTAGTAAGACTACTCACTTTGATAAAATGGTATATAAACTAAAGGTAGGTTTAAGTCTACTTGGTGGAAGGAAGTGGATCAACATTTAGTCATGAACCTTGAAAGGTGGAGAAGTTGAGTTAAGTTTGGTAAAGAGTTTTGAAGCTATGTAACGTGTAAAACTCTTGACTTTATTTGTTTTGCAATTATAATATGTGTTTTTGTCCAGAGAATTGTATAAAAGTAAGAGAGAGAAAGAGATGAAAAAGAAGTATAATAATTGAGTGTGTGTTTTTGAATAGTAGATAATTGCAAAACGAACAAAGCCCTTGACTTTAGTGGCTGTTTGAAACTGAATTAGGCCCTACAAATATAGATGTTTGATTCACCAAATTGTGTAACCAATTTGGTATGTTCTCTTGTCTAGTTCTTTTGTTTTGTTTGCGTCATAATATCAACAAAACGAAAGTCCAATTAACAAATTTCATCAAGTTTGAGCTATATAGTTCTGTTGCTGAGAATACTGTTTGCTGTTTGTTGGAACAGCAGTTTCTCAATAATATGTTGAATCAGCCAACACATATCTTCTTCAGAAGTGTGCGTATTTTTTGAGATAGTAACTAAACAAACATAGCCTGAGTGTTTTGGTGATGCAACTGAGGATGTGTTATAGTCGTCTTGTAGTTTTTTTAAATTTTATTTACTCAAGCACTTAATTCACACATACCATCCACACCAGTAATCATGGCTTCGGAGACAGTAGAAGGGACGGCAACTCTACATAGCAGTTAACATAAGTGTGTTATTATCGAACTCTCAAATACCATTTTGTTGAATAAAAAAAACGTGTGTTCCGGTTATTTTAAGGGACAGCATGCTAGCTATTGATTTATGTCTTATTTGTATGTCATAGATAAATGCATATTCAGAAATAATTGAGAAAAGTTTGTATATAATCATTTTTCACGCTGTGGTTACTAATGCTTTAAGTGGTTAGTCTGACCCATTAAAAATGTCCATTAAATGTGTTTTAAGCCCTAATTGTATTGAACATATCAATGAAAGTTAGTGCTCTAAAATCATAATCTGGGGGGGTGTGATGATTTTCAGTTACTTGAGAAAACTTACACCACCGTTTGTCGAGTTTTACATATGCAAGGAAATATAAATGGTCGAAAAGGAAAATTTTGGGCTTTAAGATATATAATTTCTTGCACTATTATGAATACTGGAGATGTATGAGATCGTTATAAAAGAGAATCACTATGGCGAGATGAAGGGAAACGTGTAAGTACTTGATGAATTGATGTAATTTAAAAATGACTATTAATTTTATTACTATTAATAGTAATAATAATATTAATTCACCAACAAAAAATCTTTATTAATTTAATAATACAGTACAGATATTTTTTATAAACTAATGTGTGATTAAAAAATTAAAGAAGAGAATAAAAACGAAATTGACGAAAGGGAAGAGAAAATATGGAAAGAAAAGAATGAATTACTACCCACTACATGCAAATCTTCTATTAGAAATAGTAAGAAGGTCAACTTCTTCTAATAGTGGTGAAATAAAATTAACATTGTAGAATTACCCTAGGACAAATTTTCTGACTTTTGGGGGCTTCACGATTTTCTTGGAAGTCCTTTCACGTTAGTGTGAATCAAAAGCAAACAAGTCTGAGGATCTGTGCAACTCTATTTTGAGCTTTTAAAGATATTCAACCTATTATACTATTTTATTAAAGTTTTGGACTACTCTAATTGTATGAAGTAAATTTATATATATATATATATGTAACATTATTTAATTTAATTTGCATTATATTTATGTCTATATTATTAAGAGTTTACTCTTTAATATGATTACACTAAATAAGTTTATAAATGTATCCCTATTGAATTTAATAATGACAAAAATGTTTTATTATTGTTGTTGTTATTATTTCTTTTATTATCTTTTAATTATAATATTTTTTACATAAGTATATAATAAATATTTAAATAAACTAATCTATATTGTAAATAAAATAATAAAATAATTATTTTTATTTTTGTATCGTATCAATTTAAGCACTCATACAGCGTGCCGAACTTACTAATTTCAAAAAATTACACTGTTACTACATTGACGATCCAACGGTTCCTTTCGTCTTAAAAAATGCAATATGTTAATTAACATTAAATTCATGATTTACTTTTGCATAGTTCAAAAGAATTGAATAAAAGTAGTAGAATAAACCTCGACATCCTTGCCTTGGACTGGCAGTAATATTTCTTCAATAATTTAGCCATATATACCAGACGCCTTGCTTGTAAAGGAATCAAGTCAAATATGGCTGATTGACCTTCAAGATTGGACAAATTTGTCACAACTCGACATGCCATTAAACAGCAATTCTACATGTGACGATGAAAGGAATCTTGCAATTAAAAAAAAAATGAACCTAGGATTCTGTCCAAATAAAATGTCGCTGCCCAATCTACACTTGACCATACCCAACCCAGAATTAAGATATTCAAGATCTTGCGTATAAGTGCTGCAGAGGCATTAAATATTTAAATTTGGGATGATTGGAGTTGATCGCGGGGCTCCTCCACTTGTTTTTAACTCATCTAACCAGACAAGAGACGACATCTAGGCCATCCCCAAATCCTCCCTCCCATATATCCACCACCAAAGCCAAGTACAAGCATAAAAGTCTAGCCACATGTTCTTTCCTTATTCATGCTTGAATTTATAAATGATGACAAAGGGACAACAAGGCAAAAACTTGCGTCTCGTCAATGTCAACTCATTTTGCGTTTTAGTCCTTGTGGGTTTATTTCTTCTATATATATGCTTAGACACCAATATTGAATTGTGACGCTCTAGCACTTTTGACTATATTAAATATGTCCACACGCCAAATTGTTAGAAATAAGGCAAAGGCGCATATTTCAAGTACTCTTCCCATGACATTGTAGACTTTGATTGTGATAAATTGGTCTCCCTCGACAGCGCCAACTCTTACAATTTTATTTTTATTTTTATTTTTTTGGTAGCCACAATAAACTAAAGTATTAGATAATGGGTTTATTTAGCTTCATGGTGATGGCAATATTCTTTAGAATAATCAAAGAATGAATTGGTTCAAGTACGAAAACCATTTTATATTCCACGTCGTACTTTTGTGATTTTATTTAAATCATTTTTGTTTCAAGTATTTCATGTCCAAAGATTTAATTGACTGGCACCTATGTTGACAGTTAATGTACAAACAACTCGGCGAATCTCGTCCCTTCATAGTTGTAGCCCCACCAACGAACGCCAACACGCGTCCTGTTCCTATTGGATTTCGATGACCACAAGCATCATCGATTCCCAAAAACGCCCTCCGTCGAGTCAAAAAGCAACGGCTCGGCTCCATGTCTTTCGTAGCCACTTACCGACGCAAATTCGGCCATCCAAACGTAAATTTGACTTCACCAGCCCGGTTTCTTTCAGCCCTCCGAAATTGACAAATGCATGCGAGTTTCGCACTTAGCGATTCGCAAGTACTACAAAAGCAGGGAGACACCCCACGCCATAAGTGCTGATTTCCCGTTACGGCACTCTCTTTGAGTATTTTCTTTTCTGCCCCTTTATTCCTCAGTTACCATGGCGAATCTGAACGGAACGACGACTGATCTGAGGTCGGAGTTTCTGAATGTTTACTCGGTGCTCAAATCTGAGCTCTTGGCCGACCCAGCTTTTGAATGGACCGACGGGTCTCGCCAGTGGGTCGAGCGGGTCAGTTTTCTGATTTGGTTTCTTCAGTTTTGCTTCTCTCTCATTTTCTGTCGTGTTAGTTTCTGCTTAATCTTGGCATGCGATTGATTTGAATTTCTCTCTCTCTGTCTGGATCTAAATGAATCACGGCGTAAAAGATAAAAGCTTAATTGATTTGGTCTATTGAATTTGTATGTTCTCTGGATCTGGTGAGCGTTTTGCAGAAATGTCTGAATTCATCATCTACTGGGCGAGGATGCAATACGCGTTCCTTGCTTTTCAGATGAAAATACTTGAAAATTTTAGTTGTTTAGAAATTCATGGAAGACTTTAATACTCCAACTCCGCCGGAGGGAGGTATCAGAATTATGCGCGTGAATTGCACGGCTCACAGGTGGCTTAGATCACGGCTGACAGCAAGTGTCTTTAACATTGAATAAAGAAATACACTAGTGCGTATTTTAGTATTGGGGAGTGTGGGTGGGTTGTTTGGTGATGAAAATGGTAATTGTTTAGAATATACGTTTGCGTAAAGGTGCTTGATTGGTTCCATAAAGTGAGCATAATATCCTTTTGCGTGGATGTGCAATGCTCATCTTTTGAGTAACATGCTTTTGTCTATGTAAAGTTGCAGCAATCACATCCAATTACTTTTGAGAGCATTGGTTTGTAAAAGTTGGTAATTTCCCTTTTCGAGAATTGAATCCTGGATTTTCACCAGAGGAATGAAAGCACAATGTACCCGCAATTGGTAAAATAACAATGACTCTATTCCACTTGCTTCAGGATTCCACCGAACAAGACACTCAGCTTGTATTTCCCCCTTATTCCTATTTTTCAGCTTCCCGTTTCCTCTTTGGCGTCCGGGGGAGATTTTAATGGGCTTACACTGATTGTCTTTGTTCACTCTTGGCATCATGGGGTTCTTTAATGGCCCTTCCCACTTCACCTTTTTCCTTTCTTTTCTTGACCTCTTTATGTTGCGCATAAGCATTAGACATTTGTCTCTAAATTAGGGCCTATGTGTTTGTATGTAAGTTTTGGAGGTAGAAAATTTGACACAGGAAACTTATGAATACGTAGAAATAGATAAAAAGTGTTATTTTAATAATTGATATATTTGAAAGAATTATTTTAAATGCGGCAAGTTTGCATCCAAACAATTTGTCATCAACTATATTCTTCTTATTGGTTTTGTTAGTACATATATATATATATATATATATATATTATTCTGTTGTACAGAAGCACCAGACTTTTTAGTTTTGCAAATAAAATATGGATCGAATATTGTTTTTCTTTTGTTTGATATTAAACCGTCTTAACATTAATTTTTGCAATACTCTTATGTATAAAAGAATCAATAACTTCTCAAATATGCATAAAGGAGATTTGCAACATTTATGTGACCTATTTTGTCTGTTCATAGAATGCTAAATTCGGGGCAATATACATTCTTCTTGTGCTTATTGTACAATTTAACAAGCTTCAAATAAAGACTTCTCTATGTTCCCAGGAGCTTTGAAATTATTTATGGTTGTGCTTGGACTAAGAAATTATAACATTATTCACCATGACAATTTTTAAAATTTGAATGCTATTCTTTTTGGTTCATACAGTTTAATTGCAGAATAAATGCATGAATCCTAACCTTTCCTGTGTTGAATGTAATTTGATAATTTCTATGGTAAATATATTATTGGGTGATTGAAAGATTAAATTTTTTCCCTCCATATTTTTCTGAAAATACAAAATGAACTTTTTAAATGCTAAAGAGCATTTAGCTCCTATAGATCTCAACATTTACTGATACCATGTAATGTTTTATAGTCAAGTAACTACAGAACATTGAAAACTAAGGGTTTGTTTGTATATTATCATTATTTAAAGTGCTTCTTTTTAGCTCCTGATCTACTTTTTTAATGTGTAACAGATGCTGGACTACAATGTCCCTGGAGGTAAGATATGTCTCAATTGCTAACCCTGTGCTGCACATTCTTCCCTAAGTATTGCATATAACATGTATGGTTAACCAAGGTGCATATAACACTGAAGAATCGATTATTGCTTGCAGGGAAGTTAAACCGTGGTCTGTCAGTTATTGATAGCTATAAGTTACTTAAAGAAGGAAAAGACCTTACGAAAGATGAAGTGTTTCTAGCTAGCGCTCTGGGTTGGTGCATTGAATGGGTAAGTTTATCTTGTTCTGTGTAGCAGAATTACATACAATTAAACATTTTATGGCTTGATGATCTGATCCATAAACATTGATATTGCAGCTTCAGGCATATTTTCTTGTTCTTGATGATATTATGGATAATTCTCACACGAGGCGTGGTCAACCATGTTGGTTTAGAGTCCCCAGGGTTAGTTCTATGTGCAAAGTACTGCAATATTTTGTCATTAATATCTAGATGGTTCTTCTTACCTAGATATTCACCTCGATGTACTTTCTTGCTAGGTTGGGATGATTGCTGTGAATGATGGAATCATGCTTCGCAATCACATCCCAAGAGTTCTCAAGAAACACTTTAGGGAAAAGCCTTACTATGTGGACCTGCTAGATTTGTTCAATGAGGTAACGTCACTGTTCAGTCATGATGAGTTGATCTGTTTACAAATGCTGACTGCAATATCTGTTACTTTTTCAGGTGGAGTTTCAAACTGCTTCGGGACAGATGATAGATTTGATTACAACTATTGAAGGAGAAAAGGATTTGTCAAAATACTCACTATCTCTGTAAGTTAGAATATTCAAAATCCTGGCATGAAAAAGAAGAAAATGTCAACAGTCTAAGTTGCAAAATATTAGCTGTTGTTCAATTGGCAAATGATTGATCTAAATATATTATCTTCAAAATGCTTGATCTCAGCACTCACAAGTTGGCTTCTTCGCATTATTATTCATAGATGAGCATTGTTTTAATTTTCCAACTGAGGCCTTTATTGAACCTGATGCTCTCAATGATTCTGATTCCTGCTGTAGTATGATGAATATGCAATTCCAAAGTGTGAAGTTTATTTATTGTTTTTGTTTGGGTTTTTTAAGATTGTGCCTTGATTTTCTGCAGTCACCGTTGCATTGTTCAGTACAAGACCGCCTACTACTCCTTTTACCTTCCAGTGAGTAATTTATTGCATTTCAGCTTAATTAAAATTTGTAGACAAAAACTCAGTTTTGAGCTCAATATTTCTGGTACTTTATAGGTTGCATGTGCATTGCTCATGGCTGGAGAGAACCTAGACAACCATGCACATGTGAAGGACGTGCTTATTGACATGGGAATCTACTTTCAAGTGCAGGTAAGATTGTCCTTGCATCTTTAGTAGACATCAGCATCAATAATTTTCTCAGTTATAGCTGCGTCTGAATACAGGTGAGGCGTCATTAGGTCCCTGTTTTTCCTTGTTTTAATGAACCAGTGAGTTTTTTCAACTAGAGTTCTAGACACATTAAGATGATTAGGATTTATCCTCATATTCTCTTGGAGGAAGTACTTTCTATTTGTATAGATGGTTAGTGCTAGGTCCCATTAGAGTTGCAACAGACTCATCTAACTAACTTCATCATCCTTAACGTGTGCCACGACTTTTTAGGATGACTACTTAGATTGCTTTGGTGGGCCTGAAAAGATTGGGAAGGTAAGGCCCTGAACTTTTTGTTGCTGTCCATATGTTCAAAAAATCTGGCTGTCCTAATGGCTAGTTTAACAATTCATTTTTGCTGCTCCATCAGATTGGAACAGATATTGAGGATTTCAAGTGTTCATGGCTGGTTGTAAAAGCCCTGGAGCTTTGTAATGAAGAACAAAAGAGAATTCTTTTTGTAAGCACTATGAAGCAACAATTCTTGCACCTTTTCCAATTCTTTGTTGTCAGATGAAGCTATGCATATAAACATCATCTGTCCTTGTTACCAGGAACACTATGGAAAAGACGACAAAACTCATGTTGAAAAGATCAAAGCGCTGTATAATGAGATTAGTCTCGGACATGTGTTTGATGAATACGAAAGCAAGAGCTACGAGAGACTAACAAGCTCCATCGCAGCTCATCCTAGCAAAGCTGTGCAGCGTGTGCTTACATCCTTTTTGGACAAGATTCACAAGAGACAAAAATAAAATATAAGGACTCTAAATAGAGGACAGGAAGGCGAGAGTCCCAGTTCATAACCTTTGTATTGGACATACTGGTTTCACCCGTAGTTCCCATCCTCATGTTTGTATTAGTCCATGCAGTTTTATGATTTTGTTCTCAGCGGTTAATGTTTATCTTTGAATCTCAAATTCTCCTCATCGATTCTATCTTTGATAATGTGGGATTAGATGACTCCAGTTCAACTTTGGGCTCTTGTAACATGTCCGTGTCAAAGTCATTGCAAGACACTGCAATGCAGGGATAAGAGTTATGTGGATGGCATGGCTGCAAGTTTGAATGAATGACAGCAAATATGTATTGCAAGAATTGATTCAATTCCATGACTTCTCTTCATAACAGGAACAATAAATTCAGTTTCGGATTTATTTCAGAACCAATAGTGAAAAAAGATGGTACCGTCAAATGCAGAACTCGCAGGACCATGAATTGTGCTGAGCGAATACAGACAGTGGAGCAGCAATATTAAGGAGAAGAAGTTACATGGTTGTGATGCAGCTTTTGTGGTTAGAACAAACCACTCAAAGTGAATCTATCTGCAGGATATAATATATTAATTCGCTCACGTCGTGTTCATGATTACGATACCATTTGTTTCACCGAGGAGAAACCGTTGACTCCATAGCCAATTTTAAACGGAAAGCACAACGCAGCATTGAAAAACGGATGTTCAAAAGATCAAAAGAAAAGATCGAAGGAACGGAAACCTGTAATTGACCAGTTGGCGACCATTGTATCTCCACCGAATCGAGCCTTTTCTCCGGAGGGAAGATTGGTAAAAATGCCGTGAACCTGTGGTCTGCAATTACTTGCCCTTATCCAACAAAACAGAAACCGCGTCTTAGTGATCTGCGTTCGCACTTCGCACCACCATAAACAATAATTCATCAGCATATATTATGATTTTTCCTCTTTAAAATTCAATTAAAAAGGATAAGTAAAGTACTTTAAAGTACTTTGAAAAATGCCAAACCCCAATATGCATTTGAAAAAAAATAAATTTCCAATTTTTAGGATTACAAAACTATTTATATTATTAACCTCAAAAAACTAGTTATACTAGTAAAAGTAGCACACATATATTTATTTATAAATTATAAAATTATTTTATTTTAAGTAATAATAATAAAAATTATATGTATAAAAAATTATAATGAAAAATGAAGAAGCATCTAAAGAATTTGAAATGAGAGGAAATTTGAGGGAAAAAAAAAACATAAATTAAAATGGTTAGTAAAAAAAAAGAGAGTAAAAAAATAATAGAAGAAATAAAAGAGTTTAAAATGAGGATGATCATGTAATTTTACATCTTACAACTACAAAACTTTATTAACTTAATACATTGTATAAATATATACCTTATTAATTACTTAATAAGGCTTTTTAGTTACATAATGTCAAAGTTTACAATTATTCTCGTTTGAATTCTTTTTATTTTTCCTTTCTATCTTTTCTTTTTCTTTTTTCTTTTCATTTATTATTCTTTATTCATGCTTCTCTCAATTTTTCTCTATTTTAATTTCTTTTTATTATTGTTTATTTTATTATTTTTATATTTTTAAATTTTTAATCTAAATAATTGAATTGTTTTTATTATTTAAAATATAATAACTTCATAATTTATAAATATATTTACACACACATACACTGTGCAACTTTTGCTAGTATATATGTGTGTGTATATGTATATTTTATGCATATTGTTAACAATTTATTTAGTTTCTAGCATTAATTTTTGACTTTCTAAATTTAGAATATTAGTCTGCTATCGCCTGTTTGGGAAAACGCCAAATTGGTGCAATATTTAACTGGTTACCTGATAAAATAGTCCATTTGATTACTTTATAATATGTTTAAGGACGGAGGGAGCAAGAGACAACCCAACATATCGATATGATCTGATTGAGGGAAACACGAATTAGGGCTCTTAATGAGTTATATTTATACAATATTATTAAGTGTTCGGGTCCAGTTTAATTTCACAAAGTAAAATTATGTATTTATTCTTTTAAATGCACAATGTTAAATCACATGTTCATCTTTATATTTAATTTCGTTTCTTTTCTGTCTTTTATAACTTCTTTTCTTTTAATTTATCTATACTATATATTAAGTTAATAAAATTTTAGTTGCATGATGTAAAATTATATAATTGTCCTCATTTTAAACTCTTTTATTTTTTTTTATCATTTCTTACTCTCTTTTCTTTTAATTAACCATTTTAATTTATGTTTTCATTTTCAAATTTCCTCTCATTTCAAATTCGTTCAATGTTTTTGTGGTTATAGGTTGAAATAATGTAAGTTATCAAGCATGTTGGGAACACACATACAACCACACAGTACAAAATAAATAAGACATGAAATTATTAATGCAGTTCAGAATTACTATTCCTTCATGTATGAGACCCAACTTACTAAAAGCTTCCACTAAGCAATTGAAATAAAAAGATTAACAACAAAATCTCTCATTTGCTCTGTTAATTGGTTGGCAATACACTATTCCAATAATAAATGTCTAAACTCCTCTAAAGTCAACTTTTTATTATAGCAAGCTCTTTTAAAATTTTGTTCTCCTATGCTTTTTATTCTTTATCAACATATTAGCACAATATGACTTTAACACTTATAGAAGAATCTTAAACTTTTTATACTCTAACTCTCTCAATTGTTCTCCATTCTTGCAATCTGAGTGTCAATAGCCTTCTTTCTATTAATAGATCACCACCAATAAATTCTTATACAATTAGGCTTCCACATGGCACGAGTCGAACCTCTGAAAAAATAGGCAAAATCTTATCTGTTGGTTCAAGAATGTTGCCAACAACCTAACATAACATAAATGGACTTTTATCCATTTTTATCCACAGCTTATCAAAATCTATTAGGGCTCTTCAACTACAATTTCTTGATAACATGAACATCCATATAGTTGAATTCCTCTCTATTGTTACAAGATTGTTACCAACTATTTGAAATAACAGGACTAAATAAACTTAGACTCTTTACAATGCTTATCCACTTGATTTCTAGGATTTGAAGAATTCTTTAACAGTAACGACCTAATAGGTTTATATATCTTGAAAGCCTTATCTATTTATTTGATTATGATAAAAGCCTTAACAAGTTAGGACTTTTCAAATTTGTTTATGTTGTGTACAATGTGCTAACAGTTAGTCAATATGCTAAAAATCTCCCTGTTTGACATATTATGGTATAACTCTTGTTTCCTAACTTATTTTCAACACAATTTGTAACGACGACTGTGGACAAATTTTCAAACGCTGCTCTTTCATTCATTTAGTTGAATTTCACTACATCTAATTACATCCAATTTATTACAAGCCAAATGATAATTACAATGCTATTGTTCTTAACAATCACACAAAATAATTCTTTCTCGTCAACATTCAGCAACGAACTCTTCATTCTTTAACTCCTGCAAACTTCAAAACTAACTTCACAAATGCAGAAGAGCATCTAATAGCATTATGTCCACCAAAATACCATATTCATCAAGTCAACAGGCAAAATATCACCAAAAATGACAATTCAGCAAGCAAGCATTTGATCATCCACCAAAAATTTCACAAATTTAGCATTGAAGTCTAGTGATTTTACCTATCCTTCCCTCACCCGTTGTATTTCATTTCTCCCCCCTCATGTCACTAATTTACTAAATGGTAAGCAAACATGACAGGGACTTTGCTATTTATCTTGTTAAGGGTCTAGCCTTATCAGAGGTTGACAAGGTAAGTGCGTCCAATTCTAGTGGCATTTCTTCATCAGCTCACCTGAGTGTGGCACACAGCTCAGCAACTTGCAATTCAACTGCTCTATGTTGTGCTTGTAAACCTGCTATTTGTTCATCCAAATCTCTTCCAATGGCAGTCAAACTGTTGATCACATTTTGGATTTTTGCTTTGGACTCTTTTGAATACACTTTATGTTTTACTTGAGGTTGATCACTATCGTCCCTCTTGCTCAATTTTTCTAATTGCTTTTTGTATTGTAGCACTTCTACCATTTATATAGGCTCTTTTTCTCTCAACTGCACCGTAACATGTTTCTTTTGAAGTAAGCTTGAAACTAGGCAAGGATAGGAAACATGCTCACTCAAATTCGATTTCATATAGTGTATCATTACTTTGAAAATCAACTAGCACAAGTTGATTGGCTTTTTAGTCCTCTACGAGTACAGCAAGGATGATGCCATACTTGTTGACTAATGTTGCATCTGTGATTGGCAACAAGTTTGCTATATCTATTTTATACAATAAAAAATATTTCAAAGAAATGGTAGAAGATAAAACAAACGTCGCACTTTGGAGCCACTTATCTAGTTTATAGTAAGTGAGTGTGCACGCTATCTCATCATAATCAATTTCATGTCCAGCGGGCTAGATGAAATCAAAATCAGTTGTCTTATAGTGTAAAACCTAATTGATAATTGTGGGGGAAACATTCATTATGTGTCCTCGTACAAACACTTTATGGTACTATCTTGAAGTCTCATTAGCAATTTAACTCATCATATTTGAATAAAATTGTCAAGGTTATAAGTTTCCTTACTAGTCACATGACATTTATGATCATTTCCAAATATCACATATCCATTTGAAATGTTCTTGTAATTAGATAGATACTCCCAGTCACCTGTTATATGTTTGGAACATCCACTATCAGGATACTAAGTATCATTTGAACAAGCTCTTAAGGAAGTGTAAGGTACAAGGCTCTTTCTTCTTGACTTCCAAACCCAAACTCTACTAACTGGTTTGTTGTTGCTTCCAGTGTTTTTAACACAGTTGTCAACTTGTCCTCTATACAACATGTGTATTAGTAAAGTGAAACATCGATTCATCTGGTGTACAACTTTACTGCAAAAATTGCAAAGATTATTACCTTCCTACATTTTCCTCCTGTTGGATTGATGCCTTGTTATCTTCTTGTTATTGAGAACAGTATGCTCAACAATTAGAACAATTTTTTTGATAAATTTGATCTCCTTCTTTTCTAAGATTTTGGCTTTTCTGATATGTGTGTAGTCAATTGTTGTGTGATCTAATGCTGATTTACCTACTGACAATACATCATCTAATTTGGCTTCTCCTATATTTAATTTTTTTCAAAGTTAAATTAGCCTCATGATATTGTTCTTCAATCTTCTTACGCTTCAAACCTCAATTTTGAACACTCATTTTTTAAACACGCATCATGCATTTAATTCCTTAAGAGATTTGATCTCTTCTTTTAATGCATGATTTTTAGTTTGTAAAGCTATCTACTTGTCACAAGCTAATTGGTAAATAGAGTATAGTTCATCATCAACATTACTATTGTCTTCATCTGATGTTGCAAGATGAGTCACAACATTTTTGTGTTTTGACCTTACCAAATTAAATGCTACTTGATTGCTTGTATAATTAACCTAGTCATTACATTCCTTAGATTCATCATCACCCTAGGTTGAATGTATGGATTTGCCCTACTTCTTGAATGTATTGGCACATTTCACCTAAATGTTACTGAAGCTTTTGCATTCATGACACTGCACGCCCCTCTTTTTAGGTTTACCCTTTTTTCACTTTTTGAATTTCTTCTTTTGATTTTTTGTAGGGTTTTTAGAAAAGTTAACTGATTTTTTTTAAGTTTGTTTTCTTTTTGCTCAGCAATTTCTTTATTAGGTAGGTTGTGTCATTATCACTATTACAACAATCATCATCGCCTTCATTGTCACTTTACTTTTCACAGTGAAAGGTAAGTTCCTCCTCCTTCTTAACAACATTTAAGTTCATTTCATATGTCTGAAATGAACCTATAAGTTCTTCCAAGTGTATGATATTCACATTTCTAACTTTCTCTGTTGGAACTACTTTGAAGGTGAATCTTTCAAGTAAGGATCTCAAGTTTTTTCCCACAAGCTTTGTCTTTGAATACTTCTTGCCTAGATGGTAAGCTTGATTGCCAATATGTCTTAGCCTGCCATTGAATTCTGCTATGAGTTCATTCTCAATTATCTTCAATGTTTCAAATTAAGTTGTTAACATCTAGAGTTTCAATGACCGACAACGTTGGTTCCTTCATGGACATTTTATAGGATATCTTAAACTTCTTTGGTCGTCTCACACATGAATATAAGTTTAAATTGCTGTTTATCTACACCTAAAAATGTAGCATTATGAAATACCTAGTGCTACATTTTCTTCTTCGGTTGACCAAGTCTTTACATCCTTTGGTACTTTAAGTCCTTTATCGGTCATAATAGTAAGTGGATTCCATCCATGTTTAATTGCATACTATGCCTTTACATCTTGAGATTTACTAAATGTCTTCATTCGTGCCTTCCAATGCAGGTAATTGGTTCCATCAAGGAGTACTGACCTTGTCACGAATACTCTTTCTTGGTACTCATTTTCAACCCTTCAATATCTCTCTTGCTTGCGCGACCAATTAAACCTTGTGAACTAGACTACAATAGCACTTGTTCATATGAGTTGAAACAATGTAAATTGTAAAGTGTGTTGGGAACACACACACACAACCATGTAGTAAAAAATAAATGAGGCATGAAATTGTTAATACAATTCAGAGCAATCCCTTCTATGTCTACGGGGCCTAGCCCAATAAAAACTTTCACCAAGCAATTGAAGTAAAGAGATCATTAACAAAATTTCTCACTTGTTCTACCACTCCAATCTGGGGTTCTCAACTAATTAATATCACACTATCCCTATAGTGTATACCTAAACTTCTCTATGATCAACTTTTCATTATAATAGACTCTAAAAATTTTATTTTTCTACACTCTTTATTCTCTCTTAACACATCAGTACAATATAAATCTAACACTCATAGGAGAACTTTGGATTTTTTGCACTCTAAATCTCACAACTGTTCTCCACTTGTCCAATTTTAGCATCAACACTCTCTTTTTGTAGACCATTATCAAAAGCCTTTATGCAGAAGGACTTCCATATGGCGCAACTCCAGCCTCCAAAAAAGGCCAAAGAATGTCGGCAATGACTTGACATAACATAGTTGAACTCTTATCTATTTTTATTCACGCTTTCTTCAAATTTATCAAGACTTTTACAATTTTCTAATAACGTCAACTTTTTGTTGATCAATATCTGCATAGGTGAATTCCTTTTTGTTGTTATGAGATTTTGGCCAACTTTAAAATAATAGGACTAGATAAGCTTGAATTTTTCATGATGCTTATCTACTTGATTTCTAAGACTTAATGACTCCTTTAGCAGCAACGATTTGATAGGTTTAGATATCTTAAAAGACTTATCTATTTTTGTTTGATTATGATAAAAGTTTTGATATGTTAAGACTTTTCAAATAAGTTTATGTTGTGTACAATATGCAACACTTAGCCAATTTGCTAACAGTTTCTTAATTTTTTATTGTAAATATTTTTTATACTTTTAATTTTTAAATAATTTTATTTATGTTACTTAAAATACAATAATTTTATAATTTATAAATAAATTTACACTCACATAGAGCGTGCTACTTTGACTAATGATATTTTAATTTTATGTAAAAGTTATTTATTTGTAATAAAATTTACTATTATCTTATTATTTTCATCTTCTTCCCTTGTCAACACAGATCACCGCACATACTCAAAAACTGTCCATTCAATCTCACACCTAGTGAGATATAACCATGTTTGGAAGAGGAGTTGTGACATGGAATGGTTATTGGTGTGAATTGTGTTAGCATCTATAATATGTTAAAGAAAGTTTTGATAAGATGGATAACATTTTTATTTGAATTTATGTATTTTTATTCGTATAAAATATATAATAATAATTAGATTATGTGATTTTTTAGGGTATAAATATATGTAGATGTGAGTGTGTGTTTATATATATAAAAGTATTGATTTAATTATAAATATATATAACGATTAAAAAATACTTATTTAGTTGCATATTTAATGGAGTGAAAATTAGAATTTGAATTTGAATAAAATTTTTATTAATTGATATGTTTAATAGTATAAAATATATGGATGTCGAGGTTGAAAGAGGACTTCCTAACGTAGTGAATGAATGTAAAATCTTGTGATGTAGTTGCAACACATGTCACAGTTTAGAATTAGAAATTTCTTGAAGATAAAAAAATTCATGAAGAATGATAAAAAATATAAAGTAAATATATAAATAAATTATACATAGAAATATCTGAAATGTTCAAGATGAAAAATTGTAAGCTTCTTTATTGTGTGTTTTATTTTTTTACTTCCTTAATGAAAATTGATTTTAGTTTGATTGGTGCATATATTAACTTTCTTTATCTATTATTTTTATATAAAAATAAAAATATTAAAAATTTACAGTACTTTACTAAATAATATTTTTCTTATTCTATGTGAAAAAATTAAATAACATTTGAATGTTTAAGATAAATATATTTAAAAATCTTCGTTGTTTGTTTTAATATTTAATTTCATTAATAAAAATTAATTTTTATTTTTTTTGCGTGCATATATATATTTCATTCATCTATTATTATTTTTTTATGAAAATTCAAAATTATTAAAAATTATAATACTCTGTAAATATCCCACACACGGTGTAGAATTGTACGTTTTGTACCTCGAAAGTCAAAACCTCACATATACCTTCAAATCACACCGCCCATTGCTACCTCGTTCAGTAAATTCACCCTTCACCTTTTATTAAAAAACTTATGTATTTAGATGACATATACTTTATGTGTGTGTACACATTCGTATTTGTATATATTAAACGAGTATGTGCATTAACATTGTACCACGTACATGTATATTTGCGTACACACACATACGTATCGTATTTTCAACTAAATATATATTTTTATTGTGCTTTTCGTTTCTATATTAATTAAAAATACGCGATAATACCCTAAGTTTGTGAAAATAATAAATAAAAAATAATACCTTTTTGAAACTTCATGTAAAATAGGTGGTGATAACATCCCCAAAACTGTAGAAGTATTACAAAAATGGTCCTTGTTGATCGAGTTCCTACGTATGACACCAAATGGTATTTCAGTCGTCCACGAAGCTTGGTGAAATTGACTTTTTTTTCTTTTTAATGGATGGACAATTTTGAAAGGTCACATTATATTTTTTCCACATGAGTCCTAACGAAATGGGATATGCATTAGACAGAGTACACCTCAGCGGATTTGCATGTAATTGTCCAAGAGGAAGGGACATGATTGTAATTATGAAGAACATCACCGAGTTGGAAAGCAATTTGGACATATGATTATGATGTTGTTTATTTATTTTTCCATCTTCATTCGACTTTTTTTGCCTGTCAATCTATCTTGAAAATGTTATAATACTAACATTTTAATGACATCCGGTCGACCCTATTTCCGGCGTAGTTGACGGCTGGGGAGTCCCCCGTGGAAGCTAACTAATACCGTGCACTATGCATTAATTTCATTTATATTTTAGTTAACAAAAATATAATTCTTTTGGATGCCCACAATAATATCAAACTAAAATACCCAAAGTTTTATTGAACTTTTTTTATTTTTAAATATGTTTTCAAGATTTTTGTAATTCCAAAATTGAAACTTTAAATACTCTAGAATTTTTATGAGTTTATAACACCGTGCGTGCATGCGCACGTGTTACATTTTAGATGCCCAAAAGAAATATGACTTTCAAATACCCAACATTTCATTCGGAATATCCAAAATTTGGATATTTCACGAGTTTTTTTTTTAATTAAAAGTAAATTTTTGGCATGTTTTGGGATTTTACAAAATTAAAATCCCAATATATGTGTGTATTTATAATTGAGCACATATTTTTGATATCTTTTGTTGTAAGTAACCACTTTCATTCAAAAATGCACAATTCCAGCAGAATGATCTGGTTTTATTTATTTGATACAGTTTTAAATAAAATTTATTTTAAAATGTCCAAAGTTTCAATTCAAATTTTTATTATTTCATATTTCGAAGGTTTTCGAAACAAAAATCTAAAATTTGAGTAGCTTTTAATTGATGTATTCATTTATATTAATGAAAATTTTGAGCTATCAATCGCATGATTTGAAAATTTTTAATTGTCAATTTATTTGTTTTGGTATTTAATCTTAAAAAATTCTATAATATATTTTAGTAGGAAGAGAAAAGTAACGAATTTGCTTTCCTATAATCGTTTTTCCGTTTTTTTTTTTTTTTTTTCAAGTGGTCAGGCCGACAATATATTTCTAATGACCAATTCCTTTTGTTTTCTTTCTCCCTTTCTGCCCTTTTCCATGCTTTTGCTTAGGCAATGGGCCCACAAATTTTATTTTCTATTGCAAATTTACCCATCAAAATATTTCTTTTTTTTTAAATATATTACCCATCATCATAATAATTTTTATTTCTATTACTTTTTAACTTATACATTTATTTCTCAATTTTCACGCAGACTTTCATCCTCATAAAATTTGCATCCAAACTATGCTATAAATTAATAATATAAGTCCAATTTAATTACATTGTACTTATTAAAATATTTTCAATTCTTTATATATTATGTTCTTCCCACCATTTTATTTATTTCATCCACTTTTCTTAATTTTAATATATTCTTTTTTAATTTTTAATTCTTTGTCATTTTATTATTTTTATGAATGATATAAAATTTATATTAAAATGTATTATTATTATTTTTTCATATTTATTCAACATTGAGTGTCGCTCAATCTTAACTCTTCGTATTCTTTTTCTCTCTTAATTTTAATGTATTTTATCATTTTCTTTTTAATTAATTTATCTCTTTTCTATTTTGTAAACGAAATGAAGTTTTCATTTAAAAATATAATTTTATTTATGTAATCATCCGTATGCACCAACTGTACATTTTATCATTAATGCTATATATTAATAATGCAAGTTTAATTTGGTTAGATGATATATCAATCAGTGAAATACCCTCAATTTTTTACGTATTTTATTTTTCACTTACTTCTTCAAATTTTATGTATTTCATTCACTTTTATAAATTTTAATTTTTTATTATTTATAAAGTTTATGAATGATATGTACTATGTTTATAAACAAATTTAATTTTATATTTTTAAATGCATTTTCTAAAAATTGTTTAAAGGTAATAGGAAAATAAGAAAGAGAATTTAAAAACATAATAACTTGAAATTTGGAAAAAAATTATAAACAAACATAGCCATATAATTTATATTTGAAGAATATTATTACTTTATTTATATGCATACAAATGTCTCTCTCAATTCAAATTTTAGTATATTTATTTTTTGTCTCTTATTTGAACGATTGATATATAATTTACAATTAGAGTTAATTAAGCCAATTTCTCTTTCTGAGTTGACATAATTTCTAACTATACCTTTTTTTTTATTTTATAAAATTATTTCCTCTATATTTTATAAATTTATATATTTTTTTAGTGTTTTAGATGAAAATTAACGATGACATTAAAAAATAAATTAACTTTTTAAATTTGCATTTGACTTTTATTTTTGAAAATTTTTAGACTATTTTATAGAAAATGATATCTTTTATAATACATCAATTATTTATAATAAATTAGGATATTTAAATCAATAAATTACAATTATTGGTATTTAAGTTTTTTTTTTTTAATTTTCGAACCAAAAAGTTAAATTTAGACAGCATAATAAAAATAATTAATTTTTTAATGACAAAATCACTTTCGATCTAAAATTTTAATAGAATGGATGGATGTAAATATTTCAAATATAAGAGGAAGGGCTTTGTAAGACCAAAAGGACCACCAGAGGTACAATTTGTAGTTTTACTGACTCGTAGAGAATATTAGTGTAATAAACCCTTACATTTACAAATATTATTTCTTGTTAAAATAATCTTGTACATGTAAGCATCAATACGAAGCAGGCGGTGGCGGAGCGGCGGAGGGACTGCGGCCCACCCCATTGCCATTAATAAGCGGAAGAGGGTGGTTGACTACGATTGAGACATACTTTAAGAAAAATACATAAATACTGTCTAAACTTTTCTGGGAGACGTGTCATCAATCATCGTAGACCTCGGAAACGCGTATGTAACCATTGAAAAGTCAAAGTCGATGGATTGGAGTTTCATTTTCCTCCATTTTTATAACTCACCCGCTTAATTAATTACGCTTTCATTGTTAACTCCCAGCAACTAAATAATAATAGTAAGCATAAGAATGAGAAGGGGGAAGGAAAAAAGACGGAGTCACGCACAAGCTTAATCAGCCCATTAATAGTAATCTAAATCCCACGCCATCGAACACAGAGAGACTAATCAATTGTGGAGTCAATCAAATGCTTAGCCATCACGCCCGATTCCGCCGTTGTTAATATTCAACGAATCACAATATTAGAAGTTTCCATTCAAATTCAAAATCCGATTGCTAGTTGCTTGAGAAATGAATTTGACCTTGAAATATCCGAGTACATAAATACTACGAGAAACTCGTTTTAATGGGGTAAAAATAAGAAAGACAAAAACAATTAAAAATATGAACTTCCAACGCAATTATTGTCGTGACCATAATTAATGTGTAAGAACAATTAAAGCCCTACTAATTGTTGACAAATTTTCTACACCCTTTAGCCTAGTGCTGAAATATGGCACAACCCTTGAAACGATGAAGTGTAGCCCATAAATAAATGTAATAGAAAGAGAAATCTCTTTACTGATCACCAAAACCCTGTTGTGCAATTGAATATTTGAATATTATTATGGGGTATGGCAAAGTACGTAAATTTATCCCTGGAATTGATTTTGTTCTTGTTACTGTGAAAAAAGTCAATGAGTCCAACAACGAACGCGCAGTTGCTATTGGAAAAAAGAGCGAGGCCATAGAAAAGTCTGCTCGCTTTTTTTGTTTCTCTTAATTAAAAAGTCCCCGCTGTCTCCTCTGCCTCTCCACCATTACGCATATGAAGGGGACAATCGATTCTTGACACCCAAACAAATTTAAGTTCTGATTTCGTGGGGTTTTGACAGATATCTAAAGATTCAATAGCCTTCTTGGATTTACATCTTTTTACTTGCTTGATCACAAGAAATCTGTCAATCTGCCCATGGGCAATTTTGCGCATTCTTTTTTGACTTCGTAGTCTGTTTCTTTCAATTCCATTTCATTCTTGATTCCGATAGGGGATCGGAGGTTTTTAATTCTCTTACTCCGAGATTCTCCTGTGCCCATTTCTCTTCACCAGAGTTCCAGTTTTTTAAATTTTCAAATTTTTTCGTTGGATATTCTTTCCATGATTGTCCTTGCCTTTTGAAATTTCTCGCAATGCTGTAAGGCTTTTTCAGTTTTTGTGCAGATTAATGCATGCCCATTGTGTACCATAGGTTTCCCACCCAATAACTCTGAATTCTTGATGTAAAATCTTTATTGAGAGCGTTTGTCGTTGTTTTTCCTTTGAGGAACTAAGTTGAAACAAGTCCTGCCTTTTACGGATTTTTCGCTGAATATGAAGTTGTTAGTCCGTGTGATTGAAGCTAGAAACATACCGCCCCTAGACCCAAATGGGTTCAGTGATCCATATGTAAAGCTACAGTTAGGGAGGCAAAAGTTCAGGAGTAAAGTAATAAAGAAGTGCTTGAACCCATCATGGTGCGAGGAATTCACTTTTAAAGTTGATGACTTGAATGAAGAGCTTGTCATATCTGTTTTGGATGAAGATAAGTACTTCAATGATGATTTTGTTGGTCTGATCAAAGTGCCCGTCAGTCAGGTCTTCGAAGCCAAAGACAAGTCTCTTGGCACCTCTTGGCACACCTTGCAGCCTAAAAATAAGAAGGCCAAGAACAAGGAGTGTGGTATTCTGTCTTCTTTAACTCTAGGCTTTGCTCTTTGAAAATTTTCTTATTTTGTGTGTCGATGGATGCCGAATTTGACTTTTTGGGTTTTTTTTATTTAATCGGGAAGGCCTAATTTGACAATTGATTTGTGAACAATAGTTGCACTTGCTCCATTTAATAGTTACTTGGCTTAATTGTTGTCTGGTGAATGTTTGGTGGGTGATTCAGTTATCAGCCTTTTTCTTTGCATCTTATTTGTGGGATCTGGTTGCATGAGTTGGTAGCAAGGATAGTTTCTGTGATTCTGGAGTCTTGATATAAGTTTTTTAATCCTAATTGATAAATGCTTTATGTTAATAGGTGAAATTCTTTTAACCATCTGTTTCTCCCAAAATAACTCAATATTTGATCCGCCACCCACAAGTGATCCTGCAACATTGTCAAGAAAATATGGTGATACAACATCAGACTCATCTTCTAGGTCTTCCCCTACGAGAACATCAGAAGAAGTTGCCTCCTTTAAGGAGGAAAAATCGCATGCACAAACATTAGCAAGTCGAATTGCACAAATTTTTAATAAGAATGTGGATTCGGGATCTGTGAGTTCTGTTGAAGGACCTGATTCATCAAAATTACCCAAAAGTATGAATTCGGAGGTTCTAGAAAACAAGTCTGAGGAGCAAGTTTCACCAGTTGACTTTGAAGAATTATTGAAAAATGTGGAGACGACAGATCAGGGAGGTGAAGTTCCTAGTAGTTTATCTGGAGGGGTAGTTCTTAACCAGTTGTATGGGATAGCACCTCGAGAACTGAATTCATTACTCTTTTCACCTGATTCGAACTTTTTGAAGTCTTTAGCAGATGTACAGGGATCCACTGATATGCAAATAGAACCCTGGAAATATGAAAATGATGGTCAGAGCCTGAAAAGAGTAGTTTATTATACTAAGGCTGCAACTAAACTGATTAAAGCTTTGAAAGCTACAGAGGAACAAATATATTTGAAAGCTGATGGTAAGGCTTTTGTTGTATTATCCAGTGTGAGTACTCCAGATGCTCCATATGGGAAAACTTTCAAGTCAGAAGTGCTTTACTGCATTACACCGGGGCCTGAGCAGCCATCAGGAGAACAGTCTTCTCGACTAGAAATTTCATGGCGAGTTAACTTTTTGCAGAATACTATGATGAAAGGTATGATTGAAGGCGGAGCAAGACAAGGTATAAAAGAGAGCTTTGAGCAGTATGAAAAGTTGCTATCTCAAATTGTGAAGCCACTTGATCTTAAAGATACAGGTTCTGAGAAAGATCAGCTTTTGGCATCTCTTCAAGTGGAGCAACAGTCTGATTGGAAATTGGCTGTTCAGTACTTTGCTAATTTTACAGTAATATCTACCATTTTCATGGGGTTATATGTGCTCCTGCATGTATGGTTGTCCATGCCTAGTACAATTCAGGGCCTTGAGTTTGCTGGTTTGGACTTGCCTGATTCAGTTGGTGAATTGATAGTCTGTGGAGTATTGGTGTTGCAAGGGAAACGGGTTCTGGAATTGATATCTCGCTTTATGCAGGCCAGAGTGCAAAAAGGTATCCTACCATTTTAATTATTCAACTGAACAACCACAGCGTAACTCAACCATCTTCATGTAAAATAGTACTAATCATACCTTACAATGTATCATTTATTTGTATCCTATATAAGGTATACATACTGCATACAATATAATACTCATGCACATATTTATATGTAGTTTCTTCATATCCATTCCATCAGGTTTTTTCTCCTGGTATGTGTGTGTTTCGACAAATATGGTTGCAATTTATCATCTTATTTGGATACGAGATTTTAGGCCCAGGGCCTGTCTACCTTAGCAATTGACCGTGTGATATATTCCTGATGAACTAATTCAATTCAGTATGGAACTTGTGTTGGTTATAGATACTGATCATGGAATCAAAGCCCGGGGGGATGGCTGGTTGCTCACAGTTGCCTTAATTGAAGGAAGCAATTTGGCAGCGGTTGACTCAAGTGGGTTCTCAGATCCTTATGTAGTGTTTACTTGCAACGGAAAAGCGAGAACTAGTTCTATCAAGTTTCAGAAATGTGATCCTCGTTGGAATGGTACATCTACTATCATTTTTGCTCTTTTGCTAGCTATTTGTCTTGATATATTTCTTGCCAAATGGAGGATAATTTTCTAGAATTGTGGAAGAGTTTAGTTGAATGAGTCTTCATTGAGATCAGTGGTTCCTTGCAGAAATTTTTGAGTTTGATGCAATGGATGAGCCTCCATCTGTGCTGGATGTGGAAGTTTTTGATTTTGATGGTCCTTTTGACGAAGCTACATCACTTGGACATGCTGAAATAAATTTCTTAAAGTCTAATATTTCGGATCTGTCAGATATCTGGATACCTCTACAAGGAAAGTTGGCTCAGGCATGCCAATCAAAATTGCATTTAAGAATTTTCTTGAACAATACTAGGGGTAGCAATGTTGTCAAAGATTATATAACTAGTTTGGAGAAGGAGGTGGGAAAAAAGGTAAGTGACCTCTTTTTCATTTTATAAATTCACTTTATAATATCACACTCTTCTTTTGCTTTACATTTACTTGAGCTGGCTCAAATGTTTCACGAAATGTTTGCAGATAAGATTACGTTCTCCTCAAGCAAATTCAGCATTCCAAAAGCTTTTCGGGCTGCCTCCAGAGGAATTTCTCATCAATGACTTTGCTTGTCACTTGAAACGGAGAATGCCTCTGCAGGTAATTAATTTGGTTGATTATTGTAATACCTTTAATCATATTATTTTGTGGTTTTTCTGGTCATGTAGATACTACAGTTATTCTGTTAGCATTACTTCCTCCATTCAGTTAGATATACATGGATTATGGAAACTTCCTACTGTACTGTATCCACCGAATGATGAGAGTTTACCTTGACATTGATGGGGGAAACTGATGTTTGTTGCCAAAGTCCTTATGTTTCTTTGGATATTATTTCTTGGTAACTGATTTACTGGTATGGTTCTAGGGACGTTTGTTTCTGTCAGCAAGAATAATTGGATTCCATGCAGATTTATTTGGTCACAAGGCAAAGTTTTTCTTTCTGTGGGAAGACATAGAAGATATTCAAGTAATACCTCCTACTCTGTCATCAATGGGCAGTCCAATTATTATCATGACACTAAGGCCAGGAAAAGGATTTGATGCACGACATGGAGCAAAGACACAAGATGAAGAAGGCCGGCTGAAGTATTATTTTCATTCTTTTGTATCTTTCAATGTGGCACACAGGTAATTTGAAATATATAAGTTATTTGATAAAACTTTACAGGATTTCCAAGTGACAGCTTTCAGCGGTGGCAATTCATTTTCTGATCTGGAATTCATCTGTCATTCTATCAGTCTAATAGCCATATTTTCCATACTTCAAAGTCTTTAATTTACTCTTCATGTTTTGATTTCTATGGTTTTCTTTCCTATGTTATCATGGATTAATGTCTTCATAACTACTGTTTATATTTAGTTTTTTAAGCCTGGTATATTGGTCTTGTTCAACTTTTAATGTGTTGTCTATTATCTGTTTACGTCTTAGCTTGTTTATGTAATTGTGTAATGCATCTTCGCTTGTGGATTTAATAAACTAGTTTTGATGGAATCGTGAAGAAGCTATTTTGTTTATTTATCCTTCAATGATTCACATGAGTACAGGATGAAGTTTCTGGATGTAATAACCTATTTCACTTTGGGTGTTCCTTCCATCCGCCCAATTATAGTTCCCCGTTTAGAATATAACTTAAGAAAGTTTTTAATATTTCCGTTAAATACCTATTCAAGATCAGGTTTTGGATCTTGTAGGGATTTGAACGTGGAAAGATTACATGTTCATACTATGGCTTGACTGTTTCATCAATATCCAGCGTCATTTTGTATTTCAATCCTGATTTTCTATACATCTTATCACGTTGAACTTGGAGAACTTCAAATTTTTTGTGGATTGAGGACGTACAAATTTGATGAATAGAATTATGACTTTTTTGATCAATTTAAATTATTAACAGATCTGTCAGGTGAATTAATGAAATAATCTAAGAGAATATTGGATTTTTGGAGTATGTTGCTTTTCTACAACAATGCTTTTCTCATAATGTTATTTTTCCATCATCTGCTTCCTATGATACTGCACTGTCGGATGCTACCTTGCTAGAACCATGAAAATTACCCAATTTTAACTTAATTTTATGTGTCACTATTATTATGTCTTTTATAGATCTAGTAACTTCCAACAAATAGTGTTACGGATTAGCAATCAGGAGTCAGATGTACATTGTGTTGCAAAACTATTTCTATGTTCTTGTTCCTTCTTACTATTATTATGGCAACAATGTTTGAGGTCTTAGACGAGATCACATATCCATTGAAACAGCAGTAATAGTCCAGAAAACGTGGAGCAAATATTAGCATAGAATGACACTCATCTTCACCTGAATTCCAATTTGAAGTATTAATTTTGCAAGGGTACTTTTTAATTTTTTTAAGGTTGCGTTGTGACCATATATACTTTAAGAGTTTGGAGAACATTAACATGTAATTGAATTTATGTGATTGCATGTTGTGTTGGTTTAGTTATGTAGGGTCTCTGATGAAAAATGAGAATATCACAAACTTTGTGCCTATTTTTTGATGTAGATAATCTGGACAGAGAAATAGGTAACACCTGCCCAAATAGGAGAGCCTGTAGGACCTTTTAAAATATATAGATGAGAGTGAGAGCATTTCTTGTTCTTTTTCGCATTTGCATTTTTTGTCAAATCTTATGTCTTATTGGATTTTAGCTATCATGTGAGTTCTTGTTTCAATGTATAATTTCTCCAAAAGTTATCTTTTTTGTGGATATTGTCAGAACAATCATGGCACTTTGGAGGGCAAGAGCCTTGACTCCTGAGCAGAAGGTACAAATTGTAGAGGAAGAATCTGAAGCTAATGGTGCCCAAACTGCTGAAGAGGATTCCATGGGTAAAAACTTGCCAGCTACAGAGGAGGAACTCGGGGCTAAAAGTGTAGTAGATGAAGAATCTGAAGCCAAAACCCTTCATACTGCAGATAGCGGGTCTTTTCTGGGAGTTGAGGATGTTAACATGTCTGTGGTTTACTCTTCTATCCTATCTATTCCTGTGAGTATCCTCCTACCACGGCCATGCACATGAAAAAAATGATTTATTTCCAATTCTCTCTATTCCTTGTTTATTTTTTTTGTTAAAATAGTGGTGGGCAATTAACATACAAATGGACTGAAAACTCTTAATTGGCCACTTCAGACAAGTTTCTTTATGGAGTTGTTCAGAGGGAGTGAAATTGACAGAAGGGTCATGGAGAGAGCTGGATGCCTTGATTATTCTCACAGCCCTTGGGAATCGGAAAAACCAGATGTGTATCAGAGGCAACTTTATTACAAATTTGATAAGCATGTATCCCGTTATGGAGGAGAAGTCACCAGCACTCAGCAAAAGTCTCGTCTTTCTGGCAGAAACGGTTGGCTCATAGAAGAGGTCATGACTCTCCACGGGATTCCACTTGGTGACTATTTCACAGTATGGGCGTTGCCATTGGACTTGCTTCTTTAGTCTTGTATTCTTTGTTTTGCTTTTCTCTGTTCATTTTTTCCTCCTTTGCCAGCATTTTTGATCAATATCTGATACTTCTGTGCAGCTTCACCTAAGGTATCAGGTTGAAGATTTACCATCAAGATCCGTAGGTTGCAGCATTCAAGTATACTTTGGAATTGCGTGGTTGAAGTACACCAGACATCAGAAACGGATCACAAGGAACATTGTGAAAAATCTGCAGCAGCGCCTGAAGGTCATGTTTAGTGTATTAGAAAAGGAATATGTTTCAGGGGCATAGAGATTCTTCATGGTGTCAATTTTAGTGTTGGCAAACCAATCCAGATAAAATATTTTTTTTCAGAAGCAGCATGTCAGATTGCTGCTGGATTCTCGTTGAGCATCTCTAATTCTGCCATGACAAGAATGAAACCAGGCTACCAAATGCACGTGCTTGATGTGTGCATCCAGAGTTCCTTCTGAAATTACATCATTATCAGGCATGCTTGGCCTCCTGGTAAGACTTGTTTTTGCACAATGCAAGCAGCAACTGGGATGGACATGCAGGATCCCACTGGCTTCTGATAACGCACTGACCCCATTCAAGGGCAAATTTAGCTTGGCAACTGAAACTGAGCAGTTTAGGGGGTGGAGAAGGTTGCAGTTCAATATCTTGTAGGTATTTCATTATTTCTGAATATCTGATTGTTGTAGCAGCAAAAGTTGTACCTCTTGTAATACAAGTTTTATTCTTTCATGTGTCTGAAGCCCAAAATAACTGTAAATTGTTTCATTGGAAGATTTTGGGAGTGTACAAGTTTTGACATCAAATATGAAAGAATTTCTTCTGCAATGAAGGTCGCGGAATTTTGCCTGTTGTTCGGGCAGGAATGTGTCTTCAGTTCCTTTTAGTTTCCGGTAGACTCATTGGATTTTTAAAGTAATTATCTGCAGTTCAGGAAATTAGGAAAATCAATCAATAATGAGAATTGACTTGCTGCTGCTGTTGACGATCAAGCTAAATTTGAAATATGTATTTGTGTCAGCCAAAAAATTTGGTTTTGATGGGCTAAATTATAAGACAAGCAGAGCCCTGGAGGCATCGGTTTCTTGCCCTCCATGGGTGGAAAGAATGAAATGCAATGGCCCAAATGTGTAAAATTCCCTTTTTACCCGCTATATGCCCGCTCTGTTTTCCTCTGCTCTCTGTCGTCCATTTCCTTTCTCCCCTCTTTCTAACGCAGTGTTCAGTTTCCGAACATTGTATCGAACAATTTCACCAACTTCAGGGTTTATTTTCATCCCATGCAATAAATAAGGAGAAGCAGTTTTGGGTCACAGGTAGTGAAAGTGCATCTTATTTAAGAGTAATTTTGCTCGTTTTGAAAAAACTGTTGAGATTGGGTTCTTGTTACTTGTACTACTCTTCTGAATTCTGTGTCACAATATTGTTTAGGTGTTTTACGAGCACCAGTGCTGTTACGCATTTTTAAATTCTTACTTTCTATCGCTACAGCATAGAATCATTGGGAGTTGGGTACTTTATGGGTGGCTGACATTGAAAACTCGGCAGAAATCTGTTTGTGCTTTGATTTTTTATATTTTTTTTCTTGGTCTGAGCTAGTCTTTATCTGGTGGTACTGTGATTTAGTATTCTGTGGTACCTGACTGGAGCTGTGACAGGATTTTGTATGAGAAGATCCAGCCATAAACTATTTATGTAAAAATGGGTCTTGATCGTTCCAAGAAAGTGCAGTCTTTGGAACCTTCTCGGTCACTGCAAATTCCACCACTAATGCAGCCACACAAACTGCTTTCAAAGAACGAATCAAGATCAAGGATCATATCTACAAAACCAATGGCTGAGAAAGGAAAGTACCATGGATGCTGCCCCAACACTGGTTCCAACTCAACAAGTGACTCCGGTCGGAGGGGGCCAGTCAACTTGGCAGCCTCCTAATTGGGGGATTGAGCCACGCCCTGGTGTTTCTTTATCTTGATGTTTTGAAAGGTTTGAATGTGAGAAGGCATATCTTTGTTAGGCAGTTTCAAGTTTGTGATTTTGTGCTTGATCATCAGTCTACACTTTGCCGACATGCAGCTGTCGTTCCACACAAAAATAGCTGGTTTGAGAGTATCCTCATCTTATTGTTCAATGATGATTACGTACTTTGTTTTTCTTTTTATATATAAATATAGGCGTACTTTTTGCTGATATAACAAAATAGTCATAGCTAGAATAAATTTTCCTTCACCGCCTTTGCACCTATCCTATCCCAAAATTTGTAGTGATACATCGTTGTTGACTCACGGTAGTTGGGCACTTTCCTTGGTTTCTTAAAGTATAGGTGGGACTTTCAGATGCAGTTTGTTTGTTAGAAGAACACAGACAAAGTATATGAGAATGAGGTGGTGAAGTTATTTTGGTTAGTTTGAGCTCTCCCATGTTTGCAATCTTGTTTAGACAGTGATATAGCACGGCATCATTGCTTGTTTATCTCAAGTGTCAGACATAAATTCAATCATCACTTTATTATGACAAGAGTCTACTTTTGTTTTACAGAAATTATTTGATTCTCGGCTTATGAAAACTCGTCGTTTTAATTGTAACAATGCAAGTTGAATGTGTATGGAATTATCTGTATTCAACTTGAGAAAAAATATTAGAATAATCGATGAATATTTGATAATGTTTAATTTTATATTATTCTCTAAATTATAAGTATAGAATATGTAGACTCCTATTTTGTGTAATTAGAATTCATGTCAACTTGTATCCTTATTTGGCTAACAATGATTTGTTTTATGGTTCAATGCACTAAAACTTTAAATGCAGATATACAAATGTCGAGATATGCCAATTCCTACTGTTCTGTGTATGGAACTAAGTATCACATTATGTCATTTTAAGTAGTGTTTAGTAAGAGAGTATCGAATGAAACTTGCGATTGTTGTTTGGTTTATTACTATTAAAATTGAAATTAGATAGTCACATCCAAAAATTTAAAATTTACTAAATCCTTAATAAAATGGAAGGTTTTAGAAAAATCCAAACATGATTCCATATATTTAATTTAAAATATATAAGCTATATTAATTTAATAAGTATATAATACATACATTAAATATAATTAAAGCTAATGTTTGTACTTTGCTTAATTACATGTAAAATTTCTAAATCAGTCTTATGAAAAAACTTTTGTTTTTTTTTCTTTTTTAATGTATTTTGTTCTTATATATATATATATATATATATATATATGTATGTATTTCCTTCTATCTTCCATTTGGCTTATTAAATTAGTATTATTTTTATTTTTTAACTTTTTTTTTATTTCTCTTCAATTGCTTAATATATTTTATTCTCTTTTTTATTATTTTTTTCCTATCACTCATCTGACTTTATTTTATCTTTGTTATTGATTTTTTTAAGATTTTTTGGCCAAACTATTTATGTACTATTAAATGATACTTTAAACTTTAAACTAACTATTTTTTCTTTTTTCTTATTTACCTATTATTGTATAACATTTATGTTTCTTTGATATTCTCTTTTCTTTAACAATTTTATTTTTATTAATCAAAATAGAATAATTTTATAGTATATTATAATTAATAAAAATATTAAATTTATAAACAATTTACGTATGCAATGTTTATTTTTTAATTTATATAAATCGAGATTGAAATTAAAAAAATTTTCATATCTCATATCGAAAGAGAATGTTTTCAACCAAACAGATGTATTAAAAAAAATAACTCTATTTCAAATCTGAGTTAAATGATTCCAAATTCAATTTTGATTCTATTGTACTAACCAAATGGCACCTTAGTTCGTGTGTCGGAAATGTGAGCATGCAAGCCAACCCTTTTGAGCTATTAGTGAAGGGAGAAAATTTTAAAAAAAATATGGGAAATCCTAATTTATACGTTTTATTTGGCCAGTAAAATAATATAATGAGATTGTATTGAATAAAAAGGTACACAGTCTATCATTCTTCTCCAGGTGTCTAATTATCACACTTTCTTTATGTAATTATCTGTGAGTACATGAGGCGATTTCGGAAATTTAATTTGTCAATAAAATGCATTAGGACTTTAATTTTTCGTAGTTATTGATGATCAATCATCAGCACTTCGAAATTATTAAGTACGAGAACTATTAATTAGGTAATGAAGCAAAAGTGAGCATCTTAGCAACTGAATGACAACTATGGCGGCATTCTTGATTGATTGAAAGGAAAATAATTGTAGAAATAATCTGGAGAGATGCCTAAAATAATATGAAATATTTATATTTATTTTATATCAAATTTTATTTCTAAATATATTTATTTTTAAAACTTATAAACACATCACAAAATTAAATTTGTTAAATAGACATATACACGTCAAATTTTTTACACAATAAATTTCACAGTTTGCTACGATAATTTTGACATAAATTTCAAGTCAAGCTTGAAATATCAAGTGAACCATATTTTTAAAATTCAATTATGATATACAAATAAAAAATGATTACAGGGAAAATAAAAATTTGAAGGAAAAAGAGTAAAATATATTCTTCAAATTTGTGACATCCCAAATAAGAAAATTATTTTTTGTATTAATAGTATTTTATAATTCACACACACACACACAAATAAAGTATTAATATTTATATATAGTATACTCCACACACACACACACACACACACACAAATAAATAAATATATATATATATATAGAGAGAGAGAGAGAGAGATATATATATATATATATATATGTATATGGATTTTTTGCACAACCAGTGAATTGCAAATGTTTACACTTTAACTATGCTATAGATTTCAAACCAAGAACCTTAGAATATCTATTTAGATCAATTTGATTTGAATTTTGCTATTGAAGAAATTAGATCAATGCCGGGAATTAAAACTTCAACTAATTCTACGATCCCTAATTTAAATTGAACATTTATTGTACATTTATCATAAAATCTTTTTATATATTAGAAAACTTATCTTGACAAAAAGTGAGATTTAGTAAAATGGAAAATATTATATTGATCTTTTAGAAATTTAATTAATGTCTGTAATTTGTTTTTGAATTTTTTGTACTTTCAAACTATCTAGTTAATTTTTTATATTTAATTTTATTGTTAATTTTAATCATAAAAAATTATAAATTATTAAAAATAAAACATATGGTTTTTAATACTTTTAAATTTCTATATTACATATTTGCAATAAGAAACCAATGTTAGATAAGCATACTAGAATTTTATTCATCATTGTTGAGAATAAAGTCTTAATTCAGCCTTAGTTAATATAAAATAAAGTCTTAATTATATGTTAAATATAGATATTAAATAAAATAGTTAAATGTATCTAAATAATTTTAAGAGTCAGAATTTAATAAAACTACTAATAAGTAAATAGCTGCTATTAAATGGATTAATTAAGAATTACATAATTAACCTTTGAAAATTAACTATTTAAATTAGGAAAGATTATTTTAAAATATTGTTTAAGGATAGAATAGGACATTCAAAAATTACAAGAAACCATGTGAAAAACCCGCCCTTTTATATAAATATAAATATAAATATAGATATACATATAGATTGGTATAAATAGATTTGGATATAGATATAAATAGTCTGGACATACACGGGCTTTTACATCGAAAATATGATTCAAAGATTGTAGGAAGAATTATTTCTATAAAAATGGGATTTGGAGAGTAAGAATATTTCATGCAATATGGAGAATATTGGAGAATAGAGACTTACCATTAAGAGTTGATTCTACAAGTGATTTTAGAAAGGCATTCTACCTTATGGTAGTGATTTATTTCCTAATTATTTGTATTCTATAATTATGGTTGAAATTAGGTTAAACAATTACCTTGTTTAAATTAGGCTTGGAGCAGTATTGTTAGTGGCTCACTGGCTGCCCATAGACGACACGGACAGCAACCACTTTTCCCCCCTTGTAATGGTATTAAGGCTTGTTTGGTTGTTCTCTTTTATTGCAATAAAGATTGTTTGTTTTGCCCTCAATTTTCTTGCCTCCTTAGTTAATTTCCCAACCTTATTTTTTTCTTGTTTGCATCCAAATTTCAATATTATGGTATCAATGACACTTGATTGGATTTGTGGTCATAGCAATCAATAGCAATTTTATTACCCAACTTTCCTTACCAGTATTTAAAGGTAGCAACTATAAATTTTAGAGCTTCAAAATGAAGACTTTATTCAAATCACAAAAGTTATGAGACTTGAGTATAATGAAAGAGATGATGAGGCAAAATTAAAGGAGAACAAGAAGAAAGACAACAAGGTGTTATTTTGTATATAACAAGCTGTCTATAAATCTAATTTTTTAAAAATAGCTGGTGCTTCTACAACAAATGAAGAATGGAGAACCTTAAAGATGGCATACCATAGCTCATTTACCATTGTAAGAATTAAATTACAAACTCTGAATTGTAAATTCCTAAACTTGTACATGAAGTGCTGAAAGTGAGCAAGAATTCATGATCGCGATTGAGGGCTTGGTCAACCAAATGTGGTCCTATGGCTAGGAAGTTTCCGAACGCATCATTGTATCAAAGGTACTTCCTAATCTCTCTCTTAAATTTGATCATATTATGACAGTAATAAAGGAATCAAAGGATTTGACAATATATACTTTTGATGAGTTAATGGAATCATTACAATCTCATGAAACAATGATCAACAAGATAAAGGAGAAAGTGGAGGAGAAGACCTTTTAGGAAAAAGGTGAAGATTGTAAGGACTATGACAAAGGAGCTAGAAGTGACAAAGGTAAGAGAAATCAACATGATGAAGATAACTTCAATGAAAAAGTTAGGGATTTGGACCAAAAATTGAACAAAAATATCCAATGTTTTAATTGCAAAAAGTTTGGACATACAAAGACCAATTTTTGGCAGAAGAATAAACCAAAAATTATTTGGTAAAGACTAATGAACATAGTAGGCTATTTATAGCCTACTTAAACTCTAAAGATACAAAGGATGAAGTGTGGTTTGTGAATAGTAGGTGTTCAAACTACATAATTAGCAAGAAGGATCTCTTTAAACATCTTGAAGAAGATCAAAGGAAGCAAGTGAAACTAGAGAATAACCAAGAAATCTATGTAGAAGGCAAAGGCATTATAGCCATTCAAACTTGCTAAGATAAAATTAAACTCCTCTTGATGTTCAATTTGCATCTAACTAGGCACACAACTTACTTAGTGTTGACAATTAGGGGCAACTAGGTACACTTAAATGTTTGATGATGATGAGTACATCACTAAGGAGAAGCAATCGGGGCAAGTGACGGCAAATATCCAAATGGGCAAGAATAGGATATTTCCACTTAAGGTGTCAAAAGTGAAGGACTTTACACTTGTTGCGGATGAACACAATGAGCCAATGACATGACATTCGAGATATGGGCATCTTAATATCAATATACTACAATTGTTAGAGAAAAAAGATATAGTTTTTGACTTATCCAAAATTCAATCTTTAGATACTTGTGAAGGATGCAGCTATAGGAAGCAAAATTGGAAGCCATTCCCTAAAGGAAAGGCTTGGAGAGTCAAAGAGAACTTAGAGTCGGTGCATACAAATTTTTGTAGATCAAGGAGGACTAAGTCACGTGAAGGGAGTTATTACTTCTTTCTCTTTATGGATGATTTCTCTAAGATGAGTTGGGCCTATTTCTTGAAAACAAAAGGAAAGACGTTTGAGAACTTCAAGAAGTTCAAAGTAATGGCAGAGAAGTAAGACGGTACAAGCATCAAGGTGTTACACTTAGATACAGGAGGTGAGTTTTCATCTAAAGAACTTTCTCAATAACTTGATACTAATGGCATTCTAAGAGAATTTTCTACACCATAAACTCCAAAGCAAAAATGAAGTTGCCGAGAGAAAGAATAGGACGGTTGTGAAAAAAGCGAGAAGCATGATGAAAGAAAAAGACTACCAAATAGCTTTTGGGCAGAAGCCATAGCCACCTTTTTGTATTTGTTAAACTCCTCACCAACAAAAGTTGTTCAAGACCAAACCTTCTACGAAGCATGGAGTGAAAAGAAGTCATTCATAAAATACTTCAAAATCTTTGGGAGCCTACGTTTGGTTAAAAAAAAAAAGGGCAAGAGACACAGATTAGATGAGAAATCAATTAAATATATTTCTGTTGGCTATTGCAATGATATAAAAGCCTATAAGCCGTATGATTCTACTAGCAATAAAGCAATTGTTAGTAGGAATGTTATTTTTAATGAACATACAATTTGAAATTGGGAAAGGAGGAAGAAATCCCATAACAAGAAACTTGGAAGAACAAAAATGGCATTTTGTTGCAGGAGGAGTTGCGATTTCTAGTAGAGGCCCACAACTGCAAGATGGAAGCTCACAACCACACGAAGCAGTAGCAGACCCATAGTTTAACTCGCGATCGTGAGCGGAGGAATTGCAATCATGATTCATGATCCAACCCTTCACGACTGTGACCAAGCTCACAACAGCTACACACTTAACTACAATAGAAAGGTGTTAGTGGAAAATATGCACTACTGTACAAGAGTAGCAACGACAGACAACACAAGATGATGACTTTGATGGTGATACACTTCCATGAAACAATTGCCTTATCAACAGTGGAAACATAATATATGGTGAGGACTTTAGTGGCATGTCAATGTATTTGGTTGATAAGGATATTACTTGATTTGCAACAAAGGCAAGAATAAGAGACTAAGTTTACTATTATAATGACTAAAAATCCAACCTTTTATGAAATAACCAAGTATATTAAGTAAGGTATCACTTCATTAGAGAATTGATGAATAAAGATGAAGTGATTATGGACTTTTGTAGCATCGAAGTTCAAATGATAAATATTTTCACTAAAGCATTAATAAGTCCAAAGCATGAATTCTTCACCACATTACTTGAAGTATGCAACTTTAAATTAAGGAAGAGTGTTGAAAATTGTTTCAAAGTTCATGGGAAGAATTGTTTCCATAAAAATGGGGTCTTTGAGAGTAAGAATATTTCATGCAAGTTAAAGAATATAGAAGAATAAAGACTTACCATGAATAGTTGATTCTAGAAGTGATTTTACAAGGGCTTTTTACATTATAGTAGTGATTTATTTCCTCGTTATTTGTTTACCTTAATTATGGTTGAAATTAGGTCAAAAAATTACTTTGTTTAGATTAAGTTTGGAGTAGTACAAATAGTGATTCTTGGGTGTCCATAGAAGACACGGACATCAGCTTCTTTTCCCCTATTGTAATGGTATTAAGGCTTGTCTGGTTGTTCTATTTTATTGCAATAAAGATTGTTTGTTTTACCCTCAATTTTCTTGCTTCCTTAGTGAATTTCCCAGCTCTATTTTCGTCTTGTTTGCGTTCAAATTTCAACATTTATTTTACTCAACGCAGTTTATTTAACCCCCAAATACATTACCACATCTCACGTACTGCTAATATTTTGAAAAGTATGCTGTGGCAGTGGTGATTGGGGAATGCAGAGATTGACATTAAGACGAGAAAAAACAAAGCCATGTTTGATGGAGATTGGACCGACTTAAGCCATGTATATGTAGAGGGATTTGACCGAATTTTGCCCAACCCACTGACGTGTTCGGTGTTTGGTGACGGGGCTTCAACCAGCAGGGTTTAGTAGCGCTGCTACCGCTCATGCCAGCCTGGTCTCGAAAGTCAAAATCTCTTCACATATGGCATTGATGTATATATGATTATGACTAATAAATAATGTATGAATGAAAAAGAAAATTGATATTCAACTGGTGCACATACATGTATATATAACTAGTAAAGAGCATGTATTCAAATTTTTGAATTTTATTTAAATTATTTAATAATGCAACATTTTGAAAATAATTAATTACTTCTAATATAAAATATAAACTCCAACTTAGTACTAATTACATTATTAAATTTATTGAAAATATTAAAATCAAACTTAATCTGCATAAAATCTCACATAATTTTATTAATTTTCTTCCTTGATTTTGATAGGGCCTTGCCTTTTCCTTTGTTCTTTTGTTTGTCTTTATTTATTTATTTTTTTATAGAATTTTCAAGAGTCTCTTAATTATCACTTTAAGTTTTAATATCTAAAACTGGTAAATTTACATATGAATTATTTATATTTATTTTATTTGAAATTTTATTTTAAAATATATTTATTCTTAAAACTTGTAAACATGTCACACAATCGATAAATTTCACATTCTTGTACATGACATGAATTTCAAGCCAACCTTGAATTTTTCTCGGCTCCCATTGGAAAGAAATAACAAAATAAAGTAATTATTTTTCTCAAGATACCAAAAAAAAAATAAAAAAATCACACTATCTGAAAAAATAAACGAAAAATAGTGCTTGAAATGACATATCAAGAAATAATAGTCACGAAGGCAATTATTACGAATATAAAACAAGGGAATGAATATTTTGTCGTGTTAACATGGGACACGGGTATCTTAGAATATTAGGCGAGAGCCCACGTTGCCAAAATTTTCAGCACAACATCCGAAATGTGGTGGCACCTACTTCACTTAGCATGATTCCTTTAATAATAATAACAACAATAATCTATACAATATTATTTAGTTAATAATAAATTTTGTTACATAGTCAAATTACACATTTGTACTTACTTAAAATTCTTTTTTATTTTTTAATCTTTTTATTTCTTACTTTTGTTTTAACTTAATATTTCATTTGTGTCCTCTCATAATTTTTTTCTCTTTCAAAAATTTTTAATATTTAATTTTCTTATTTTAAATATTTTTATATTTTTAATTATTAATATTTTTATTTTTATTATTTAAAATAAAATAAATTTATACTTTATAAATAAATTTGCATACACACAGAGTGTGCATCTGTCCTAATTCAACTCATCCGAACTATAATTTACAATTGCTTGATCATTGAACTCTTTCATTGAACCTTTTTTTCACGAATAAATAAATATATGGTAATCAGCATGGGTTTGAAGACTTGAACTAGTAAGAGCCAAGAATTACAGAGAAATGAAGTGAATATGGCATCTCTCAAATCTCCACTGAGCCACCATTTTCGGTCAACCAGTGCTTGCCTGTGTTTCCGTGTTTGGGGAAGGGCTATAACTCGGGAGCACATTTCTGGTAATAATTAAAAAGGGTGACCTGGACAGTTGGATACCCAACAATAATGACATCTTTCGTTGGAGATTATGTGTGAATGATATCTATGAATATTGTTATCATTATCATCATCATCAATTCCTTGTCATCACAGCATCGCATCTTCTTCGGATAAGCAGACATGAAAGAACATTACAACTACATTAATTAGCCTAATAAATTAAAGCTGTGAATGAGATGATTGCAACTAATAGTTGAACTCTGATGAAATACTAGACATGGATTAATTTAGCATCAACAACAAGTACTAATAGTTGAACTCTGATGATAATACTAGACAAGGATTAATTTAGCATCAACAACAAGTACGAGAGAGAGAGAGAGAGAGAGAGAGGACGAGACAGCAACGGTGCAGGTTGCGCGGCCTCGAAAACCACCAACAATATGAAGGCATGTCAACTCAGATATCACCAGTCTCGGCTTCCGACCAGTCCAATCAAGATATTGCTTATCAGACGGTAGCAGACAAGACATGTGGCCGACCGGAGTACAAGGAAAACAACGAACCATCAAGGAGATGTAATGGAGAGAACTATGACGAGAAAGTGTTCACAGGATCTTTCAGTACAGTGCCACCACATTTTTCCAACAATTGGTGGCGGAGCTTCCCCACTGCCCACTCGCTTTGCATGCTAAAAATAAAAGTACGTCAGTTACACGTAAAAGCTATAATCATATTCATACATTGCATGTAAGGGTGGAAAAGGTGCGGTAGGTTTTATCTATTTAATTACTTTTCCTAACTTTCATGGTGAAAGAGATTGTTCTTTGTCCCTTTTTCCATGTTCAAGTAGAGTATCATTAGCTTTCAGTTTGATGCATTAATAATTAGTATGCTGACTACGAGCACGTTTCTTTTTTAAAACCATAGGATGTATTATGGTAGGGTTTTTCCCTTCCTGTTAAACTGGTCCCATATGAATAATTGCTTCTCACCCCCCTTCCTCTCCCTCCTATATTCTCTGCCTCTTCCTCTTCCATGTGAGTGATAAGTCGAAACTGTGTTTAATTTGTTCACGGTGACGTAGTTACATGCAAGAAGCAACTGCATGACTTTCCTTCTTTAGGGTCTATAATATCAAGTTCCTTGCCCATTCATATATATTTATATATAATTAGTCTCTTGTAATCAATTATTTCAGAAATATGGATGGATTGGCTTCTTCAGTTTCTTATTAGCAGCCGGTTTAGAGTTAGAAATACTGTAAACTTGGAGCCACTCGTGGCCCTATAGTTGAACTCAATTTTGTGGTAAGTCCTCTAATTCTTTCCATTGATCGTGAATTATTTATCGCCGTGATACTGAACTAGGAAAGGACATCTAAGTACGTTTACACTTTAATTTGCAGTTTTGGATTCTCATTTTAGGTATATAAACATACATCCCTAGTTTTCAAAAGAATAAGACCTAAAGGCACTTTATATCTTCATGTTATGTTCTGCGTGCTATAATTGCCAAAGAATCAGAGGAAAATATCAGGAAGAATGGTGAAGAAGCTTTATTATCAACTTTCTAGCGCAGCTCCAATGGAGCATAGCCATATTCAGGGAAACTGCAAAAGCTTACATTACAAATTTGATGAGTATCCTTATGGCTTTCAAAATTCCAAAAGGAGAACACCCAAATTTAGGTAAAATAGCACATGAATATATGCAAAGGCCATTGCGACATGGTGCTTTTCTTTGCTTCACAGTTTTATATACGATTGCGCTTCATTATATTCTGATGCTTGGATCCTAATGCATGACGTGTTTTTAGTGCATCACTTAATTCTTTACATTGATAATTTCCCCTTTATTATTTAAAGGAAAATAGAAAAAAAAAAATGCAGCATGCGCCATTATATATTCCATTCATCATCATTTCTTTCTCCCAAAAGCAAGGGTCATTATGAGAAAGATTCCGAGTACCAGATGAAGTCAATGGTGAAAAGTTAAATTCTTCAGCATGAGATTGCATTCTGAATATGTGTAGGTGCATCCCAGTTTTGCCTTAGAATCTTTCCTTGCTAACTGACCCACAAGAAAAATCACCCATCGGCATGCCTAGGGTAAATTTAATTCTGTAGATCTAAGAATTCGTCAAAAGATCATTAGATTTTTGGTGGTGCAAGGCCGTGCGGTTTATCTTTCAATTTTTGGCTAAATTTATTTTTAAGAGCTTATAAAATTATATAGCTTACAACATTGTTTTAGTGCATATAAGTGGATAAATATAATAAGATCATTTTATAAGATTTTATTGAAATTTATAATTATAAATAATTATAAATTTTTTTAATAATGATAAAAATGAAGTAAATATCATTAATATAATATAATTAATAATATTTATTTCATTTTTAGATAAAAAAAAATAAAGTAGGCTATAATATGTCTTTAAAATAATTTAAGAAAAGGTAACTTATTTTAAAGGAGTTTTATATATTCTACATATCTTATTTTGAAACTTATAAGTTCTTTTAACAAAAAATTTACCAAACCTTTTTTAAAAGTTTATAAACTTTCAAACATTTTATAAGATGTTTAGAAGAATTTATAAACTCCCTAACACTTTCTTGCTAATGCATTGTTAACTTCTTTTTCAACTTCTTCTTGCTAGCTAATGCTCGAAGAATTAAACCTTACAGGTAGTCATCCCGTTGGATATCTGTACTGGCTTATCAACTGCTAATCCATTTGTGTTGATCCTCGGCAATAAGAAGCTGATGGGAGGACCCAATTATAAGCAAGAATATATCTTTCAAATTTGCTAATTTCTTTCTATGTGTGCCCAAAGCGCTGAGGAAGTTCTTCTTTCCCTTTTTCTTTACCTGGAGATAATTCCTTCCCTGCCTGTATGTGTAGAAACCAGCTATGGTCTCTCTTGTTGTTCTCCCTTTATTGGGATACGGCTGGCTGAGGCCATTTTCGATAATACATTTCTCTATCTTTTTGTAAGCTCATTCTGATTACCTGTGTCATTTTCAATTCTTTCCCTTCCAAATTCTTGTTCTTTAGGACAGTCTTCTAAGAAGCCCTTGGGCACTTCCCTTTCCTGTTCTTCTAGTCATTTGCGAAAAGTAAACTCTCAAATGAAGATCATCAATGCCTAAGAAAGTTTTGGCTTGGAACTCTTAACCTTTTTTGTTTCATGAGCTAATGCCTGAGTCTTTATTTATTTGTTTGTTTTGCTTGGTTCAATATTCAACTTACCCAGAAAGAAAAATAAACAAAGAACCATTTAGGTCAAGTTAAATAAGTTACAAATAGCCAGCTTCATTTTTTTTATGCTATTTATATAGCCTCAATATATGCATGAAAATCTGAACTAGAACATGAACTTCTTTTGTGAACTGATGTATAGGAGAAAGTAAGTCCGATTTCTATGGTCTGTTGAGTACATTTCTGAGCAAAAACATAATCATCTCCAAATGAAGTTTATGAAGCTTGGAAGCCGACCAGACACCTTCGAGACAGAGGAGGCAACTAGGTATATATCTACTACACATGCAAACTTCTGAAATAATCAGATGACGTTGACTTCGCTTTGAAATTTTCAGGACAGTGGAATCGGAGGTTCCAAGTGACATCACCATTCGGATAAACAAGAGTATCAGTTACCTTCTCCACAAGGTAAAATATAATCATCATCATCATCATCAACAGTAGCATGTCTTTTATTTCACAGATCACTCCAATGGCTGATTCTGTTGGGCCTAACTACAGTATCCTCTTCTTCCGAAATGTGGCCTATTACAACGGCTTTTCTCTGAGTTGGATGATTCCAGCAATGTCACGCTGGACCTTCACGACGTGCCGGGAGGAGAGGAGGCCTTTGAGCTGTGTGCTAAGTTTTGCTATGGGATCACAATCAACCTTAGTGCCCACAATTTTGTGCCCGCCTTTTGTGCTTCAAAGTTCCTTCGGATGACTGAAGCAGTTGAGAATGGAAACTTGGCCATGAAATTGGAGGCTTTCTTCTCATCATGCATTCTTGAAGGTTGGAAGGATTCCATTGTGACCCTGTACAACACTGAAAGAGTGTATGAGTGGTCTGAAAATCTTGGTATTATCAGAAGATGCGTTGAATCAATTGTTGACAAGATACTGGCACCTCCATCAAAGGTCAGATATACATATGCACACAAATATCCTTCCCCGGTTTTCTGATAAACTAATAGCTATAGTAATCATTACGCATAAAAACTTGACATAGATAAAGGTCTCTCCAGGTTACATGGTCTTATACCTACACAAGGCCAGGGTATGAAAAGAAGCGCCACCAACCAGTGCCAAAGGATTGGTGGACAGAGGATATCTCGTTCCTTGACATAAACATGTTCAGATGCGTAGTTGCAGCGATTAAGTCAACAAATATGCTGCAACCACAGCTCATTGGTGAGGCATTGCATGTCTATGCATGCCGTTGGCTGCCAGACATTACAGAAAGTAGGGCCAACGAGAGCTCAGCCACTCGACTAGATGATTCTTCGGAGGGAAAACAGAAAATTCTTGAGACCATTGTGAGCCTGATTCCAGCAGACAAAGGGTCTGTCTCACTTAAATTCTTGCTGAGACTCCTTAGCATCTCAAATCTTCTTGCAGTGTCCCCAGTGACAAAAGCAGAACTCTTGAGCCTTTCTGGGTTGCAACTTGAGGATGCATTGCTTCATGATTTGCTGCTCCCTGATAAATCCCTAAATAACCCAATCCCCAATGACGTTGATTTAGTTAAGACTGTGTTGGAGAGTTTCTTGATGCAGTGGAAAAGACAGACCCCTCCAGATGAAAGCCAAAAAGTGAGATCCATACGTAGGATTGGAAAGCTCATTGATTCTTACCTGCAAGTGGTAGCAAAGGATATCAACATGCCAGTTCAGAAAGTTGCATCTCTTGCTGAAACCCTGCCAGGAATTGCACGGCCCAAACACGACGATCTCTACATGGCAGTTGACATTTATCTCAAGGTATTGACAAAGCTACAAATCTTACGCTCATACATTTTTACATCTGATTCATGCATGGAAATATTATGTTTTTCTGATATCAATTATGTTCGCACGTCCTGTAAAGGAGCATCCTGGTCTGAGCAAAACAGATAAGAAAGGGCTCTGCCGGGTCTTAGATTGCCAGAAGTTGTCACCAGAAATACGTGCCCACGCTGTGCAGAACGAGCGCTTGCCACTGAGGACAGTGGTGCAGGTTCTTTTCTTCGAACAGGAGAAAGGCAATTTAATGACAGCGCATATATCTTCAGAACAACAGGGAGGCAGGCAACAAGCTTAGATCATTAGAGATGGTCCTTGTCACTAAATTAAACTCGAGTACAGATAAGCAGCTCAAAAAAGTCGGGGATTGTACAATTTCAGCGCCTACCACCCTTGGTGAAAATTTGAGTAACTTTGAAGACATGGTGCAACTAAGATCAGAACCAAGCTTTAAAAAAAGGGAAGTTACAGTACCAGAAATCGAGAAGGGAAGGGAGATCAGACGTGAGGGGATTTCTGGAATTCAGGAAAATTCTCGTGACAAGGCTCAAGTGAGGAAAACATCAGAGAAAGCTTACAGCCAAGGCAGAGAAAGATAACCCACAAGATTCAATCCTTTCATAATTAGAGGGGTCAACCTCTGCACATGTATGCAAATTAGAGTGTATAACATTAATATGCATGGTGTTCTCCCGTGAGATCAGTTATTCAATTATCCTTGCATGCTGCAAGTACAAACAGCAAGCTATGTCATACGTTTGATTTCCACAATTGCCCTGATTTCAGCCACCACCTCGAAGATGCCTCGTTCATGTACATGCATGCCGTAATCAAATTTCTCTTGGCTTATCCTTCCCACGAAAAAAACAGGAGATAGCACCACCCGAGAATTTCGCTATTCACGCACTCTGAGTCACTCTTAATATATTTTAAGGCTTCCAATACGCCATACCATATCAATTAAACCCAGAAAATTTACTTCAATGAATTGTTATCGGGTCAGTGAGTCATAATCGTACAGATCACCAGCTTTCACAAAACATTTCTTTCACGAACATTTCCTAACTTAAGCCATCACTTTGCACAAAGCGTACCTTAATTTTTTGTCAAACCCGTTCACAGGTGCATGTTATAAGTTTTTGTGATTTAACGTAAGAGATCCACCAACAAAATGATTTGGGTTCCTATAAATGGGACCCACATAATAAAAAAAATTAAAAAAACTAATAGAAAGGAAGGACAAGGGTGGTGCAACGATGATGCACCGCGCAAGGGAAAGCAGCAGTGAAGTTTCGGGCAAGAGCGGATAGTGAGGAGAGAGAGAGAGAGAGAGAGAGCGAGAGAGTTGCAAGGCTCTGTAATAATAGTTTGATATTGATTTGATGCAATGAAAAATTGTTAAAGTGCGAGAAATGTAAGAAAATTGTGAAATTTTTTTTGTAAATCACAAAATAGTAAAGGTTTGTTCACGATAATTTTGAAAAACATTTGAGTGCCACTATTTTATTTTGAACTCGTTTGTTTTGTTGTCTCTAAAAAGTTTTTAAAAAATTTTCTCTCATACTTCTACTTGTTTAGTTATATAACAATTTTGAAGCCTACATCGTAGACATAACCTACCGAAGAGTGAACCATATTAAAATTATTGTGTCATTATTTATTACTCGTATTTATTTATTACTTGTTCACTTCTTGCCAATATTTTGTGCTGCAAAATGAGAAGGTGTATAGTTTTATTTGACAATTTGAAAAGGATAATATGTATAATCACATTTATAATAAAACTCATGCACAGACCCTATAGAACTGGCAACAATAAATTATTTTATTTGACAAAATTGATCTAAATGAAGTACTAGGAGAGTACATTGATGGCATATCACATAAATGATTTGCAAGGAGTTGTGGAACGGTTGTCAAAGATGGGTATAAAGTTTGACGATGAGGTGGTTGCTTTGCTAGTACTAGCTCCTCTGCCAGAGTTACGGGAAACTTTGAAGATTTTGCTAATGAATTTTGTACCAAATGGTATGATGAGTATGAACTTTGTCAAAAGTAAAGCCCTAAACAAAGAGATAAGAAAGTCGCAAGGTGCTTCTTTATTATATTAGAATGTCCTGGTAACAAATTTCAGGGAAAGACACAAGTTCAGAGGTTAGGAACCAAAAGATAGGAACAGAGAAAGATTAAACAAATATGTCAAAGTTTAATGCCAAACAAATATGTCAAAGTTCAATGTCGTTATTGCAAGAAAAAGAGTCATATACAGAGATTTTGTTGAAAATTTAAAAGTGACCAAACGAAAACCAGAGGTCAAGATAAAAATGAGGATAGTAGTGATGATGAACAAACAAGTGTTGCTGATAGATTCAATTTCATCTATGATAATGATGTTGTCAATCTTGCCACCTAAGAGACCAATTGGATGATTGTCAATAGTGTTACCAGTCACGCAACATCTCAAAAGGAGTTTGTCTCATTGTATACACTTAGAGATTTTAGTGTAGTGAGAATAGAAAATAAGAATTTTTCAAAAGGTGTAGGTACAGGAAATGTGTGTTTGAAGACGAAGAATGACACACGGTTAGTCCTAAAGGATGTCAGACATATTCTAAATATATGCTTGAATTTGATTTCAATAGGCAAGTTAGATGATGAAGGTTTCTACAACATCTTCTTTAATGACCAATGGAAGCTCACGAAAAGATTAATGGTGGTGGCCAAAGGGAAAATATACATGAAGTTGTACTTTATGTAGGCTAAACTCTCCCAAGATATAGTGAATACAGTGGAAAATGACAATGCCATATAAGCAATTGGGTTATATGAGTGAGAAGGACATGACGCATTTGGTAATAGACCTACACTTAATTCTTCCAACAATGATACAAAGACATGTTAAAGATGATGTTAGAGATAATTAGCCAAAGATGGACGATCAACATATTCTCGTATTAGAGGATTTTGATGAGTGTAGTGTTCATAACCAACAGCTAGCTTAAAAGGGTTCTCCAATGATAAGAAAATCTACTAGAGTCCAACATGCTCTGCTAGACATCTTGAAGTTCAGTATGTATTATCGATTGATGAGGGAAAACCAAGAAGCTTTGAAGAAGCTTCAGTGCAGATGAACACTAAGAAATCTATGCAATAAGTGCTTGCATGAAGAGTTTTGAGCTGATGAAATTGCGAAAGGGTAAGATAGCTTTGATGAATAGGTGGATGCTCAATTGTGATGAGCATAGCTTCCAACCACAGTTTAAAACTAGGATAGTTGACAAGATATTCGAGTAAAGAAAAGAAATAGATTTTGATAAGATTTTCTCATTGATGATGAAGATGACATCCAGTTGGATAATTCTAAGAGTTAGCAACAACACTGATGTATCCCCTATTTTTCAAGAGGGAGACATTTGATGTGGTTCTCTCCAAATGAGACCCACGTAATAAAAAAAATTAAAAAAATAATAAAAAAAGAATAGGAAGGGTGGCCCAAACTCCTCTATAAATAGAGGAGAAAGTAGCAATAAAGCCACAGCCAAGGTAAATGGGCAAATGAGTGAGTAGAAAGAAAGTTGTGAGGCTTTGCAATAATAACATAATGCTATTTTGGTGTGTTGGAAAAATTGCCAGACCAGAATTTTCTTATAAGTGACAAAACAATAATGATTTGCTAAGGATGTTTTTGGGAAATACTTGAATGTCACTATTTTGTTTCTAACTCATTTGTTGTGTTATTTCTAGAAGATTTCTAGAAAAGTCCATCTCTTGTACTTCTATTTGTTTAGTAAAACAATTTCGAAGCCTGTCCCATGAACGTAACCTATTGAAGAATAAATCACATTAAAATTGTTGTTTAATTATTTATTGCTCAAATTTATTTATTGTTTGTTCACTTCTTACCCAGCAATCAGTGGCTCTATTTGTTTGACTGTGGCTTACCTTACTTTAATGTTTCTATTGTATAACTTTTATTGACATGTATCTCAGTCTTTTTTGGAGTTTGACTTTGTCAGAATATTCTATGATGAGATTGAGTATTGATATTTATTACCAGTGGGGGCTCAACACAAAACCATCGCAAGGATAAGGATCAGGAGAAAGCTTTAGAACAAATTGTCTTACAGTTTCCAATAGCATACCTTGTAATCAAATTAAATGTGTACACGTGTATCATTGGTTATTTCCATGCCATAAAAGGAACTTGAATATTTTTCTAGCGACTATACTTACACGCCTATCTTCTTTTTCTCTTTACTTGCGAAACAAAACCATCCCCATTATTTAAAGATAACAAATTCTTAGGAAAAAGAATTTGCCTAGATGTTCCTTGGCACAAAACTACCATTTTGTGAGCCCTCCACATAGTCGATGATGTCCAATGTAATATTTCCCAATGATGACTCGACAAAATTTATTCTATGCAACTTGTTTGATTTAATGTTAGAATACTTGAATTTTTAAACACTTTGTAACATTGTTTGCATATGCGAAGTAATTGATAAAAATTGAGTTTAATTTATTTAGCTCTTGCATAATTATAATTAATATTTAATGATTATGTTTCAGAATTGAGAATTTTCAGGCAATTTTGAATTGAAGGAAATGAACAAACTTGGAAGAACCAATAATTCAAGAAGAAAGATTCAACAATGACTTAAGAAGGGTGCCACATTTTGATGGAATATTCAATTGATCTAAAATTTTACAAAATAAGATCAAAATGAACTGGCTTTCAAACAGAGCAAAAATTAAATTAATTAGATATTAGACAAGAAAATTATATGTAAAAGAATGCACATTGTCAAAGCAGTTGCAACAAGGACCGCAACCACAGAGAAAGGTGGTGCGATTGCGAGAGCTAGGATAGCAGCCGCAGAAGAAGAGCAACAAGAGGGCCATGAAATCACTTTTGGAGCTACAAGTGCGAAGGAAGATGATGAACAAATGGCAGGTGGGAGGGACTAGTAGCTTGAGGTGTAGTCAAAATGCAGTTTTAAGGGCATTTTTGTCCATTCATTTTTATTATTCAAACTCTAGCCAACGATACTTATAAATATAAATTAGTATATGAGTTTTAAGGAGTTTTTGAAGATTCAAAAAATTAGAAACACCTAGAGATCAAAGGAGCAAGCACAAGAGAATCAAATAAAGAAGAATCCACACTAAGTTGGAAAGGATTCATTGTTTCCATGCAAACCACGTACCTAGATTGAGTTTCTTTGTTCTTTTTTTGGGATTTTTGAGTTCGTTGGATGATGAATTATTTAACTTTCGTTATATTTGAATATATAATGAATTACTAAATTTATTTCTAATTTTTTGTAATTATGTTTGATGAATGATGGATGATGATTAATTATTCTTATATTTGTTATTTTCAATTGGTGATTTGTGTTCTGATTAAAAGACTAGATCAACCCTTTTAATTAATATGTGGTTGTGTAGAGAATAACAGAAGTAAAACATACATGCTAAATATCTGATTATAGACATTGATTTTGTTAGAATAATAAGAGTAAAACTGTAAAACTAGTGCGAAATCATATTATTGTAGAACTTGATATTCAATTTGATCAGATTTTAGAAACACATTTGATTTTGAATTGAAGTGTTAAGAAAGTTTGAGAAGATATCTTAACAACTTTAAAATTGACAATCCATAACAAGATAATTAAATTGATAGTTAATATAATTTAACATACATTTGAAGTCAACACAACATAAGGGTCTAATCTCGTCACCACTTTGCAATCTTTTGCTTGCTACTTTACTTTTGAAGTGTTCACTAGTCATTTCTCTTTATTATTTTCTCATCACCTTTAAGTCAACTTAACTAATAGATATTTAGTTACATCAATAGCTATCTATTGCACCTGCTTTGTTAGATATGATATTTGTACTCGCAAAGCACTATTCTCACATTTTTATAATTTTGGTATAACACAACACACGTCAACAAGTGAAAGGAGTCCACTGTGCTGATTTTGGAAAGCAAACATTTCAGTCAGATTTACAGCTTGTAAGAGTCAGCCTATGCTGGATTGCTGCAAGGTTCCATTCTTTGAGCTTGATCCTAGAATATTAAAACAAATTCCAGCTAATAGACATTCATTACAGATCCTACCATTACAAAGGACGATTTTTACATTTCATGTGAACTCAAGGTTTAGTTGGTTAGGTGTTGTAGTATGTCAAAGCTTCACTTTGAAGAATGCTTTATAAGCAAGCTTTTGTGGTGCCAAGAGATTCATGTGATTGTATGTGTGACAATTGTGAAATCAATATCATGACATGATAAATGATGTCATATCCAGTTATCCAGCAAAGTTAATACAAAGGATCCGACTAGGCATGCAAACTTATCTCAGACATAATGGCATTATGGCCGAGGAGTCTATCCAGGACGCAGAAGTCTAAGGCCGCTATGTTTCCACACGAACAAAGCTGATTGCAATCTTCTTGAAATAATGTCATCTATTTACTTCCCTTCTCGGAACAGACATTTGAAAAGCACTAAAAGACTGTTCAGTTTAAAATATATCATAGACTCAGATCAATAATGACTAACAAGAAATAAAAGGTTCTTGATTCTTCAATTTTCTGCAAGTCAATTAATTCAGTACCACACAGTTTCGAATTTCTATTCAAAGAACCAGAACAAATTAGAATTGGCTTAGCCTCTCCAAATGACTATTTTATCAAGGAACCTCATGTGTTTTGTTGTGGGTCATCAAGAGCCTCATTAAACAGGGCTTCTGAAATTTTCAAATTTAAGTCAAAATCTGATGAATTGCAAGTTCCGGTAGATACTGCATCATAAACCAAGCCATGGCCCTCAACATCAGAAGTAATTCAAGTATAAAACTAAAAAGAAAATTGGAAAATTAAAAGCAGCAAATTCAAATGAAGCAGACGAGCAAAGAAACCGATTACCATATACATGTGCTATCAATTATTTAAAAAAATCAAAATTTGCCTTTTGACTCATTCTATTGGTGCATTCTGCAGGCAAATATGTAATAGTTTGATTTTCTTATCCTAATAACCTACATATTATGAACATAGCAAATTGGACTGAAATAAAGCAATTTCTCATGTGTAAATTGACTGAAAGAACCTGGGTATTCTTAATTATTTAAAGTGTATGATAAGGGAATTAATAGAGAAATGCGTACATGAACCTTAAGGAGGTCTCTGGTTTCTTTAGAGAACATTTGGAATAATCACAGGTATATCATTTTCACGGGCAAAAATTGGCATTGCTAAACATATGATGATGAGAACCAGCAGCTCCTTGGCAGCATTTAATATACATACCACCAAATCCAAGTATCAAGCTTAAAGCAGTTACCAGCATACATCCTAACCAGGGTAGTGTGCTGAATACAGATTCTGGCAGGTAGAAGAGTGTAAGTTCTTGGACAGTCACTTTAATACCAATAGCTTGCCTTGGTATAGGCCATCAGCCTTAGTCTCATCAAGTTATTGTTTGGTGCTTTCTGTTGAAATCCTAATTAGGAAAAGAAAACATTGAAATATTCGAAAAAATAAAAAAGAGCAGAAGTTAGCTTTTGAAATATGGTTAGTGTTATAGCTTCATGGCATCTGGAACCCAGTCAAACAACAGCAATAGCAAAACAGGATGAATGCAGGGGAATCAGAATCACTTTCCATTAGTGGGTTTGTTAAATTATTATATATAGCCAAATTCCACATTCTTTTGGAATGAAAAAGGCCCCATATAAAATACACCCATCTAAGTCCAGTACACAATCACTTGAATTCTTGTACAACAGTCCAGTCCAAATAGATGAGATAAAAAAAAAATCCAGATTTAACGAAATTGAGCAGCCAATTATTAAGTTATATGTCTTAGAAGTAGTATGGTCTAAACCATCTAAACATACTACTAAGTTATGCTGAACCTAATATGTCCTCCAATATAATCCTCTGGGCCTTAATTCCACAAGTTACAATATCAGTTCAGCCTAGATGATCTCTCTTTTGCAATTTATTAAAAAGAGAGCAATATGATTGATCCATTTAAGCAAGCTAGCATTTAAAAAGACGGAATGTCAATTTAAAATTTGGTAAACTGATAGGAAGAAATTTGAAATTCTTTTTCCATGATTTACAAGGAGTTTTTAAGGCTAATCAGAAATTACCTTCCATTACACTGCTCATCACAAGAATCTATTGTGTCTACTGCAGTATCTTCTGTACTATAATCAATTGTCAACAATTGACATTGAGGGAGTCTTTTGTTGCCCTCTTCAATAGTCATCTAACCTGCTTCAAGAATCAGGATGGCAACTTGACTGACCAGCAGGAAAGTACCAAATCCTTGAGGGAAAAACAAAAGGAAAAAGCCAAGACATTGAGAATAATATTGTCTATACTCTTTTATAATATTGTTTATCCTTAAAATTTAAATTTTGTTTGACACAAAATAGACTTACTTATTTAATCTTCAATTCTTAAAGTATACATAAAAATAAAATGAGTTGATTAGTAAATATTGCTCTTAAAATTAATGATTTTGAAATATAAGAAAATAAAGAGTGAATTAGCAATCAAAGTAAATAGAGAAAAATGGAGCGAAAAATTAAAATAGAATATAAATACCTAACATCTTTTATGGTTTGTTAAAATATTTAAGGTAGGTAATTATTCAACTTTATAAATTTATATTATATATTAAGACTTTGGTAGAGTTAACAATAATAGAGTTATGTTTTTTGTTAATATTTTTACTTTTTCTTTTTATATTGTTTGCTAATTACAATATTTTTTGTAATGTAAGTATAAAATGAATGTTTAAATAAAGCAATATATAATAAAAATAAAATAAGTTAAATAATTTTTTATTTTTGTATATATAAATTTAATCAGAGATATGTCAAAATTACTATTTTTAAAATATTTGAAAGGGTGGGGACTTGTCCCTCTTCGGGCTCTCAGTATCAGTTCATTCCATTGCTAACATTGTGAAGGCTCAATATTTCTTTTTCCTATTCATAAAATACATATTTCTAACATGTGTGTTTATTAATTTGATTGGGTCATTTTTTATTATGAAAATACAAAAATAAGTAAATTTAATATAGTTATCAAAAAATATCATTTTGGTGTTACTATTAAATTATCAACTTAAGTAAGAATGTAATTTTAAAAACAAGTTTTTTCAAATGAAGAGAGTGTTTTGGGTAAAGCTTATTTGTAATAGCTTCATACAACTTATAAGATATTTTTAAAATTTATAAGATTAAACATTTTATTTTAATAAATAAATTAATAAAATATTTGGACATAGCTTACAAATTTAACTTATAAAATTTTATTAAAATTTATAATTACAATTAATTATAAATTTTTGGTCAAATAATGATAAAATATGAACGAAATGTCATTAAATAACGTAATTAAAAATATTTATATCATATTTAATATATAAAATAAAATAATTTATAAGATATTTAAAATTATGCCATGAAAAGTTAACTCATTTTTTAAAAATTTAAAAACTCTATAAATCATTTCATAAAAAATTTTATCAAACACTTGTAAATGAATATCTTATCAAATGAATATCTTATAAACTTTCAAAACTTTTTGCAAAATAGTTTGAAGGGCTTGTAAAAAGTCACCTAAACACCCTTCTCTGTATTTACTTTTGTTACGCATTAAATTTGCGACTGTCTAACATTTATCGTAAAGACACCGTAATAAATATAGATAGGACCAAAACAAATTCTTATTGTCGATACCTTTTTATGTTTATTTTTTGTGAAGACTTAAAAAATACATTTTATTCACGGGTCAACAGAAAATTACAGTCAAGTCAATTAGAATGACATAAGCGAGCTGTACTAAACAGGACAAAGCTTCTATAATTCACGTTTAAATTAAGATGTATAAAAGGATGCTTTAGTTGTAGCCTAAAGTGAATCTTCAATCTCAAATGTTCAAAATCATTACAATGGATGGCCTCATCCAAACCAACCAGCAAGGCACAAAGGAAAAGTCCGCCACGCGTCCCATTATCTTATAATATTGATCCAGTTGAGCTCTAAAACGAGGTCCATTATACATTCGATATAAATATATTATATATTTCATATGATAAGAATAACTCGGGTCATCATCTTGATACATGAAAAAAAAAAAAAAAAAAACCTGATAATTTTTAAAAATTTCGACGCATTAGATGAAACTATTAATGATGTGTTTTTGAGTGTTAATGCTTAGAAGGCTTGCATGATCAATCCTAAAATAAATTGAGACTAGTAAGATTTGCACGTGGTGTGTGTTTTTTATTTAATGAATTATAAAATTATTGTATTTTAATTATTAAAATAAAATTATTTAATATTAAAAACTTTTAAATGTAAAATAAAGAAATATAAAAAATTAAAAAAAAAAAGGAGAAAAATTGAAAGAAAAAAAATGGAAAAAGTAAAAATAAAAAATAAAATTTAAAATAAGAAATTTATGTAATTTAACTTTGCGTAAAAATATTTAAAGTAAAAAATGATGAGAGATTAAAATATTAAAAAATGATAAATTTTAAAAGAACAAATAAATATAAATTGTAAGTTAGCTGAAAAAAAGATAAGAAATGATAAAGAATAAAAATATTTAATATAAAAATATTTATGAAAATTTATTTTGTGTGATAAAATTTTATTATTGAAATAATAATATAGTATAAATTTAAAGCAACAAGAAAAGGAGGGCAGAAAAGGAGGTCAACAACGTAAGCGCAAATGGGAGAATGCGATTTCATATTACACAGTATATTCGTATCTTGTAGCTTTCTTCATCTGTATTTATATACACATACGCACATCCTATATGAGCTATTTGCCAACCTACTCTTCCTACTGGAGTCAAGACACTTGCCAACTACCCAAAGTGCCGGTAAGCAAGAGCACGTTCATCACGTGATCTGGACTGCACGTGCCGTCGTAACTTCCAGGTTCCAGCGAAGCTTCGCCGCCGCCTCCGCCACGAATTCAGCCACCAGGACTTGCACAACGAACATGCAGCGCCTTTCGTCATCTCTCCGCTCTCTCTCTGGGCTTCCGTACATGTACGGTGCTTCCGTGAACCACTTTTATTTACCTTCAATTCTGGCGCGCGCGCGCTCACTCTTCTCGTTTCATCAATCAATAATTTTTTTACTATTTGTAAGCAATTTCAATCATTTGTTGAGTTGAGCTTTCCCATTTTCTGGGAAAATGATAGAAAACCACAAGACCCCCTTGTGTGATTGCAACACCTCTTTGAAAACAAAGCAAATCAGTATAGGAGAAGTTGTATTTATGTTTTTCCTTCCTTTCATTTTGCATTTAAAGGGCTGGCCCCTTTCCATCGCTACTTTTCGTACGTATCCATTATGCTGATGTGTATTGATCCGGTATCTCTGTTTCTGGCTAGTTTCGTGGGCTTACTTCTTGTTGAATGACAGTATAAATATTCTTCGGAAATTAGAGATGTGTTGTATGGATCCGGGAGTTTATCCTTTGGATCAATGCACGTTAAAATCAAAATGCTTCTCTTATATTTTAATTAAGTCATCCAATCATTTTTTTTCTTGTGGTCGATTGTGATTTTCCCGAGTGGATTTTGCCGGCACAACTCTTAAATTATGTTGTGTGTTACTGATTGTGGCTTTCTGGTTTTCAAATTGATATTAAATGTAATCAGTACAGTTTTGCAGTTCTTGGTACTTCAGCGATTCCGTTTTAAGATTCCTGTGGAAAGAGTTAATTAGCCTGTTTAGATGTAGAAAATGATATGATCCTTAGAAGTTATTTTACCTCGTTGTTGTAGGATTTGCTTTTCTCTTTCGACAACTCATTCCTGTGAGTAGCCGTGAGTCTCCTCATTAAGTAATTCAACGCGGGCCGAAACCTGAAGTCTTGATTTTCATGGCCAGTGTCATTGTAATGCTGTGGCAATATCTAGCTCTGGAGCTTTCTTGTAACCCATCATATATGTAACTGGAGAAATAGATATTGTGAATTTCAATTAGCTATCATATCAATGCAATTGCATAACTATAAATTACAATCATGCCCGTCCCATGATTTGCGGTGATAGCATATTAGCATTTCATCTTGTTTGTGCATTTCCTTTTTGTAAGTCTAGATGGCAGTCGATGCTTCTTATGCTGAATGTTGTTTGTGATGGGCATGTTGCACTATAATGCAAGACCTGCTTGATTCTACTTGAAGAAATACTTGATAAGTTAAAAAAAAAAAAGTTTACATGATCTAGAATACAGGAGTCGTCATATTCTGAAATCTGTGCTAGGCTATTACGCAAACTTTCAGGCTTTGGTCAACTAATCTTATGCAATCTATGTTCATTAGTTTCTATGACTCTAATAAGTCTCTTTTGTTTGCTTTGCTTTCTAGTGTAGTGCAAGATTTTTTGCTGAATAATCATAAAAATGATTTGCCGATCACCCAACCTGTAAATTCAACAGAATACCTATAGCCAGTACATGCTTGTGAAGACTGGATCTTAACTTGCATATTTTTATTTTATTATATGAATTTATTTGTCATGCCATCAGGTGAAGCAATGTCGTATCCTTACTTAAAGTGCTTTGTCTGACTGATGCTAATTTTAGGGTTAAACAGGCAAGAAAACATGAAGAGTTTTCACCTTTTTAAAGTCTAAATCTTTATGTCTATTTAACAAAAGCAGTTACAATTAGCAATTGTTGTGTAATGTAAAAACCCATGCAGTTGCAATTCTTGTGCTCTGTTTCTTCCCGTGGGAGTATCTCATTGGATTCCCCAACTTATTGCCAATCAATCTGAGTCAAGGAAAAAACTTTGTTGGATACATTTACTACTACCGCTAATTTCCTTCTTGTTAATAATAAAATTTTGCTTCTCTGGTTTACAGGTATGGATTGTCATGATTCCTTGGAAGGATAATGGTGCAGTGCTTAGACGGAGTGAAGCATCTGCTTTCTGCTGTTGTAAATTGCTGTGGCTCAGAGATGCACAAGAGACCCAGAGGCTTGGAAAATCCTGAAGCTCTAGCAAGAGAAACAGTGTGTATGTCATCTATTGTTTCAAATTTCTCAATTTTATCAAGTGGGAGTCAGTGATCTTTCTGTATGTATTTTATGTTCCTATCCTTTAAAAATTGCATATTTGTTAATTGTGGTGAACTAATGCTGCAAATTTAGATATATATTTTGTATTGTTATAATTAACTTTATGTGTTCCATAAACAAGAAGAAGTAACTTTTCTGTGGCTCATTTGACGTAGTTGTAAAGTTCAGAGCAATGTCTAATAACACTCATTATTATGTTATATATATCTGTGATATTGGGACAAGCATGCTGAAAAACTAATATACAAATAAAGAAATAAAATCAATGAGGGTGCACATGTACTTATATGTTGCTGGGACTATCATTAACAAATTGAAATTACACTATGTAAAAACTCAGAAATATATTGGCGGGGGCAACATCTTTGGAAAAATAAGGTGCACAAACTGAAATTGGAACCATCTATGTACTCAACTTACCTCATTGTTGCAGTTTAACTTATAGCCTTTTGCATCAGTATGGGCTTGCTTTGGTAGGGTGAATAGTATATGGTTGGGTAACTAGGTGATCAGGGTTCTGGGCATGATTGATGTGAATATAGGTGAACTTGATAAAAGGAATCTTTACATAAAATTAGGGAAATCCAAGATCTATTAGCCAAAGTTAGATTTTTTTTAGTTCCACCTCAGAGCTCTACCTGCTAATTAGCACACATACATTTTTTTTTTCTGTTTGCTTCTCTGATGCAGTCAGTGTTAGCGAAATTGAAGCCTTGTATGAATTGTTTAAAAAGATCAGTAGTGCTGTGATCGATGATGGCTTGATTAACAAGGTAATGAATGCTGTTTTATGAGGTTATTGGCAGTTCTGTTGCAGTGTTATATTTGATTTTATTTGTATCTTTTCCCCTTTTTTTCCTCTTGTTATTTGTTGCCTTAATGTTAATTTTCTGCCTCTTGTTTCCAGGAAGAGTTCCAGCTTGCACTGTTTAAGACAAACAAAAAGGAGTGCCTGTTTGTTGATAGGGTTAGTTTTCATGAGCCAAATGCTGAAAATGGCTTAAAAAATCAGACTGAGTTAATTTTCATTTGCAAAATACTGCAGGTTGCTTAAAATAACCTATCTCTATATAGTTTTTTCTTAAAATATATACTCCAGCTGAAGTGTAATCCATTAAGCTTTTAGCCTGTTTGACTGGGTTTAATCCTATGTATTTCCCCTGTTTTTTGTGCATCTGTAACTTTGCTTGTATCTTTCCCTACTACATCTTAATCTTTTTTCTTTTTTGTTTAGTACCTCATTGTTGTTGCTGTTATTTCCATCAGCATTATTGTTGTTGCCTTGGGAATTTAATCTTATCAGTTATATCCTCAAGGTATTTGACTTGTTCAATACAGAGCACAATGGGATACTAGACTTTGAAGAGTTTGCTCGTGCTCTTTCAATATTTCACCCAAATGCTCCAACTGATGAGAAGATTGATTGTAAGACCTCTATTTCCATGATGTACAAAACTGTGTCGAAGTAGGAAGGTTATGGAAAATTTCTGGAAGCATAGCACCTCCAGTTTTAAAATTTTCATTGTTTGGCTATTTTGATTTATTTGTTAGCCTTTCTTTCTTTCCAATTGGGTAGTGGGCATATGAAAAGATGTAAATTATTTTATATACCCCCAAAAATCTTACAGCTAATTTGGACATGAATTTTCTCCAACTTGGTGATGCTAGAACTTTTATGTTACAGTTTCATTCCAATTATATGATCTCAAGCAGCAAGGATTCATTGAAAGACAGGAGGTAAATCTCTTTTTCCTTGGAGAAAAAACCAGCATGATTTGAGTTTTGGAGAACAGGAGGTCCATAAGAAGTTTTGGACACAATCCAGATTATTTTCATGAGAATATAATTGCTGTTATGCAAATATAAACGTACTCGAGATACTGTTGATGTTTTCCAAACATTCCTTTCTCCTGTGCCTCATTGTTCTGGATATAATGCCATTGGATATAGCATATTATGCTATGCAGCAGCTTAGATAAAATAAATGTTGTAGCAGAAATTAGGAAAGAAAGTGATAGCTGCTTATTCGCCAAGGGTAGGTTATTTGCTAAATATGGCTCCTTATACCGACCTTTAGTGGTTTGTTGCTTAACCGATTTCAGAAAATTCCTGATTCAACTGCTTTAGTGCTTATAAATTATGAATGAATATTTAATTCTTATGTAAGCATTCTTTCACACCATCATTGATAGTGCCTACATTAAACTACTAAAAAGTAGGTATTTTTTGGAAACAACTTCCCTTTTCACCTGCCTAGTGATGAAAAACGTGTCTAAATTTTCAACAACATATGTCCTTGATTTTCTTGCTACCAGACATAAACTACAACATTCATGCACCCCAAAAGTTCATGCAGACACACGTATATGTATGTATATTCTATTCTTCAGATTATAATGCCTATCAGAGTTCAGGAATGGCCTTGAATGATTGTAGTTTCCAACTGTAAATGTAATATTTCTTAGTAATGATAATGAAATCATTTCTGAGCTATGCTGCAGGGATCATGAATTCATAATCTCTTTTGGGTGTTGTAGGTAAAGCAAATGGTGGCTGCTACGCTGTCTGAATCTGGCATGAACCTCTCTGATGATGTTGTAGAGAGCATCATTGACAGGGTGAAGTCCCCCAGACTTGTTATTTCTTTCTCGTTTAAAATTGTTGATGGTGTCTGGAGTTCTATAGCTCTTTCAATTTATGCATTTTACTCTTGAGTGCTAGACTGGGAGGGTGGCAGTTGTATTGCTTTCCTGTTCTTAAGACAAGTTAATAAAAATTATGTTATCCAAGTGTTAGAAGACAGGTGGTATATTGCAGAAGGTTTGAAATAGATGTTTTTGAGTGGTCTTATCCCCATGTCTTATGCTTTCTTGACATTGCGGAGGTCAGCTGTATTTTGCATAAGATCTACTATTAGTTGGAAATTGCATATTCAAATGGTACATGCTGCGGAAACTAGTTAGTTATTAGACTAGGACTGAGATCATGCTTGTGCTGTTGAGGAACAACAAGGTAGTATCATAGCAGCCCTGGATATTCTTTGTATATATGGATGGTTGTGATTGATTTACATCAAGGCTGACATAACATAATTTTGCAGTAATTTTTTTTAATCCATCATTTGCACTTACATTCAAAATGAAGTGCTTTTCCAATACTTTTTTCTCAACGGATGTATCTCAGCTGTGGTGCCATGGACACTATAGTTGACTTTTTGAGCAAGGTTCTCTACAAACAATGTGAGTCATTATTGCCTCTTGTTTTAGACATTTGAGGAAGCAGATACCAAACATGATGGGAAGATCGACAAAGAAGAGTGGAGGAGCCTTGTGTTGCGACATCCATCTCTGTTGAACAATATGATTCTTGAGTACCTCAAGTAAGTTTACCCTGCTTATTTCGTGAGATCTTTTGACCGCATTTGAATAAACTGATTTCTGGGAGAAAGATGAATTGATTCAGTAACAATTGCTTCTTAGCGCTTCACGAAACAATAAATATAGGTTGATGTCATTGATGGCAGCACTTGTTTTTTTTAGCTTGCCTCAGGTTCTAAATGTATCTGTAAACGGAGATATTTTCCAAGGTTTACAGTCAGCAGTCTAATCTTTGAACATTATATCTCAATCCCTGGATCTATTTGCTTTTGATGGACAGAGATATTACCACGGCATTCCCTAGTTTTGTATTTCATTCTCAAGTTGATGATACCTGAGTCTGAGGACAGCCCCTGTCGCAAGTTTCTATATTGTGGCTTTTGGAATCCACACAGGATAGTCTGCGTAAAGGTATGTGAAAGAAAGCTTTCACCCAATTGGATGCAGAGATGTGTAGTTCCTTCACTTTGTGATCACTCGTTAAACTTTATATTTCCTTGTTCAAAGGCTATGTCCTTGAACTTTGAACGTGTGGTTCTGTTAGTTTGAATTGGAAAATGCTTCACTTCCGTTTCTTTTTCGAAGAGCTGCCTGAATAAGCAAATCGGGAAGCGGGAAGCACTGCCTGTCGTGGTTCAGTAATTCACTTAGATCATGTTCATTTTATTGGATGGGATTATAATCAAAAGAATTATTTTGAAGGATAAAAAGATTTGCAAGATTAATTAATCCTTCACAATCATATTTAGTAAACTTGACTATTTAAGATAATAATATTTAATTTCTCATTATAGCCTTATTATGCAAATAACTAAATTGATCATACAAATTCAAAATAGCCTTTTGAATGAATTATTAAAAAAATTATAAATTTTTTATTATTTTATCATAACTTTCAAGTAAGATTATTAATCCTATAATTTTATAATTTTATGCTGGACCATTAATTTATTAAAGATTTTAATCAAACAAAGAGAATATATATATATATATATATATATAATAATTTATTTTATCCAATCATCAATAGTAAACATGGCCTTAGTGGGTCTATTGTGCTGTCTCTCGATCTTTTGTGACTAAGTGGATGGTTGCCAAGAGTTGGATAGGGAACTGCTTCTTTATGTTTTGATATTACCCATATGCAAGAGAGTTTTAAGCCATTTCTAGTTTCAGTTTTAATCTTTGTACCGTTGTCCAGTATTACATTGACCAAGGCCAGATTATTTACAAGTCCTAATGCCCTTGCATTTAGGCTTTGTTTGGATGCAAATTTTGGTATAAAATTTGGTGCGGAAAATTAAAAGTAATGTAAAAATAAGAAAAAAAAAAAGATATAAAAAGTGATTTTGTGATAGACAAAGAAGTGTTTTGATGGATAGAAATTCATATCCAAACACGTAAATTATTGGCAAATCCAAAATTTAGTGAACTGCAAAGCAATCAGTGCTAACCAGTATCATGGCCATTGCGCTAAAAAATTGATTATTATAACACTCGTTTATGTTTTTAGCGTTTAAAACTTAAAGCATTAATGGATTTAAAAGTCTCCTCTCTTTTCTTCTTCTTTTCTTATGTTATGTAAAAATACCTACGTTTGTTTTTGCTTTATATTTAATAAATACATACATTTTAATCATTATATTTTTTAAATTTTATTTTCTTTATTTCTAACTTTTACATAATTTTTAAAAAAATACACCAAAATATACATACCCAAAACCAAGACAACCAGACCCATAAATTAATTGGTTAAATGATATATTTTTTTCTTTGAAAAAAAGGTAAGAATGTAAATCATTTTATTGGCACTATGCCTAAGATTAAAAAAAATAAATTATTGAACGTGAAAAATGTGACAAGGTGAAAATATTAGTAAAATTATCCAGATAAATGAGAAACTGAAGGCATTTAAAAAATGACCAGCTTTACGTTCTTGTATGTCGCAATGTGCGTGCGGACCGTTTGCAGACAAAGTCGTTCGTAAGTTTCACCAGTTTACTGTTTCAGACCAACGGTTTGAACCGCTGAGAATTGTACTTATAACTACAAGAGGGGAAGACTTACCAAAAGAAAAGATTATTTTAACTAAGAGGTTGTTTGGCTAAGCTTAATTTTAATACATAAATTATAAGGGTTATTCACAATTATTTAAAAATTTCACAAATCAAATATATTACTATACAAAATTTATTCAAATTTAAATTCAAAATTTTCTTTCTTTTAATTTTTATAACTAATTAATATTTTTTTAATTATTATACCTATTCATAATCAAACTCATAATCCTATAAATTTCTTACTCATATTCATATATATTAATACCCTATAAATCTATATATTATTATATTATTTAATTATTATTATATATTAAATATATATGATTTAAAATTTTCGTCACTTTTTCAACTTAATACTAAATCTAATTTTCCTACCCACTCAAACACGTTCAAAGTTATTTGTATGACAAATTTAATATTATTTTGATAATAAATTAATAAACTAAATATCATTAATAAAATATAATTTAATAATAATATTCATTTATTTTTAATATATAAAATAAAGTATTTTATAAAATATTTAAAGATAAATTAATACCTATTTTTAAATATCTAATAAATTTTAAATATTCTAATTTTTAAATTTATAATTTTTATATTAAAAAATTACCAAATGCCCATGACAAGCTTATAAACTAAACATATTTGAAAAATAATATTACAATTATTATATGTTTAAATTTTATACTTTTCTCTCGTTATTTATATATACAATTTAAAAAAAGCGCTTAAATACACGTGCTTAAAAAAATAAAAACAAAATTTATAAATTCCCGCTTCCAATAGTTCTACTTGCAGAGCCCCACTTTAAACCCACTAGGCCACGACCTCGCCGACGCTCCGCTGACGTGGGCGACCACCGGTTCAGCGCCGATTCTATTCTTTATCGGTTAGAAATTTGTCCATGCAAATGATGTTCTTGGCTTTCTCTTTTGGATTTTCTTCTTTTTTATTGTTTTCACCAAATTTTTGAAAAAGATTTTATTTTGCCTCTGGTGCTTGGTAAGCCCATGTTACATTCCTCATTTTCAATGATGTTCCGAATGACTCAATAACGAATTCAAGAAAAATCAGTATACGCTTAAGTGGGATTTCTTGTGGCTCTTTTGCGGGCTTCAAGGACAACTTAATGGCAGAAAAAGGAGGAAAAGGGTGTTTACCAACCAAAGGTGGAATCTGCTCCAAAATCGCCCGGAAGTCATTTGTTACAGCTTTCGTTGCCTATAACCCTTCTCCGTTTTTGAAATTTCTTGTGTTCTTGCCAATGGTAATGGTTTTATGTGCGTGAATGTTAGGTGCCTGCGGGTGTTTGTTGCAAGGATAAGATTCCTTTATGTTTGCCTTTGGTACTTAGCCTCCAGGGTGGAAAAACATTATTACCGTACTGCTTAAGCTAGATGTCTGACCATATCTAGAAAGCCGTTTTTGCTTTTGCGTTTATTAAGTATTTAGAGATTAACATAACAAAGTATTTCATCTGTCTCCGTAGTTCCTTATTTGATTCTTTTACACAAAGCGCACTTACAAGATCAAACAACGTAGCAGATCCCGGATGGCTGGAAATTTTGTTGTTAAGTGTGATTGAAATCCATATAATAGATAAAACTTTACAAAGATCAGTTGTATCCTAATTATTACGCATGATATTGGTATAACAATCAAAAGTTCCATACGGAGGGCACTGTAACAGTTCAGGTGACTACAATGTCAATTCATCTACTGTGCTAATTTGAAGCCAGAAAAAACCCACACCTGTGTAACACAGATTAAAAATTTAAGATTTATAGGAAAAAAACTAATGCCTGGATTATTAATTTCAGACTTATCTGCTTATCTATTAATTTCGACCTTTAACTGTGCACCTTTTTGTCTTTTTTGCGTACCCCTGTTTTCTTTATGATACCTTTTGTGCACCATAATCAGATGGGACTGGCGGCAGTTCAGCAAAGTCAAGGAAGGGGAAAAAAGTTAAGTTTGATTCTGAAGATTAAAATTCTTTAACAACTCATCATTTATACGATAAATCTCATTTCATTTATTATGAACTTAACTCATTCAAGTGAAATGATGGAAAAATAACGTTGAGGTACATATGCTTGCTGTGTTAATCTTTTTGTGGCTCCAAACGTTTTAGATTCTTTTGAAAACAATACTCCAGAATCTCATGGGAAGGTCACTACAGCAGCTCCGAAAGGTTGACTCTGAATCCTTCTTATGTACATATATATTCAAATGAAAGTCGTGCTTCTTTGGGGATTGGAATTTTGATTATACTTGTTTTCTAAACTCCTTTATCATATTTTTCTTGGTCAATTGCGTGAAGGTGGCAAAGTTGCAGATGGTACTAATACAAATGACACTAAAAAAGCCACAAAAAAGGAACCTTTTCCCACCGAGCAAAGGCTTGAGCAATGTTAGTGCTCCGGTGAATCATGCTTTGTGTGTGTGTGTGTGTGTGTGTGTGTGTGTGCATATTATTTCAGGTTATTGCTGTTCGGCTTTGCTTTCTCTAAAAAGGCTGACAATACATGCAGAGCTTCCTCCAAATTCTGTGTGTTTGATGGACTGTGAAGCTGCGGGAATCTTGCAAGTGTGCAAAACCCAATTGTGCAAGTGTTTAGGATATTATGGGGATATTAGAGATGTTACTTCTTTGTTGGTTGTTTCCCAAAGCTTGTGTCGGGATTTTGAAAACTGTGTCATTTTGTAGACCAAGACAACCAAGCTAAGAGAACCCCTCAGAATTGCTTTGGATGAACCAGCAAACCTCAGAGAGGCATTGGCTCCCGAAAGACTTGACTGACATAGACGAACAACAGAAGGATTATGGTGAGGATTATTTTTGTTCGCATTATTTCATCTTGTGTTTACATATGATTGTAATAATGAATAAATGATCAACACAAGTAAAAGAAAAAAAAAGGACATTTTGATTTTTCAAATTGAGTAGGTTGATTTGAATACTCGCTATTCTAATTCATTGAAAGTTGACGCTAATCTTGACTCAAATTGTATTACATGCTATTTGAATCAGTTATTGCTGAACTTGGATCTCAGGAGTTGCGTTTTTTCAAGCTCCACTGTTGTGAAGCAAAGGAGACCAACTCTGCTAACAGCCAGCAATGCCCATGGTGTATAGCAGTATGATACTTGGCTAGTGTAATTAGTGGCTATTTAGACTGCAGTTAGTCTGTTGTACCCTGGACCTCTGATATCCAACTTGTCTCCATGCATTTTAGGATGCCTTTACCTTACAAAGGCTGCGCTCTCACTAATTCTTTTTCCAGCATTCTCATCTAATCAAGGCAGACTTCTGCTGGTAAACAGCTTGTTTCAATGTCCGAACCGAGGGCAATGGTGCAGATGAACGTGGTTGTGGTTGACACACTATGGCGCCATCTGGTAAGAGCTCAAGTACCTAAATGATGGCTCTGCCGTCATGATTTAAATTTTGTCTGTCATATTATCACAAATACTTGATCTAAAATTTATTATAAGTTGTGAAAATGTATATAAAATTATTGTAGCTATTTATAATAAGTATTTAAGACCCAATAATATGTGTAATAGGTTCATTGGAAAATTTTAAAATGCGTCTTGGGAACGTGTTGCTTCGTCCAATAGGCGTGGTATTGCCATGAAATATTTTTGGGCCTCGAAGGGTATTGATTGCGTTTTAACAATTTATGGGATAATTAAGGGGAATTCGATTTGTAATATTTCAAGAACAATGTTAACGTCAGTCACTATGAATCAAGAACAAGTTCTTTTTGTCGAAGACAGGGCAAATTAAATAAAAGGATGACTAAGAGAGTGTTCGGTTGATTTTATAAGTTTTTTGAACTTATAACTTCATTATAATTATTTGGTAAATTTTTTAATAAAAGAGTTTTATAAGTTTAAAAACAATATATTTGAAATTTACGAATTCTTTAAAAATAAGTTAAATATTTAGATTTGTAACTTACTTTTAACTGTTGTATAAGTTATTTTATTTTCTATATTAAAAATGACAAGTATTCTTAAACTATATTTTATTAATGATTCTTAGTTTGTTTTTATCATAATTACAATAAAAAATGTAATAAACTATAATTATAAATTTCAATAAAATTTTATATTATTTCCATCTAAATACTTTGTTAGTTTATCTAAAATTTAAGTATATTTTTAGGATAAGATACTGTATATGTTCATATCTATTAAATTATATTTTAGATATATATATATATTTAAATATATCAACAAAAATATAAATAAAATTATAATTGTGATTTTATATTTTTGAATGTTTAATTTATTTTAATTATTTTATTTCAGTATTTAAAAATAGTTCTATCGTAATCAAAAATAAATAATTTTGCTTTGTTTTGATTCATTTTAATTATGGTGTTTCTACTTATTTTGGATAAATTTTGATAATTATAAATAAGTAGAGATATTATCTTAATTATTTTAATACATTTCAATATAATCATTAATTTTTAGTTGTAACAGAGTAACAGCGCAAGAGGCCATGTTGGGATAGCTTAAAATCCGACGTCTCGCTCTAGTTTTGTAAATGAAACACTTGGTAAAAGTATACTGGTTATTTAAAATTGTGATAGATGTTACAATCTTATTATCTAATTAATTTTTTACTTTTTTCAATATAAAATTGTGATATTTATTACAATATTAAGAATTTGTTGGCTTCAGTTGTTTTTAAATTTTAGTATGTGTTTTTATTTAAAAATTGTGTAAAAGTAAGAGATAGAATAGATATAAGAAAATATGGGTAATAATTAAGTGTTTGTTTTTTGGTGGTGGATAATTATAAAACAAATATAGCCATCGTATTTTCACTACTACAGGGCCTAAATTATGTTTATTTTCAAATTTTAGTATTTTATAAAACTAAAAAAAAAAAAGAGATAAAATTTAAAAAATACAATGATTGAGTGTGTGTTTTTATAGATCAAAATTTAAAAACAAACATAGCGCCTGCATTCGCCGACGTTGAATTCATTTCTTATTAACCGTGTAGGGACGATGTTTTGAAACACAATACACATGGATTTCTTCAAAATGAAGATGTGAACATGAAATTTAATTCAATATATTTTTCACTAAAACAATTAGTCTTTCAAGACGAACGACATAAGAAGTGTGCCATGCCGTAGAATGAAAGCTAAAGAAAATAACTAGCTCATCCTTTTTAAGTCGAAACCAAAAGAAGAAAAAAAATCAATGCACCTATTAGCGTTGTTCAATCAGTAAAATCGCATCGAAATTTTAATTTTTTTAATTGGTTTTAGTATGGTTTTTGATAAATTGAATTTTAACAAAAAAAACCAAAAAATTGTAAATTAAATTTTTTATTATTAATTCACTATTTATTGCTAATAATTTTTAAAAATATATTGAAAAATTAAAAAATATATTAAAAAAAAGTAAAAAATATATTAAAAAATAAAAAAATTAATATTGAATTTGATACAATATATCGAATTTAAACATCACAAAAATTTAATTTTTTAAAAAATAATATATTGAAATTTCAACGCAGTTCAGTTACTACAGTCACAGTACTTACATCACACGAACATTATTTATGTCTGATATAAAATAGAGCCACTCTATGATTATTAGCATTCTTCTGTCTCCAGTGGGACAAATCGTGTCATTCACGAGGCATGTGTTCATGTTCTGCAACTTGAAATTCCAGACAACGATCTGGGCCAGCATATGTTGGAACTAAACAGACTTGGCCACATGCCTTTGCTAAAATATTTGTGTATAATATTGCATTTGGATGCTACGGACAAAAAACTTAAGATATTTAGGGCGTTGTGCGTCTGGTAAAATGAAATAGTAAAAAGGCTCAAACGGATTGACTCCACTGTTCAAGTGGCGTACTCCGAGTATTTCAGTCAAAAAGAGCAGCCAGCAACCAACTCCAGTTCACACAACCCTCAACGCTGCCCTTGGCCTCATGGATGATGATGATGTTCCCCATTAAACAGGCTGCAAGAAAAAGAACAACCAAAAACTCGGCAGAAAAAGAGAAGCTAGAAATGTTGAGCAAGAGACCCTTGGTTTGGGCGATGGCTTGCCTACTGTTAGTGGCAAACCTTGTACCGCAAAACCGCCTCAGCGGGTCATGTATCGGCAAGGTGAGTTTATCATTCTGCTCTCTATTAGCAAAACCTGGAATTCTTTGCATGAGCACAGATTGCAAGAGGCGAAGAATGCTCTGCTAATGGCCCGTTCGCTTTTTGCTTTAGAAGGGTGTCACTGCTGCCTCTTTAGCATCTCCAAGCCACTCATCACTTGTGCAAGAGTATGCTGCGGGGCCAGTGGGGAGAATTGCTGCTAGACCAGTTCAGAAGAACTACAATCATTCTGGTTTCTGCTACTCAACATATAAATGGATATGTCGAGCAATTTGGCTATAGCTTTTCAAACAATGAATTCTGGAAAGCTTTTTCCTTGACTTCTCTATGTATAAATAAAGTAATGAATAAATTATTGTCATAAGCCAAGTTCATCGCCACCTCCAGATGCTCATTCCGTCTGAGATGCATTGAACTTTCTTATTACAGCATTATCACTATCACCATCACAAAGTCGAGCCAATAGGGGCATAACGTCATTGACATGAAGCTGGCACTCGTTGCCAGTCACAATAACACGGTTTAACCCAAACATTAATCCATATGAATAGTATGATCCATGAAGGTACTGAAGATTCACACTGACTAATATCTCCAAAGTAGCCAACAATTGCCTAAGTAATTCCTGACCGGTGTCTAGCATTTTCTAACTATACATATATGATGATGGTTTCTGTGCAGTATACTTCTTATCCTAATAATTCCAGAAGAGGGAACCCAGAAAAGCTCACTTCAGAAAGGCGTGATCACAGGAGAAACACCTGAAAGCACCAATAAATAATTAATGACAACATAATCCGTCTAACACTTAAACTGAATCCTAAAGAGGTGCTCTCTGTGACCCCAACAACAAATCTGCAATCACCAACTGAAGGATCCAAGGAAGTGACCATCCCAAGTCCATCAAAGTCACAGCTCTGGGGATTTTGCTTTTGTAACTGGTAGTAGCTGTTGAAAGCATACGATATATTCCCTTTCACACCAATATCATTGCAAGAACCTCCATAGTTGAGTGTCGTACAGTCAGCATAAGTACAAGCAAGTTTGACGTGGTTGGCCACAGCAGAGAGATCTCTGCTAGGATTTGCCACACACCACCTGGAAGGTAGATACTTGACATTTTTTGCGTTCTTTAATCGTCCATTGCCAAGATTCAACGGATATTTGGCCTGCCCATCAAATGAAAAGATGCCCCAGTGTCGCTCAAAATTCCCCGGGAGTGTACTTTTGGCACCCTCATCGAGGAGACTGAAAAGATAGATGTCCATAGGAGGAACACCTGGCCTTAGAGGGGTTCCCTTGTTGCTCAGAACATGGTTCACGAGTCCCTGGTTAAAAGCCTTTGCAGCACTAAGATTAGCACCTACAGCGCCATCGCTTGGCCAACCAATCTCTCCTATAACAATTGGCATTCGAGTATATCCAAGTTTGCTAAGAGCTGCAATTAAAGTGTCTAGATTTCCATCGAATGCGTTGTTGTAAATGTTTTGTCCATCCATTACAGGATGTGTTGTACCCTCAAAGAAGGCATAGTCTTGAGGAAAATCTGAATTTCCAAACAGGCTTAGAAAAGGATATATATTAACAACAAAAGGTGAACCATTGGAATTCAGGAAAGAAACAAGCTGCGTCATAATTTGGGTCAGGTCAGGCCGGAAGGTTCCTTGCGATGGTAGAGAAGATTCATAGGCATCTGCGTTGCAAGGAACAACCAGCTTTACCGTGCCTGCAAGATTTGCTTTAGTCAATGACTGTTGTAAATTTGTCAGGGCAGGCACCACGTATGATTGAAATTGGCCAGAATAACTAGTCAGAAATGGCTCGTTTCCAACTGCAATATACCTGTAATCACACTGCACAATCAGTGGTACGAAGAAACTTTATAGGCAGGGAAAAACGCCAAACTCCCGTCAAATACACGAAGACCGCATCCACTTCTAAAGATTAATTTTGATAAATTAATTTATTAAAAATAATTAAATATTTCCTTTAAATAATAAAAATTCATAATAAAATATGAATTCAATATTTAATAAGATATTAGATAAGATAATTCAATCTAACGATAAAATAATACAAATATATTAGCCCATTATACTCAATTATTAAGTTATTCTATATTCTAATTTATATTAATAAACATAATATTTTTAATCCTCCTATTTATCAAAATTAACAGTCCAAAAGTGATAAGTTTTAAACAGAGTAGCCTTTGGTAACTGTGGCTTGGAAATTCTTAAATTATCAACAAGCTAAATAGACCCCTTTTTTATGTTTTTTTCTTCTGTCCAAAGATAATAAAATTTTAAGTCTGTGCCAACAAGAAGATAGATTCCCTGCTCAAAATAGGGCACTTCCATTTCTGCCTAAAAGTTACAGCAGAAGATAAAGCATAAACACAACAGGGGCTGTAAAACAAATCGCTATATTACATTAATCAAGCAATCCACAGCTTCTTCCTTTCACTTTCTTATTCTTCCATCAAACTAAGGAGAACGAACCAGTATTAAGAAAGGCAAAGGCCCTTAAAGAATCACTTACGAACCTTAGTCAAGCCATAAAAAAGGGGCAATTCTTTTACGGTAATGGGAAGAAAAAAAGCAAACATATAATCTTAGAAATTATAAAAAAAAAATAACTAACGAAACATCAAGACCAAGATAACAAATCACATTTAAAGAAACCACGGATTAAGGCAAATAAAAGAAAAAAGAAGTCATACTTGATATTAACACCGCCTTTAACCATATATCTGGATACATTCTGAGAAACCCACAAATCAGAAGCGGAAGCAGAGGTGCTGAGCACTGACAGCATTTCATTAGGGATCCCAACCATGACTTCAATTCCGCTGCCCATTAATGCCCTCAGCCCACTGGGGTCAGCATCAAAAAGCTTCACTTTTCTAATCTTGTTGTCCTTCAAAAGATCCACCACTGTCTCCGGTGAAAGGCGGTGGGACGCCACCGTGCCCCAGTTCACTCCAATGCTCGATTCCACCACAACCACAGACATAGACAACAAAAGTAGTGGGATTTTGCTTGAATGACAGATTCTTGCCATTTTCGTGTGCTGATCCTAGAAGTCTTGGAGAAACGGTTTGTTCAGTAACAGCACAACGTTGTCTTGTTTGAAAGGCGATGGCAATGCAACGGGATTTAAGGTTTAAGCAGAAGTGGCAGAGAAAAAAGCAGAGCAATGCAACTGATGAAAGCGTAAATGTGAAGGGTTTTTAGCGGCCCTGATCGGCAATAATAACAAATTAAAAAGAATAGCGAGTTTCATTGAACTTTGCTATAGTTTATTAATTAATTGGATAGCTTAATTTTTATTTTCGAGATTGGAAATTGACGGAAGTACCCACCGACGGCCTCCTCTTTTACGCTGCTTTAGCAAAAGAAAAAGGGTCGGTTTGGATTTTAAGTGGCATGATAAGATTAAGGATTTTTTTTAAAAAAAAGAGAGTGCTATAATTAATGACTACATTTAATAATATCTAAGTTTAACTATTTATTGTGGCCCCAACTGGAAAGAAAGTCAAAAATAGGGATTCTTTTTTCTAGAGGTTGTCTCATAGTTGGAAATGCCTGTTGACAAATTAACTCTAGAATTCATAAGCAAACGGGTAATAAACAGAGTTCATTCATCAACTTACCAATCTTCCTTGTCGGTTTTTATTTATTTATTTATTTTTTTCCTTATGTCAGTATTTTCCGCCTCATAAAAATAAATTAGATGTGACGAGGTTTCTATCATTTATTTTTGACTCATCAGTATTACGTGTAGAATTTGAACAGAAGACAGCGCTATGTTGCATGCAATTGTAAAACTTCACCGGCCACACGGAAAAGGACGCATTGGTGATTTGTCCCATCTCAATCATGATCACAATTCAGTTTGTCAAATAGGAGGCGATGATGTATTATCTTGCCAAAAACAACTTGTCACGGCTGCATTCATATTATTCCTAGAATATATTGTAAATTTTGGATCATAATATTAAACAGTAGAAGAAATCCCACACGCAACAGTTATATTTCAATTTGTATTTCTCAACACTCGTTGCTTGCAAGTGAAATCAAAATAAATTATTTTATGGATGAAATAATATGTAAACTAAATTTTATATTAATTAATGTGGTTCAGGTTGAACGAGATTTACATTAAATTTGAGAAAAAAATAAATACTTAATAACATATACAATATATTTTTTCAATAAAATAATAAACAATAGAATTTAAAGAAATAAATATAATAATCAAAGTTGACGGAGGAAAATGTTAGAAAATATATATTAAATGAAAGTATGAGAAGGATTATTAGAAATATATATATATATATATATATATACATACATATAAACGATTGTGCTGCAATAAGATAAAGTTGAGGGTGAAAAAAAAATAGACAAATATAATAAATAAAAGTTTTGAGAAGAGAATGAAAATTAAGAAAAAAAATAATGATTAAAAATTGTGTCAAACACATTTTTTCCATTAAATTTTGAAAGTCAAAATTATCCTAGCATCCTTATCCTTACGCTTGATATCTAATATAGATAATAACAACAATAGAATTTTGTAATATCCCGCTTCTTGGCACGAGAAAAGGAAAAGCTTTTGCGCTGCTTTCCCATGGCGTCGACATATAATTAATCTGTAGCAGCAGTCGGCCAATCCATAATTAATGGAGTGATAAACACGCATTGCCCTCCACAATTATTTCTGGGACCTTTCTGTCTTTCTAATAATTGTCGTCTAGGGATTGGCTACAAATATAAAATGCTCGAAAATAAAATAAGCCATGATCAAATCAAACAGGGGAAATGGCACGCGAAGATGCGCCACACGAGTTCTCACTTCACATGCCATCCACAAACCTTGCAGAACACACCCTCCCGCGTATCATGACGTCTTCTGTCGGTGTAAAGATACAGTTTCTGACGGTGTAAAGATACAGTTGTGGGGATTGGTGCAAAGATAATGCAAGTATCTTTGCCCTTTAAGCCTTTTGAGACTCAAATATCATCGAGAAGAAGCCCTCGGCTTAATGTGGGCTGCACCTTTGTCAGTGCCAAAGGGTGTGATAATTCTTTGTAGAAAAGGTTTTGCAAGGGGGAATTTTTTTTTCCCGTCGTGACTGTGCCAAAAAGAAACCCTTCTTTCTTTATGAGTTGATTTTGGGGATTCTGCTGCTTTTTGGTGTTGGATACGAAATAATTAAGACCGTGTTTTGTTGGCGCAAATTAGATGGCCATAATTGCGAATCATTGTCAGATTAATTTCTTCCAAAACTTTACTCCAAAGGAAATCCCATATTGATAAGATTTGACTGCGGAATTGCAAAAAGATCTCTTTGGTTGTTTTTCGAGGTGGGTGGTGAGTATTGATTCTGGGCTGGGCTGGGGCCTAAGCTTCTAACACAATCAGGCTATGGATTGGCAACAGACCTGACCCATGCCCACTTGTGGCCTCTCAAATGAATCGGGTTCTTCAATTGAGAAATCTAGGAATATGTGGGTAATCTCCGTTGATTGGACCTTTAACAAAACCTGCGTAAGCCCAGCAATTGTCCCACTTGGTGACCCCGAGATAGCTAGCAAGTTTACCAAAATCGAGTTCAATCGTCATTGTCCTATCCCCATTTTGTTACTCTTGATTCTCCATTGACGGCAAGTAACAACAGACTAGCCACTGGATATTTCACTACCATTGGCATTACAATTGACAAAGAGACATTGCCCAGTCATCCTTCTCATCACTTCCGCGTCAGTTGTCCCAACACCCTGTCCCCATGGATCTCCCAAATCCAAAAGTCGATTGGGCTCCTCGGCGTCCTCTCTCGTTAAAAGACTCGACTTGAATTCGGACACCCAATCAGAAAGATATTGACATAAAGACACGGACGATATAAAAGGTCTTAAAGTAAAAAGAAAGCAGTCGCCTGTTGAACCCCCGATCCTGAATGGGACGGACAATCTTATGGAGGTCGAAAATCACCCCGGCAAGTTACAAGCAGGGGGCCAACTTTCCTATGCCACTCAAGAACTATCATAGGGTTCAACGGAGAGGGAAAGTCGTTGGCAAGGATGTGGTGGAGGCTGACGTCGGAGGGGGTAACGTAAAATTCGGATACTGGATCAAAGATGGGGGTATATATTGTCTAGAGGATTCCGATGAGTTTGGAGATTGTGAGGTAGTTTGCGAGGTGAAGCGGGCCCTGCAACTTCATGTTTGGCATTGTGAGGTGGGCTTCTTCCTTTGAGTGATTCCCGCCCGCCGTCCGCGGCGGCTCAGAATGCCATGGATAGCTCTTTTCTTATGCAACGCTTTGTAATAAATAAATATATTGTATTACTAGTAATTTAAAAAAAAAAAAAAGACATACAAATGCCACACGCAAATAAGAAATATATATAAGTTTCAGCTTTTAGTTTTTTCAGAAGTAAATTTAGCAATGAAAGCTAATTCATGTTGATATAATGTCTTTCAACAGAATATGTGGTGAACAATATAGAAAAAAATTATAATTTGCTTCTGAAAATGTGAAGTATTTCTTTTAAACAATCAGCAACAATATTATTAGATCCATTGTAATATAATAGCGTTTCACCACACTTTTTACTTAAGAAATTGTTTTACAAAAAATTATTGGAATGAGACACACACACAATATATATATATATATATATTAGTAAAATTTGTACACTCTATGTTTGCGCTGATTTATTTATAAATTATAAAATTATTACATTTTAATTAATAAAATAAAATTATTTAATATTAAAAATATAAAGAATATTTAAAATAATAAAATAAAGAAATATTAAGAGATTTTGAAAAATAAAAGAAAATGCATATAAAACAGTTAAAAGAAAATTAAAAATTAAAATAAGAAAATTATGCCATTTGACATTGTGTAAAAATATTTAAAATAAAAAATGATAAAAGAGAAAAAAAGAATTGAAAGATTATAAAATTTGAGAGAACACATAAATATAAATTATAAATTAAATAAAAAGAGAGAAAAAAATCATAGAAAGAATAAAAATATTTAGTATAAGAGTAATTGTGTAAATTCATTCTATACAACTAAGAATCTTTATCAAAATAATAACATTTTGTGTGTGTGTGTGTGTGTGTGTGTTGATTGGTATAACTTAATATAATGGTAGAAACTTTTTACAAACAAAATTAAAATAAAATGATCTCAAAATATTAAATATAAGTTATTATTGAAAGTTTTGCGTTTGGCCCAAATCATATCCTAATATTCTACAAAAACGTAGAAATATGATTTAAAAAATGAATTAGATAAAGTTACTTTAGTAAAGTAATCTTGTTACCAAATGTGGTTAACAAGAGGACTAAGGGCATCTCATTTTTCATAATAGTTCATGCACACTTAATGTATATGAATATAAAAATTTAAAATATAATTTATTAGGTATATTCATAAAATTATATTTTTATTATATAAATATTTCAAATTATATGTGCGAAATTTTTATATTTTATATTATAATTTATCGTCTAACAAAAGTCATTATTTTCAACTAGCAATGAAGCATACTCAATGCATGTGCAAAATCTCTCTCTCTCTCTCTCCCTCTCCCTCTCCCTCTCTCTATATATATAATATTAATGAAAATAATTGAATTTGATTAAATTTTGTTAAAAATATAAATAAATATTTTTTCAGGATACCATGAAAATATATAAATAAATAAGACACAACAAATAAGTTTTATATTCATAACTCAAAGGCAGGAGAACTTTTGTTTACAAACATAGTATAAACATGTGACTTAGAAATCAGTGAATGGTCGGTTAGACACTTAGGCTACCCATTAACGCACGGAAATGAAATTGATAAAAGTTGGATTGGTTAATAAAGTTTTTTTAAATATCTGTTTCTCTACATGTATTTTACTAATTTACCCTCATTTTTATATTTTACGTTAAGGGGATAAGGTTATTTTTGTAATTAAATTTAGTGACCAAAAGTAAGCATTCGGCCATTCTTAAATAGTATAGATATGATAAAATCATATAATTTATTATTGATTATAATAAATAAATTATTATATTTTGAAATGTATTAAAAATGCAAATAAGCTAGTGAAAATAAAAGGTAAAAATAGATCATAAGAAATATATTAAATAAACTTTAATTAGAAATGATAAAAAGGGAAAATATTTAAAAAAAATAAAAAAGTAGATAAATCAAAGAGATGCATTTTAATTTTTCTACTTGAAGTACCAAAGAGCTAGCTATTGTAGAAACTTAATGGCACATTGCTGTATTACAATAGAATCTTGCAAAATATATTAAATGACCAAAATTAGTTATTTTAGGGGACACCCCCATAAAAAACTGTATAAATATATATATATATATATATATATATATAAACAGAGAGAGAGAGAGAGAGAGAGAGAGTGTGTGTGTGTGTGTAGATATATAGATAGATAGATATGTGTGTGTATGACTTTAAAAAATTCAACATTATAATCTATCTCTATCAATGCTACAGATTAAGTATATAAGCTTACTATAGTTGCATTTAAAGCATCATTAATTTTTTTTTTATATTTACTTTCCAATCCATTTCCTCAAATTTAAGTTATATGATCATGCGTATGAATCGTGTCTCTTATAATCAATTAGTTATAATAAGATAATAAGCCAACGCCATGTTTACGATAGAACAGTTTGATGAAAATGTCAATAATGGACCGACAAATAATTTTAATAATTGGCATACAGAAAATTGCTGAAATAAACAAGAAAAACAAAGATCCAGCACCAAAATTTAGATATAAAGGAAGAAAGAAATAAAATTTTATTCCCATTTTTAATTTTTTAAAATTTTAATTACAACATGATTTGATGCCTGTTTGGCTGACTCGATGGTTCTGCGCCCGTGGAAGCGAAGCATAGAAACTCCATGTTCCATTTGAAAGTAATATTATACTAGCGAGGGAGATTTACGGCCACTATTTTTAATCTATATTTCTTTATTTTTCAGAATTATTTAATTTATAAACCGGTTAACAGTCAGCCTGTGGGTAATTAAACTGAAATCAACTCAATTTTTTTTCTTGGATTCATCGAGTCCGAAGCGATCCGTGCCGCGCGCGTGGGAAATGTCTCAATTAGATCGTAACGTCGTTAATGAACTACAAGAGAAGTGATAAATAAACACGGCTGATAGCAGTACAAGTAAGCGAGACAGAGTATCTACGCAGTAAATAAGGATAGCTAATTACAAGAGTCGATTACCTCGGAACGCGTGCTGCTCCTTCGATTATTGGTGGGCCTTAATTCCAACAAAAAAATTTCTACACAAAAATTAAATTTGGATCTGCTTGACTACCTTGATGCCAAGTAAGAAGTGATCAACTAAGAATCATTACAACAATTTCTCAGACGAGCCAGGCAGATCGTCATCACCTTCAAAACCTGTGACATAATGACATTACATCAATAAGAAAGAAGTATTATGTAAATGAACTAAAAGTTATAATTAACAAGAAGTGCATCCATATATATAAATATACAGCCTTTTTCTGATATATACACACATATAGTAATTAAACGGAATCACCATTCAAAACGACGATAGTGGACCGTGTGAAACTACATATTTATTGGAGAAGATTCAAGTAGGGTTATATGCGTAATATATACAGCTGTGTTGCCCATGCACCAAGGGTTTATTACTCATTGTGGCTTCTGTATTTATAGCCATTTGAACCTCCATTGTTACTGTTTTTATTTTTGGATTCACCCAATAAGTAATATTGTAAGGCACAGATGGAGAGTGAGAAAATAGGATGAAGAGATTAAGGAATTATATAAAAAATTATTTTGTGCGTACAATAAAGTTTTGGGGCGGACAGCCGTAAGGTCCCGTTACTCCCGCAGCCGAACTGGACTGTCGTATCCCCGAGATGAGCTGCCCTTCCGACTGAGCTCAGATATCTCTGAGCAGATTAATTGGGGTGTTTTTTTATCCCTTGTATCTATATTATATTGCTAGCAATTATGCAAAATCTATAATTCTATGTGCCAGGAAAAAATCAAATAAAATTAATTTAATAGAATAAATTATAACAGTAATTTAAGATAGATAATACTCAAATATCAAACTTATTTTATTTTAATTTTAACTTTAATACAAAGAGTTCATATCATAATTTTTTTATTTAAATACAAATATAAAATTAGACTAAATTAATAATAATTATTATTATGCATGAGTGTATGCGAGAAAGATAAATATTGGTGTCTTGATAGTAAAAATGAAAATAACAAGACATTAAAAGAATAAAAATTATTAACTTTTCAATCAAGTTTGGAAAAAAAAAACATGATGAGGTAGTTTTTAATTTAGTATATAGCGTAGTTATGAAGTTACAACAAAAAATTGAGGTATAATTGCTAAAACAATAAAAGACCAAAGAAAGTGATTATGAGGGGTTAAGCATTAATAATACAGTGTAGTTTAAGAGTTTGACTTTGATTTAGTTGCACATTTTGAACTTGCAACATTACATTTAATTAATATATTTATGTCATTGCCCTTAATTTAAAAGTTAAATACATTCAAATTTAATTACTAATATATCATTCTTTTAATCTATATTGTATATTTATACTCACTTATATTGTTATGAAAGTAAAATTTTTTAGTTGTACATTGTAAAATTATGCTATTATCCTTAATTATTTTTATTTTCTTAACATTTTTCTCTTTTCTTTTAATGTATCATTATTATTTATTTGTTCCTTCTCTCAAATTTTGCCTCTTTTATACTTCTTTTCATTTTTCTTTTTTATTTTAAATATTATTTATTCTTTTAATCTATATATACTATGTTATTATGAAACTAAGGGTTATTAATTTTATTTTTATTTTTTGAATCCTTTCTTTTTGCCTTTTCTTTTAACTTATTATCCTGTTTATTTTTCTCTCAATTTTTTCTCTATTCTAAATTCTTTTTTATCATTCTTTTTTCTTATTTTAGATATCTCTAATATTTTTTTAAAAAAAATTTTATTGTTTAATTACAATAATTGCATCATTTATAAATTAATTTGCATAGAGTATGCCACTTTTACGAGTTCTTCTTCTTCTTTATCAGCGTCATCGTCATTAATATTATTACTCCAAACCCTACGACTGACAAACTCAAATGGACTTAAACCAAACATTTCATATTACAGGCTATTTGGTGTTTTCTAATTCTAAATGCTCCTAGTATAATAAAAATAATAACAACAGTAACAACAACAATAAATAAATAAGTTTATTGTCCAGTAGTTAATCTTAATATTTAAAATGAGATAAACATAGAAGTACTGTACTTACAAAATTTTTGAAATTAACGCACTTAGTGTCACACCCTCAACTTGGGTTTGTGATGAGGCAATATCCGTGAGACAGACATTTTAATAAATACTAAAACCTAATTAATATACTGTTACATCAATTGATCTTGTTCATTGACAAAACTTTAACTAATATTTTCCTTTTTCCCGTGCTCTACCATCTTTACATTTGCACTTCCTTGCCAGGATTCTCTATTAAAGGAGTTTTCGACAACACGAGCAACTAAGCGCCTAGTAAGCAGTTTATTTGCTCCTTTTTGTTAAAATGTGAACACAAAAAAATCATTTGCGAAATTCATATATTCATTTGGAAATTCGTACAAAAGTAAACTAAGAAGAATTAAAACTTGTACTATATCACCTATCTATTTCACTTGAACCTTCCATTGATATGTTTAGATATTCAGACAGTTTATGTAATATATTCACTAATCAGAATCTCAATCTTTTACCTTGGCTAAGGAGGGTTAAGTGCAACATTGCGATTGCTACAATTTATAAATCCAATTGAAATAATCTATATTACAACTTATAATTCCAGTTAAGTGAGTTACTTAGATTAATCTTTTATCTCAATTGAAAGGGTCATATATCTTACCTATGACTTGATGAGTGGGTGGAACTAGTTTTTATACTACCATTTGGTCCCCATGGGTATCATATTTCAATGTTCCAACATTTCACAATTAACATGTCTAATGCAATTTAAATATGAACACCTGGTAGTAATTCACATATAAAGCATTTTCAAGATAAGATAATTTGAGCAAAACATGCCACTTCATATAAATCAAACAAGAAAATCCTTCAAAAAATATATCGCGTAATAATTTCAGTAAAAAAAATACAATTTTCAAGAAAATATTTTATTTAAAAATTTGTTATAAACTTGGCAAGGTATTCCATTTGCGATATACTTGTTCATAGTTCCTAGGCCTCACTAATTTTGGTTTCTTAATTTCCTAATTCAAATTACAACAATTCTAGACCTTAATTCCCAAGACAACAAGAATTTAGTTTCTACATGTTTCTCAATGCCATTCCTAGCTTCTTGAATTATGAGAAGCTTCTTTTGCTACAACTGTTGTACTAATTCTTACCAATCTCAAAGTGAAATTTTCCTATTGAAAGGATTTTTCATCTTGGTTCTTGTATTTGGAATTTTCTATATCCTGTGAGACTTTAAGCCAACTAATTAAAAGTGATAAAATTAGACATTAATCACCTTAAAACTCGATTCTATCCGCCTTCCAGGTCTCGCGCCCATGAAAACACTGTTTGCACCTGCAAAAATGGGATCGAGCTGTGGTGCATCCAAACATCATTGCGCTCGGAGCTCACATGATTGCAAGAAGTGCTGGCACGACTGTGGAAAGGCCATTTGTGTTTGTGGTGCACCTAGACCTCACGTCCACAAAGCAGAGCCCCACAATTGTGGTGGCTACTGCGGTGTACACTGGTTGTATCTGTGGCCCACTTCGCTTTTGTGAACACACACGCCACATTTGTAAGAGGGAGTCTAGCAATCACAAACTGCGATCGTGAGGCGCCGCTGGCCTATGCATAAAGGCCTGTTTGGTCAGAGTTTTGGATTCTACGCAATTTTCGCCATCTTATTCGGTATTCTCACATATTTTACAAGGTTTTGGGAGTCTTTTATGAGTTCTATTCCTAAAAATTTCTAACTTCGTGAAGGAAGAAGAATTCTTCACAAATAACGAGAAATACCTTCTCTGCCTATGTTGTACTATAAATTATAATTCTCAGGTGTAACACATGCCAATATGATTGGTTCACAAATTGATCACTTAATCATGTGCAAACCTCAAGAATATCATACTTCATGTGTCTAAAAGGTGTGAATATGAATTCTTAGAAACATGTATTAATATTACAAGTTTTAGATTAGAAAATTACCTTTCGAATTCTTGGGAGTTTGGAACTGGAAAAGTCATGCCTCTCCGGCCACCGTCTCTCTCTCTTAAGGTGGGGAATTTTTATTTCTTCTAGGTTTTAGGTGGTTTATATATATTAAGGTGTGTCAAGTGTTTAAAGAAAATTGGACTCCTTTATTTTTGGAATGAAATAACTCCAAATTTTCCTGCAATATCTCCACTTCAATTCTCCAAATTTGGCTCATCCTTATGCATGGTAATGTTCCCCATAAATATACCAAGGCTTGGCATCCTTTGACTTGTACAATTTTGTGTACATTTCCTTCCATACTTTCCCATTGCCACCATAGAATATTTACAGGAAAATTATGATTAAATCAGTAAATAAATAATTAGTCAACCAATAAATAAATCATCCACCAAAAATTTCACTAATAATATTTTAATCATTATTATTATTGTTGCCCAAAAATTTAGGGTTTTGCACTTAGCTAATGCATATCATGATGAAGTGAAACAATAAATAAATGAACGAATGACTAAATTTATTAAAATTTGAAAGTTGATCAAAATTAGACAATGTATATCTGATAATGTATATTCATTCATTGATATGCACAAATAAATTAAGACGGAAATAGAATAAAATAATATTTTAATACACAATAAAAATGAAATTTGAAAGAGATAATCTAAACACATCTCATGTTTGATGTGCACAAGAAATAATATTTGGTATGAGAAGTTAATGAAATTATTATTTTATTATTTTATTTGTACCTAGGATTGGTAAATAAAAATAAATAGTTTGAATAAAAAATAAATATTTTTATCAAAAAAATATTTCAACATGTTAAATAGGTCATTATATTTTTTATGTTTGTATGTTTTTTTGATATATTAGAAATTTTTAACATTAAATGCGAACATCATATAATTACATTATAATTGCAAAAGTAATGCATTCTATAAATGCAAGAAATTATTTATAAATTATAAATTATTATATTTTAAAGAACACTAGTAAGATTATTTAAAATTAATTAAAAATATTCAAAACATTTAACATAAGAAAAGAAAAGAATGGAAAAAAAAAGCAAAATTGAGAACAAACACAAATAAAAATAAGTTGAAAGAAATGAAAAAAAGGATTAAAATGAAAAATCTAAAATAAAAACAATTGCGTAATTTCTATTGCAACAAATAGGTTTAAATCTTTGATAATAGACTTCACATACAAATATTATATATTTATAGACATAGCACACACTTGAGTGGCACATATAATTGATACTACTATATGTTACCATAATTTATATCTGACTTGTTTATTGTAATATATATATTTACGCACTTTTCATTTTTCAATTTATATTTATATTCATTATTTGAATTAGTAAATGTGTACATTGATATAATTACAAAACTACTTTTACCAATAATATATCAAACATTATGATACAATATATATCCGTTATATTATATTTGTTTGTTATATATTCCACATTTATAAATACTTCTATGGTTTGTTAAAATTAATTTAGTGCTTTTATATGGTATGTATCATATTACATTATATTTCATATTGTTGTTTAAGTATGTCCGTAGTGGGGGAGGGGGGACGTGTACATAATTATATATTATTAAATTAGTATTTTTAGCATATATTTAGTAGTATTGCAAATAAAATAAGATATTATATGTATAATGGTAACATATATGTATATATTGAATTATGTGTGTATTCATATATATAATTATATGTATTCATGCATTTAACAATTAATTTATTTAATAGCATAAAGTATTTGTTGACATATATCTTGTAAATCTAAAATAGAAAGATTATTTTTAAATTGTAAAATGGTTTATTTTCAACCTATTGAGGTAGCCGGGGTAGATATATAGGTTTTTATATCACCCAAACATTTTTTTTCTCGATTTTGCTTTTAATTAACAAGGTTGATTTGATAGTTTTTTTTTTCCCTTCGACATAATTTATTTGGGTTTAATACAATTATTTATGATTAATATTGCATATTTGTTGGAAGTTATTCAATTTAATCAACACATAAACATTGTCTCTGTGCCCATTATTTAGCAAGATACTTAGGTTAAATTTCAGGAGGCGATCGCGCAGTGGAATGTATCAAAGTTCTCATAAATAGTGTATACTGTATTATTATTTCAGTAAAGATTTTTTATTGCAGAAATTGAATTTACAAAACTTTCTTACTTTAAATACTTTCATTCTTTTTTTGTCATTTTCGTTTCTCTTGTCATCCAACTTAAATTTATATTTATATATTCTCTCAAATTTTATCATTTTTAAATTCTTTTAATTTTTCATCTTTTTTATTTTAAATATTATTTGCATAATGTAAAACCACATAATTTTGATATTTTTATTTTTATTTTTCCCTATTCTTTTTAACTTTTTATTTGTGTTTTCTCTCTTTTTTTTCAAATTCTCTTGATATTTATTTATTTTATCAATTTATATATTCTTTATACTCTTTAATATTAAATAATATTATTTTTATTAATTAAAATATAATATTTTATAATTTGTAAATAAATTCTTACTAGAGTGTACGAATTTTACTCGTTATAATAACACTAGTAGAAATAAAAGTGGAAAAAAATCAACTTCAATATTCATTTTTATGATTGTATTCAACAAGAAATGAATATCTTTAATTAGGCACCTGATTCGAATATGATAAAGAAGTTTACGAGTCAAAAACTTGCCATGATTTCTTATTAAGTGATGTGAAGCGTGAATATGAATTAAATTTAGCAATCATCAAAGGCCATGTTAACTTTGAGTGATTAAGTTGGATAAATTATTTTATTAAACTTAATTACATATTATTTATTATGGATTAAATCTTTTGATAAAATGTAAGTTCAGTATAAAATAATTAAAACTATAGATAATTAATTTAACATAAAGTGATAAATTAATCTCATAAAATAATTTTTTAATCTCATCTTGAAAAATTAACGTAAGGCAAGCTATTTTGGCTAACTATGCCGGGGTGGGCACAGGAAGTTTCTAATGAGTAAACCCTAATCTCTGCAAATCTGCAGTTAATCTAAGAATCCGATCAAGAGAATAGTGATGAGGTTTGAGATTCGGTTAGTTAGGACTGTATCATTCCACAGAATTTGGTTTGGCGTACGTCTCTTCTCCTTTACCTTTAAATATAGCAACCTAGTCCAGCTCGTTTCTCATCATAGCCTTCTTCCTTCAACAACATACATATTGGTGTCAAACATCTCAATCATCTGCTGCTTCTTCTCGACAAAAAGAGAAGAAGGTTGCTTAATTAATACGAAGAACGACTACTTACAGCTTGTTACTGGGACGAAGAGCGAAAATGTCATTTGGCAAGTTTCCAGTGCTTCTCGCAATGTTCATTCTTTTTGCTGTGTCGCAAGAACAAGCCTTGGCCATCAAAAAGGTGCACATTGTCCTGCTCTCTAGTTAGTTTGTAATGTATTTTTTAACTTCATGCAAGTTGTTGTCTTCTTCTAATGAATCAAACTGAACTTGTGTTCGTTTTTCTTCTTTTTCTTGATATGGGAAGCAGACTTACATTGTGTACTTGGGAGCACATTCTCATGGTCCAGAAGTAGATTCTGATGATCTTACGCCAGTCACAGAGTCACACATTGAGTTGCTTTCCTCATTCGTTGGAAGGTTTGCAGTTTACCATACAATTGTTGCAGAACATACTCAGAAAATCTTGTTATTGTGATCTCTTCTTAATGTTCGTCAAATTGCTATTATGCAGTAAAGAGAAAGCAAAGGATGCAATAATATACTCGTACGAGAGGTATATAAATGGTTTTGCTGCACTTCTGGAAGACGAAGAAGCCGCTGAGATAGCAAGTATGACATATATATATTTCCATTCATGCATTTTGTCCTTGTTTAGTCCTGTGTTTGTTTGGCAGTTTGTATAAGCTGACAAACGCTTCTTTCTGGTGTTTTAAACGCAGAGCATCCGGATGTGGTGTCTGTTTTCCGCGATCAAGGCAAGAAACTGCACACAACACATTCATGGGATTTTCTTAGGCTGGAAAACGATGGTGCCATTTCTTCTTCATCCTTGTGGGAAAAGGCTAAGTTCGGTGAAGATACCATCATAGCAAATCTCGATACTGGTAAATTACATGTTCTTCTAAATGCAGTATTGTGCTTTTTATTAAAAGCTGGGCATGAAATATATGTTTTCCTGTGGCTTTCATAGGTGTCTGGCCTGAATCAAAGAGCTTTAGTGGCGATGGTTTTGGGCCCATCCCATCCAAGTGGAAAGGTGTCTGCCAATTTCACGAACCGCTTTGCAATAGGTGCTCAGTTCTTAATTAGTTTTTATGATCTGAATATGTTTCTTTACATCAATAATATGCTTCTTATGTTATTTATTAGCTTCTTAATACATTGCAGGAAACTAATTGGAGTGAGGTACTACAACAAAGCCTTCGCTGCATTTGCAGGCACGCTTAATTCTACATACGAAACTCCACGAGACACGGAGGGACATGGCTCTCACACCCTCTCCACTGCTGGTGGAAACTTCGTCCCTAGAGCAAGTATACTGGGTTCGGCGACGGGAACAGCAAAGGGGGGTTCCCCAAGGGCGAGAGTGGCTTCTTACAAAGTCTGCTGGCCTCCCATCAATGACAGTGAATGCTTTGATGCTGATATCATGAAAGGCTTTGATGCTGCAATTCATGATGGCGTTGATGTGGTGTCGGTGTCTCTAGGAGGAGCTGCCGCAGACTACTTCAATGATGGCATTGCCATTGGCGCCTTCCATGCTGTCAAGAAGGGAATGGTAGTGGTTGCCTCCGCCGGAAACGAAGGACCATACGAAGCAACGGTTACCAATGTCGCGCCATGGATCATAACTGTGGGAGCAACTACTCTTGACCGTGAGTTCCAAGCTAATGTTAAGCTGGGAAATGGTTCTGTCCTTAAGGTTAGCTAAGGATTAATTCCTTTGGTTTGCCCGGGCCCAACCTTTTTCTGTCCAATTCTTACGTTATTTGCTTGAACTTGTAATAGGGTTCGAGCCTTTCCATACCATTGCCACAGAATAAATTTTATCCTCTCGTTAGCGCTGCTCATGCTGCAGCTGCCAATGTATCTGCAGAGGATGCGTAAGAACTTTTCCTTCTTGCTTCTTCATGCATTACTTGAAATATAATTCAGACTGGTGTCTCACTGTAAGGTGGTGCAGTATCCTCTGCCAACCCAACACGTTAGATCCCAAGAAGGTGAAGGATAAGATAGTAGTGTGCCAGAGAGGGTTGAATCCAAGAGTGGAGAAAGGAATGGTGGCCGCTCGTGCTGGTGGAGCCGGAATGATTCTTTGTAATGACCAGGTTGATGGCAATGAACTTATTGCGGACCCTCACTTTCTTCCTGCTACCCAAGTAAATTACACGGATGGCCTTACTGTCTTCGCCTATGTCAATAACACCAAGTATGAAATGCCTACTCAGCTTATAGATCATAACATGTCCTCTCCCAGACTCTGATATTCATAATAATTTCTCATTCGGTTTCCCAGGAATCCACAAGGGTTCATTACACCTCCTAAGGCAATGTTCGACGTCAAGCCCGCTCCGATGATGGCATCGTTCTCGTCCAGGGGCCCGAATCTCGTCACTCAGGAAATTCTTAAGGTTTGCGGATAGTCAATTTAGTACAAGTCCCAGCAGATATTCAGTTAAATAAATTTATTTGGTCAGTAAAAATTCTTTCATACCGTGTCTGCAGCCTGACATTGCAGCTCCAGGGGTAAACATCATCGCTGCTTATAGTGAAGATGCAAGCCCGACGGATTTAGATATAGATAAGCGCAGCACTGCCTACAATATATTATCTGGAACCTCAATGGCGTGCCCCCATGTAGCCGGTGTAGTGGGCCTGCTCAAGTCCCTCCAACCCGATTGGAGCCAAGCTGCAATCAGATCAGCAATCATGACTACTGGTAGGGTTTTCGTTGATCTTCGTTAAATCGATCTGGTCTGTTCCATATATTTTTTCTGGAGTTTTGACTTTCTTATGCCCGTAAACAGCAAGGACGAGAGACAACACGATGAACCCAATGCGAGACGAAGTCTCAATAAAGTCAACGCCCTTGGGGGACGGGGCTGGAAATATCCGCCCGAACCGCGCCATGGATCCTGGACTGGTCTACGACTTGAGCATGAGTGATTATTTGGACTTCCTGTGCGGACTGGGATACAACGAATCCCTCCTACGACTGTTCTCTGGGTCCCATCACGATTGCCCATCCGAATACAGCCTTCTGGATTTCAACTATCCCTCCATCTCTGCACCAAACATCTATGGATCGGTTACCCTGACGCGGGTCCTGAAAAATGTGGGCAAGCCCGGCACATATGCTTCCATGGTTCGCAGTCCACCTGGATTTCCAATTTCTGTGGAACCAAAAATCCTGACTTTTGAGAAAGTTGGAGAAGAGAAGATGTTCAAGGTGACTGTAAAGGTCGAGAGGGCGTCACGTCAGCATCAATTTGGACAGTTGACATGGTCGGATGGCACCCACTACGTGAGGAGTCCGATAGTGGTTGCCTCTGCACCTTGAACGTAGCATATTTTTTTCTGTAACTCCGAGGATTAACTATCTTTCGATGCTGAAAATAAAATAAAATAACCCGCCAGCGTCCGGGCGTAGAATTGTCTGATTGTTTACTTCTGTTTAGTTCTATTATTCTTTGTTGAATGGCAATATTTTGATTGACGTTATAAAAGAATGTTACGATTATTGGTGTTTTCTTGGCTGGTCAAATTGAAAAAATGATATCTCATTCCTAATTTTATTTGAAAAACTAAGTTTATTTTAATTAGTTTATGGCAAAGCCTTACATTTGGCTGTGTAATTTAGAAGATTGAGAATGAAACATGAATTATTATCGCTAACACGTAAATACACTAACAACTTAAATTTGTATTTTCTCAAAAAAACATAATCTATTAAATTAGAGTTGATCACAAAATTATAATTTTAGCAAATCGCAAAAATTAAAAAAAGGACAAGTAAAAGAGAGAGGAGGATTAACTTCAAATAATTCCTTTTACACATATAAATGAAGAAAATGCAAAAAGGTAAAAGGAAAAATGGAAAAGTTTTATTACAAAAAATTCAATACACGGGAAATCTTGTTTATATGATACAACTTAAAATTACATGCATACAACTTTTTAGTAGACCAAAATATATATAAAATTCAGGAATCATAATTTTGTTTTAAGATATAATGCAAATCTTTTTGTTTTTTAATCCTTAAATTCCTTAATAATACAGAACATCCCATAAAATTTGTTAAAATACAAACACTTGAAAATTTACAAAAATAATAAACTGGAAAAAATATAAATAATAATATTAACAAAATAGACTAAATTTTCAAATTACTTCACTTTGATTATATCCAATTTTCCGTGATTGACTTCTAAATTACAAGTAAACAAAAGAAAAAAAAATGTCAAGATTAAATATGAATTAGGAAAATGATGAGATCATGGATAGGAGTTATGATATATTTTTATTTTGCATGCAACGCCAATGAATAAATATGATTTCAAAGCATAAGTTTTGGAACACAAGATCTTCGTGAATTTGAAAAACATATGTTTTTCATAATTAATAGCAATTCAAATTAAGGTTATAGAGACAAGTAAGGTACTTTTAAATTTTTGTGCATTTAGGTTTAACATAAAATTGTCCAATGACTCCTATGATTTGAAAAACAAATAAATTAAAAAATTAAAAAAGTAAATGCTATGACGGTATATGGGACCAGGAGTGTGACTGAAATAACGGATAACTAAACAAAATTTAATTAAAAAAAAACTCTTAATTAGTATTATAACAATTACATAAGAAAGATAATGAGAACAATACTCAATGCTGAAAAGAACAGCTATAAAAAAATCACATATAAATTTTGGAGAACATAAATGGTGTGATATATTATCAAAAACAAGAAGAAGCAGGAAATTAAACAATAGGACTAAACTCATATGAAACAATAATATAATATATTAAAGAATTTTATTGTATAATTACGTGAAAGATCAAAATAAAGAAAATAATTGGCAAATTAATTAGTTAAAACTCTTCCAATCACTTCAAGTAGCAGCTTATTTTTGGAGTAAATTATATAATTAAATTTTAGAATTTTCTTAATTTTTAGGGATCCTAATTTTAAGCTTACAAATATAGATATCAATATGTGAACGAATTAGTTTTAAATGGTTACTTCAAAAAAATTGACTTTTGAAAGGAGAAGACTTTTATTGAATATGCATATTATAAAATAGTCAAATATAAATTTGAAAAACTAAAATAACTCAAATTCTAAGAAATAAATATTTGGTCAAAATAGGCTAATTAAAGTCAAATGCCATTATAACTTTTAATACACTAGTCACTGATGCATACTGTGCGAATCACAATTATAATATATGTGTAAATACACACACACACAAGCTTTCGTAAGTAATATATATAATTACACGGGTTACCTGAAGCCATAATCAGTGATAGGGAAACAATTTTACAAGTGGATTTTGAGGCATTTGTTATAAGTTATTAGGGTCAGTTTAAATTTTAACATATTATATCACCCTAAATAATGGATTAACAAAGAGGATGAATTGTCTTAAATGTTATATAAGATATATGATGGGCTCAAGTTGAAGAAATATGCCAATTGGCTACTCCTAATTAAATGGAGGTATGACACACTACTACCCCTTCCAAGCTCTGTGTGGGACTGTACTATCGCAATATGGGTTTGATGTGGCAATGCAAACCCAAGTGAGGAGACACCCTATTATATTAACGACCATGGGGCTGCACTAAAATTACTAAGAAAAAAATTGTAATGAGCCCCAAAGCACATGAAAGCCCAGACAAAAACAAAAAAGGATCAAAATGCATTTTGATGTTGGCCACGAGATTTATCTAAAATTACAACCTTACACACAACTATCAGTTGAAGCAAGGCCGAATAAAAAATCAGCATTTAAACTTTTTGGCCCATACATATAGTTGTAGAAGCAAATTACCAGAACAGAACATTCAAACGTTGCAACTTAAAAAGAGAATTTGGCCACACACAATCCTGTGCAAGAATTGGCATACAAAGACCACAAGGAGGAAATCAAGCAAGATCCCATTGCTATACAAAACCTAAAGCACGTAAATAGGGATAAGGGGACAGCCACAAAAGATTTTAATTTAATGGTCTGACTTGTATTGGACAGAAGTCACCTACGATCACTTAACAACTCTCCGGCTGCAATATCAAACTATAAGTCCTTGAAGGCAAAGGCTATCTTTAAGGGGATGAAAATGTCATACAGAAATAAGTTAATACAGTGGCATCGTCACTAAATGGAATCACAAATTATAGCAAGGGAATTATATTTAGGGTATTGTGTGTGGAATCCTCTTCTGTATAAGTTAATACAATAATGGAATCCGGTAACTTTCGTCTTGAGAACTAGAAGAATAAATTGGGGAAATAAAAGTTAAAAAACAGAAAAGAGTAGTCCACCCAAAACTTGGAGAGAAATTAGCATCATTTGTTTGTCCTTATTTGCATACAATAAAAGTAAAAAAGAGAAGCTACTTATATAAATATCTATGGAAACATAATGTAAAGGTAGGAGCTAAAACAACAAGATTCTCATCAGACGTGCATGGTTGTGATTAATTCAGTATATCAATCAAACCGTATCGAAATCAAAATTTCGGAACATTATTTTTTAAAATTTTACTTTCAATTCTGTATCGGTATTTGGATTTGATATACTGTAATACTAATTTTTTTTATTTTTTATTTTTTAATACATTTTTTTATTTTTTAAATATATTTTTTAAAATTATCAATAATAAATAGTGAATTAGTGATAAATAATTTAATTTATAATTTTTTTTAGTTTTTTTTTACTAAAATTCAGTTTATCGAAAATTGTAACGAAGCCAATTGAAAAAAATTCAATTTTGTTTTCGACACGTGATTTTGACTTATCAAAATTTTAGTATACCAAAATTTCAATTTGGTCCAGTTATGTTTCACCGAGGGGTTCTCATTATCTTTCTTTTTTCTTTACCACACTCTTGTTTTCATTTTTCAAGACACCCCTTGTCCTTCCTCCTTCTGACTATCATTGCCCCTTTCTCATTCGAGTCTCTAACACTTAAAAGGAGAGTATCCATCCGTTCTCATTAGAGTTCCTACCTCATCATAGTGAACCCAAATACTCAGTTAAAATAAGGAAGAAGACTTAGAACAGAAGACAAAGGGAATTTAGGGTATTGAGAGGACCGGAGAAAAGGAGAAGATACAAATTGCAGGGCAAGGCAGAAATCCTCCCTTTATTCAACTTTAACTGGCACAAAATACCCTTATTACCTGCACCCTATAATCTGTTAAATGTCAGCTCTCCAATTTTGGCAATTACTTTTATAGCGTTGTTCCATGAGTTGAGCGGCAGTGTTTCAATCATCAACAAATTTGAATTAAAGAACCCCGCCAAATTGGGCTTAATCGTGGGTAGATCAAGCCAGAACTATGAACAACTGGACCTGCACATCTGGCCCGAATCTATTTCATCACAACAGTATGGTCAAATAAGTGAACTGAGGTACCATGAGTATCAACTTACATGAAAATCTAATACTGTTTGTTCAAGATTATTTGAAAATTGGCAACTTCACTTGCCATAATGCAACGGGACGTGGGCCAGCACTCAAAACATCAACATCCTCATAAAATAATAAATATTGTGGATGCTGATGATTCAAAGGGCCCTGCCAATCTTAGAATATAAAAAAAAAGAATAATTACAGTATGTGTCCAACTTGAACATGCAGTATAGTGATACAGAAGCTAACTCTTGTAAGGTCACCATAAATATAATCATAATATGAATTTCTAAAATCTTTCTGTAACCACTGTACAAAGTACCATGAGGCATGTTCTCTTAATCAAGGTGGTGTCCTAATTTTGTGGGCACATGAAGTGAAGAGTAACACATCCTTGATTGGCATTTCACACGTTCTATTTTTTTAGTTATTTCATTACAATGTACACTTTAATTGCACATCTTCCAATCCCTCATTACTTTGTTAAATTAATTAAAGGCGTAATTACCGTCCACATATTTTAATCAATTGATTGTAATTATTAAAAACAATGATGATATGGATTGCTCAGAGAAATATATCATAAGAAAACAGAAGGTTATGTTTGTTTTTAAATCATGAACCATAAAAATATACAGAACATTCATTGCCTTAATAATTATGATAAATCGATACATTTACAGTCAATAAAGTTAGAAAAGGGTTAATCAAATGATTATGTCAGCGCTCAAATCATGACAGGTATTGATTATTGATTGTTAATCAAATTCAATCTTCTACGGTCTACTTTTGTGGTGGTTCGTCTGCGGCAATAATAATACTACAGTAATGATTAAATTTTTTCTTGAAAAACAGACCGACCCACCAGCACAATGCCCCAATCACATCCACATCTGGAAGAGAATAAAAAATATTTTTCATGGGATTTTTCGTCGTCCCTTTCTTTTTTCCATTTACTTGTTTAACTGAATTTTTTCTTGAACTGTCGGTTTAAAAATACTTTCAATTCTTTCTTATTTTTGTCCATTGTCGGCTGTTTCGGTTTTGTTTAGACTTTGTGTAAGAATGCGGGCTGATCTCCCACTGATGTAAAAAGATTCTTCCGCAGATGGGCTCGTTTTAGAGACACCTTGTCAAATCCAGACAAAATTTCTGGAGCTCTTTTCAATCCCCTTTGGTACAATCTTGTATTGGGGTTTTCTTTGTGATACAACAAATTACCTCCTTTGTTATGGTCTCGATCTGTTTTCTGGTTTCGCCCCCCTGTCCCTTTTGTCGGCTCGTTCTTATTCGTGTGTTTTTGGCGTAAAGATTCCGTTGTTAGCTGCAACCTTCAGTGTTTTTAGTGGGAGCGGAGGGATTGGGGAACAGAAGCATAAAAAATGAAGATAAAACTCCGAAAACCAGTGCTTTGTCTGCTGTTAGTGACGGTTCTTGCCCCTATTGTTCTTTACTCGGGTATTCTTGGAGCGTATTTCCCTTCATCTACTTGTAATGTTCCCTCTTGCTCTCGCTTCTGTTTTTTAAACAACTTATGTTCTTTGTTTATTCACAGAATTGGGTTGGTTTTCTTGATTGCCTTCTTTATTGATTTGTGTTTTGCTCTCTGCTTTTACAGCTAGGAATGAGTTTGTGGAAGATGTTTCAACCTTTGTAAGTCTTTATTAATCACTCGTTTGAACTTGGTAATTCATTGTTTTATGCCTTTTTTTCCCCGATAAATAAGAGGAGATGTTTGATTCTTGAATTTTCTTTGTAGATGTTTGGTGGTGAAGTCAGGCCGCTAAATGTGCTACCTCAGGTATGGATTTTTTGAATTCCTATTCTTTCCTTCTGTAGGTTGTATTAATTTTGGGGGAGATTTTAGATCTTTGTTTTTATGATTCACTCCAATTACTTTTCCAACTGTTAGGAATCTTCTGCCACTTTGAAAGAACCATTGGGAATGGTTTATTCAGAAAATTCAACCGAAACTGGTTCCGAATACTCAAATGCATCATCAGGGGAAAATCCTCGCATTACTAGACAACTCGCTGGAGGTTTTTATTTACTCTTACCTCTTAAGTCTTTCGGAATACTGAACTAAATTTTTGGTTTGTATTCTTTCAACTTATGGAATTAACAACTGAATCAGCAGAAGATGGAATTTCAACCTCATCCTCTTTGAGAATTAGTGGCAGCAACGGCCATTCTGCGGATGATAATCCAATAAGACAGGTCACGGTTGAGGAACACAAGGCTGAGGTGGATACGGGGGATGAAAAATCGGGGGAAACTGAACCAATTGGGAACATAAGAAGTGGAGTTGGACAAATTGATTTGAGGAAAGAAATTAGTTCACAGCATTCTGAAGGCACATCTGAAAATGTGTTAGAGAATTTGGTAAGGGTATATACTGTTAGTAATCCTGCCTTGATTAGGACTTTAGTATCACCCATACAGAGTGAGATATGGCTTATAATTTTACGGTTTTTGGGCTGGGCAAGTGGTTCGGTATACAAGTTTTGTTGTTGCATCATAGCTGTTAAAAACTTCCAAGCTGTTTGTCATTGTCTAGAAGGGTTTTCTAATTAATTGATTGAACCTTAAACGTATCAGAGTTCTCCTATGACCATGGGAAGAATTGGTGGAATTCAAAGTAGCTTTGCCTTCATATTAGATGCAAATAACCGTCTGTCTGCACATTGGCTATGCAAAATTTCAATCATCCAACTTTCTGCAAAAATTATGCTGTCTCCTTTTCATTTGAAAATTTTCTCTTTGTTTCTTTAGGAACCAAAACATCTGCAACACTCTGCTGAAATCTCTGGGAAAGATATTTCAGGAGAACAAGTGAAGGCTAGAAGTGAGAAACAGAAAGAAGAAACAGAACTGCCGGATGCTCGTATTCGTCAGCTTAAGGATCAACTCATTCAAGCAAAGGTTTATCTTTCCCTATCAGGTACTCGGAACAATCCTCACTTTATAAGGGAGCTTCGTGCTCGTATGAAAGAAGTTCAGCGGGCACTTGGAGATGCCACCAAGGATTCTGAGCTGCCCGAAAAGTTAGTGTCACTGTTTCCATGTATATCCTGTTTAACAATTTTATAGTTATGACACGTTGTGGTTTGCAATATCTCTTTCTAGTTTTGGCTTTTGAGATGACCTGAGCATATTGAATTCCTGTCTTCTTTGGATTCTGCTCAGCCCCTCATGTAGTTCAGTTTTTCCCTATGATTGTGCTTTTGGTTTTATTTAGTTCTTTTGAGAAGTTGAAAGCAATGGAGCAAACACTGTTAAAAGGCAAACAAATACAAGATGATTGTGCTGCTGTGGCAAAGAAACTCCGTGCAATGCTTCATTTAGCTGAGGAGCAGCTCCGAGTCCACAAGAAGCAGACCTTGTTTCTGACACACCTAACAGCAAAGACAATGCCTAAAGGACTTCACTGCCTTCCTCTGCGCCTCTCAACTGAGTATTTCATGTTGAATTCATCTCAACAGCATTTCCCAAACAAGGACAAGTTAGATGATCCGAACCTATTCCACTATGCCTTGTTTTCAGATAATGTATTGGCATCAGCAGTTGTTGTAAACTCGACTGTAACACATGCAAAGGTGAAAGAATTCCTTACTAGTAAAATAACGTATTTGTTCTTAATGCAATTAATTTGGGTGCTGAAGAATCCTAGTACTTCATGTCATACTCGTTCAGAAAAAATTAATTTGGTTAACCCATATTTTTTGTCTAAAATAGTTCAATTTAATCCTTCAAATTGTGATATTGACTTGGTGCCCTGGGCAGGATCCTTCAAAGCATGTCTTCCATATTGTCACTGATAGGCTCAACTATGCCGCAATGAAAATGTGGTTTCTGGCCAATCCTCCTGGTAAAGCAGCAATACAGGTTGAGAATGTTGAGGAGTTTGATTGGTTAAATTCAAGTTACAGTCCAGTTCTTAGGCAGATGGGTTCTCCCTCTATGATTGATTATTTCTTCAAGAGACGCCGCAATGCAGAATCTGACCCTAACTTGAAATTCAGAAATCCCAAGTACCTCTCTATCATGAATCATCTTCGCTTTTATCTACCTGAGATCTTCCCAAAGCTGGACAAGGTATTATTTTTAGATGATGATGTTGTGGTCCAGAAGGACCTAACCAGCCTATGGTCTCTTGATTTAAAGGGTAAAGTTATTGGAGTGGTTGAAACATGTGGACAAAGCTTTCATCGGTTTGATCGTTACCTCAATTTTTCAAACCCTCTGATTTCAGAAAATTTTATTCCTCGTGCTTGTGGATGGGCATTTGGAATGAATATCTTCGATCTAGACAAGTGGAGGAAGCAAAATATTACAGAAGTCTACCACAAGTGGCAGAACTTGGTAAGGCCCACTTAGTTTCCATCAAACATCACTGCATGGAAAAATATTTATTTTTTATCCCAGTAGTAGTGACCAACTGGAACCATATGATTTGTGCATGCAGAATAATGCCTGGAACTGCATCTGAAAACTAGGATCTTGATCATCAAAAAATAAGGCAAACTTGATCATTCTATTCTGTTCAATTTCAGTAAAAATGATAATCAATGTCTTGGTAGATTCTAATTGTTATTTTGAATATAGCTCTTTGAGCTTGAAATTACCCTACTCTAGCGTTTTTCTTGATATCAGCTTTCTGAGCTGAAATGGTGGTGTGAGAATTATTGATACATAACTTCTTATTGTGGTAAGCAAACATGATTTTTAAATGTAGTTTAAGTGAAGAAGATACTGGCTTGTAAATTGCCCATTAGGTTGGATTGGTGTGACTTGGGACTGATGGATTGAATGCTTTGTTGAAACGCATTCCCGTGATATCTGCTTCTATGACGCTTGTCCCTCATGTTAACTTTATTTTATTTTTTTACTTTTTAACACTGAAATAAAGGTGTCTTTTATTCTCAGAATCATGACAGGACGCTATGGAAACTGGGGACTCTGCCACCTGGTCTGATTACCTTTTGGAATCACACTTATGTTCTTGACAAATCTTGGCATGTCCTGGGACTTGGTTATAATCCAAATGTACCGCAAAAGGATATTCAGCGGGCTGCAGTAATACATTATAATGGAAACTTGAAACCATGGCTTGAGATAGGCATATCAAAGTTCAGAATCTATTGGGCGAAATTCGTAGATTATGATCAGCTATATTTGCGGGAATGCAATATCACTCCTTAAATAACGCCGTGGTTCCTCCTTTAGAGATGTCCCTGATGCCTTGGCCTTTTAGGTTGCACGTCCGTGGACCTTGCCAATGATTCTTAACATTTGAAACGAAAGCACAAGCTATTCAGGTGTATTTTCATTAGTAAAGCATACGTTCTACACATTTATTTTTGCTGTTGATTGTTATGAGCTGCCGAAAGGCGTATGTTATGTAAATGATTCAACAATCTGCATTAATATTCTTTCGTTGCTTCAGTTTGTTGGTACTTGCCAGCATTTAATATGCCTGTATATCTTGGGATCTTCCCGGTTTCACCTTGTTAGTCAACTGCCGCTTAGTTTGTGCTACGTATTGGTTCCTTTGAGCATGTGCTCTTAGTTGTGAGAGAAATCCCGGAGGATTTCCACGTTTGACTGCCTGCCTGTTCTTGCTCTGGCGGAAACTTAATAATTTAGCCGACCACACTAACTTGGTGGGGTCTTGTCGGATCTCCTTTGGACAGACGTGTTGTAGTATTAGCTTCCTTGTCTAAATCTTGTGCCTTATTATAGAAGATGCTTTGATGAATCGTATTACATGAGCTGTTAGGTGGCATGTGTAGTAAGCACTTGTCCGCCGGCAAGGAGCGTTGACAGATAAAATGGAAGTAATATGGATGGGAGCAGTTGAAGGACTCGAGGGTGCCTATGGAAGACAGCCTGTTGTGAAAGCTACAACTTCAGGTGGGAGCCCAGACAAATTGTGTGGGGACCCTTGGAAGAGGATGCTGATGCTTCTGGTTCTCAATCTGTCCTCTTTGTTGCGGTATGCATTGACCATTAACTTGTGACAGAACAAAGGTTCACGTGTCTCCCCCTTCCATGATAAATTCATTCCCATTATCAGTCTCATCAAGAATTTGTCCTGCACGATGGAACAGCTCGTTCCAGTGTAGCTCTATACTGTAAAGGATGTGCCCATTTGATGCATGCACATGCATTAACTAAGGCTGTGCAGGATGATGCGTGCAGGCCCTGCATCCCTTTAGGCTGCCTCTGTCAATATTCAGACAAGGGTGGTAGGATACAGTGTTAAATTGTACCGAACACTGGCTACAATTTGTTGTCTTTCATTCATTTATGGATATGAGAAAACTAGCAATTTTAGCATGGTCGATTCGTGTACATTCAAAATTCAAAATATAATTAAACTTTTATTTTCCTTGTATAATTATTTTGAAATATATTGTATATAGGGTTTATTTTATTTATGTATGCATAATTAACAAACTATATAGAATGTATTGGCGTAATGAAGTTTATATAATGTTAATAGAGAGAAGAGAAATAAATTGCAAAATAGAAAAAAATTGAATGAGAGTACAATAATAAAATGTATTGCTGTTATGTTTTTTGGATAGTTTAAATAATAATCTATACTATATACCATATTTGTTTTTATTTTTAGATGCATATTTCTGAAAAATTATGTAAAGAGTAAGAAAATAAGAGAGAAAATTCAATGAATGTATTTAGTTTAAGTCCTTGTCAATTTAAGTAACAGAATAATTCGACAGTGTGATTGTAAATTGATGGGAAACAAGCCTCAACGATAGATATCTTGTGAACCCGCCCTTGTTTCCTTTCTATGCATATCCTATTCGACTTTGACTTCGTTCCTTGTTTTAGATAAAAAAAAAAAAAGTAGCATGGTTCGCCAAAAATTGCGGAATTACATCCTAAGGCCTTGAAAGTGCCTTCATCTCTTCTCCCTGAAATGTCCGTTTGAGTGTATATGGCATGGTTAGCAACTTTGATTCTCTCAATACTTTTTACCTTAGCAGCAATTTGTTTGCCGTAATTAATATTTACAAAAATTTTCTAGGAAAAATTGCCTTGGCCAATATGGGAGGAATAGCTCCTCGCAATTGTTCCTTCACTTGTCAATGTTACAAAGTAACAGCACGGACACATCCCACTGTGGCAAAGTGGTAGAGATGGATGGCAGCAGGGGGAGGGGCTGCAATCTGCTAATGACTTTCACAATGACTGCATCCGAGAAAGCATTTACACTTGACTCACTGTAAACAATCATACCCCGTTGTAATTCGTGTTGTTGGCCTTATCCAGGTACATTTTATTGGGTGAGCTGTTTTCAGCAAGATATAGCTCTTTCTCAGGTTGTTGCAGCAGAGGTTTAGGAACATAAAACAGCACTGTGGAAGAAATGAGCTATATCTTCATCATCAAATAGTCGTTCCACTGGGAATCAAGGCATCCTTGATAACAGTTACAATGCCGCTCTTGATGAAGTAACCATCAGTCTCTCTTGCTGCCTCTTGCACATTGTCGTTGTTAATGATCTGTACAGATAATACGATAAGCATCAAGCAGCCAGCTGATTTTTGGCATGTATTTAGCAAAATGAAAAACGTGTGTTCATTCATAGAAGAGAAATGGATGTGAGAAAAGGGTGGCTTTGTTTCATTTGGGAAGCCCACCTAGAAGGTTCATCAACCAGATCATGATATTTAAGGTACATTGGAAATGGTATGAGAAATCAAAGTCACCTTGACATTTTCTCCAATGCGAGCATTTTTGTCAATTATTGCCCGCTTGATGTGAGAATCCATGCCAATGCCAATTGGAACGCTTCCTTTTGCAGCTAGCAATCTTCGGTCAGCGTCAGTCTGGTGCAAGAGGCATGAACAGGATTAATACAACGTAGAGTTGATGCATAAAGCATTAGTTTTTCAAGTCCGTTAAAGTGTGATTTGTCACCCATATTGTTGCAAAAGAAAGAATTTGTTGTCTGGGCATCTGAAAAAAATTACCTCATAATAGTCAGCTCCCATCAGCAGGGAGTCTTCTATGATTGCACCCTCTGCTATGCATGAACGAAGGCCAATCACGGAATGGTGAATCTTACAGTTCTGAGAAGTTGAGGGTGAACATTTAAATTAGTAATTGCCGTTGCTATCATCATCCATTGCCATCCAGGTTGCTTCCTGCCTAGTGTAGGGAATCCCCTGTATTGTGCATTTCTTTGGATCAGAGAAATTACCTTTATGACACAACCCTCACCAATGACACTATCAGTAACATCGGCATTGAGCATTTTGGAAGGTGGCAGGTAACGTGGCTGCGTATAGATTGGAGAGGAGCGGTCATAGAAACTGCATTGAACAGACCAATTATATAAAATACGGGAATGAAGGGGAGTCAAAGTGATGGGCAGGCAATAATGAAGGGAAAGTTTGGATCCCTTGTAATAATACATGCAACTGACCTAAAATCTGGCACAGGCTTCTTGGTAATCCCTAAATTGGCATTGTAGAATGCCTCAATAGTCCCAATGTCTTCCCAGTAGCCATCATAAAGATAGGCCTGAACCTGAATGAAGAAAAGCAGTACAAAGTATAATGGATACACCAACAAAAAAGTCAAGTGAATTAACAACAACTGAATTACATCCATTGTTTATTTAATATCTGCAGTCTGCACATCTTTTATTGCAAGAACCTGGGCTGTTACTAATGGATTGTTTCTGTCACTTGTTCTTATTAATGCCATTTTTAATGCGTGAATACAATCTTGCAAAGTGATAGGTGACTTGTGCATCAAACAACAGCAATTCCTCGAACATGACTCACCCTCATACCAATTGATGTAGCACCTGGAATGACTTCACTTCCAAAATCATTTGCTGCTTGGAATTTCTCTTGCAGTAAATTCAACATTGCGTCTTTACTGAAAACATAGATACCCATACTTGCAATATAAGGCATTTCTTTTGCTCTCTCATCATCAAGACCTAAAATTGTGGTGTCAACCTTGCATAATCGTGAACCAAAATTGAGAAGGTATCAGTAGATAAAATTGTAGAATCCAATAAAAGCAAGAGATAATTGTTTGCAGTTTTACCCTCATTGCTTTCAGTTGTTCTCCCTTAGGCTTCTCTGCAAATTCTATTATTCTTCCTTCCTCATCAATCTTCATTAGACCAAATGCAGTAGCACGTTTTGCATCCATTGGCAGTGCCGCAACTGTTATATCAGCCTCTGTCTCTCTGTGTGCTTGGACAAATTTTTCATAATCCATCCGATACAAATGATCTCCAGCAAGAACCAGATATTCAAGAACATCATGTTCTTCAAAAAGCCATAGATATTGTCTCACGGCATCAGCTGTACCCTAACAGAACCCAAAAGGAAGCAGATAAGAGGATCTCTATATTTAGTTGCTCATATCTGGTCAGGTCAACAACACACTAATAGAACATAACAAGATTTTTCTAGGACTAGTATGGATTTTGAAATGCAGTTTATGTAAAACCACCATATAAACTTGTACCATCAGAATTAGAGTTCCACTGATAATGATACGAACTCATAATTCCTCCTGCACAGAACATCATAGAGGAGGATACGATGCACCCAGAGTATGTCATAGCTATTTGGGAGTACCAAATTTAGCTTATTCACCAAACAAATGAAAAGTGTGTCCTGATTTTATTACCTGGAACCAGTTAGGATTTTCTGGACTTTGCTGGGCAGCAAGAACTTCAACAAACCCTTCATTCTTATAGCCACCCATATTACTTGCATAGGCCCGAGATAAATGGCGATTAAGAGATGCAGAGTTAAACTGAGTAAGAACATAGATCTTAGATATGTTGCTGTTCAAACAATTGCTAACAGGGATGTCAATCAACCGATAATTCGCACCCAAAGGGACAGCAGGTTTTGCTCTTTTCTTGGTCAGAGGATAAAGTCGTGTCCCAGCTCCACCTCCAAGAATTATGCCTAGAACACTCTGCATGAGCAAACATCAAAAAGTTGTTTCAATCTATAATAAACAATATCAGCTTAGAAATCAGGCATAAATCAGAATTTGTTCCTGAATCACAATAGTAAATGTCATCAAATAGACCAAGCAGATGCTTATATAATGAGTGAACTTACCAATATCTTAATGACTGATGATAGGTTTCCTACCAGCCAAATTACAACCTTATTAAACCGATTGGGCCATTTGCAATATACAATACTTTATAATATGTTTAACACCAGCGGATGTATGCAAAATTTAAAGCATTGTCAGATGAGATAAAAGCATCTACATCTAAGCAGATGTTCACATTATCCCTCGCAAGAGAAGGTAAGTCTGTAAGTTCCAGGAAATTGCAATATAGTGGTTTTTTAATTTTGATCGTGTATTTTTTAGAAAGTTCGGAATCATTAGCTGCTCTCAACATAGACTACATCAATGTGATCTATCTCAAATAACAATAAAAAAGACAACAAAAAATAGCAGTTACCGCAACGAAATGTTGCACCATAAGTCATAAATCACACATAAATTTAACCGTTCTTCCTCGTGTCGATTGTTCTTCGCCTCGGACGCTGGGAGCTTCAGTTTTTAAGGGTTGTTATTCAGTACGGCATTTTAGCGTTGTCCGAAAACTCTGATAGGCCATTTCACTCAGCAGAATGACATTTATTTAGAACTTGCACAAAAATTCACAATAGATGATCTGAAATCCTGAATGCAGTGAAGTGGAAAAGTTTTAGCATGTCATTAGCAAGAATTGGGCTACCATGGCGAATCTAAACACGAGATGCTAAGAAAATCCAAAAAAAAAAATAAATCGCCCAGATGCATCGCATACACAACCAACAATTTCAAGAAGATCGAGAAAACGATACTCTTTGCAGCAGTGCATCACAAACACACACACACACACATAAAGGGCGAGATAACATACAGTGCTGGCATCAGGGTCCAGACAAGTCTGAGAAGAGCTGGAATCAGAAACAGCTTTCGGAGAAACCACGCGGGTATGGGGCAATCTGGCTCTTCCATTGCTTCTGACACTCTCTCTCTCCAGATTCAGGCACACGGCGCCCGCAAAAAGCTCCGATTTGGAGGAACTAATGCTGGACTTACAATGCAATTTGTTCTGCCCGCTGACTTCAGAAACTGGAAGCCCACAAAGTTTCCTGAACCCAATAGGTGATGACGATGCCACGGCCGCCATTTGCATTCCCACACCTGCACCACCGTAACGGTTGGGTACTTGTTCCTCTAATAAAAGGGATTGGCCCCACGGCTGTCACTGCTACTCTGCTGATGCCGTTGATCGCTTGATTGGTTGCAGCTAATTATTGGAGTCTGAAATATTAATTTAAGAGACACGGTCGCACGGAACCGATATTAATGCGTGCTCAGAAGTGTGTGTCGAGGAATGATCGACCGAAGATCTTTGAGGCTTCCGAGGCTTCGGGCAATACACGCCACTTAATTTATTTATTTATTTTTTAATGTTTTTATAAATTTTTCATTGCATTTTTGCTATTTATATTTGAAGTAAGCAAAAAACCTTTTTCAAACTTTTATTACGCAGATTTTCTTTTTTTTTTTTCCTTTGAAAAAAAAATACTTTCACTAAGTAAATTAATGTGATACATGAAAAATCAGTAAGACGACTGATTTTTAATATTACTTTTTTTTAATAATGTCAATGATACTAAACTTTCCAATCATAATATTGATTGCATTTCTTTATTAAGCATCCATATTATATATTTAAGTGTGATGCCTTCGGAGTAATTACTTTGACCATTTCAATCGGTTTCTTAAAATGCCCCTATTAATAAATCTATGCATTATTTATTTATTATTTTTTGTTGCTTTTCTCCACATTTTTATTTTTTTTATGTTTTTATCCTCTTCAATTATTATATTTCATTTAATTTATATCTTCTTGTTTAAGTTTTTTTCTCTTGAAATTTTTTCTCTCAATTTATGAATTTTTTAAATACATTTTGAAATATAAAAATTTATATTTTATTTTCATTTATAAAATAATAAAATTTTATTATAATTAAAAATATTATTTTTGTTAGTTAATAATTGTAAAATAATATATATATATATATAAACATATATATTCCAAAATATTTATATAATAAAGTGCAATTTTATGTGTACACTTGCTAAATTATATTTTAAATTATGTGGACGCATACATTGGACACGCATAACTTACCAATATATATATAGTCTAAGTATTGACGACTTAAATAATTCGTTTTTGATTAAATTCACTAGTCAACAGTACAAACATCCATCTTTTAAGTGAATAAATTCTTTTTTAGGGACAAAAAAGTGTGACTTCTTCACATTTATTCGATTTTTATGCTATAATATCTGAAGATGAGCTGTAAATTTTTTATTCTTAAAAATAATGCTAAATTTCTTTATATAGTATGTACAATATATATATATATATAACACTCAATACTTTAAGCAATAAATTCACATTAAAAGCAAAATAAATTTAGAGTATTTCTTGCGTTGTAGGAGTTTGTGTGATCACAACTGATGAGCTATACAATTCTCCAGTACACGCGTAAAATATTTATTATATCATAATATAAATATAAACCACCAATAATTAAAACTAGAAAAAGTAGCACAACCTATATGGGTGTAAATTTATTTATAAATAATAAAATTATTATATTTTAAGTAACATGAATAAAATTATTTAAAATTTAAAAGTATAAAAAAAATTTACAATAATATAGAAATATTGAAAGAATTTGAAATGAGAGGAAATTTGAATACAAAATAAATTAAAATAATTAGTTAAAAGCAAAGAGAGTAAGAAAATGATAGAAAAAATAAAAAGGTTTAAAATAAGAACAATTATATAATTTTACATTATGTAACTATAAGGCCTTATAAACTTAATACTAGCTATACCGCACACTCTATGTGTGTGCATTTTAATTTGAAAATATATTGAAATATGTTACATATGTAATTTACTGTATAATTTATTATTTAGCGAAAAATATTTATTCTACTTGTGTCCATATTTTTTATCAATGATGATAAACTAAATTAATTATATTTTAAAAATTTTAACAACATAAACAAATTATTCAAATGAAAAGTCGTGATGATAAAATTTAAGTCTAATATATTTTAAAAAATTTTAGAGATAAAAATAAGTCATCAAAAATAAAATTTATATTAAAAATTTTCTATAAAATGATAGAGAAAAAGACTAAATAGACAATGAAATAATAAGTAAAAAACAAAAAGTGAAAGTATAAAAAAACTGAAAAGAAAAATAATTTTAAAAGGGCATTTTAATAAATAAACTTTGAAGATAAAGTGGTTACTATCCACCATTCACACATTCTATATGGTATAGATGAAAGTCATGATAATAAAATTTAAATATAGTGCATTTTAAAAACTTTGAGTAATAAAATATGTTCTCAAAAACAAAATTATATTAGAACATTTTTATAGAGAGAAATAATGAAGAGATAATCAAATAATAAGTAAAAAACAAAAAGAGAATATCACACTTCAAATTCAAAACATAACATGACAATACTTGTAAAAAGACTCATCAGATACCAAAACTATCATATCGAGCAAACTAATTTATCAAGTATTATTCAATATCTAAAAGAAATAAAGTAACATTCAAAAAATAATTGTAACATTGTTCGACAACAGAAAGTTGAATATCCTAACTATTACATGAGTATTATCTTATTTGTTTGTAAAAAATATAGAGAATAAATTAAAATAAAAAAGCTTCATTCTTCTAAATTTATCATCCCTGTGCATGCTTACCCTCGGTGGCTTCCTTTGTAGAAATAACATTCGAAATGCATGAGCAATAAGTTGTTTAGTAAACAATACCTTTCGTTTTTCTGGTCTTTCAATAAATGTTTTTCTGGTCTTTCAATTAATGTGAGGAGAATAATAATAATTTGCATAAAAACATATTTTGAAATAGATTGGTATGGCCACGCACCAATTTTGCCTACTACTACTAGCACCAATACTTCTATTTTGATTAGACGTATTCCAACTTATTACCTATTTAATGGGATGAAACTTATTCCACATTATTATTAGCATCAAATGATAGATTTTTCACATTTTATTTCATGCATTCAATTTCAAAATATTCAATTTAAAACAATTTATTTTACAAATAAATCATATCTAAAATTTCAGGAAAATAATAAATCATTTCAATTTTCTAAAAAGTCAGCATGTCAAATGATGCTTTCATGAATAAAAATAATATTTGAAAATAAATTTAAACATGTTGTAAATGTTGAGTTTCACTAGGTGTAGGCTGCCAATTTTATAAATTTTAATTACAAATCAACCCAAGAATGCAGCGGAATAAGTAAAATTCCAATGCGGTCCACTTTTTATCTCATAAAACGCATAAACATTAAATACCAGAAAGTTGTATGCATGATTACCTAAAAATAAATTTTATAGTTTTTTATTTATGATCTACCAACTGCGATGACATACTAACCTTTAGTTTATCAACATAAATAAGTCATTAACTATGATTCTCTAACAAAATTCTACAAAATCCTTCGTGAAATCCTACAACTCTCATGCTTGATAATTTTACTCAGAGAAAACTGAGAAAGGCTAGAAAATAATTTTCGTACAAGTAGTAAATAATACTTGAGTGAATAGCACTTGCATATGAACAATAGCGATGGCTCTGTTCATGCGAATATTGTCTCTTTCTCTTTGAACTCTTCTAAGTGATTTCTCATAATCTTATTTATAATAAGATTACTAGGGCTTGCATAATGAGATCTATGAGTTTTTACATAAACTTTAAAATCAAGTCTATACACTTTTAATTATTAATCTAATCAATGATTAAAGCCTATTTAAATTATTTTCTTTAATCTAATTAATTTCATCAATTAAATTAAAGTTCTAATTAATAATCTTTATTATTAACAAATATAATATCGTGGCTTATCTCTTTAATTTAATGGTTTGGGCTCTCTTACCTCAACAAGTATGATGGATGAATGCGGTGTCAAAAAAAAAAAAAAATAGTTATTATGAAGGGTGTGGATTTAATAATATAGTATAGGGAAATTGGGGTATAGTTAACAAAAAATTAAAGAAGTTCGGAGATAAAGGGAGGTGTTATTAATGCAGAATGTTAATCTATTTTTTTTAAAGCAATTTAATACAATATACAAAACAAACATCACATACTTCCAATATAAGAATAACTTTATATATAATGCGGTTTACAATGTTTTATTAATGTGTTTTTATGTTTTTAATAATTTTTACTATGAAAATTTTTCCAAGCTACGTGTATTTATTTCATTCAAAATTGTTTTAAAAACAAAACCAATTAATTTTTTTAGTATTTAAAAAATCTATTTAGAAGCAAAATTCAATCAAATTTGCCTAAATTAATACGGAACCATTATATTATACGTCTAGATTTTGAAAGTTTTCAAGGTCATGTATGGTAGGTGATTTTAATAGGTTTTATAAAACTTATACAATCTAAACATGTTCTCAATAAAAATTTTATTTAGATTTAAATTATTCATTCTCTTATGTCAAAGTATAATTTTAAACATATTTACGATTAAATTAATACAATACATACACTAGCATTTATATATATATATACACACACGCGCGCGGGCGCGTTAAAAACTAACTATAATTACTACTTACTATGATGATAATTCAATCATTAATACGTTATATTATATGCAATTTGAAATAAATCCGGACTTTTATCAAACAAAAATTTTATAACGTAATCCCAAGCAAGTTGGACTAATATAAACGAGATGGAAACAGTCCAATTGTCCAAATTCAGGCACACGTACTAATCCTTACCAAATCCAGTTGGACCCTTCCAAGCCAGTAACAAATGAGATGTGCATATAAATAATAGTCTCACGTCCGTTGTCGTAATTGTGATGACTTCCATCGCATGCCGACCAATATTTCATATGTGCGCAGGCGACAAGGAGCCATACTGTCCTTTCACGTTTCCACCGTTTCCTTTCTTGCAATACGGCCATTCTTATTACCCAATTTCCAGCTGTTAAATTTCTTCTCTCTTTTCCCTCACGGCGGCGGCGAAGAAAGGAATAAACAATGGCCACTATTCGCTATGTTCCACTGATCTTTATCACCTTCATAACCGTCGTCTGCTTCCTCTCCTCCGCCGCTGACAAAACTGAATTAGCCACACAAGTCTGCAGAAACACCACGGACTTCTCCTTCTGCCTGCCGGGACGCCGTCTACTCCGACCCCCGCGCCCCCGACGCCGACCGCTACGTTCTGGCCTACATAGCCTTCGGAAAGGGGTACTCCGACGCGACCGACACCGGGGAATATATTGCCTCCAAGATCAAATCCATTGAATCCGGCGGCGGAAATGAATCCAACGTATTAAATGGTCTGCGACAATGCCTGTATTAATACGAGGAGGCGGTTCAAGACCTAGCGGAGATGCTGGGCGACATGGACTTGGAGACGTACTACGGGTTGGATAATCTGTCGCTGGAAGTCGAAGGGCGTCCGCGGGCTTGCAAAAAGGGTTTCCATGGCGGTCGTTCGCCGATGACTCGGAGGAATAACAACTTGATCAAGCTTGCCAATATCTGTTATGTTGTTTCTAAGCTCTATGAATACCATTAAGCTTTATGAAATCTCTTCCCCTTTTGCAGTTTTTCCTCTGTGTATCGTCAAACTACGTCTATGATTGCAGCTGCGTACGCCATGTTAGGACGAACAACACCGTAATCCCAGAAATGGTGTCCCCCCCCCCCCCCCCCCGATAGACATCAATCTTCCCTTTACCGAAAATACTTGTTGCAAGTTGCAAGTTGCAACAACTTACCCAAGATTTTATTTACTTACTACCCAAGTAAAGCTTAGACAGGCATCATTTTTAAGGAAGTCAAGAATATATATTCGCAGATAAAAAGGCTGTGACCAAATTGCTTGTTCAAATATTAGGCTGTGGCTATCGGGTTACACTATGAATACTGATGCATCACATATATGGGCAAGCAAAAATAAAAAATATAAAATGAGATCTTTTACAAGCAAGTACATATAAAAGATAAAAATACAAAAACAAAAATTTTTTACGTGCAGTAAATTGGTCTACGTCCAAGTGAAGAGTATATAAAGTAGCTTCGCTACTGATGGGCTGCTGGAGTATACAACAGCTTGATTATTGCTAATGGCGGGGAGTGGAATTCAACACGGAAGATGAAAATGAAGAATGGTTTATGGTGTTTTTCCTCCTTCCCGGCAGATAAGGTCAGACAAGATTCCAACATCGAATCTTCCAAGTCTTTCGCCTTCCTGTAATGTATAGGAAATCATTAATTCCCTTTATACGTTTGAGACTACCATTCTCATTTTCATATATTTCCTAAAATATTCCATTAATAAATTTATGCCGATACTATTTATTATAAAAATTAAACTATTGAACTTTCTATAGTAACTAAAATGCCTTTCTTTTATTTGTTTTTTTTACCTTTTTCTCTCTTTTTTTTTTAATATCTTCTCTTTTATTCTTTTCAATTAAATTTCATTTAATTTGTTTCTTCTTATTCAATTATTTAACTTAAATTTATCTCTCCTCTAAAAAAATTTTAAAACATCTTAAAACATAATAATTTATATTTTTTGTCATTAATAAAATTATATGATTTTATTAGATTTGAAAAAATATTTTTTATTTGATCATTGTTGTGCCAATAAGTTGTATATTTCTCACCAACTCCAGGCCACGTACTTGATTTGATTAGACTAAACAAACTTGGACCCTCTAGTTTTAGGATTAGATAGCTTCTTATTTTTCTCTAACTTCTTGATTACTGTTATTCTCGTAAAAGAAGCAGTAGTCCCCATTTCTATTTTGTGCAGTGAATTTGAAATGCATTTATTTCAAGTCATTTATATACAAATTGGGAGTCTAACATTAAACTCCATCTACACTATTAATTTTATTTAAAAATGAAAATAAAAATGAAGAGATTGGAGATATTTCTTCTGCTAAATACTAGAGTTCGGTTCCCCCAAAAAGAAAAAATTCAAAATATATATTTTCTGAAAAACAAATTCCAGTTTTCTTTGTTTGGGAGTCCTATTTTGTTATTAAAAAAAGAAAAGAAAAGAAAAGAAAAAGAAGACACGGCATGACCGAAAATACAAAACACTCGTTCTAAAAATACGCACCTCAAAACATAGCCCGTTAGGGCCTAGGCTAGATATATCAAAACGTGTGTGGGCTGGAGGTCCATTTCCCTGCCGATAAAAGATGGGCTGTTGTCTTAGATTTGTACTAATGGGCCACAGGTTTGTGGAGAAACAAGGCCCATTTGTAAACAAATATATTTAAAAGTGGGTTGGGGTTCAATTATTGGAATGTTCTCAAATTTAAGCAAACTAGTACGGTTTTCGTAATATGTACGGATAATTGTACTTTATTTTTTATATGAATTATGTATAAATTTTTAAGTAAATACTATTAATTATATTAAAAATTGCTAACAATTAAAGTTTTTTTTTATAGAAAATCTAATTCAAACAATGAAATATTAAAATAAAAAAACTTATATTTATTTATAAGATGTGCAATTAAAATTTATAATTTTAAATATATATTTATTATTTTTATCTTTTAAATTAAATTTTGGTTTATCAAAAATATCAAATTAAATATATATAAAAAATCAATAAATTACGAAATTGAATCAAGTGCATGCCCCTGGTTTCAAGATAATTACGTATTCACAAGATACTTTCAACGCATTTTTTAAGGTTGAACGGAATATGAATAGATCCAAACATTTTTTAAGGTTGAACGGAATATGAATAGTTGCAATAAGATTTCATTCGTGAACAAAAATCTATTATTTTATTTCATCTATTCTATGATCAAAACAAATAACGATACATATTACATTATAATTTTAAATCACAACTAAGATTTTAAGAAACGACAAATCTACTCACCCTATCAATATGTGAGCTGGATATGGTGTATAATAAGGGCTTCACCTTTTCTATTCATCCCTACAAATTGGATAAAAGCAATTCCTAAATCAGGTTTGGGATGAATGTTTTTTTCGAAAAAAGAGATGTTAATTGGCTCTACCTCTTATTTATGAAGAAAATGAACCTTTTTCTTGATGGATTGAAAAATGGGTTTGAATCTCTTGCAAGAATTATCTGAAAAATTCTAGAACAAAAAATTGAAATATTTAACGAATTTGAAAAAGTGTCCAATCATCTTATCTTGATTTCTCGAACCAAAATATAGGTTCAATATTAATAAACACAAATATTTCTCAAGACATAGAGTGTGAATAACCAGTTTGAACAGGGATAGTGCATTCAATCACGCTTTTCCTGTAAAGTACTTACTAGCTTAAATATTTCTCAAACATAGAGCGTGAATAACATTTTATGCGTATTTATTAATTATATATTATTACATTTCAAATAATTGTAATAAAATTATTAAAATTGAAAGTATAAAAAATTAAAAATAAAAGAATAAAACAAGAAAATTACGAGAAAATACAAATAAAAATAAGTTTAAGAAAGAAATAACAGAAATAAAAAAATAAAAAAATTTAAAATAAGAGTAATTAAAGTCTTGATTTCTTCCATCAAGAAATCACATAGACTGTCAATCAATTAATAATTGCTTAATTTACATAATCAACAATTAAAATCCGAACCTGACGAATATATTGACCAAATACACCAACCTACATCGCACACTAATTAATTTTGTGACAAAATTAAGAAATACTTGCATTTAATTTGGTGAGAAAATTAAGAAATTCTCATAGGATCTAGTCTGAAAATGATGAACACGTATCGGTTACGTTCGTCCAGCTTCTACCTCACAAAATACATGCACTTAAACGTTATATTTTTAATTTTTTTTTTAAATTTTAATCAATTTTAAAAAATAAAATACATCTAAAAGACACATTTAAAAACTAATTAGAGCTACCAGAGGTCTTTCGGCTTCCTTTAGGGATTGGTTTGAACGTGTATACAGATGGAAGATAACAAAACATTACAATATATTGCTGTCTTTTATTTGATTATATGAAAATGTATAAACAAAAAAAAAAAAAAAATGTCTTTCGTAAAATTAAGAAGGATGCTACTATTATGAGGAAACATGCATGTCAAATTTTTACAAGGAGTTTTATTGCCTGAATGAGGATTTCTTAAAAATTGACGTGGATTGGTCTTTCACTAATGATGGTGCCAGTCATGTTTAGGAAATTTAATAAAGAACTTGTTCGTATTATGTTAAAATTAGCTTTGTCTTTTGTAGATTGTTTGGTTTATCTTGATAACTTTCACTAAATGTATCTCATGCTGCTTTGGCTAATTCAAGTTAAATGAATTCAACCTTTTTGGGGGAAAAAAAATAATATTGTCTACCAAAGACAAAATATGGGCAAAAATTAAGAAGTCGTACCAGATGGTGGGTAGTCAGTGACTGCCAAAGAGTAGGATGAGCCCTAAAAATTGAGGTTGGCCTTCGTCGAAATAGTAGGATTAATAGGACCCACCTTGTCTTCAGACATGATGTGGAAGCCCACTGAGCATATCTACAGCTCATTAAAGTCGTAAGATTTTTGCTGACTTTTAGGAGCCACATTTAGTTTCATGCCTCCATTGTCTGCCCCATGTTTTTTTATTTTATTATCCACATTACATTATTAAATATTTCAACTCATTTTTTATTGCATGTGTTTTGATTATATAATATAAAATTACATTTATCACATTTGAATTTTACGACATAAAATTACACCCTCAGTTTAAGTTATTTTGTTCTTTTATATTATTTATTTCTCTTTTATTTTTTTAGTTTATCTTTGTTTCTGTTTTCTTTTTAATTTTCTCACTTTAAATTTTTATATTTTTATTTTGAAATATGTTCTATAATTTCAATAGTAAATAAAATTATTTTTATTATTTAAAAATACAATAATTTTATGACTTATAAATAAAGTGTGTGAATTTTAATGGTATGTTATTATTATTTAGGGCTGCTCCAAAGAGTAAATAATATGTTTACAAATATTTTTTTTGCATCTAATTCTTTTTACTTTTGGAGAGAGAGAGAGAGAGAGAGAGAGAGAGAGAGAAAAGAAATAAGGTATAGGCATTAATATTTATATATACAAATTGGAAGGAGCAAAATGTTGGCTGACAACTATTATTGGATTGTGATCAGAACAAATCTCTATGAGGATTTTCAGTTAGGCTGATGACAAAATGAGTTTGAAGAATCCAAACAGCGCTTTACAGATCACCAAAGCATATTATTGATTTAAGCAGAGTTTGAGTTGGTCAAATATCACAGGCCTTTCTTCACATGCATCGATTGAAAACACTGACTGTGTTAGGATGACATTTTTCATTTGATTTCAATATATTTCGTGTGGGTTTAGATGTGTGAATGTGTTTTCAAAAATTATCTTCAAAATGTTTTAAAATTAGAACATTTTAATATTATATAAAATGCATTAAATCGCCGTCTCTCTTCCCCTCTGCGTACCCACACATTTAAATTTCAACCTTTACGTTTACACATCTACATATACAAATATTTAAAAAATATGATTATCTCTCCTACGGAAAACTATTATCATTAATTGCAAAAATGTATGTATAAAAAAAATCAACTAAATATAAATACAAATTTCAATAGCAAATTTAAAATATTAAATACTCAGTAACATTCCTCCCAGAAATAACTCAAATATATGATCCAAACATGTAGCCATACTATTAGTTCCTTTGTTGATTTTATTAATTGCTTGCAGGCAAAAAAGGGTGGGCAAATCTTTGGTGTTTTTTCTTCTTTTAAGGGAGGAGTGGGGGGCACCCATCAATCAATGGCAGGTTGGCTTGACTCTTGGGCCTACCCCCATGAAGAAGAAGAAGAAGAAAGAAGAAAAGTGCCCTTCAAACATGACTTGCTCAAGCCATCGTGTGCTTTATATCACACTGTCCGTTTACCAACTTTTTGCCAAACAGGTACTTTCATTTCTGAACACCCTCGATTCTTTTGTGGTCTTTTGAGATCAAAATTACCGAGAGTGCTTTCACACAACTTGGAAAGAAGATAAGATTCTTATCGATTCTGCAAGTATGGTTTTCTGGCTGATTCCACTCTTAAGGCAAAAAATAAAAATAAAAATGATGGGCATGTTAACGTTTCATCTAACATTCAATCATATAAAGAACAAAGGTTGATTTGATCAGGTGATTATTTATATCTTTTGCTATGTGTGAATATAATATCCCACTTAATTTATACATATTTTCTAGATATATAAGATGAAGTTTATACGTGTAACATGTACATATCGAGTGGAATACAAGACATAATAAAACTTTACAGTAAAGAATTCGAAATTTTTCTTCTTTCTTCCCGTAGTATTTTGTATGAAAATCAATAATTATCACATAATGCATATGAACACATTTTACTATGGGCATGGTACTTTAAATTTTGAATCTTACGCCGTGTCCCATGAGAAGAATTGGACATTTAGCGGCGTTAAAGGCTATGATTTGAAGGCGTGTTTTGGTGACGAGAGATGTGTTAAAATGGGTAAATATTTCAAATAAAGATTTAATGTGATAAATAGTATTATTTATTTGAATTTATTTATTTATAAGTATGTAAAATATATAATAATAATTAAATAATGTGACGATATGTGAGGATAATGATTAATTTATAAAGTATAATTATATATAAATGTGAGTATATATGTATATAAATAAATAAGTTTAATAATTAAAAAATAATTAGTTAATTACATATACAGTAAAAGAAAATTTTAAATTTGAACTTGAATAAGAATTTTGTTGTATTAAACGTTTGATTGTAAAGTTTAAAAAGATATTGAGTGTTGAAATATAGTATTCTTTAAATATATTGGATTTGTTTTAATAGATTGTGTGGATGTCAAGATAAGGAAATAAACAGAGCCAAAATGTTTAATTTACCTATGCGTATTAAAGGGAGACTACGAATAACAATGTGTGGAAGGGAGAATTAATGCGTGGGGGAAGTCTTCGTGATGGGAAACATTGGTGTTCAAGCAATCTGGTGTAAGAATCTTTAGGTGAGAGAGATCCATCATTACCTAAACAATGATGCAAGAGGAAAACACGGGTTTGTGTTTCTATTATATGAGATTTGGTAATATTGATTTTAAAACGAAGATTAAGTAGAATTAAAGCACTAAATATGTGCTTAATTATTCTACGAAATCCTTGACCATAAGACTAGTGATTGTTGAAATTACAAGTTATTATTTTTCAAATTGGTCGGTCCCATCAATTTTTAGAGTAGGATTGTTATCAAGTTGAATTTGGAGGGGCGTGGTAGCTTGTCTATCATAACTAGCCATTTGAAACAAACCCCTCTTTTTTATCCTAATTATAAGGTTAAAATATCATTTATTTAATTTAGGTACAAATCATGATTAAACAGAAGGGGAAAAAAGGAGAGAAGATTAATAAGAAAATGAGTATCTTTCTTTGGTTGCCTCCAACCCATCCCGTCATATTAGCTTTTTGTGTTGGTTAAGGACTTTGAATTTGGACATGGACAAGCCTCTCACTATCATTATTATTTTTATGAGAATTGACAATGCCAATACCAACATTTTGAAATTTAAATCCTAACGCTCCTCTTCTCTTCCTTTTGTTACTTTCTTTGATCGTGGCCGTTGCCTTTAGTTTTATCATTTTCTTTTTGTCCTTTTTCTTACCAAATGCATTATTACATAACAGGCAATATAGAGGATTTAGAATTTCTTTCATATCTAAATTCTATAAGAGGGTATTACATTGGCCACAACATAAATAAATCAAAGCTAATAGAAAAAAAATATATAAAATCATGATAATTACTACGATTGGAACCTGTTAACACAGCTTTAGAACAATTTATTTACTATTTATTTATTTTTCTACAATATAATGCTTCATTACTAAAATATTTGCTTCGTTCGCTTTCTATTAAATTTTGATGGGAAACTATAAAGACTAGTCATTTTTGGTGGTGCCTGTTTGTCTCCATAACCATTACCTGCAGTGGACCATATTGATTAAAATAAAATATGTCTGCCAAATTTTTAGAAATTGAGTTGTTTTCAAACATTGGGAGACAAACGTAATGTATAATTTGTCTATCGCATATATTATAAGTTATGCAATTACATAAATATTTGGGACTGTTTTAAAATTTAAAATTTTAATTTTTTTTTTTTAATATTTTAAATTTTATCAATGTAAAGCTGCGAGACGCGCAAAATATTTTAATGCCATCGTGATGGAGAGACAACAGTGCCTCCACTTTTGACCTTGGCTGTCTGCAATTAAAGAATGCATGTTTAAAGTGACTTACGGGGAAAATAGTATAATGAATAGTAAGTGTCCTTAATTTGTCATTACCAGTCACAAATACGGACAAATGACAATGGCATTCCTACCAAGGCTCATGCTGCCCTTACATCGGATGCTTTGATAACTGAAAAATGTCATATTCTTTAATAATTATTAATTATTTTTATTGTATAAACATACATCACTAATAAATAAAGTATCCACTATGTCTGGATGCATATTTTGGTGGAGAAAATTGATTCAAAATTTGAAGAATAATGTAAAATTAAGAAAGATAAAGATGCTATTTAAAATATATAATGTATTTAAAAACTAGAAGTGAAATGGAAAAAATTGTTTAAAACATACCTCCTAAAAAAGTAGTTAGAGTAACTTCTTAGGAGATAGCTTAGGTTTACACGGTGTTGGAGAGATCCCTCTCGAGGAAAGATAAAATCTTGAGAATTACCCGAAACTCTTCGGCGATTACGCAGCCAAGAATGGATAGACGAACACGGACAGAATGTATCGAGCGAAAACGGTAAAATAAGGAATTTATTATTAATTCATGTAATCCACAAATTAAGTGGGACAGTGGGATTTGTGTTTATACATGTTAGCAGCGGCAGCGGTCCACACAAAGTGGATACAGATAAAGGGGGAGGAAACCTGTCAATCCCGAATTCCCATCATAAGAGGAGAAGAAAACAGAGGGCACATCGCGAAAAGGCGGGGAGAGAGAGACGAGTGCGTGATAGTGATAGTGTATAGCAATGAAAACGAAAAATGGCAGAGGATTTCTGTAATCTCTTTGTTTCCGACATCTGTTGCAATCTGTTTTTGTAAAAAAGTTGGTTCACACAAGGGGAAGAAATTAGAGATCTGTTGGTAGTTTGTGTTGGCATGGGCGGAAGAGAAGGCGGCGAGTCATGGAAGTTCAAGAAAGCGGCCAAGAAACTATATTCGTGGGCATGTGGCTATTTCTGCCAGAGATCGCAACGACCCCGCGTTCTTGACGACTCCACTGTCACCACTGTAACTCCCCCTCCCTCTCCCTCTTTCTCTCTAAAGGGTTAGCTGCCGGCTGCCAATGTGCTACTGCTGTGCTGTTTTTTTCTAGCTGGGAAATTTTCAAGATTTCTCTTTCTACTTGTGTTGGATGAATATTTAATTTATTGTTTATTCTGGGATTTTTTTTTTCTTTCAAAAAAATTTCAGGTATCTTGTGACTCGCCTTCTCCACCGGAAAACCAAAGGAGGAACAATTCTTTCAAGACGATCTCGTCGGAAACAGGGGGGAAGGGCGATTCAAGTGCCAGTCCTTGTTGTAATAAGGTAACCTTTTGCCATTTAATGCCCTGCCGGTATTCCTTTTGAGGTATTTATTTCACTTTATAAGAAATTTTCTTTGCTGGAAACTTTAGATTACTTAATTAATCTGCTGTTGCTTCTTATATTTTGACAATGCTAGTTCTCAAATCCTAAATATTATCATGTTTTTACCTCTGCTACATTTCGTCTAATAGATTCCGATCACCCGAACTGTCTGTGAAGTCCTTTTATTCACAAATTCTAGAAGCATCACATCCTAAGAGCTGAAAATATTATCACTGAATTGTTATACTCTTAGCAAGATCTACTCTGTTCCTCCTAAGTTTCATCCCAGATTCCACCAGATACCGACAAGGAAATGCAGGTTGTAGTCGGTTAATGGAGCCATAATTTTGAGATCCCTCTTCTGTCTGCATTTAAATAATTTCAATCAACTAAAATTTGCACACTCTATGCATTTGTAAATTTACTTATAATTTATAAATTTTTGGTATTTTAAATAATAAAAGTAAAATTAATGAAACGAAACGTATAAAATTATATAAAATAAGAAAATAAAAAAGATCAAAAATTGAAAAGAGAAAACATTTGAAAGATCGTACAAATAAAAATATTAAGTTAAAAGAGAGGAGAGAAATAAAGATATAGGAAAATAAAAAAATATTAGGGATAGTTTTATGATGTTACATTTTGCAAAATAATTAAAATAAGGGTAATTCTGTAAATTAACAATGTGGAAGTCCCCTAGGGATACCTCAGTGGCTTGAATGCCAGCATTTCATCTTTGAAGTGTTGGATTCAAACCTATTTGAGAGCAGGTGAGTGAGTAAAAAAAAGAGAACTATATGCAACAAAAAAATTCTTATTGAAATAATAAAATAATATAGATATAGATATTATCAGTCAACTTAGAAGAAAATGTATGTTTGTTTTCATTTTTGGGTCCTATACATACTATTATACATACTATTATAATTACACTTGTTATTCTTCCCTTTATTTAACTCTTAGTTTTACACTATTTTCAAAAACACTCAGTAAAAAGGAAAATGAACATCCCATCTGCATCTTAGCAGGTGTTTAAGGGATGGAGTTGCCCTTGAATATGTATATCTGGCCATCAATGTTGCAAAAATTTAGTCATATGCATTTTACATAGTAAGGTGTTGGGTCAAACACCTGCTGTGATCTCTGACTTCTATACCTCCGCGGGTCCGGCTAATCTATCTATAATTCCTAGCCGTATTTTATGCCGGATAGTTGCAAGACAACGGAGGAAAAGGAAATGTAATGTCTAGCATACAAAATTAATCAAATGCTTGAGACATGCAGCACCTGATCAAGGTGAAATTGTCAGTTTTTGTCTTATTACTTGCTAGTTATGCCATGGTAAAATCTTGTTCTTTTACCCAAACATAAATGTATGTTGTCAAATTTTAGATTCCTAACACCTTGTCTTTGATGCTTTTCGCCAGAATTTGTGTGCAATCTGTCTTGAACCATTGAATTACAGCTCAGGTAGCAGCCCAGGCCAAGCCATTTTCACTGCTCAGTGCACCCATGCATTCCATTTTGCTTGCATTTCCTCCAACGTTGGCCACGGTAACGTAACTTGCCCCATTTGCCGAGCTCATTGGACCCAGTTACCTCGCAACCTGAATGTCAGATGTTCTCTCCACTCCAATAAGACAGATCCCTTTCTTCAGATTCTTGATGATTCCATTGCTAATTATCGGGTTCATAGACGGTCCTTTCTGCGTTCTGCTCGATATGATGATGATGATCCAGTTGAGCCCGACCGAACTGGCAATCAACCCCGACTCCATCTGTCTCTCTCGACTGTCGCTGTTGCCCATCCTAGCTTTAACGTGTGCCCACATCAAGCATCTGGATCTGGTTCATGCATCCATTGTGGTACTTCATCTCATCATTCGTCTGGCTCGTCCTCAATGGCAGAATCACCGCTTGCAGCAAAACATTTTTCCTCCGCTAGGGACCCTCGTTTCCCGTCTCCAAAGAACAGAGCTTATATTCAAGTGAAATTAGCACGCCAACCTGCAACCGACTTGGTCTTGGTTGCAAGTCCGAATGGGCCACACCTGAGGCTCATGAAGCAGGCCATGGCATTGGTGGTTTTCTCTCTGCGGCCCATGGATAGACTAGCCATCGTTACCTACTCTTCTTCTGCAGCGCGCATCTTTCCGCTTAGGCGCATGACATCGTATGGGAAAAGGGCTGCATTGCAAGTCATCGACCGCCTATTCTACGCGGGGCAGGCCGATCCGATGGAAGGACTAAAGAAAGGAGTAAAGATACTTGGAGATCGCGCCCATCAGAATCCTCATTCTTGTATTTTGCACCTGACAGACAGCCCATCAAGATCCTATCATCAATTTGACATGGACGTTCCAGTTACAGTGCATCGGTTCCATTTAGGCTTGGGGTTTGGCACTTCAAATGGATTCATCATGCATGAATTTGAAGAATTCTTGGCAAGAAGGTTAGGGGGAGCAATCAGAGATATCCAGCTTAGAATTGAGAACGGCGCAAGAATTGTTAGGATTGGAGAACTGAGAGGAGGTGAGGAGAGGAACATACCACTATATCTGGACGAGTTTGGGCCTCTGCACGCAGAGTATAGCTACATAGATGGTGAAGACGGCGAACGAGTTAGAACAGGTGAAATTGTTGTAGGCACGGGGGATAAAAGAGAAAGCAGGGAGGACATAGATGGCGCCACCATAGGCGGTGGAAGGATGAGCAGTGCAGAAAATTGGGATTACCATGATCCTTTCATGGCTAGGAGATGGGCCAAACATTTGCACGCATACAGGCTATAGATTGATTAGTAACACATTCTTTGTAATTTTGCCCACACCCAGTTACTGGTTTAATATTTTATCAATTACTATCTCTTCAGGCCATCCCTTCAATTACTTTTATTCCTCACCAGCATCAAAACTGAAGGACAATTCATCCCTGAGCTCTTCTCTGCTCCAAAATTATCCTCTCAAGACTATACAAACATGTGACGTTAACAAGTTTGGATTGTTGTTCGGCATGTTTGCGGTGTTTGTGCTTCAATTAATTGCCACAACCAGATGAGCAGAAGGTAAATGTGGATTCAAGAAAGGGATCCTTGGTACGTGGTGGCAAGCAGGTTCCCATGGAGTACAAGTATGTGCAGGATAAAAAAGTTGCACTTACCCCTGTTTTTGCCATTAGACTCCAATCCCTTGTTTGGAGGAAATTTCATAAACAAACTTGGTGTTCACTTATAGCTCAAGCTGCATTCAGAGCAGCTGCTTTTTCACATTAAGAATGGACTTTTTCCTCACGCATCTACCATTTAATTGTTGCCAGTGCTTTTTGTTTTGTCTCGTTATTTTTAAAATGCCAAATGACCTTCCATTGGGGTAATTACCACTGCAGTTTAAACCAACCTCCGTAGATTATATACACAAACTGTACTGTATACACTCTACGTTGAACGTGTGATTCGCATCTTAATCGAATATGATCTAAGATGGAGTCATGGAATTGCAACTGGAAGGTCGCAATTAGCAATATAAATTTAAATGCTATGGCTGTTAATTTGGATGGGAATTGAAAATAACCGGGATTTTAAAATGCATGAAAATATTAGGTAGAAAAAAATAAAAAATTTGGTATTGTTTGACTTTGTGCATTATTTTATAAAAATAAAATTAACTACAAAATAAATATAAAAATGTTCAAAGAATTATCACATATTTAATAAAACTAATGGTCAAAGATGAACTCTTTTTAATATTTTACAATATATTATTACAAAGAATAGTATTCTTTATATAAAAAATTTATTTTATTTTTTTAAGGTTTAGCTCATCATATATTTGATAATAGTATATAATCAAGTATTCACTAGTTTCAAATTTTTTAGTAACATATATGAAATTTATTTATTTATTCAAGGTTTTATGTCATTGTTATAACTTTATTTATGTGGCTATTTGTTTTTTTTTTTTCATTTTTTCATTTAATTGAAATTTATATTTATAATTTGTTAACAAATTATTGTACTTTATGTTTATTAAGTGATATAATTATTACATCAATGTATTCCAATGAATTTATTGTTATGCTTTCAAAAATATAATTATGCAATAATAACATATTAAATAATCATAAATTCATTCATTTTAAATATTTTATAACATATTATCTTTTCATTGGAATGTTGATTTCTTTCTTGTGTGATTTATTTAAATTTTTAGGTAACTCTATTTTTCTTACTATTTATTCTCTATAATATTTATTAAATATAATTAACTGTGAAATCAAATATTAATATATAATGAATTGGTACATGTTCAATAAATTTAATGACCAAAGTTTCACTCATTTTAGATATATATCAATGTCTTTACATATGAAATTTTAGCTGATTATTATATCTATTTGTTTTATCATTTATATTTTAGTTAACTAATTTAATATCTATATCGTAAATTTTTGTCATATTTTTTCAGTTTTTATTTATTAGGTGATATGGTTATGATGTTAGTGCTCTCCAACGAATACATTGTTATTTTTTAAATACAATTATAATTTAGTTTATTATGATTTTAAATTTATAAATATTTGAAATTTTTAGAGATTCTATTAAATTTTAATTTTACTTAAACTAAAATTAATTTATAATTCCATTAATTTTTCACAATTAAAAGATTTCTATTTAAAAAATTTAAAGATAACTATAAAAACAGTTTAAATATATTAAGACTTTATTAATTTTCTACTAATAAAAGATAAATATTTTAAATAATATTTTATTTTTACTTATATAACTTTATTCATTATACATTTAATTAAGGATATATATATATATATATATATATTTCACAATTAGTAAAAATATTCACACTTTTCAATAGAAAAAGTATGTATAATAGATATAATACATAATAATGTAATAATATATAAAGTATAAATATACATATAAATATGAGTGTGTGTAACTATATATAGATATTTATTTAATTATGAATGGGTATAATAATTGAAAGATAATTAATTAATTATATTTGTGTAAAATAAAAATTTAAATTTAAATTTAAATAAAAAATTTTGTAACTTAAAATATTTGATTAATAAAAATTAGTTACAAAACGAGGTTGCAAACAAAGCCAAACTCTAATGATTTCTGACCACTTTCCCACTTTCGTCTTATCCCAAAATACAAACGGGTCTTGTGGATAGCCTGCGTCGAAGTGGTAAAATTGTGACGAATTTACAAATGATAACAACATTAACATTCATTATTCGTACATGAGAGGGCGGTGCAAAATTTTTTATGCTAAAAATGTCTCCAATTGGCCAGAAAATCAATTTTGAAGTAAAAAATCGCGCCACGCCACCCAAACCGACGGAGGGGGATACAACCCGGAATATTCCGTGGTCTCGCCGCGCCGGTCACTGTCTTCGTCTACGTCAGTTTCCACCCATTCTGGCTTCGGTTTCAGTTTTATTCGCCCAATTACAATGGCGAATTTACTCTTTTCTCCTCGCTGTCCCTCTTTACTCTCCTCCGTCCTCGTCAAATCGCGCAGTCTTGATAATTGATTGGTAGAGGACAACAGAGTCGTCGACTACTCGATCGCGGCGGTCCCTGAAAACTCGTCTCTTTTACGAATGGCTGGTTTCCGTCGTGGTCCTTGGTGGCCCTTACACTCATTTCGTCATTATTGTAAATGTTACTTGTTTCACGACAATTCCAGAAACAAGAGGAAAGGAGAACTCAAAAAAAAAAAAAAAAAAAAAGAAATGGTTGATTTGTGATGTACGTGTCAATCTGTGTTGTGATCTGTCCGAAAACTCTTGCATGCATCATTCTTACTGTCTACTTGCACACCAAGGCTCGACTTACGAGTATATTTCGACGCATAAAACATAAAAGCAGAACCCTAAACATTAACGTCGTGATGTTGTTATGACAGATGAAACACGAAATTACAAAAAGCATCTGAGTAATAATTGGAAATGGAGACGATGATTGAAAATACGAGTAAGAGATTCTTGGGTCACACTATTTCCTATGCTTTACAAGTTATCCATCGCGGGCATAAATAACAAAATAGAATGATGATAAGCCAGTAGTACTCATTAATACACACACCTACCTTGCGCCCGCGCTCCTTTGATTGTATAAAAATTTCCAAAATCAGCCATCCGGCACTACCCTCTCAGCCAATTACTCATTATTTTCGGTCCCCGCTCGAGGGTCGGCTTCAACTAACGACTTCTTGTTAACTCAATTTAATATTTTCTGAGGATTTGTGCTACCAGAATCAGAATTATTGGAGGATGCGCTTGGGAATTTCATGGATCTGGGTATGCATTTTCCCTTCCTTTGGTGTCTGAACTTAAACCCGCTTTTCTGGAATTATTATATGTTTCTTGTCGCGGTTTAAGAGTGTATTCAGCTCTACTTCGTCCCTCTTTTTTCTTGTTTTCTGTTGCGGGCAGGGGAGCATTTGATTTTATGAATGATGAATTACGATGCACACATTTGAAATTCTCATTATTTTCTCCAAAAAAAAGAAGGGCTAAAAGCAGTTAATGGTTTGGTTGATTTGTAGGCTGAGTTGATTTTGGATACTGCCAGGCAAGAATTCCCCAGTTACTTAACAATTGCAAAACTGGTATTTATTTATGCCACCTTCTCAGTGCAAATGCTTTGCAATCTTGTGTTATCATTTCTTTCTATTAAACCCAGTGTAAACTACATCGCTCTGCAAAATTTCTACGCTTTCCTAGTTTGGTTCATGTTGTCTTAAAGTTGGAAGGAGGTATTAAAGTGCCCCAGTTCGTGCCTTTAGAGTGCTTATTTCTACCTCATTGAATCAGATAAGCAGTAGTTCTTATTATCTTTTCCTGCTTGTGTTAGTGATTATAGCTTCGTGTTTTTCCTTTGTTTATGGTTGGTTTATGCCTTTCTTCGCATGATATGAAGGCTTACTTACAAGGTCATGGAAACCGGAGTATTGATATATTTATCTGCTTTGTCTATGACTAAACTATAAGTTGACTATGTTTTTTACTGTGCTTTGTGTGTAACTTTCTCATAATTCACTGTAAATTGCTCTATAACTGCATGAAGTAATCATGAAGCCGGCCTGTTTGAAGTGGGACTTAACTGTCGTTCCACTTAGGTTTGGATTCAACTTTTGAGTCCTTTTTCACTTGTCTACTACATCTCTCTCTTCTCCTAAAATTTATCAATAGTTACTCCATCATCATAATAAATGTCTTATTAAGCTCTTTCAAGTTTGTTCTGCTGGAAAACAGATGTAGCCTAGGAAACTACACAATTGTTGTGTTAGGTTGTTTTAGCATAATTAATTTGAATAATAAAATTGAGTTAGGCCGATAAAACTTAATGATAACCAGTCCCTGCCATTTGAAAAGAACTTGGTGGTATTAATACATGTGCCCATTTTCCACCATGCACACAACTATCGTGGAAGAATGAAAGAAATAGATGGTTTAGCACATTCCTACAATTATGATGGCTAACAGTTCTTATTCTTTTCTTCAATAATAATTCTAGGATTTCTGCATTTATTTTGCCCCATGGATCAACTTTAATTATTTATGTTTCCTGCCATAGATAAATGACAAATGTACAAGGGTGTCCCTAGTTCAAGCATAGTTCACTGCAATACTGTTGCTTGAGATCAGTCACTAAACTGTGGCACCAGCACAATGGATCGGGTTGGTGGAGATGACAATGCAAACAACAATCCAAATTTGGCCTCTAAGCAGAGGCTTCGTTGGACATATGAGCTTCATGAACAATTTGTTGATGCCGTAGCACAACTTGGTGGGCTAGATCGTGAGTTCTTTCGCTTCAGATAATTTTACTTTGACCCTTTCCTCTCCCAAAAAATAAATAAATAAAGTTGAACCGGCAATCAAACAGATACAAGATAAGATGGATTCTTATATTTCATTTACTTCTTTCAGGAGCTACTCCTAAAGGTGTTCTCAGAGTTATGGGAGTTCAAGGGCTAACCATCTACCATGTAAAAAGCCACCTACAGGTATCCAAGCCTTGGAATCTGTCTCTCCTTTCCGGTATCAGTATATGATTTTCTCCCATGCAGTTTACATTAATTTTCATAGTTATAAACAGAAGTACCGGCTTGCCAAGTATCTGCCAGACTCTTCTTCCAACGGTAGGTTATCTTGCTGGCATTGTCTTCATATGTGGTGGAGACTCTAATCATACTTATATTTGGTCTGAATATTCTTAGAGATTTGTGGAAATTTTAGACTGTATCTTGTTTGGCTTGATTTGATGTATAAGGGAAAAATGCTGAAAAGAAAGAATCTGGAGACATGCTCCCCAAGTTGGATGGTTCATCGTGAGTGGAATCTTCTTTCTCATTTTGGCATTCTAACCTTCTCCGTGATGTTCAAAACCATTCTGTAAACTTATAGGACATGGTCGATTGGCTAACAGTTGAAATTCCCCCTTTTGTTTGTCATGATTTCCTTTATAGATTAGCTCTGATACCTATTATGCTGATGCTACTATGATTACATGGTGACTCATTTAATACAAGAAAGTTGTTCTTTTTGCTTGAAGGGGAATGCACATCACTGAAGCCCTCAGGCTGCAGATGGAGGTCCAAAAGCGACTGCAGGAGCAATTGGAGGTATGTTCTCTTTGATTTCTTTTGTTCATTTATTCGGCGCTAAAAGTGGTTCAATTCTCCCATGCCCATTTGGATTGAAGAATTTGAGTTTGACAAAATGATTTGAAAAGTTAATTTCCAATAACTCTAATAAAAGAGTAATTTCAAATTCACCCTAATTATTAAAACTGTAGTTCAAAATGAAACATGAAAGATTTGAAATGCATTAACATTCAAACAAATGCAATGAATTCGTTATTATTGATTCTAAACCCATTCCATCAAATCCTTCAATCCAAATGGCCAGATTTTTAAATACCTTGCATTTGAAACTAGACTGTATTCATACTATATAAACGTGATAACAGGAAGTGTTAAATTGTAATTTAGCTGAGGGTTGCATTTTGTAGTTACAGCAGTCAATCGTTCCACTTTTGAGAGGTACACTAATGTAGGGCACCAAAAATGTTCATCCTCACAAGCTTTAAGATGCACAGTGTCATTTTACCATGTGAAAACGGAGGAGGATTTTATGAATTTTATGGAAGTGTTTGCTTCTTTTGTGGTGAGAGTATCTTTTCTGATGAGGGTTCTGGAGGATCTTCCAGGTGCAAAGACAACTACAGTTGAGGGTAGAAGCCCAAGGAAAATACTTGAAAAAGATAATTGAAGAACAACGCCGCCTTAGTGGAGTTCCATCAGAAACACCAGGGCCAGGGGTCTCTGCTCCTGGCACAGCGGATGTTTGCCTGGAATCGGATAATAAAACAGACCCACCACCAACCCCAGCTCCGACGTCTGAATCACCCTTCCTGGACAAGCCTGCCAAAGAACATGCACCTGATTCTGACTGGAATGTGACTTCACCAGTTGAGTGCCCAAGAGGGAGGCCAGAGAAAAGGCAACGTTGGAGCACCGACGTAGCATACACTAAACCAGAGATGGTTCAGCAACAGCCACGTTCGCCTTTCTTGACAAGAAAACGACTTGACCACTCATCCGAATTACCCATTGGCCAAGAAAATCAGCTGGAGAAAATCACAGGTGGCGGCATCTAATTCTTGTGCTGTATGTTACTTGCATCACGACTCATTTGTCACCTTGTACGTGTAGTTTCTAAAACTACACGATCGCATTGTCTTGAATCACCTTACTGTATTTAGATGTCAAGAGAATATCAGGTGCATGATTTGAGTTTTCCTTTCGAGTGGTCAATGTCTGGATTGACTATCCCTGTACCTGGTATTGTAGCTCGCCATGACCTCTTCTATTTCATGCCTCTCTCAATTTTGGAGCTCCTTCGGGTGTGTTTGAATTCTTTGGCTTTGTTTGTTTCAAAATTTTAATAGATTTATCCCCATCTAAATTATTTATTTTAAATATAAGAAAATTATATAATTTTATTAATGATAATGAAATTTAAATTGTTATGTTTTAAAAAAAAGAAAAATATATATATATATATATATAATGAGAGAAAAATTATAAAGAATCAAGTAAGAAAGAATAAATTAAATAATATTGAGCTGGAAATGATAAAAAGGAGAAAATATATATATAAAAAAGGGATGAAAAACGTAAAAATAAATAAATAAAAAGGGAGCATTTTAGGCTTTTTTTGAAGTACCAAAAGTTACTTGGTATAAGGGGTTTAGTTATAATAAATAGGATATAGTTTTATTAAAAAGGCATTTTAGAAAAATACATTAAATGACTAAAAATTAATTGTTTTAGGGGACTCCCCTGTAATAAATAGTATAAATATATTTACACGTTAAAAATTAATCATCATATATACATTCTAGTGCTAACTGTACACTCCATGCATGTGCATGTAAATTTTAAATATTATTTATCATGTGAATATATTTTTTTGTTTATAATATATAAATATTTAAATTATATTGTATTTACGTTTTGTTTATAATTAGCATCTAATAAGTATTCTATATTGATGATGAAATACAGATTATTATATATCTAATAATTTTGATAATGAAAGTAACTTATTCAAAATTCAAGAATGTATTAGAAATTTACATAATAAAATGAGATAGAAAGGAAAAAGGTTTAATAAGAGAACAAAATAAAAAGAATTATAGCTAAGCAAATTTTAGTTAGAAAGAATAAAAAGCAAAAAATATAAAAAAAATATAAAGAACTAAAAATAAATAAAGTAGGGGTATTTTGGTCTAACTACATTTAAGACCATACTCAATTTCTAAGTGGGTCTCCTATATTTTTCGTAATCACTGTCACATCATTCAATCAATAAATTCAAATAATTTAAATTAGTTTCATCAAACTACAATAAGATATATTACACCCATGAAATATCCACCCATTTCACCCCATCAAAATCACTAACCCTTGACCTTTCTTTTCACATTTTTACCTTATAAACTTGTAGCTGCTTCAATTGAATAAGTATATTTTAGTAAGATCTTTCCAAAAAGTCAAAAATGGAACAGAAAACGATATCGTTTTTCCTCTTAATATTTGTTGAACCCTATGCGACAAAGAAAGTTAAACAATTTCCCCACAACATAAAAAATTGAAATGCACGAATTTATGGATAAATTCTAAAGATGCATTTGAATTAAAGATTTTGAAGAGATTCATAATACCACCGTTGTCTGAAAAATTTTATCTTGCAATGCATTTCAAATTATTGAATCTTTATTTTGAACTACATTTATTTATTTCAAATTCTTTTAATTTAAAGTCATTTGAATTTTCTTTTTCAAATGCTTTTTATAAATCTAAAATTAAATCCTTCAATTAATCCAAACTATATAGAACCTGAATGAATTTAACACCACCGTTTGAAAAGGGAATGAAACACGCAGACCGTAGACGCAGAAGCATTTGATTTCATTCTTGTTTCTTTCTCTTGCGTTTGCCCAAATTCTTTCTAGTAACGCGATCATTGACAGAAATAGGCAACTGGGTACAGCCCGGACAGAAGAAGAAACGTAACCAAACTTGGCATCCTACAACTACAAACACTTCAAACTAGGTCTCCACGATGCAAGAGAAAATAAATAAAAACTTCCAAATTTATGGGATGAAAGGTAACAGACAAGCAACATGTTAGAAAAAAGGGGGGTTAGCAAAGTGACATTCTACCCTACAATACAAAGTGAGTGTTGGGGGGGGCAGTCAAGATGAGCAATGTCTCCTATGATTAACTCTCTTCAGGATGCAATGCCGAAGACGCTGGCTCAGAGCCTCCAGCTTTTCGAATGTCTCACGTTTGGGCTTCTTTGTGCCTGAGGGAGCCTTTCTCTTTTTCTTCTTCTTCTTGCTGTCATCCTTGGGAGAGTTGAGTGTACTTTCTTGAGAATCTCGGAGAGGTGTAGCGAGCACCTTTATAGCCGTCTGGAAATTAGATTCAGGTTGCCCATCAACAAGTGAGATAAAGAACAGAATTAAGCTAGCACACGAGTCTAGAACATAATTCAATTTATATAAGAAAATCGAGCCAGAGTGGATAGCTGTTCTAATTTCCTAGATCAAGAGGCCATTTCGTTTGACCAGAAGGGGAAAAGCATGTCTCAGAAACCAAATGCAGACATACAACAAGCATTCTAGCTGCCAAGGCATTCAACACCTGAGACACAGCGAAAAGAGGAGTAAGAAAGGGAGGTAGATATTTAGACAGACCTGATCATAGTTGCTGACACTTGTTAAATCCGTAGAAGGTACATCGTCACTTCCCAAAGATGAGCACCTTCCCCAACTTTCTCTATTTGAGCTTGTGGGAGAGCAACTCTCTTCATTTTGCCCGCTTGGCTTGTCCTAATCAAATGAAAAAATAAAAATAAAAAAAGGAGAGAAATTTACATCTGATCTTTGCAGAAAATTTCTATGATGATTGCCAAAGTAGCTATGAATGCAAGCACCTGTAAAACAAATGTGTCGTTGCCTTGAAGTTCAGCATCTTCAACTGCTGAGGCATCCTGCAAAAATCAAATGAAAACATGTTTTTTGTCCAACAAGCACTATCGTTTACAAGAAATTTCGTTCTGTTTTTTGAAGTATTGAAGCCATATAATTGGAAAATTATACAAATTTGTTCCCACACAATGAGGAAATTTTGAAACAAAGAACAGAGAGATCAGCATATTTACATTACAAACAGGTGCAATGTCAGAGAGTAGTTCCCCAACAGACTTTGCAGCTGAAACACTACACGGTGCAGAAGAACTTGGTGCATCAGAACTGACATTCCGAAGTCCAGCGATTATCTCATATAAAATACTCTGGAGATCAATGTCCAAGAAAACTTGAGGATAATGGTCATAAATCAAAATCTGAAAGACAGATTTAACAGCAGCAAGAGATAAGTGCAATTTGAAACAAAGCACATTGCCGAATTGCCTAAAGGTTTTTTTTCCCCATTGTTTTGTATATTTTGTTACAAGCAAAAATGAGAACAGTAAGATCAGGTCACCATCAGCTTGCAATGGGAAACAAAGGATCATTCCATAAAGATATTTGGCAAAGGCAGAAACCATTTATCGCAAGTATCGGGTACTTATCAATGAACCTGAAACTTATGGTGCATGAAAGACACAAAGTTTCTTTAACTTGCAGCTTTGGCACATCTTTTAGGCAATATATCCAAATTACTTCAAACTTTGAGAACAGAGAAAAAAACAATCAAATAAATAAGATGAGAGCGCCATGCATTAATTATACCATGAATTTTCTTCCTAAATTGCTGGCACTCCCATGTACTCCACGAATGAGATAACAAGAAAAATGTACAACATAAATTACCTCGTCCATACCAGTGCCAACCTTCACATCCCCCAATTCGTAATATTTTTCAAGCTTTGTTGAATATGAAGACGGAAGTTGAGGAGGACGAAGAACATTATAAAAGAAAATAGACACAGAATCATAATAAAATTGTGGTCGAGATGAGTTGTGATCACCCTCAAACTTGATAATATTTTTATCACCCTGCATAGAGCCAATAAATTACTACATGGCATGTCAAAAGTTTCATAAACAAGGATCTATAGAACGTTCATACCGCATAAGACTCAAAGATAGCATCAGAATGCTTTGGTTGAATAAATTTGTCATCTTTTGCATGCCCAAATAAAGCAGGAATAAATGTCTTGGGTGCAACCTGCTGATTTGAAAAAATTGAATTGTTTTAGTACCAAGGTAAGTTTTGCGCTTGATAATTCCATAGTAAATACTATTGCTCAAGTACTGATTAATCAAATGTGCTAAAACCAAATTAGAAAGTATACACCAAGCTGGAGCAAAAAATCAACAAGAATCTCATTTGAGAAGTAAAGACCTGTACGCAGTCAAGACGCGTTATGTCAAATTTGGCCTTCTTCTGGATTATTCGTCGCATGTACTGAACAGCCATCTTAACCTGTATAACAAGGGGTAGTGGACAAGGTGGTATTAGTATTTTATAGTTGTAAACAATATTAAGCATCTTGCGAAACTTCACATGAGAAACTGTAATGCATACAATATAGAAATGGAAACAAGCAAAAGAAATTCCTACATATACTACACATGAATGCAAATGCCACTTAAATCACACAAGAAATAGTAACAAATCACCCTTACTGTAAATTTGGGAAGCCGAATTTTGTAAGCATCTGCAAGTTCCAGCATGAGATTGAACAAATTAGAGAAAGCACTGTCCAAAACCATTCCAGCTATAGAAGGGTCTTCTGCTCCATAAAGAAGGCTGCAGAATATTAGACGAAAGAACATGATAAGCGATTCTTTTAATTTCGTATTTAGTGGCTATGTCTGGTGCAAATTGAATATTTGAGTACAGTGAGCAACTGTCCTAATAGAACACTCAATCAAAAAAAGCAATTTCTAAAATAAATAAATAAACTGTCCAATAATGCAAATCAGTTAGAATCACCAACCTCGTCACTGCACCCATTGACCTCCCCCAAAGACCAATGTGAGATATTTTCTCATTGCTTCTCAAATATGATAGCACAACCTTCAGGTCATTTTTCTGAAATCAGTTAGGGAAATTTCAGATGAGTCATGGAACATACTACCCAAGTAAAGCAAGAATATTAAAAAAAAAAAGCAAGGAAAATACCTCATGCCAACCAAGACTGACATAATCTCCATCAGACAATCCAGAACCTGAAAAATCAAGAGTGAATACTGTGATATTTGAAGGCAGCAGGACTACAGCTGCCTCATTTGCGTCCGCTCGACATCCACTGCACGACAAGAACAAACACAATAAGTTTCTACAACCTCATATGAGTAGCATTTTCCACATCAGATACTTCTACAAAGATGTATATTCCCTAAATAATACAAAATAGAAAATAATGTTAAACAAGAGACAAAATGTACAAAAATACTTACATATTTTGTTACCTAGATTGTAGGTTTAAGATATTTTATTTCCTATTATACAGGATTAGTTTTATGTCAAGCTATTTCCTATTTTTGGTATCTTCTTAGTAGTCACATATTGTGACGATTCTTGAGTAATAAAGTACACACTAATTCTTTCACTTATTCTAACATGGCGTTAGAGTAGGTAGGATCTCTTCTTTTGCATATTCCTCCCCTAAAAAAATTCAAAAAACAGTTCGTGTTGATTATTTTGGGCTGTTTTTAGTTTGATTTGGCCATTAATAATTTTTTATTATTATGATTGTCAATTACAGAAAGCCTTTCATCAACTATCAATGTCCTCTACAGTCTAATAGTATCTGTCACCTTATGACAATTATTGCTACCTGATGGTGTTTGTTGTTTTAAGACAAATTGCTTTACTATTACCTTACAAAACTCTTTCATGTGCGCCTTAGAGTATCTTTTCAAGTGTGCAAATGTCACATACAACATCTAGGATAGAGTCGCCTTACGAGGTCTATTTTCAAATGTTGCCTTACAACACTTCTCTTAAGTGTTCAAATGTCGCCTCACAAACTTTTTCAAATGTTGCCTTACAATTTCCACTCTCAAGTGTCACATCATAAGAAGTACCAATTTTCACCATACAATATTTTCTAAATGTTGCCTTACAATGATTCACTCTTTGTCAAATTTAAAGTTATAATAGTCCAAGTTGAACATTTTATGAAATTTCCATGGTAAATTTGAGAATGAGGGTTAGAGAATATTTGAGAATGTCTTCTACATGTTTTGTTACCTAGACTGTAGGTTTAGACAATTTTATTTTCTATTCAAAGGACTAGTTTCACATCAAGTTATTTCTTGTTTTTTAGTATCTTTGTACTAGTTTCATATGGAGCAATTCTTGAATATTGAAATATCCAATCATTCTAACAAAACCCATAAAACATATGCTGTTGTCTCTTCTATGAAAAGTGAGCTTCATCCCAGATATGAAGCTGCCACTTGTTACTAAACGAGGTATCAGGTTTGCCTTTTGCTCAAGCAAGCAATTGAAGCTATTAGTGTGAGTGTGTGTTAAAACCAAAAACTAGAAGTTATTGTAAATTAATTCCCAAGAATTCCAACCAAAGCAGATTAATAATTGCAAAAAGCATAGCTTAAAAAAATCATCTCAAGATTTACAACTCAAACCCTATAAAAATTTAATTACATTTTTTATAAAGTAACCATGTATGAAAATCTCACCAAGCACCTAACATGTGCTGCTGTCCAGCCCTTGCTCCCATTAGAAAATCTCAGTTATGAAATCTTGCTTATGTTAGTGAAAACTTCTCATGGTTTCCCAAAAAAACTCCAGAACAAGTAAATACTTTATGATGATAATGCTCGTGGGCTCAAATATAAATGTCCAATCATTATAGACAAGTGTCAATGTAACTTAGAACTTTATGAAGAGTGATGTATGATTCCTGCTTTCTTAATATAGCCATAATTACCATTGCAAAGGTAGCTATTTTATACAGCCCATTTTTTCAGAATATTTGTAAGTAGAATTTGCATGGCTTCATCATGAAGCACTTCTTATAGTGATGTCCATCTGTTGGAATTGAGGAAAGATGACTTACTATTAAAAAATTCAATATATGCTTAATCAAATGATATAGCAGGGGTTATCAAAAAGATAGTAGATTCAGAACTTTATTTTTTGAGGGAGTAATCTTTAGGTGTAATGGTCAAAGAAAATGGTTCAATAACAATTACATAAAATAAAATTTCTAAACCAATTAAATTACCTCTTAGAAACATTATCTTTCTCCAAAGCAAGAATAAATACAAACCTAACTTTTTTAAGAAATCAATATTGAAAGCTTTTTTTTTTTTTTCATTTTTTTGGTTCATAAAAATATATCCAGTTTTGCCTTTACGTCAATCAGTTAACCAAACAGCAAAAAAATGCACCAGAGAGGACTATTAATTAGAAATTAGGTGACAGAGGTGGAAGTGACAACATTGCAGCATCTTGGGGAACATTGCAGCAGAAAGCTCATATTGCAAGATTATTAAATTTTGGCATAGTGTGTGGTATGCAGCAAAACTATGTTCTAGCGTAATAAATTTCTTTAACTACAACCAAATACCTGTTTCCATGACAATATATAACACAAGGAAGAGGAGAGTCATCTGGGAACTGGGCAGGAACATAATGACTACACCTCAAGGTATGTCCCCTTTCATTTGTAAGCTGCACGAGTTAAGTAGACTATATACTTTCAAACACTTGATATAATCAGGTTCTAAACTGCACATAAACAAACATCCAAGTAATTCAGTTGAAAAGAGAAATTTTGGTAAACAATGCCCATACTTGCCTCAATGTCTTCTCTTTTGTATTTTCTTCCTGCAAGAGTAAAATCCTTTTCCCACAGATACAGATCTGGGTTGTAGTTAGCCCTGTTTTCATAGGTGGTGGAAAAAGCAGAGTAAGATAAGAAAGGTACATGTAGCAAACAAAGTAAGTTACAAATGAAAAATGAAAATATCAAGATTAAAGGTCCATTATCATTTTTTTCTTCCAAAAAAAAAAAAACATTTCACATTCTTCAGGAAACTAACAACTATTAATGCGTAAGCTCAAGGGTTATGTATATAGCAGGACACATACAAATGTAGCTGAAACTTAGGTACAAAATTTACTAGCAAGAGTAACTGTATACAGAATATGGTTTCACTATTGGAGAATCTACATCCTATTATCTTGGTCCATAAAAGCAAAATACATAATCCTTGTCAATCCAAGTTCACCAGCACCAAGAGAGAAAAACACAAAAATAAAACGGGGCATGAGGGTGACTGTTACATACTATCCCATGATATTTTAATGACAATCAAATGAGAACAAAAAACCAAAGATAACATGGATACTGCGTGCTACTTGATATTTTTTGTCATGTAAAGTTCAAATATAGATGGTGATGCTTCTAAAATCATATTGAGGGAAGATTTCCATGCCATCACAGAACTGGAAAATTAAGCATGTATATCCAGCTAAGAATCTTCCATATGTATTAAAACTATGGCCATTAAAAAAATAGCCAATAACTCATCCAGCAAAAAACGGTCGCGTCAATGTTGTGCATTTGTCCTCTTGTTTCTTCTTTTTCTAATCTACTTTAAAGAGTTTGTTAGATGAGTCCCTTCTGTGGTTCCTCCTTCGGTAAGAGATGTGACCAAAATAATTTAACCATTTCAGTGGGGAAAATATGACACTCTGCAATTACATGATTACCCCATTGTCACTGTGAGCATGGGAACTTTTCTATTTTTATTTTTTGGGGAGTTGCTAAGCTATTGTCAAGATGATAGGAAGCATGAATCTGTCTATATTCTCAACGGTTTGCACTTAATCCAGAGAATAGCGTTTAAAGGGCAACAAAAATTTCGAGCATTTCCAATTAAACCAAAATACAAGTCCAGAGGAAAAAAAATTAAGTGAAAAGAAAGTAGGACAAATATACCTGGGAGGACGGATGACAAAATTGATAAATTGATCAATCATCTTGAACAGGAAAAACTCAAGCAGCAACCTCCACATGGCGCGATTTACTTCCCCCCATTGCACGAAGTAGATGCCCTGCTTCTGTATCTTTATAGAGAAGGGAATTATGGAACCGAGTTGAAACCCTAAATTCACAACCTCCACGTCAGCATATCCTGGTACCGGTTGGTGTTTTAAGTCAAGGGCGGCAGCAGTAGCAGCAACGCGATCCCCGAGACAAAGTTTTTAAGATGCAAAAGATAGTAATTCAAAGGCGACGGCAGTAGCAACACCAACCCCAAGAGTAAGATTCTAAAATGCAAATGCTAAATCTTGAGCTAAAATACGAATTGAAAGCTATTACTGACTGTTCTAATGCCTAAAACTCCTACTTCTTTGATCCCTTGACCTTCTATTACACAAATCGGTCACAGCTGGGGCTCCAGCTCTATCTGAATCGCATGCGGATGGGACATATGGCATCCAAAAATCTGGAGTAATGTCCGGAATCAAGCAGGCAAAAGTTCTAATTTAGCTTACTATAGACAGATCTCGGTAGTTAAACCCCCAAGAAGATTGCTAGAAGCTTTTAAATCAAAAATGAAAGAAATCAAGACGAAGAAAAACCAAGGCCACGATCTAAAGAATGAGAGCCCAAGGCTACACAAAATTACTACAATATATCAGCTCAGTCAAAAATGCAAACATGTTAAAAGCAAAAAAGCAGCCTGGAAAGACTCTTGGTTTTTCCTACCCCGAAAGCTTCAATTAGTTTACTATTTTGCGATTCAGACGGAAGTATCAACAAGCGAGTTATTTCAGGGGGATTTGCAACCAATGACGACAGACGCAAGTACAAAGAGAGGGTTCGGAAAATTCACCTACGGGCTATGGAGCAGCAAAAGGTGAGTTTGCCGAGATATGGGGGTTGCGATGACGGTGGGCCGGTGGCGATTGGCTGGCTGCTGTTACAACTGCTCGTGACTTCACATATGCGTTTGGTTTACCCAAAAGCTGACGACGTTACATCCACGACGGACCACCGTTTGCTACCAGACAAACTACCCACTTGGATTATCTTATGCTAATTCTGTTGTTATGCGGACACTAACGTACTGATTATGGACATAACCTTAAATCTTGAATTGTGCCTTTTTCTTCTTCCTTTTTGATTTTTTTGCTTTACCCGTTGAGAAGGTTTGACGGTCTTCCTCTCTCTCGTTTTCTTTCATTTCTCTTATACATATTTCCGTTTTCTTTTCTTTTTTTTTTTTTTTGTTGTGAATTTAAGGTTGCCAACTGTGTAAGTATTATTAGTCATTATCTGCTTGGAGAATATATTTATATTTATCATGAAAAAGTCATTGGTGGGTTACATATTACCGACGCTTGTTGGATACAAAAAAAATGTAATATGTATATATATATATATATATATGTATATATATGCACACACACACACACAAGTATTGGTATTGGTCTTGGTATTGGATGGTATATAATTTGATAATTATTTTATTTACATGTGTGGAATCAATTAAAAAATAATGAAATTTATTAGCGTTATGCCCACTGTCACAAATTCCATTCCCAAGAATGTTAGCAAAGGTGCGTTTATACTTACGCTACTTTCCAAAATAAAACGTGTGTTTGTATTAAGAGTTGACAGGGAGATTTCCCAAATATAATGACCTAGTGTCTCGAGATAACAAAGTCAATGTACATATATATTTAACTATTGATACCCGATACGTTACTTAAAAATAATTAATTATTTTTACTTAACAAGTAAATTATGGCGTGTCATCAAATAAAATTGTACCGAGTGATAATCCCATACTGTGAGTGAGGCGATCACTCTGATTGAAGTGAGAACGATTGATTAATTAAATACGCTCTCGCCCGCCAAACAAAACTTTAAACTTTACAAACCACCCCCACTTAAGAATTGCATCTTGACCTACTTTACCACCTCAATCATTAACCCAGTCTTCAGTAGATCAATTCCATTAACCACAACCTAATCGTTTCAAATAATTTGTTTATAATTGTTGGGGGAATCATTTCCACCTACATATGCATTCACTAATTCTTATTCCGTAGACTAGAATAATCTAATAACTCCAATCATTTGATGCTGAGCATGTAAAAACAAGAATAAGGCGACAGAGGCAAACATACTTAAATGGCTGAAGCATGTGATGGTACTACTTCCTTTGCAATCTTCATCCTATGCTTTGTCTCTGAACCCTCACAAAATTCGAAGAATGAATACGTAGCTCATAAATATCTTAAGGCAGTATTGTCAAGGGCCCTGGCCTCTACCCTTGACAGGTAAAAGTCATTCGTGTACGGTGCAGTTCCCTTCCCGTAAAGCAAACTGCAGATTGGCAGGTCCATTTATGGCTTATCTGATGCCCTTCCCGGGTCACGGCACAACTCCCATGTCGCATCAGCCCTATTTAAAAAATGGGACAGAATGAGCAATTCATCCATCTTTCGCCTCCCTCTTTCAGGTAGCCATACAAATTTTCTTAGCATTTAAAATACACATACACACGCAGAGGATGATAAAAAGCCCCCAACTAAATGTATTTTTATCTCGATTTACAAGTTGCACGGTGCAGCTTGCAACGTTAGGATTTCGAAGGAATTAGAGTAGGTCCGTACAAGTTGCTTTCAACCACCAATCCTGCCCAAGAAAATGCCTAATGATGTGATGCAGTCATCAAAATATTCAAATTTGAGATATAGTGGATCGCAATAAATCCAAGGCCAGGCAAATCGATCCGAACAGTGGACAGGCCAGGAGGAATGTTGATCATAGAGAACTCAATCCATCAAAAGGTTGGTTGGCGCTGTCAATCCAAGAGGTAGCAATTGACATGACAAGGAGATTAAGGTTTTGGAATTTTGATTGACGTGGCAAGGAGATTAAGGTTCAGTAATTATGATTAACTGTGAGTAAGACCAATCCTAAACGATTCAAAAGAGTTGAGATCGATAGGAATTATTCAAGATCAATCTAACAGACGAATTTTCATAAATATTATATTTTAGTAGTTTATTTGAGTAGGATTCTTTCTAAAAATTATTGCATATATCCATAAGAGCTTAGGATCAATTTCAGATAAGAGAAATAGCCATTTTCATGTAATTTAGTTGGTTTAGGATTCTTTTAAAGTTAATACCTAATTCTTCATATTTTGACTATAAATAGGTAGCTAGGGTCATTTGAATTTTTGGTTTTTTTTTTTCCATTAGAATTTTACATAAAATTTTCTCTCTACACATGGATTTGTATATTATTTTCTTCTTTCCTTGGGCTTGTATGATGTTGGATTGAATGTGTTTCAATCCTAATTCTTTATGTGTGTGTGTGTATTCCCAAATCCCACACCACCTCACGACGTTAGTGGTATTAGAGCAGGTTTATTCTACCTATATAAATTCAATAGCTACATGCATTACATATAAACAAGGTTATTGGATTCATACTCAAAACCCTACCCATATTGATTCTTGAAATCTTTATGAGCCTCATCTCTATAAGAAAATTCAATCGTGTTAACTTAAACTTGAAGAATTCAATGGAAAGGTGGATGTTTCATTATTCAGTGGTGATTAAAGTATTTATTGGATTGGATTGATGGAATTAAAGGACTCTTGAATCTATGGAAAACTCATAACACTGCAAATCCAAGTTGATGGCTTACCAATTGAATGGAGCTACATTGAGATGGTGAGACTCGATGCAAAATTATCGACAGTTGCAAAGGAAACAACTTGTTCATTTTCTCTCATGAATATGAAAAGTACTTGTTTCTACAAAATTTCAATCCAAAAGTTGTTAGTTCTTATGAAAATAAAGACACAGTTGAAGAAATAGAGAAACAAAAGAATACAAGGAAGAGATAAAGAAGGATTTTAAAAAAAAATTATTTGCCTACTAGAGGAGATTACTAATCTAATATCAATTGAAAGTAAGAAAACTATTGAACCTCTAGCAAAATAGTCAAAAGTTCTCAAGTAATCATCTCGACAACAATGACCGTACCATCCAAGTATGTCATGATAGGGTTTTAAATAAGTCAATTAGTGAACAATTTAGCATTGTGCAACTGGTTGAATTTGTTTTGTCTATAAAATTTTGTGAATTTATGATGAGGGAGTCACTATAACCCGAATTTGTCTTCTCCATTAATTATAGTGGCAAGAACATAAAGTCTTACATAAAAGATGGAATTCTGAAGATGAATATTTGAAGTGTGCTTGCCTGGTTAAATAAACACATAAAAAAAAAATGGATGGACAAATCATAAGTGATTTAGGAAGGCCCCTAGGATGTTAGATGACTAAAACTACAATCAAGATTCCCACACATGTAAATAAACAAAATTACATACAAGATATGAGAATTGATTTTTAGAGGTTTATGCATATTCCAATTTTTCCATGAACTCAAGGACAAGTTATTTTTCAAGAAGTAGATCTAACATGATCATCAAAATGGCCAAATTTGGCATAAATAGAGATTACAAACCATTTGAGGCCAAGTGGATCGATTGGAGCAATGGATGGGCCAACAAGAATTTGATCAAATTAAACACGTCGACTACAATAGAATGCAATCGATTGAGAAGCTGGTGCAATCATCAAGAAGTAGTGATCAACATGGCGAGGAGATTTAGGTTCTAGAATTACGATTGGTCATGACTGAGTTTAATCTTAAATGATTCAAATGATTTGAAATCAATTTGAATGATTCAAAATCGATATGAAAAGATGAATTTTTATAAATATTATTTTTTTGTAATTTATTTTGAGTATGATTCTTTCTAAAAATTGTTGTATTTATCCACAAGAATTTAAGATGGATTTTTAAGAGGAAAAATAGTCATTTTGATACTATTTAGTTGACTTATGACTCTTTTAAATTTAGTAGCATAGTAAGAATCAAATTCTTTATATTTTGAGTATAGATAAGTTGCTATTGCTATTTGAATTTTTTGGCTTTTTTCCATCTAAATTTTGAATAAAATTTTCTTACCACGTGTGGATTTGTACATTATTTTCTTCTCTCAAAATTTAAATTTGTGTGACGTTAAATTGAACATGTTTCAATTTTGATTCTTTGTGTGTGTGTGCGTATTCTCAAATCTCATGGCATGCTTTCCTATCGTGTCATAATAAAATAAAATAGTGTCACTTGAATATATAATAGATTCAAGAAAAATTGATTTTGCACTAAATATAGGATTGAAGATGAAAGAGAACCCAACAAAAAAAGAACAATCAAAATTTTCAAAAAATGTATAACAATGAAAGTCTGCTATGCTTCTAGAACAACCTAAATATGCTCACCTTTGTCGACTAGCAGACTCAGCAATTTTCCAGCATGAAATTAGCAGCCTCTTATTTATTTTTAACTTTTCTTTCTTCACATATTCTTCTACAATCTATACTCATTTGATGTTAGTTTTTATTATTTATTTTTCCTTTAAAATAAATATTATTAAACACGTAAAAGTATTTGCCGTGTATGGCACACATTAAAATGAAATATTTACATCATTGTCAAAATCCATGTATAAGTAAAAATTCGCAGAAATTAATCATTACTTCTCGTATTATATGTACATATATATAAACAAACGAAATGCATTATTCATTATTTTATACTACCTACTCTGCTCCGTTCAATTGACGATTTTGATGAGTTTTATATCCAGTAAAATTTATACAATACAAGTAATTCAACTTTTTTTTATTTAAGTTTAAATTTAAATTACTATATTCCTTACACGCATTTTTAAATATTCAAAATTAAATCATTATATTTATTAACAATCGAATTCATATACACACGTATGTACTTGCATTATTTTATATTTATACTCTACAAACAAATCATTATCATGTAATAACATTGTTCAATTATTATTACATTATATATATAAAAAAATTCAAATAAATCTAAATTTTAATCCATGGAAATTCTATAACCAAACATAGTTGGATAGAATGTTCGTCTTTGAAAGTTAATTTTGTGAAATGAGAAAAAATGAATTTCGGAAAGCAATTAACTATGAGTTGTGTGTAATTTGATGAGATGTGTAGAAAAGAATAAATAATGATAATGTTCTGGATGAAAATAATGATAAGTATTTTATATGATGAGTAGTTTATATGTGACTATAGAAACGATATGAACTGTGAGCAAAATAAAATATTGTTAGTTTAAGTAAATGCATTAGGGTGTGAAGGGTGTGGTAAATAGGGTTTGAATTTTTATGAGTGTGGCTGGATTTGAATAGAATATGGTTTGGGACTTTGGTGTTTTTTTTTTAGTAGAAAAATTTGTGAGAATTTTCGCAAAAAAATGGACCAAGATTTCACTAAGTAAGTGCATCCATAATTTTCGATCTCAATAAAAAATTCATTTTATTTCTATCCTCAATAAAATCACTTACCAACCACAACCTTAACAAAAATATTGACAGCCAATTAGACTGCCTACCGCTCGATCAAGGCCCCAATCCCAAGGGGCCCAAGCCTTCCATGCCTCTTTTTGAAAACTTAATTTTTATATGATTTATAAAATTATGTTTTTAGCGTATTTTCATAAATAATTTTATCACTGTATCATAATATTATAAAAATAGTTAATTATATTGTATAGTGTAATAATGAATACATGTTATTACATAATGCAGTGAATGCGTAGTCTCATTAATCTATTTATTGCAGGTAAAATAATTGGTGGATAATTAAAAAAATAAAATATTGAATAAGAAGGAAATAGAAAGTAATAAAAATTAAATTAATGTTAAAGCGTAAGAAGGGGTTGGAGTTATATTGAAGACATCGGGGCCCCGTTTAGTTTAATGCACGTGACATTGAATGATTGATGAATGATAGTATATATGGAATAAATAATATATGCATTTTATGTTATTGTTGAAAATTGTATTTGCGCTTTATCGCATTGTAATAATAAATCAAATTACTAATTCTTATATATTAACATGAATACAAAAATGAAAACAACTTTTAAAAAGGGTTATATTTTAAAATTACTTGTAATCATCGGTCTAATAAATTAAATCTTATTTTTTATTATTCTGTACTGAAAAGTCATGTAATTATTCAGTGATAACTTATGTTAGAATGATAATTATGCTTAGTAATGATTTGATGTTATTATAAATATAAGTTCATTTTGATTACACAATATAAAATTATACGTTAATTTTAAATTATTTTATTTTTAAAATTTTTAATCATTTTTCACTCAAATTTCTTCTCCATTCAATTTATTTTAGTCTTTTGCATTTTCTTATTTTAAATGTTTTTTAACTTTTGATTTTAAATCTCTTTGATTCTATTATTTAATTATCATAATTCTATAAAAACAAAGTTACACGGCAACTCTTTCCATCCTACACTAAAACTAAGAATCTCCATTTTGTTAAATATATAATTATTAAAATATCCTCATTAACTTGCCTATTTATATTTACTATCCTCTCTTGATAATCATCTATTGCATTTATTCTCTTAATTTTGGTTTATTAGATTTTCTAATATAAGTTCTTATATTAATATTCAATTTTTTCTTTTTTTTAAGTTTAATTTTCTATTATTTTATAAACGAGATAAATAAATTTAAAAAATATTTTATGATATATTTATGCATATAACATCAAATTTTTCTTCTAAATGTAAAAAGAGGACATTTTATTTTAAAAATATTATTTATTTAAATTTTATCTTGCATGCACTTTTAGGATAATTGAAATGTGAACTAACTTAAAAAAAAAAAAAAAAAGGGCCTAAAACAGCTTCCAAACGGTTGTTTGCCATTTTCGATGAAGCCAAGAGAGCCCATCCAACGGACCCTTCACCTTGAATACTGTTCTAGTTCGACAAGACGGGACAAATGTTATTTTTGTTTTGGTTTTTTTTTTTTTTAACTTTTTCTTAACTAATTATAATTAATTAAAGATTTTAATTTAAATTATTTTATTAATTTTACCTATTATGTTGGTTTTAAAAAAGTTTTAAGTTGATATTTTGTCAACTCGTATATTAAAATATATTATCAAAATTAATATATAAAAAGTTTAAAATTTTTACTTGATACTGTCACCCGGCGGGGAGGCATTTCTCCCACTTGTTGCCAACGTCTCTATCAATCACTTCACTACACGTGTAACGCTGCATATTTCTTTCCCTCTTATCTTGTGTCGGCCGTCGAATAAACGTCCTGAAACGTAGCAAAACCACCATTAACCACATTTTCCCTCCTCAAAAATTACCCTAAACGGTTTTTCCAGTAATTTTTACATTTGCCGTAAAATAGCAGCAAAGCCTTTTCCATTAAAGACGTTGATGAACTGTTTCCAGATCTACGTATTTAACTTTTACCATTATCAGATTACTAAAATATTAACCGCCTGGGAGTCACGCGCTATAATTTAAGTGCTTTTGATTGAGGTTTGGCGGATCGCCTGCGCTGAATCTGGGAGATCTCGGCCTATTCCTCCCGATCGGAGTCTCCTGGCTCGTATTGTCGTATAATTTCTTTATTGGCCCGGAACGGCAATTTAATTTCTCGTTGTAAATACAAAAACCTAAAGGGATTAAGAGGTCATATCATAATCTTTTTTTTTTCTCTTCTCACTTTAGTTATCTTTCCTGTGTTGTTGATTTGTTATTTTTTCCCGTGTTTTATTTAATTTTGTTGGCTTATTGCTGCTCAGGGTTCGGTGCTGGGTGCAGTGTTGTGCTAACATTTATGTATTTATTTTGATTTTGTTATTCTCCTAGCATTGATGAATTTAAGTTCTTTTGAAGTTGACTTACTGGATTTAGTTTTTGGAATTTTGTTTTTGTATACGGTGGTTTATGGAGATTTTAGGTTTTGACTACTTCATGCAAATGCAAGGCGAATTTAGCTAATTATTATTGCAATTCCTGGTAGACATAAGTCTATGTTTCATTATTACAAATATATTATTTTTCCGATTTTTTTGAACTTTTGAAGTCCTTTCTGTGGGGTTGTGTTTTAGGGTTTTCTTGCTACTCGCTGGTGACTGTATATGGATTCTAATTACGGTGGTATGCAGCGCAGCTAACAAGTGGCTGAATTTGACAATTAATGTCCCTTCGAGAAGAAGAAATGGATTTTTTGGCTGTCGACTATGAGATGGATGAAGTAGAAGACGACATGTATTTCGCGGGTCGAGTAATGGGAGACACAGAGTCTGATGAAGAGGATGAAGATGAATATGATCATTTGGTTTGTTCATTGTGTAATTAAAATTTGGCTTATGCGTCTTTGATATCATTAACCTGAATCTTTTGTCATTGTTTCATTCATTGTTTGAATATTGGCGATATGGATTAACTTGAATCTGGGATCAGGACAATAAGATCTCTGATACTTCTGCTGCTGAGGCACGGCGAGGGAAGGATATCCAAGGAATTCCATGGGAGAGGCTTAGCATTTCTCGGGAGAAGTATAGACAGACTAGACTAGAGCAGTATAAGAATTATGAGAACATACCACAATCTGGAGAAGATTCAGAGAAGGTGACTCTTGCTTTTAAATGGCTGCAATGAAAACCCAAGTTGAGCTTGCTTTTTATGTCTTTTAATTGGCATTTTAAGTGATACAAGTTTTCCTCCTGATATGCTAGGAATGCAAATTAACAACGAACAGCGGACAGTATTATAAGTTCTGGCAGAACACTAGATCAGTAAAATCAACCATTCTTCATTTTCAGGTAATTGGATATGCTTTGCTAATTTCTTTCGTTTCTCTTTTAGAAACTGTTGATTGATAATTTCTGTTCTATGAGTAGCGTTGAGTTGATCCATGTACCTTTTTGAGCTGCACCATGTAGAAATTGTACCTTTACCTTTTCCTATTAAATTGTGCAATTGTGCCTAATCTGATCATCTCAATTTGCTGTTTCATTGAGCAATGAGTGTTTTCTCAGTTTTTTTGAAGTTGTTTTCTATCATTATCAGTTGAGGAACCTGGTTTGGTCGACATCAAAGCATGATGTTTACCTCATGTCACATTATTCAATCATTCATTGGTCCTCATTAAGTTCCAAAAGGACTGAAGTTCTTGATGTATCTGGTCACGTGGCTCCAAGAGAGGTACATATCTCTTATATGTCATACATTGCATCATCCTAGTTACGGGCATTATGTTTCCTTTATGGAAGAACGATAGGTGGACTAAATATGTCGCTTACAGAAACACCCTGGAAGTTTGCTGGAAGGATTTACTCAAACACAAGTAAGTACTCTGGCAGTCCGTGAAAATTTGTTGATTGCTGGAGGATTTCAGGGGGAGCTCATATGCAAGGTAATTCTTTCTTTGGGTGAAGCTTTGCTGTGACATTGGCTTTTTCCTAGTTTATCTTTGTCTCAAATATGGTGTTTCAACAAAGGTAGTTTCTACTACCAGCATTCCTCATCCTGGCTACTTTTCTTTTGAGATATGTTTGTTTTATTTTGAGGTGTATGTTTAGGGGTGTTTGTATTGGAAATTGTGTAAAAGTAAGGGAGAGAGAAAAAATTTAATTAGTGTAAATTCCTTCTTTATTTCCTGATAGCTGAATGAAGGATTCCTCATTTGCTGCAGTATCTAGATCGGCCTGATGTTAGCTTTTGCACAAGGACAACTTATGACGATAATGCTATCACAAATGCAATTGAGATCTATGACGGTCCTAGGTGAACCTCATTTTCTCTAAAAAATTAATCCCTCTGAAGCAGAAACTCATATATCCCGCAGCATAGCCCTTTATGTGTACCCATATTCTGGAACTAATTCAGTTTGAACTATTACCAGTGGTGCTGTTCATTTCACAGCTTCAAATAATGATTGTGGTGTACGGGATTTTGACATGGAGAGATTCCAGCTTCTCAAGCATTTCTCTTATCCATGGCCCGTAAATGTAAGTTTTCTTTGTCATAACTTGTGAATTTGCTCGTATATTTGAACATCATATGTATGCTTGGTGTTTTGTCCATCAAATTTTTCATATCTTTGTCAATATTGTGAAGGAGACAAAAATGAGGAATTTGTGTGCAACTATTATCTGGTGGACACATTTAGACATTGATCAATTGTCATCTCAATTTAGCTTTGAAGTTGCAATTTTTGGAACCCGAAAAGCTTTGTATTTAGACTAGGTATGGATGATTATATTGCTAAAATATATTGACACATCATGTAGTATATTTCTACTCTTATGAAACATCAGGCACTTGCTGAAAGTTTGCCTGGTTGATTGTTGAAGAAGATAGTGTATTAAAACATGTGTTTTTCTTATGGATATTATGATTACTATTAAAGAATAATTCTAAGGATTTGATTCTAATTAATATAGTGTAATAAATATAGTAGTTACCTTGATTTGAGAGATTTTAATTATATGAGTTCCTAACTTAGCACCCTTGGGCTGCATATATATATATGCTTGTAATCATTCTCAATGGAATACAAGAAAATTGGTCCCAATGTTGTTTATATTGCCTCACTTGATTCCGTCTCCCTTCTAAAATTGTTCATGAAACTCTGTCCCATCTTGGATGGTGTGGTGCAAGAATAGAAGAGCTGAATGCCTTATATAACAATGATACTTGGGAATTGGTGAATTTGCCCACAGGGATATTGCGTGTGGTTTAATTGATTTAGTCAGGCAGTTTGGAATGAAGAAAAGTAAGCTTGATCTCTTTCATAAGCAATCAAAAGCTGTTATTAATTTTATTGGTAGTTTTTGTGGTTGATATAGGCATTTCTTAGCAGTTAGTTTTAGACCTAAGATTTGGGGGTGTTGAAATACTTCTTAGGTATTGAAGTAATGAGGAGTAGAAAAGGAATCTTTCTATCTCAAAGAAAAATATGTTCTTGATCTATTTACTGAAATGAGAATATTGAGGGCCAAATCATGCTGTACTCTGATGGTTCCCGTTTCTCAACTCAGAAAAGAAGGGAAACTATTTAATGATCTTGAAAAATATAGAACATTGATTAAGAAGTTGAACTATCTTATTATGACTTGTCCGGTTATTGCATATCCAGTAAGTGTTGTAAGCCAACACATGTCCTTCTCGACTGTATAGATCATTGGTAGTCGTAGAACAAAGTTTGTGCTATTTAAAGGGGCCCCTTGGTCGCGGTATCTTGTATAAAAATTATGGTCATTTGAAAGTAGAGTGTTTTTTGAATGCAGATTGGGTAGGCTCCAAGGAAGATCAAAGATCTACTTCTGAATATTGCTTATTGTTGGAGGAAACTTGGTCTTGGGGAAGAGCGAGAAACAACATGTGGTCTTGCGTTCTAACTTGTGAGATAGCATGGATATACCAACTAATGCTAGAACTTGGCATTTAGGTGTTATGCTTGTGAAACTGTGGTGTGATAACCGAGCCACTCTTCACATTACCTCTAATTCTATTCTTCATGAACACGCCAAACATATTAAGGTAGATTGTCATTTTGTTTATGAGGAAAAACAAAGCTTGATTTCCACAGGATTTATGAAGACTGGTGAATATGGTAGTTAGCTTAATTAGAGGGATTTGATTGTAATTAATATAATGTAAATATGGTAGTTAGCTTAATTAGAGGGATTCTAATTGGGTAACTTCCCAACTTAGCAACCTAGGGCTGTGTATATATATGTTTGTAATGATTCTCAGTAGAATACAAGAAAATTGGTCCTAATTTTGTTTACAATTACAATACTCTAAACATATTTAAATCTCCAGAGAAGTTGGCATTACACCAGTTTATGCAGCTGTTTAATGCTATTTCAATTTTGGCGGTATGTGTGTTCCACCTGCTCAAACTGCCTCTGCATGTACGACTGGTCTTCGTATACTTGCTTTGGAGTTAAGGGAACCAATGTGACCTTCTTTCCGTGGAATAAGAACGAATACCGATTAGTCAATCCGTTGTATATCACATGTCGATCAAATTGCTACGGTCTGCCAAGCAAGACGTGACAAGCCTGCATAGGCACTACGTCACATGTCACTTGATCCTCATACGATCCTATTTTGAAGCTCACCATCACCTGTTTCGTTACTTTAACCTCACCACTGTTATTAAACTACTGTAACTTATATGGCCTAGGGTGATCCTTCATTGGCAAGGCCAATCTCTCAACCAACGTCGTACTTGCCACATTCGTACAACTTCCTTCGTCTACTATCAAACTGCAAGTCTTACCATTAATCAGACAGCGCGCATGGAATATATTCTCTCTTTGAGCTTCATCTATCTTCTCCTTCACTTGGGTGCTCAGCGTTCTCATTACCACTAAATAAATTCCCCCTTCCTCGCAGAACCTTTCCTCGTTGAATGGCACTTCCTCTAATGGTGGCATTTCTTCACTGCTGTTACAGTCCTCATCAGTCACAATGTCTCCATTTTTTGACAGCAGTATAACTCTTTTATTGGGACACTGCGACGCAATATGCCCCCTGCCCTGACACTTAAAACACAAAATATCCCGGTTTCGTGTGCTAGTTGAACCAAAGGGAGTAGGAGTTGTTACCTTAGGTGCCTCCACTTTAGGTGCAGTTCTGGCCCGAGTGGCACTCGCCATTGGTGCCTTATCCTCTCTTTTAGGGAAGGGTCTGCTAGCGGTATTAGGTTGGGATGTGAACCTATCCTTCCTCTTCAGCTGCCTCTCTACCTTAACCGCCTTTTGTACCATTTCTTCTATCTCTACGTAATGCTGCAACTCCACTACGTCAGCTATGTCCCGGTGCAATCCACTCAGAAAACGTGCCATAGTGGCCTCTCTATCTTCCACAACATCTGCTCGGATCATAGCTATCTCGAGCTCCTTATAATAGTCTTCCACACTCCGAGTCCCCTGCGTTTGATGTCTGCAATCGTTGATACAGATCTCGATGGTAGTGGCTCGATACAAACCTCTTTCTCAAGATTGCTTTCAACTCTGTCCAAGTACGCACTGGCCCCTCTCCAGCTCTCCTTCGGCTAGTGGACAACTGATTGCATAATCTGTGAACTCCACTACTGCCAACTTAACCTTTTGACTTTCTGAATAGCGATGACAGTCAAAAATTAATTTTACTTTCCTTTCCCACTCGAGGTAGGTGTCGGGATCAGATCGCCCTTGGAAGGGTGGCAGCTGTAACTTTAATCCCTTAGGTATCTCGTCTTACACACAGTCCCTCCGACGATGCCTCCTGGGATCATTGTCGTATGCGTACCAGTCCTCGTTCTCGTTCGACCCATACTCCTCTTAATAATCACGTCGATCGGGCCTCACAGGTCTAACATGATGCCCTTGTCTATCCCTAGTCCGAGCTCGGCCTGGCACGAGACTGCCTCTATGTCTAGCTGGTCTGGACAGCGAACCGTCTCTTTCTAAAGTTACAGCTTGGGACGCTTCTACTCGCCCTAAGCGATCGTGCACATCTGCCATTCGGTCCTGCATGCCCTCCATGCTCTTGGTAAGCTTTCTCAACTTATCACTGAGGGACTCAAATAAGAATTTAGTTTCGTCAGGACTGTTACCTTATCCTGAATACTGGTTGGCCATCACGAAGTTTGCGGTACAACACAAAAACAATAATAGCAGGTAGTTGTTGGTAATAAAAGTCCTCACTAATCTCGCTTCTCTCATGTAAAGGCTCCCTGACACTCGTTTCTTACCTCTACTCGTGTATCACACACTCTCAATTTATTCCTCACCAGTCAATTTCTCGTGCCCTTCTCGTGTGATTCCAAAATGGTCTCAAGATTCAAACGTAAGAATACAAGCACTCGGTGCGATGGGTATGGCCTAAAACTATGAGATAAGCAACTATCTCAATCTTCAATATTCCAAATACAATCTCAATAATATTAAAAATTAATGAACAACAGAAGTCACCTTTTCCTTCTTTTTTTTTTCGGCCTCTTTTTTTTTTTGCCTCTTCTTTTCTTTTCTTTCTTTTTTTTTTGCCTCTTTTTTTTTAAAAAAAAATTTAGTAACCAAACAGGTCCTTAAGCAAAAATAAAAATTCTGCAGGCAAACAGGCCCTTAAGCAGAAATAAAAATTTGCAGCCAAACAGGCCCTTAGAAAAGTAGAATTACTGAAACCAAACACGGCCTTACCACGTCAGAAGGTCCAGCCCGGCAACAGCTTCTGGTCCAGCCCAATTCCTTCGGCCCAATTAATTTTCCTTTTTTTTTTTGCTCAAGCCTGGCCCAGTTGCAATCTGGCCTAGACCCTGCTACCAGCCCACTTGACACTCGGCCCAACTCTTACATCGGCCCAACAAGTTTTCTTTTTCTCTTTTTTTTTGTTCGGCCCAAACAACCTCGGCCCAACAGAAATGCCCTTTTTTTTTTAGCCCAACAACCTCGGCCCAACAGAATTTTTTTTTTTTGTTTTTCCTGCCGACTTGGGCTTAGTCAGCAACTTGGCCTAAACAAATTTCTCCGGCCCAAATCAACCTCGGCCCAACCTCTTTTTTTTTTTTTTTAATTGCAGCAGTGGCGGCGCGAAATCGTGATTGACTGATTCTGCCGTCGCACGTCCACGGCGGTGGCCGGGAATGGTCGGCCTGGCCTAGGCAAGCCCTAGGCAAGCCTCGATGGTGGCGACGGGCGGTGATTCAGGCCGTGGCGGCGCGAATTTCAGGCTGAACTTTCGCGGCGGCGTCGTGGCGGTTCACGGTGAAATTCTGGCCGATTCGCTCCTCCTTCGGCGGCGATTCGGTGTGGGAAGGGATGGGCTCTGGACGGCGGCGTGGTGGGTGTGATTTTCTGGCGGAAATCGGCTGAAACGGCAGCGGAATCGTGGTTGCAGGCGGCGGCGGCGGCGGCTGGGTTGGTTGCTGCCATGAATCGGTTGAACGGAGGTAGATTCGCGGCGGCGGCAGCAGCGGCGATTTCCTCCTTTTTTTTTTGAATTTTTTTTTTTTAAAAACTCCGGATTGTGTGTCGAATTAGAATTCGACACAAGCTAACTCTGATACCAAATTGACGTGATCAACGATCACGTCGGATAGAACGGTGTAACCGGACCTGAATCCGATAACCCGAGGGATGCGAACCGGGCGAAGAACGCCGACCCAACGTGGTAGGATTGGATTGAACCCGATAAGAAACGGCCACAATCAGCACACCGATTGCTGATTGATACGTTACGAATCACTCAGACCAATTCGGAATGACTCGATTTGGGATATATAACTCATGAGAAATTGAAAGAATCAATTTCAGGGAATTGATAAGAAACCTGAATTTAATTAAAAACTGTCTGAAATCTGATGGTACATAATGAATTTATAGTATCAAAACCCTAGCCTAGTAGGCTGCGGGCTCCTATTAGGCTTATTTTGACTGAGCCCAGAATTAAAATAAATTAATCATCCCACTTTATTCCTTCGCTCTCAAGTCTTCCATCCATCTTAGGATGTTTACTCTGCGCTCTTCATCGAGTTCTTCGAATTTGCATCCACGCGTGACATCTTCTCGAATTTCACGCACCAAGACGTTAATGGCTTCTTTAAGCTTCTTTGCCCGTGCCCTGGTTATTGGTCCAGCTGGAATTGCCAGCGACTCTTCTTTCTCATGTTGGACGTCCGCGTCAATTTTTTGTCACAGTCTTGTGTCGTGAGCTTCTTTTCTTCGCTATTTTTAGGATAATCTGAAAGGCTGGAAGGTGGTTGAGTTATGCAAGTTCATTGATGCTACTGGCAAATTCCTTTAGCATGTGTGTTATATGTGCCCCCATTCCCCTCTCCAGTGTATTTATATAGGAATAACACGTTGGTTTATTTACAGCATACTTCTCTGAGTCCGGATGGCAAAGTTATTGCTATTGTTGGGGACAATCCTGATGGAATGCTTGTGGATTCACAAACTGCAAAGGTACCGATTTTACTTATAAAAGCAATAACATAATCAATATTGGGGTTATGGGGGGTCTGTTGCAGAATTTCAGGATCAAATGTCCACCGCTGGGGAAAAGTGTGTATGCTGTAGTGCCTTTGTTTTGTTTGTAGATGGTCGCGCCTCTTCGTGGACACTTGGATTACTCTTTCGCTTCTGCATGGCATCCAAATGGCCACATATTTGCAACTGGGAACCAGGACAAGACTTGCCGAGTATGGGATTCTCGGAACCTCTCAAAGTCAGTTGCGGTACTCAGAGGAAAACTGGGTGCCATTCGATCTATCCGTTTCACATCTGATGGGCAGTTCATGGCAATGGCTGAGCCAGCTGATTTTGTTCACGTGTACAATGTGAAAAATGGTTTCAACACAGAGCAAGAAATTGACTTTTTTGGTGAGATATCTGGGATCTCATTCAGTCCTGATACAGACTCCCTGTTCATTGGGGTGTGGGATCGCACTTACGGCAGCCTCCTTCAGTACAACCGATACAGAGACTACTCGTATCTGGACTCTCTAATGTGAATCATCTGGTTCCTTTTGTGAGTTCGTGCATCTAGTGTTGGAGAGAAACACATCAAATCTCACTGTTGGTAAGCCTATGATATTGACCGGCTTGCCATGTTCTCTATGTTTCCCTATTCTTGCTGTTGTCTTGAAATAATACGGACCAGTCAGTAGCCGAGAAGTGAATATGAGTGGCCCCGAGTGCGTATTGATGCCGGTACAATTTGAAAATTTTAGTAGGGGCACAAAGCTAATTTTTTTCCTGGGAATGTCACTTTATGCTGTGTATAATATTGAAATTTCACGATGTATCATTAACTTTTCTGGAGTCAAGAAGGTAGTGACTACCTGCGACATATTCCTCGGTTCATATCCATTTGTTTAGGCCTTAAACTTTGAAACTGAAGACCCTGCTTCTTTCGGCATATGCCCTTTGGATCTTATTCATGCGTCAGCAAGGCTGTGTGAAAAATGAAAACGAGAACGAGGCCTAATTACAGCGAGTAAGTTTTTAATAAATATGAAGTTATTTTTAATTTGACTCTTGGTTCAATAACTGGCCTGTAGGACTGGTTTCACAATCATAAAAACTGTGGTAAAGCATTTGGAAAAAAATTATGACAGACGTATGTGTGCGAATAACATATGAAATAGTCAATCCCGTTGGGGCGGTATGTATCCAAACAAAACAAAGCAATTTTGAGTTCCTATCATTAGACAAAAAGGTTAATTATTAATTCATGTTAATATTACTTTTTTTTAATATTTTGGAATCTGATTATGGCGTTTACGGTGGCATGTTAAAAATAAAAACAATCGACTACTTAAAACTAAGAATACAAGTTTTGAAATAATAAAGAGGAGAAGTTTCGCAAGAGTAAATTTTTCCACAATGGGCAAATAATCAAAAGTGAAAGAAAAATAGATAATAATTCAAAGTCGGGAAGAATTCATGTAATATATAAGAACCGGGAGAGTAAAGTGAACAAAAGAACATAGAAGACATTTTAGTACTAAACATTTCAAAACGAAGGGTGTTTAGCCCCCTTAATCATGATAAACGGAGAGTGTGTGTGTGTTTATATAAATATATAAGCAGAAATATGAACATCCATCAATATAGCTGAGATTTATTTAAAAAAATTATATACAGAGATCATATACAATATATAATAGGAAAGGTGTCCTTCGACCAATTTTGGCAGACTAAAGTTTAATTCTAATTTTTTAGAATTTCCATTTTTTAATGAAATCTTACCAAATCTATCTACTTGGATATTCTGTTTAGGTCAAATCTTTTATGCCTATCTATTCAGAATTTAAATTTATTGAAATCACTTAATTTTATTTACCTTAAAAAATTCTCTTAGTGCCATCTTTCATACATAATATGACACAGTTTTAAAATTTTTCAAATATTAATGTGTACATATATTGACACGTAAGATATCTGAAACATTTTTATACAAATATAAATACATTTACATTTTAGACTAATACAAACTTAAATTTAATGTGGATGTGATCTAGGTTTTAATTATTAAAATAAAAGGTAAAATAGATTCAAACTATAAAAATGCGTGATGTAATATTGATTTTGAGCATTTAGATTTACAAAATTTAACAAAAGTTAAGATTATTCTGTCTTGCTAGATTTTCTTAATTCATACATCAATATATTATTGAGGATAACTGATATCAAATGAGAAATACAATTAAAATATATGCATCATGTCTTCGAGTGAAAATAAATATTTTAAAAAATCATACATACTAGAAATTTTTTTAAATAATATACAATATTAATCGCTAAGAGCCTAAGAATTATACATAATTAAATGCTAGTGTAATATTATTGACAGGAGGAATGCCTTTGGTTTTCTTCCTTTGAAGATCAACACTGCATACTTAATTCCGAGCCGCATAATTAAATGTAGTTTGATCTGGAATGCCAAAACGGAATGGGAAACAACCACTTCTCCGGTTGAGCGGAATATGGGATATCCATGTTTAATTTGATGGAACTTGTTCGACTCCATTCTCCCTTTAATCATCAACTCATATTAAACATCCATCAATATAGCTGTCTTCTTCTTCTGGTAATTTTTCCATATAATCTTCAGAGGTGGCCACTAATTCTGAACTGAATACCGAATCATCTTTTGCATGCACTGCTGCAGTTAACTTTGCATGCACTGCTGTAGTTGACTTTGCATTATTAGCTGCCAAATCTGGGAGTGATGTAAGTGTCCGGAGAGTAAAGTCGGCCCTGACGCCGGAATCTCGCGATGCCTGGGTACACCGAGTGATTCAAGTCCCTTTTTGCAACCTGTTTTTTGGGTGCCATCTTCGTAATCCATATTTGAACTGGAGCCCTCGTCATCTAGATTGAAGGGATGACTCTACATCTGTTTTTCTGTTGATTTTTGGGATCGGATCCCATGCCTGCATGCTTAATTCTTTTTCTAATTTTAAATATCCTTCCACAATATAAAATCATATAATTTTCTTCTAACATTTCTTATTTGTGTTTTCTCTTAAATTTCTATTTTCTAAAATTCCTTTGATATTTCTTTATTTTATTATTTTAAATATTCTTTTTATACTTTTTGATGTTAAATATTCTTATTTTTACTTATAAAAATAAAATAGTTTTATAATTTATACATAAATCTGCACACACACACACACACACAGACTCAGTCATTGAAAGTTTGGGCTTCATGTGGTTTCACATTATAAATATTTAATATTACCCTTAATTAATAAATTTTACATCATTACCCAATCACATTCAATTAGTATAATTACTATTATATCATTATTTCTTTTTATTTATAGTTATATTATTGTCTATCTATAAGTTAATAAGTCTTTTTTGATTGCATAGCATAAAATTACAAAATTACTCTTATTTTAATTTTTTTATTTTTTCTATCAATTTCTTTCTATTTTTTCTTTTTATTACATCATTTAAAATACAATAATGTCATAATTTATAAATAAAATTACACGCTCTAAATTTGCTCACATACGTTGAGTATGAATTTTAAACAGTTTCCAAATAGATGGTTATTCAATAGTAAATTTTATTCGTCATAGTACAAAATCAAAATTTATCTAACTTAAAATCAGCTTCATGCATTGAGTGTAGTCTTTTCTATTTCATTTGGGCACAGTATTCACTTCGTGTATTCCTTTTTCAGTCTTTTAATAGCTATTGATTGAATGCATTAGGTATAAAAAAAAAAAAAAAAAAAAAAGTTTAATCTCTATTATTTAGGAATATTCCTGTCCAAATTTCATGTTTTAGAAAACAAATTAAATTTTTTTGGGGTTTGATTTGATTGTATTGAATCAATTTATATTTGTAAGATTTAATATCACTTGTGACAGAGTACATGACACGGTTATATTAACTTATTTGTTTTACCTATCAATGGTTATTTTTAGGCATAAACACTTCGGGCATTAAATGGTTATTATGTCAAATGGCCGTAATTTCGTCTCTGTAACCTCATTAACATTTCAAGAAATTCATATTCTAATGCCACAAACATAAATAAAGTTACAACAATAAATTAAAATTTATTATTGTTATAAAATAAACAATATACTATGAATTATATAAATGTACAAATCCCCTATGAAGTGACAATTTTTTGAATAATATTATATGTATTTCAAAATTTAATTATATGTAATGTAATATCATAGTGATTAAATACGATATTTAGGAATTAGGATATGAAGCATTGCGTTGTAATTTGTAAGGATAAAATGTATTGTTTAATTAAAATTACTAATAAATTCATATAAATATAATATTACGAAGATGCGTTCAAAATATAAAATATAATTCACGGTGTAAGAAAGAAAATGAAGTGTTTGAAATTTGTCTTATTATAATCCCTTGTTTGGCGAAAATGTTCCCAAGCAAATTTTCACCTAGAAATTTTCCCCCAAGTGCTTGTATCCATTTATTTGAAAAAGTTATCAAAAAATCCCATCCATTTATATATTAAACTATATACTCACTCATTATCAATATTTTAGTCTAATGAAATATCACATTAAGACTTTAAAAGCAAACACAATAACAGTTTACATCAAACAACAATAATTTATATAAAAAATCATAATTATATTTCCTTCACAAAATTAAACTAATCATGCCAAAATTTTAACAATTCACTCCCAAACATTATTTTGTCACCTTATATTTCAAAATAAGTTGTGTGGTAAGCGGCAAAAATGCATGCTTAGTTCCACAAGAATAACCAACTATGATTTTGGCCCTGTACTTTTTGAATCAATTTGAGATTATTGTTATAAATTTATATGAAATTCAGCATTAAATTATTTTCAAAATTTTCTAAAATTAAAATAGAATATTAGTTTTGAGTAAAATTTTTACTTAATCAATATTTGCTATACATATATACTAAATGACGTTTCAAAATAAATTTTTTGAAGTTGGATTTTTTTTTCTCAAATTGAGTAAATTTTATTATTAAAATAAAAAAAATATCTTTATAATTGTGCTTTTTAAAATAGTTTTATAAAAAAATTTTCATTTTTAATCTATATTTTTATTTAGTTATTGTTCTTATTATATGTTTTTGTGGAAAAAAATTTTTATTTTTTTGGGTGAATTAATCGAAATTTTTAAAAAAAAAAAAAAAGAGTAATAAGTAATTTTTGCTAAGTCTAATTTGTTGAGATAAAACATGAAATTATGTAACACTATTCAATGAAAAATACAATTTTTTATTTTTTTATTTTATTCATGAAATTTTGGTTTGATTCTTAGTTATTAAAAAGCAACATTAAATCCAATTAGATTTTTATTTTAATTTTGGGAAAACATTATAAATATCAATTAAAGGGGAAAATACGCACAAATGTTAAACAAAATACATTATTAATAAAAAATTTTAAAATGAAAAAATTTCAAAATAAAAATATATAAAAACAATTTTGAAAATAAATTTCTAAAATAAAAAAGGTCAAAAGAATTTAAAAGAAAGAAAATTTGGAGAGACCATGAAAAAATAAAAATTTTAAAAAGAGAGAAGTAAAACAATAAAAAAAAAATTTAAAATAAGGGTAATTATGTACATTAACTCTATGCCTAAAAATCCTTAATTTCATAGGTACGACAGCTGAAATTCCAGTCTTATGGTGATGAGCAAAAATAATAATTAATGAGGTTCTTTATTACACGTAAAGAATAAATTTTTAAATTGGGGGCGTAATTGTCTTATGCAACAAGTTTAAAAGGAAGCTACTGGGCCTTTAAATGTCTGCACCCCTGATGGGCCCATCAAACTGTTTCTCGAGTCAATGAGATGGAAAAGGACTTTTGGGTCAGAAGTTCTCTCTGCTTCTACCTAATTGACAAGTCTGAATAATACCATATATTTTTATTATTTTGAAGGTTTGTGTGGCCTAACATTAGAGGGTTTTTTTTTTTTTTTTTCTTAATAATTCACACACTTAATAAATAGTGGAAGACTTAAACCTTTTACCTCGTATTTGAAAGTCAAAGAAATCGCCACTAGTCCATACTCACTTACCTGACCTAAGATTAGAATTGAAATAAATTTAAAATGGACTTGGGTACTCAACATTTCCTCGACTTATTTTGAGAAGTTCGAGCTCGAGCTTTAATATTCTTTTAAGCTTCAGTACTAAAATTTGATTAAACTTAAATGTAAAAATTTAGTTGCATAATAATTATTATTACTTGAAGTAAAAATACTACAAAATTATATTATTGTCCCACTCGATTAAGCTTGGCAAGTTATCAAGCATGGATTTCCACAACTCGAGTTTAGCGTGGTTGAATTTGAATTAAGCTTTTCATTGAGCTGCTTAACAAGTCAAAAAAAAAAAAACTTATTTTATTTACACTCCTAATCTAGATTAGTTTCTAACAGGCAAGTAATTCATATGATTGTGCATTTGTCTAATTTAGGACTATCATGAAAAATACACAATCTAAAAGTTGTAATGTCATTGCTCTACTAGAATATAAAAAATTTCAATTTTTTTTAACTCTCATTCAGAATAAAGATAAATAATATATGCGAATCACTTTTACTATTGCAAAGCAAAGGCGATGCCCCACGATTTTTTCTTTCTTTCTTTCTTTTTTTTCTTTTCTGTTTTTTTTGATAAAATGAATATGTGAGGGACAAATGCATCTCAATTATTCTGTTGGTGACCAAATTCTTCTGTGTACACAATATGTGAGTCCTAGTGTAATGATTAGTAGACAACAAAATTCCTTTCACATCAGCATCTAGAACTGGTGTATTTCACATTTGACATGTAACTTCTACTAATAGCATCAGCAAAAGCATCAGCAAAAGGCCCATTATCAATTAATGCACGTCAACATTCAATTAACAACAGTTTGTGCATGATGTGCCATTTCAACAACCAACTAGCACCCCCCACCTGCCCTGTCAGGCCATCTATAAAGTTAAAGCAAATTTCATTTCTTGAATGTCCCATTGGACATTTGTCCGTTTTCTTATCAACAATTCTTTACTATTAAAAAGGATAACATTCAAATGTTCAATTTACTAATAGAGGCATTCCTTTATTGATTTTTAGAAAGACAGTTAAAGATACGTCAACTGTTAACATTTATATTTCAAACTTACAAACTATTATCATCCATGTTTTGAACTGTAAAGTTTAATGGCCGATATTGAGACCTCAATATTACCCTTGAGATAAGGGCTCCTAGGCAACGCGTAGAAATGACTTGCTGATAAGCATCAGCAATTCAGACATCAATCAACCATATTTGTACAACAAACCACATTTATGCAGCAGCGCTCTAGGGGCCCACCAAGTCAGCGTGACCCAACCATCCAACTAGCGACAGCCTCCAGCAGAGAACCCAATTCTGGAACTGGCAATGTCGTAGACAACCTCGAAAGTCTGCTGTTGCTGGTTGCCGATGATGGCCATCCGGTTGGAGTTACCTGCAAAAGACAAGCACGTGGTGCCCTTCACCACCTCTATGATGACATTTTGAGGTTTCAGGTTGAGTTCAGCTCCTCCATGGAAGATCAGTTGTACTGAAGGCACGATAGTGGATATCTCATCGAATCTCCCTTTGAAACAGGCATCCAGGATGGAAAAGGATTCAGCCATCTTATACTTGGAGGATATGATCTTAACCAGCTTCGTCCTGAGGGCTGAGTAAACTGGTGTGGCTAAGCGTGATATGGTGGTGCCTGAGTCTATGATCGTGGATGCACTGTAGGCAGATGGGGGCAGGCCCAGCGGCGTGCCGGACACCGCTATGGCCGACAGTTTTAGAAAGTACAGAGTAGGATCCCGAGAATCAGATAACATGGGAGTGAACTTGTAGGCCGAATTGGAGCTCCCAATTGATAGAAAGCCACCGCTGCCGGCTTTTCCCAAGGGCGAGGCCGTCGGAAGACAGTAAGAGAAGGCCTTGCCGTACCTGGCTGACAACTGGGATACCATAGAGAGTTCATTCCTTGCCAGGCCAATCAGCCCGGCTGATTTCCCGAACAGGCCGTTGTTGTCTTGACCGCATCCAAACACGAATCCAGGAAGCGTCTCCGCGCCAAAGGTCAGCGTGTCTTTGCTCAAGTACCCTACGGAGAAAGACTGATCTCCGTAGGTTGCCGTGTAGAGGCATAAGTTTGAAGCTGTGCACATAGGACTGTTGAGAGTGGCAAGTTTCAGAGAGGAACACTGGCTGGTGCCACAGGGGAGTCGCCGGTATGTATCAGAAGCAGGGGGGTTGAAACGGTTGCCGATTTGTGGATGGCAATGGATCGCACAGGGCTCACACTGGATCCAGGAAAAGGAGCTGCCCGTGTCCACGACCACCAGATGGTAAGTCGGTGGAGTGCCCAGCCCTATTCTCGTGTAGTAATTTGCAATACTAATCGACTGTCCGGGATTCAGGGGAACGTGGACAGACTTACCGTCAATCAAGCCACCAGATCGTTCTAAGCTGGCAGTGGTCTTGTTAAGTCTAGAATTCAGGAAGTTAACACGAGCATCATCCAGATCCAGTGCTTCGGAGAAGGATAGGGGAGCCTCCGGAGTCTGAAGTGAGTTGGGAATCTTTCCATGGATATGGTATAAAGGCAGGCGCAAGGCAGAATCCTTGAGTTGATCAGCTACTGCAATAATAACCAACAGTTAAAAGAAAATTTTTGGATACAAAATATTTGTTTACAGTTCTTATTCTATCCCTTGTGTGTGCGCGCGCGTTGTGGATTAGGGAAGCATGCCTTGATTTACACTAACCTGAAGACGTTCCAGCAAGCAAGAAAGCAAGAAGCAGAGATAAGAGCAGTCCCATTTCGCTGAACTCCGAAGAAGAACTATAGGAAGGTGCAATTATATGGCCACAAAACCGACGGTTTTATAGCAAAACGATGTGATTGTTACCCAAATAGTTGGGCAATGGATTAAAAGGACTTTAACAGCTAAGAACGCCTAAAATATTGGGTCCCATTTCTTTCTTTCTTTCTTTCAGAAGATGACCCTCACCGATTGAATGCCCTTCCAGCAGTGAAGTCAGCTAAAATTCGTATAGTTTTTCTTTCACACCACATCTTGATTTCCGCTGCATGATAACTTCACAAAAATACTTCCTTTAGGGAAAAAGGGAAGGAGGTGGCGGCTGATTAGTCCCACACAAAGGTACTTAAAAGTCATTCGCATTAATTGCATTCGGCCACGACGGGCCTTCTTCCTTTTTAAGTGCATTTGAATGGACCTCACGAGTCATGACGGTTCTTTTTCCTTTCTACCCGCCGCTACAGCCCGAATCATTAAATTAGTTAAAAGATGACTAACAATACCCGGGACTCATGTTCGTTGGAAACGAGAAACTACAGGAAAAGTGATCCTCAAGTCATTGCATAACTAGAAAGAAGTGACGTAGCCCGCATTTCTTTAAAGACAATGCCATATCACAAACCTTTGCTTGTATCCAGGAAAAGGAACTCGACTAGGTTTGATCACGAGGCTATTCTGTGGAAGCACTTGACAGGCATCACGCTCCGAGATCTGATACTAAACAACAAAGTTCTTGGATAAACCAGAAAAAGTTAATAACTATGATGTCAAATATTGATTAGTCCTCGTTATCACAACTCTTTCAAAAATGATCATTGTGGAAATTACTTCAGGTGAAAAAGTAACCGAGGGTGCTATCTCGTCATCTCAGCTAGCATTTTCTGACAACTACCCTCCGTGAAATTTACTGGCCAGTTCTTTCTAGCTCTTGGTCGCCTCAGGCTCCGGTAAATGGTTGAGACCTGGTTAAATTAATCTTTATTTAAAGCATATCCAATCAACCTCCAAACTGAACTAAGAAAAACTAGGTATGCGAAGGCTTAGTTTATGATTACAGATGGGAACAAGACATATTGGGGATTGTGCAGCAATTTATGATCGCCGGAAAGCATTGCTATCGGTGGCTGATCTTCCCTGTAAATAATGTGTTCGGCGGCGGACACTTTCCTCAATGGTCGAGCTTCCTCCCTTCTCAGCACCGTAGACACTTCTTTGAGCAGCATCCAGGAAGTTTCTTCCTTGAGATGCACGATCATGAATGGCTTCCTGAGCGTCACTATCTGCTGCCCTCTTTAGCCTTTTCCATCTTTGCTCCTCGTGCAGTTCAGCATCCATTTGCATCTCCCTCAGCCTTTCTGCTCTCTCTTCTTCAGAAAGTTTAGCAACACTCCGACGCCCATTGTTTGAATCATTCCTCGGTGGCTTATCAAAAGAACTGGCATGGCTTCGCTTGTCATGATGAGATTCAACATGCCGTTCTGAAGAATATTCTTCGTGCTGAGAACCATAACGACTCTTCTTACTCCTGCGTTTATCATCACCTTTATCATATTTGGGGTAGGGATGAGAAGCACTGCTATGTCTTTGGAATTCGTGCTCTTTGTCATTGTATGACTTTCTTCGGGCATTCACTAAATTTGATTCTTCATGTGAGGTATAAGCTGCCTTCCGTGAAGGCTTGTCAGAATTGGATCCCTTATGATGACCCTCTCGTTGCTTTTCCACCTTCAAAGCATCATCTTCAGAATCAGATTCATTTTCTGATGATGAATGTTTATGATGTTTAGACTTCTTTCTGTGATGCTTTTTCTTCCGTTTCTTCTCATCCTTGCTCGTGGCCACCTTTGCTTCCACCTGAAAATTAATAAGTGGCCAAACTCAGTTGACTACCCAAGGGATTGAAAGTAACAAAAAGATTGCATTATATTCCACATACTCTCCAGAAGGCGTGATAATGTATTCACTACAAGCATAATTTCAACACACACGCAAAAAAACCCCAAAAAAAAACACTTCTGAAACAACTTTGAATACAAATGATAAATGAATAAGAAAGATTTAGAGCATGAAAATTCTTATCACATTATAAGACTCTCAAGAAATAGAACAATAGCCAGACTTTGCATCTACTATTATACTGCAATTGGCATCAAAGCCAACATTAAGGGTTCAATTCCTAGGATGTGCAGTTGTTTGGGAAGGGGACGGAATCATGATCTGTGCAGTAATAATAGCCCTCCTAGTAGGGGCACAATCCAAACATGGTGTAGCAAAAGTATAATTTGAAGATATAAAATGCTTAATTGGCACAAGGTACAAATGTTAGCACAATACCAAGAATTAAAGATATCTAGTCTCAGATGAAAAAATTCTCTAAGGGCATCAGAACTAAATAATGACTGACTGAGAAACAGAATATGTTCTCACTAAATCCCTCCACGTTCCAATAGATGCAATTCTCCAAGGAAACAGGCATTTCTAAGAAAAAAAAAGCATATAACAGGTTGAAGAATAAATCAATTGGTCAAGGATCCCTTTGAATTGCACATAGTAGGATAGTCAAGACAAATCCACAATCTGCAGAAATTTACAGAGCAACATCCCATCTCACCAAGAAACTCCAATTACCCACCCCAAAAAGAAAGAACCATAAACAGGTATTGCAGCAGCATGAAGGATGAACTGCATGTAATTGTCCTCCTATGAAAGACAATTAACCATTATAGAATATAAAAAAGGATCTGCAAGTAGCCGGTTCAGCAGACTGGTACCATCTTTCAGGATCTGCCAAGGTAGACTTCTCACATATGAGATAACACATGCTACAGAAATCAACCAAATAATACTAAAAAGGAATGAACTTTGATATTGGATTCCACTGAAGCAAAGGGTTTTGATTCACTATAAAAGTTAAGTAGAAAGACCAATCGAGGCCAGAAAACATAAAAGTAATATCACGATGCCATCCTTCACTTCTTGTGCAATAATATATTGTTTTATACTTCATCTAGACAGGCTGGTCTGTACAGATGGACTTGAACAATGATTCCATTACACTGATGATCCAATGGAAACACTGAACTTTACTCTGTAATTGTTGCTATCAATCTTTGAAAGGCCATTTGTTACAACGGCAGCTAGCTTTGTGAATATCAAAAGAGGGTACATTTTCAATGGGAACTTCCGATTGTTTACTTAGGAAGCAACCCTTTAGCTAAAAGCAGAAGAATGGTATTTTTCATTATTTCTATTTAAAGCATATGCAGCAACAACACTCATCCAATAGCAGACAAATGAACTAAAGAATCATAATGATACAGGCTATGATGGACTTACAGATTTGCGAATCATGGCCATCTGGATGGGGTTATTCTTGACACGAGAAAGAGCTTCCTGTTCTCTTTGACGGATCATAAGCAAAGGATCGGAATGAAGTTTCCTCCATGCATCATTGGCGGACTGCGGCTTCTCCTCAAACAATGCTCCCGGTACAGCCGACTGCTGCTGCAATAAACATAAACGTCACCACAATTATTAACATTCCAAACCCAGAACTAAATTTTCAAGAATAGAAAAATAACAAAGAAACAAATCAGCCTTCAATTAAAAACGGTACGTTAGCAGTAGAAGATGAAGATGCAGTGGTCTCAGGATCAGCCTTCGGCAGAGATTCTAGCGCCTTGAAACCAGAACCCCCCTTCCCGACGGCCAAGCCTGAATCATACAAAAAGTCCAAACGCTCTTGCTTCCTGAAAAACAAAACATATATGTATGTATAATCTAATTTCACAAAAATTGATAAAGAAACCCTAAGCCCAATTCAAAACCCCAAAAACAGAAATAGATCGAGGAGAAGAAAGGGGGGAAACTTACGGGATAAGGCCGGCTTGTTCTTGAAGCTGGCGAAACTCAGCACGCTCGCGTTCCTCGTGGATCTGCTTTCGGAGCTCCTCGAGCTTTTTCTGCTCGGCTTCGTGCTTTTGCTCCGCTTTCCACACATTCTCGATGTTGCGGAGGCTGCCCGTGTGCCATCCCTTCTTGTTTAGAAACTTCAGCGCCATCGATAAACGACAATTTCCGACTACAGGGACGTATCGTCGAATATATGCTCTTTGCCTGAACTCCGACTTGTTGCGGGATTGAATGGAAATCAAGGAGAGGCGAGGATCTGACTATGTTTGTAATTTAATGGTCATTAGGTTAATTATAAGTGGCGAATGCAAAATAATAAAAAGGTGCTTAAAAATAAAAGATGGAAGAATAATCGAAAGAAAAATCAAATTAAAGATGACAACTAAATGACACAAAAAAAAAAAAAAAAAAAGAATAGAACGGAGGTACGTATAAAATATAAAATCATTTCACATCCGATAGTTCTAGTAATAAAAATAAATTTATTTAAAAAGTAAACTTATATTAAAAAATCCTAAAAAGAAGAGAGAAAGAATTAAATAAAAAATAGTAAAATTAATTATTCAAAAAGTCTCGTGCTTAAAATTCAGTATGAAAAAATACCTAAATATTTATACTCTCCGTGTTTTTTTCTTTTCCTTTTTAAGTTGAACTATTTCTTTCTATCCTTGATAAATTGCGAAGTTTCCTGATGGATTAGCGTCCAATCATCCGTAAACATCCTATTAGGATAATTAAAGGCAGCGTTGCCTCTCTAATGTCGTCACAAATTCTGCCACCAAATATTTTCCTAAAATCAATAGAGAACAAGGCTGTGTTTGGAATCCAACTTTCACCCTCACAATTTCTTTTCCAACTTTACCCAATCAAACATATTATTTAACAAACTTTCATCTAAATTCACATAATAACTAATAATTTTCTAATTATTACACTTATTTATAATTAAATCAATATCTATATATATACAAACATATTTTCACACACACACATATATATTTACACCTTACAAATTAATTATTATTCCCATTATTATATTATCTAATTATTTTTACAAATAAATTAAAATTTTTAAAATATGAAAATCATGAAACCAAACATACCATCTAACTTAACACCAATCACGCCAAACGTCCTTCTTTCACCAAACCCCTCTCCCAAACATAGTGAAAATGTTTATTTAACTCACAATAGTAGGGGTATGCACTCAGTTCGAATTGAATCAAATTTTTAATATATTAAAATTTCAGAATGTCAAATTTATGTATTGAATACGGAACTAAAATTTTTCTAAAATTTTTTAAAATATTCAATTCGATATTTCAATATACCTAATTTTAATTTAAAAAGTTTTAAACTAATAAAAATTGAATAATTTTATATTTAAAATTATAAATTTTAATTATATAACTTATAAATAAATATTAAATATTTTTATTTTATTTAAATTTTTTGAATAAAAATACATCTATTATAATCAAATATTTTTTGTTTGAATATAAGATAATAGTATATACTTTTAAAAATTAAATATAAAAACCAAAATATTAAATCACAAATATAAGAAAATTAAGAAAAAATTAAATAAAAATATGATAACTATTAAATAATAAAAATAAAATTTAAAATTCATTTTATACACCAAACCTAAATAGTAAAACCAAACTAAAAATCAAAATTTTAAACATTGTCATATCAAATACCAATCTAATTTCAATACAAAAAAATTTCCATTCCATATTCAATTAAAATTTCAATTCGATCAAATCAAATTTTGACTCGATTCAATCCGTTTATCAAACTGTGAACACTCTTGTATAATAAACTTCAATAGCTTAATATATTCTAATTATTCCACCTTCTCATATAACCTTTTTTAATAAAAAGTCGTATTTATAATGACTCCGGACTTGGTCTGTCAAGGAGAAATAACAAATACGTAAACTATAAAATCAATTAAGAAATCATATGTAGAAGTCCACTTTGATGATGAATTGAACATGTACAATTGTCGTTCCACAGATGCTGAAAGAGAAATTCATAGGTCAGACTTGGAGAGCCAACTGTGCGGGCCTCATGCTTCGGGAGCTGCCAAGTCTGACCCCATTTCATACATAATGTATACAGGAGTTAGCTTGGTCTGATTAAAAGAACTTCAATGATGATGACCTTAGCGGCACCCAATTTTCTAAACTGATAGTTTCTAAATCTACTCCCCTATTGCAGTATACTTTAAAGAAGACAAAGTTCAGTTGAGGTGCAAAGCAGTGCTATATCCAACTTGATATGCCACATGGAATCCTATACCACTGTGAAGTCGATTCAACCCTATTAACTGCTGCAAAGTGGTTTTGATGCGTCAATGATAACCTTCTCGTCGAGAATCGCCCAAAAGATCATCTGTAAAGCATTGAACAAAGGCTCAAGGTAAACAGATGGGTAAACCCCAATTTCCGCCATAGATAAGAATGGTAGCAGTGTTTCAAACCAGAATTACAACTAGTGTTGTATTGAAAGGTGCAATCTTGATTCATCCTTAGACAAATTATGTTTCAAAATTTCACTGTATCACACAGGGAAGTGCAAGTAAAGAAAAGGAAATTAGCGGTGCACAAATCAGCACGCAGCAATACATGCCGACAAGGAAACAACGCAATTGCAATAGTCACCAATAGAAGCCTACCTATTAAAGAGGCAGCAAATTCCATGACATGGTGATGCTTATTTGCACAAATGACATATGATTCTACAACTGCTTCTCCAAAAAAATAAAAAGAGTTCAACTAGGCATTCAGCTTACCCTCCTCATTGTCTTCACCATTTTGTGTTGTGAAAATTGGGGTGAGGTAGTTCCTATCAAATTCGGTAAATGACGTAGTACTGCAAGAAGGAATCAAGCAACTCACACCAAGAAAATAATGGAAAGGCAAAAACGAAATAATGGAAAGCCAGAAGTCTCTATTCATTACCTCTTCCGGAACTCTTCCAGCTTCATCTTAAACCGGGTTTGGGATGATGATTCCCCCTCAAATGCAGAAGCTCTATAGCCTCTGTTTTCCTCCAAGCTCTGAAATTGGTAAGGGAAGATTTATTAGTGGTAAATAATTGAATCTTCCTTCAGATTCGTTGTCAGCCCAAGAACCATACTGGACATCACAAACAATCAGCATAATGTCAAGCAAGGAGTTTGAGAATTGTCTTAATTCAATCTTTCAAAAATATGAACCTAATTTGGATTTTAACAATAATGGTCGTACCAACTTGCAGCTGAAATGTTTAGATATAAATATGTATCCATAAAACAAAAAGAAAAGGTGGGTCAACTGCTCCCAAAGATAAACAAGTCAATGGCAATGTTTCCCATAGAGATTTCTTTTCCTTAATACACAGAAGTCGAAGAAAAGAGCAAGCAGAAAACAAAATTTACATGACAAACACAAAAAAATAACCAAAGATACAAGTAAAATTTCCAGAATCTCAGAAACAAATATAACTTGCATCTAATTTATCCATATCTAAGGAATCAACTGTAATCACACAAACATGCGTGCCCAAAAATTATTCCTAGAATTTTTCATTTCCTTCAAAGTATATTTGTTAAGTTCACATCATACAGTGATGAATTCATTAAAACATCAACTGTAAACCAATTCCCCAACAGAAAAGTATAGGATGTGGCAAATGCACTTACTTCGCCTAGTGACCCATCATGACTATCACCCACAACTTGCAAAGCTTCCAGCATGGTTCCGGTTGATCCGCCTATCAGCAAGACCTAAAAAAAATCCGAACCATGACAAAAGTGTTATAACATATGCCAACACAATATGAAGTAAAGCTTTCATTCTAAAGTTTTAATTAAAAGAACTGCATGATTTGAGAATAAAATATAATGACGCATTAACTTATGAATTCCAGAAAATAGGGAAAGGAAAGGTTACATTGCACACTACACCAAGCAATATGTCACACTATTCTGTAATCAAACTATTCAGTTAACAAAGCCAAAATATGGTTAGATTGGTTTTATCAACAATATATTGTAGAAATAGTTCGGTTTGGCTAGATATTCAAAAATGGCATCTCAATCTAACTATAACATACTTCAATAACACATTCTTCCATCAGAACTTCAACATCAAAGCCAGTCAATGTTTACAAAACTGGTTGCTTACCGTCAAAACAACTATCGCAGTTGTGGCCGTGAATATTGTCTGACCATGCCCTTCTGGAAGATCATGAACTGATTTCAGGGCTAGCGCAAAAGCCATAGCCCCTCGGAGCCCTGCAATGGATATTGAATGAGTTTGTGCATTCAGCAAGTGTGTCTGCGTGTGTATAAAATTGCCAGGTGGGAGTAGGTATGAGTTTTGGAATTGAGAGGGTTGTCTGTAGTTAGTACTTACAAAAGAACCCATTTGAACAACCAAAAGAAATCTCAACCACGTACCACTGTACCAAAGTGCTTTCTGATGCTTCATTGGTATTTTTTGATTTGCAGGCCGAACCCAATTCACCAAATATGCACAAGAGAACACCTGCGCAGCTCTTCATAGAAAAGTAGAACAAGGTTTAATAATTGTCAAAACAATTTTAATACTAAACATTCCACAAATCAAAACTGCATAAGGCAAAATATTAAATAAACAATAATCCTTTACAAAATGACAACTGTGACATAGCAAAGAAACAATTCAAGAAAACCAAAAATGTCAACAACATAGAAGATAAGGCAAAGGATGCATACCTTGCAATTCCAATGCATAACTGGTTTGATTTAGAATAAGTTAAGGAGAAAACTCGGTCTCGGAAAACTAAACAACAAACACTCATTCAAGATTCACACAACTTCAAGGATACAATTGAAAAAAGGATAAATCCAACATGAGACCAGCTGTGTTGTTCCATGGCAATGTCAAATCCCATGTAAATAAAACTGCAGGATGGACAAAACCTATGAAAATTTGGCAAAAAATATAAAATACATAAAACGAAAAAATAAAAAATCAATGATTGCTCACACGAAAGTCTCTGCCAATGATGAGATCAGATGGAAAAATGCAGATACAAATTTCTGAGAATTGTTAGACAAGTTTGAAAAAGAGTAGCGCTTCATCACCTAAGACACAAATAACCTCAATGTTTGGCTGTAATATAATATCATAAAAAAGATAAATACAAGGTAAAGTCTATGGTAGTTTCACTTACTATTCCAGTAAACAGTATTGACACGATACCAGAGAGACCAAGCCCTTCAGCTAGCATGTATCTAGATATATTTGAAGATGACAAATCATAATCTAAGTGTGCAAAAATCCAAAGAATAAACATGGATTCCATAAGCTTAAAAGGAACAGCTCAATAAGGTCTTACGAGAAATATGGAAAAAGAACAAACAGACAGCACTCCAAGTTTTGAAGACTGTACAGAATATTGAAGAGAATCATAGTAAGTATTTCTCATAGATTAGTTTGGAATTGAAAGGCATTAACGCAATGAAAATATATGCTTACTTGTCAATATCCAGACCAGCATACTTGAAAAGGTTCTAGAAGTCAAGGCTTCACACATTGTGTTATGAGCATAACAACATTGAAAGAAAGTTTTAGCCAGATTTTTGAACACATAAAAAAGGATATCAAAGCAGAAATGAATCCAACTCCAATCCCTGCAATTTAGAAACAAATTGTGCTTATTAGCTTGGATATATGCACTCGCTGCTATATAAATGTATAAATTGTCCTTTCGAGAAGTGAGGAAGAAACAAAGACAATGTTGTCCTGTACAGGTGAATAAATGCTTTTTAAGGTGTTAAGGGGAATTTGTAGTTTTACATTAATGTAAAAATTCAATCTTATGACAGGGTTGCCACAAGTTGGCAGAGTAAGTATTCAACAGATAGGATCAGTGCCAGGGACAATAATCACAACTGCAAGCAGCTAGCTGGGTATGCATTTCGCCATTTGTTAGTAAAAAAGAATTTAGTTCTTTGGCTAATCCACAACAGATGACTAATCATAACAGATGAAGCCCCAAAGGCAACAGTACATTAATCATTAGACAGAATTTTTCCTGTTCTAACAAGGTAATTAATTGTGGCTTCAACTGAAGGAAATTAAAATTTTTGCACAATCATTTGAGAGTTCCTAGGCTAAAAGATTTAAAATGGAAATTACAGAAAGAATTTGAAATCTAACTTGAAGGCATTAAACAGAATGATGCAACACAATTCGAAAGCAATCCAGCAACCATCACCACTCCCCTCTCTTTGAACAGAGCCTTTTTTTCCCATTAGGTTTCACCCAGTATAAGTTCCCAAAAATTGGGCAAACATTAGAAACAATGAAAAATTCAAAGCATAATATTTTAGCCATAAAATAATTGTATATGTGCTTTTGAACAATAATAACAGAAAAACCACAAAAAGTTTAAAAAAATATATGTTTATAATTTTATGTGATGAAGAAATTTTATGTCCCTAAAAACTAGAGGAGTTAACAAAGGGACAATTTCTTCACACAAGGAAAGAAAGATGCCCATACCCACGTGCCAAGGCATGATTCCTTGCAGATATACATCTCTTCTATCCAAGACAAAATGAAAAGGTTTGCCACTTGAACTTTATATCCTAAACTTTTACATTTACAGAAAGTACAGAACCAATATTTCCACATAAGAAAGCATAAAACCACTGCTTCCACACAAAGAATTAGAGGTCCCAATCAGAGAACTTTTTTTTGGTTAATAAGTCCACATATTATATTACTCTGCTATGCATTGTACAAAAGGCTTTCCATTAACATCACGCAGCAATGCAAAACACAAACTCAATTCCTTATGAGCATTTCTCAATAATACACGTTAACCCAGCCTCAAATCTCAATCCAAATAAAATGACGTAATACAATTAATAAAAAGAAAGAGAAATGAGGGATCACCGTTAAAAAATTATGACTCGCCCTCAGAACTTCATGGCATATAAAGTGAACTAATTTTTTTAAAGTGAACTAATTGGTATAGAATTAAAGTGACAAACCTGCTGACATTGAACCAACAAAAGTTTCAAGAAATCCAACCACAACTGTAAAAAAATTTTGATCTGATGACATATGACTTCTCACCAATGATATTGTCCTACAAGCATATTACCAAGGCTATTAGTAACTGATTGTGCAACCTTACACTTATTATGATGAATATCTGAATTTGACTGACCTGTATAAAGAAAGTGCCATCTTCAAACAGAAGAAAACACAATTAGACAAAAAAACTATAGAGAATTATCAAGTGATTTGATAAATATCCATGTTCTTTCAAAAGGTATCCTCACTCTCAAAAGGAAGAAATAGATAAAACCAGTAAAACTTACTGCATCATTCAGCACAGATTCACCAAAGACCAAAGCATAGAGATTCATATCAGTACCAAGCTCCTATAGATATTATATCAAGAGAATGTCATCTGAACTATCCTGTAAAGAGGTAATCTGACTTGAAAACAAAGCAGATCTCGACAGATCTCTGCTCTCTAGATTAGATAACTGAAAAACGCTGAAAGTGTTTATATTCCATTAAAAAAACAATCTAGAATTAGTCAATATCAAGAAAATTAAGCAGTTTCCTTGCATTCCAACTGCAAACCTTATAGAGACCAAACATTATTAACCTTCCCACAGTTATCTGAGAGCTCAAATTAGCAATGACAAGAAATAAGAACTGGACATTTGAAGTCTAATGAAACACCAGGTCACCTGAAATATAGAAAGAACAGTGACAGGATCGGTAGCTGAGATGAGAGCTCCAAACATTAGACACTCAAGAAAAGGAAGTCTGTAGATGAGATATGTCACTCCACCAAGGTATCTGCATCAGAGTGATATAAATAAAATAAAAAATATAATCATAAGTAAGCACATAAATATCTAATCTAGAACACTTGGATTCATAAGAACATCTAAAACAATTGAGAGAAACAATACTCACACCAAGATTCCTGTGACAATGGAAGCGACAAAAGTTCCAAAAATGGCAAATGTGACTATGGCACCAAAGTTAGAAAAGAACGGTTTCTGCAAAATTAAAAAATTCACGGTAAAGTCATCTAACTATTTTGATTTTGAGGCAATACGTTGATAAACAAAACAAGGCAAAAGAAAATTTATTTTACTACGTTTGTTACGTCGATCATAAGTGCTGAGAGGAGCCGTGCACATGTTCACTTAGTTTACACTAGACCCTTGCCTACAAAGAACTATAAAATTTCCCTGTCCCACCCAACCTTCTCTCTGAATTCTAATAGTTCAGAATTGGTCATCCATTAGATACAGTCAAGATATAATCAACCAATCTTGTATTATGTAGATTAATTTGTAGAACAATCTAAATAGCACTACATTCCGTCAGATGGCTCTAACTTCCCATATCAACTTCAATTACTGTAGAATATGGCAGACTAATTGCCTTCACAACAAGGAATAAATATCTCCAAGCAAATAAGATTAATTAACCGTTGTATAGAAATAGGGACAACTTACAGGTTGCAAGCTGAATCCCGATTGAGTGAACACAAAAACTAAGTTAAGGAAACATTTCCTCTTGAAAGCCAAGAGAAGAGCAAGGGAAAATTAAAATTCATTCAGCTTAGATCTAAACCAAATTCCATCACGGTGCAAGGATATAATATTATCGGAGGTAGCAGAAACAAGAAGAAGAACTCCTCGTGAAAGTTGACCCATGCCCTACCGAACCAAGATAAATTAATATGTTAGAAACAGTGAAATGCTCCACACGAATTAAAATGGGGTTTAAAGGAGGGAAAGAAACAACAAATTTAATTAAAACACCTGATGCTAGTCTCTGTATTGGAAATATTTGCCAGCCCACCCACAATTAAACCTGTCGCCCGCATTCAGTTCCATAAAGTCACACGGACATGCAAAAGTTAATTGGATTACAAGAAATCAGTAGTGCCTAACCATGGAATAAGGTTCGACGTTGATCCTATTCTAAGGCCACTGGAGATTAAAACCCAAGAGGCGACTAAATTTACCTATCAAAAGGGAAACACTAGCTTCGGGAAGGTAATAGAATCGATGGCGGCGAATGACGTGGCCGAGAACGAAGGACAGAACGAGCATCATAATCTGAAGAAGAATACCAACGCCAGCGGCCTGCTGCTCGTTCGCCGGACTTCCCCTTGGTTCGGCCGGAGATATGCTCAGGTCTTCCATGCCGATTCGTCCGGATGTGCCTGCTTTACAATTGCTCCCTATCGAACGGTATATACGTAGAAAAAAGATTTTAAAAATATCGTCAATCGAGTCGACAAACCACGAAACGCTTTCTGCAGCTGTCGATACCTTATAACGGGCTCTAGTTTTGACTTTTCGCGTCCTTTCTAGTGTGGTGCAGTGCTTTTTCCGCTTCTGTTTCCCGAGATTACACGCCGTTCAGTTTCCTCTGCCGCCCTACGCCTTAACGTTGCTTCGTCAACGGCATTGGTTTATTTCCATATTAGTCCTTGCATTTCCATTGCCACTCTCAAGAGTAGATTTTTGAAATCTTTCACTGGTTACTTTTATTCATAATAATTTTTCAAAGCATCCTTGTAAATAAATTAATATATACATTATTTATTATATTTAAATAAATATTTTTTATTTAAATTAAAAACTTGAAAATTTATTTCTTTTATTTACTTTTGTCTTTTTATCTTTTTTTATTTTATTGCTATTAATAAAACTATATAATTATATTGTATTAAAAATAAATATTTATGTTAGAACAATAATCAATACCTTTTACGGAGGCTCAGGTTCACAAACTAATACAATTGCCCTAAAAAGACTCGCTTTTGCTACGATTATAGTGAGCTCCTTAACCCAGCCATTACCTTCGAGCAACCGATTTAAAAATAAATGCATAAGGTAATTAGTCTTTTGTATAACTTATTACATTAAGCACCAAATTATAAAATACACATTAAAAAAATTCATATAATCAAAGCTCAATTTTTTGTGTATACGTAATAAATTGCATTTTAAATTTTATAATCACTTCTATCAAATGTGCATGAGTTAGTGATTATTAAAAATAGCATGCAGGCGTAGTCCTGTGATTATTACGAAAAGATGTGACCGTGGTTATATCAGTAAATTTACAATATTTTTCTGAATATAAATTTATGTACTTGTAAAATAAAACGGTAGATAAACAAACAAATTATAAACAAATAAAATATAATAAATTAAATTTGAGGTAATAAATGAAAATTTAGTAGAATGATGGTTATATGTATATCTATGAGGCTGTGTGTTTAACAAAATTATATGTTTGATAACTAAAAAGATGTTCTATTTTTAATATATTACATGGATAGACATGGTCCATATGGATTGTATAGGCAATATATTAAATTTATCTCCTAATGCAAAAATTGATGATGCGTGGCAGAAATCTTTGTTTATTTTACATACTGATGATGTAGTTGCAATATTAGGTGTGATTGTACGCTTTGTCATTCAGTACTGTATCGACAAATAATATAATAAAAATAGAAGCAAAATGGTTTTATCTCAAGGAGTTCAAAAATTACATCCACGAACTTAATTTTGAAATCAGTTGGCAATATTTGATATATGCATAATTTGTTTGTTTTTAATTAGGAAAAAAACTATTTTTGGTGAGATATTTAAGAATGCAAGATATGTACGAGATTTCTTTTAATTTCTTTTAGCATTTTATAGGACTGTGCACTAATAATATTGTGCCAATAATTTGAATTTTGAATTCGTAAGCATAAACATAATACTACCTGCAATGCTTAGAATACCTTTAAAACCAAGAGCGTGTTTGGGAAACCAAAGTTATTCAAGACATCTTATGACTTGTTTAGAGTCTATAAATTTTTCAATAATATTTGATAATTTTTTAAAAAAAAGATTTATAATTTTCAAAATAAGATATGCGGAGCTTATAAATTTTTTAAAAATAAGTTTGCTTTTTGAACTTAATTTCAAACTTATTATAAACTACTTCAAATATATATATATATATATATTTGTTTATTTATTTAAAAAGTCATAAATATCTTCAATTATATTATTTTAATGATATTTAGTTAATTTTTATTATTATTATACAAAAAATTATAATTAACTATAATTATAAATTTAAACAAAATCTCGTGACGCAATCTTATTATTTTATATCAAAATACTTTATTAGTTTGTTTATAAAAAAAAGATATTCAAGTTTATAAGTTAAAAATTATCTTATAAGATATATAATATTATAAATTATTTAAAATAAGTTTGGCCAAACACCCTCTAACTCATTTCTTATTCTAACATTCTTCATCTCAAAAATGTTGTGGGGATCTATCTGTTTCCACAACACTGTCATTCCAATAAGATAGTTATTTTATATAAAATTTATATAAGACTGTTATCAAAGTTGGTGTTAACAATAGTTTACATTCTTTTTCACTCAAAACTCAGAATCTCCTTATGTCCCTAAACCCTATCTCCTAAATATTTGCTCCTCTCAAGCATAAATGTATGTGTGACCCTCTTTTTCAAAATGTTATACATGATATTACACTTGCATCTAACCATATCCTTCAAGTCAATCGCAATAAATCCACATTTGAACACTAACTCATTTAGGCAGGCTCTAATATTAAGAATGTTATAAGATCTGATTTGTCCTCAAAATATCGATATTCTAATGTGGTAGTTAATTTATACAGAATTATACAGGACCGTTTCTAAACTTAACGTTGACAAGGGTTGACATTAAAATTCTTTTATTTTCCTTTGTGATCAAGTACAAAATCTATATAACTATTATATTCAATTTGTTACATTTAATTTCACTCCATTTTAATTCGATTTTGTTATTTACTGTTCTGGATTTTTATTTAATTAAAGTTCATTATTTTATACTGTTTACTTTATTCAAAACTTATGATTCAACTTATATATTCCTGAAACCCTGGACATATCAAAAATTTGAAAAAACGTACTTGAATTGAACAATTAGAATCTATCAATAATAAATATTATAATTTAATTAAACATTAATCATTAGAAAATGCGTTAAAAATTACGAAGCATTGAAGTTCAATAGGAAGATAAACAAAATTAAATGGAATAATTTGAAATCAGTTGGCATTGTTCTTATACATGCATAACGTTTTTATAATAAGAAAATACTGATTTTAGTACAATATTTAAGAAAGTAAAATATGCTTGAGAACGTTTCATTTTACAATTCATTCTATACTGTCGATGGAAATACATGAACAGTAGCTAGTTTTTATTCTCAAAGTACGATTACCAAACTAACGATCCTTGATTTTCTAATCTCTTGTTTATTTTCCACCTTCTGTTATATATTCTATTTTTCATATTTTTCCTCATCATTCATTTTATTGTAAATATATTTATTTCTATTACAATAAATTCTGTGCATATATAATGAATTATCCAGTATATATTTTTTATAAGTTCGTAAAAATTTATAATACATTAAATTATTACAATCAATATAAAATAATCTTATTTATAAAATTGTATTTTTTAAAATATTTTTAATTGCACGTACAATAATTGTGTCTATCCACTAGTCCTCTGTTATTATTATAATAAAAATTTGGTTGGTACATAAGAATAAGTTGGGAATTAAATAACTATTCCTAACTTCATTTCAAATCAAATAATAATTTTACATAAAATAGTTATTTTCAAAATAATTTTGTTTCATGCGAGAATAGGAATCATGATTTGTTTTCATACCACGAGTTTATAATCCTATTTTATTAGAAAGAAACTTACACTTTTTTTTACAAAGCCACTTTTTGACAATATATTATAATTATACAATATATATAATTATTAAAATGCTCATAATTATTTATATATTTTCTTTTTGTTGTACTGTCTTATTTTTTAATTAGTTTTTATATTTAAGTTATATTTTTTATTTCTCAAATTTCTTTCAATCTTTTAACATCTAGTGAATTTTATGAGTCGTATAAGGTTTATATTTAAAATTTATCATTATTTTATTCGCGTGCATAGATATTAAGTGTCACGCAATTTTATTATATTTTTTTGTCAGTGTTCTCATTCGATTTTAATTTATTTTACTTTTTCATTTTAAATTTCATTTTTACTTTTATTTTATAAATGATGTCAAATAATATTTATATAATCACACATATATTTGTCTTTTCTAAAAATTTTTTGCCAACACAAAACCACAATTATTATATTTTTTATAGTATTCTTTTCTTTCTAGTTTTTTCATGATTGACACAATTTTTTCACTTTTATTTTCTATTTTGCATCAACTTTTTGTAAAACATAAAAACTCCATGCATAAGAAAAAATTATTATATTTTTGAACTGATTGGTAGTTATCAATCTCAAATCATATGTAATTATTTATGCTTTCACTCGATAAAATAAACAAACAGTTTTTTTATGTAGAAGTATTTATTAATTGGTGTATTTTATTTTTTCGATCAATTTAAGTGTAATTGGTGTATTTTATTTTTTCGATCAATTTAAGTGTAAAAAATATAAGTATTAATTAAGTTTTTAATGCATAATTGAACAAAAATTTATAATTTGAGAACAATTTTATCATTATAAATAAGTGTATAATATTTGTATATTTATTCATATATACCAATCATAGGAATAATATTTTGAATAGTAATTCCATTATACCAACTATTAGATAATTTATCCAATTTTTATTCAGATCCTATTATTATTCATTCTTATATTATATTCATTCAATTCTTATTGTATTTGATTCGTTTACATCAATCATATTCTAAGACTTTCTGATTATATAATATAAAATTACATTATCATTATTTTAAAGTATTTTACATTTTTTTTGTCATTTTCTTTTTTAATTGATTATTTTTATTTCTCAAATTTTATAACTTATATTTAATATTTTTATACTTTCAATTTTAATTAAATGTTTTTCCATTGTTTAAAATAAACTAAATGTTTAATTGATAATTAAATTTGCACATGTGTCCAATTTGCACATATGTTTAATGATTAAGCGCCAGCACTTTTCGGATAGGTGCGGGGCGATTAATGGGCTTAACCGACCCGAGAGAAATTGGGTGGGGAAATTTGACCCGGGTGCAACTTTCCTAAATGTATTTGGATTGGAGCGGGCATTAAATGGGTTTACCACATGTTGTTTTTTATCTATTAACGATTTAGGGCTTCAACGTCTCCTTTTTCCATCAAGACACAGGCGCTTCATGGCGAACCAGCTCTACGGCTTCACCTCCAGCACTTACGGCGCCGGAGGCGGCTCCACCACCAGTCTATACAGCTCTCGGTCTGTTGCAGATTCCTATCTCTCCGACGCTTCATTGCTCGGCTCTTCGTCTAGGTACTTGAGCGCCGAGTCGCTCTCTTCCGCCCTTTCCTACGATCCAGATAACTACTCTGTTGGGATTCCTGGCTTATCATCGCACGCGTATGCCCCCCTAGGCGTGGATATTGGATCTACGGTTTCCACTGACTCCCTTTACGCTGGCTTGAAGCGCAATTCCTCTGAATGTAAGAAACTTTACCAATATTTTTTAAATCTTATTTCCAATCGAGTAATTTTGTTCTGTTGCAATGTCCTTATTATATTTTTTTTGCCAATTCTTTGCGAATACTTGGCATGAGCTGCTTGCTTGAATTTCAAGTTTATTTTACACTTTGGACAATCTGTGACCATAAGTGCCATAGGTTAATTACTGAATTGGAGACATAAGTCACTTCCCCTGAACCCATTGAGGAGGAAGAAACGTAACTTTTTCTATTTTCTTCAGTTATTTTACTGCACTGTTCTAAATTATTGTGCAATGCCTTGGATCCCCGAGAAGCTGGAGGGGTTGGAAAGTCTTCTTTTTGAGAAGGAGAAAGTTTGCCAGATGCATGGCTGGTGAACTCGTAAACATTAGTTGCGCTTCAAATTATTGTGCGTCAACTGCCATTACATTCAACAGTAAATGTAATGAATTGCTTCCCTTTTTATGTCACTTGACGAATGAAACGGCTTGCCATTGAGATATAGTGAATACATATCTATTACCAGATAGTAGTTTTTGTTGTGTTATATATCCAGTTACCCAGTGATATCCATTGAGAAATAGTGAGCTTTGAGAATGTTCTGGTGATGGGACAGCTTAAATGGAAATTCGAGCACTTGAGTGTGAAGCATATGGGCTTTATTTGGAGGTAAATTTTGTTGGGATGAAAGTTGGCATGAAAATTTAAGAATAGTGTAAAAGTATGAGAGATACTGAGAAAAATGGGCTATTTTGATGGGTTATATGTTTGGAAGTGCCGAAGTGTGTATTTTAATGGGATGAAAATTGTGGAAAATAGCAACGCAAACATAGCCATGGCATTTTTAGGCATGCATGAGTTGTAAATTTTTATGTAAAACATTGTATTATTAATATAATATGTTAATAAGCCCTGTCACTGCTTCAGTCAACGTAATCAGTTACTATAAGGGTTGAAACCTTTAATCTTAAGTATAATGCAGGCAGTGTTTTCTACAACTGGTCGATATGTTTGTCAAAGGTTAAATAGTTGTCATTTCATGCCAATTTACAAGTTAAAATCTATAAGAGTAATACTTTATAATATATCTAGCACAAGGTTTATAAACTCATTGTGTACTTAATAATTGGTGGTGGGGTGGTGTTATATTGATTGTCATTTGATTTTCTGGAATGTAATACTGAGTTATGGTTAATTCATAAGTTTATGTAATTTAGATATATTATTGGCTATTTCAAGTTTATGCTCTCTGATTTTTACTTTAGAAAAGGTTTGAACTCGAACAAGTTCAGCAGCTAATACATTTTACTTGATTTAATTAGTGTATAGATAGATATTCTATTCATATAATAACTATGATGGATTTTCTTGTTATATGTGTCTACCATCTATCTAGCACTCTATTACCAGACTCTTTTGGGTAACCAAAACAAGACTGGGCCAACTGAAGCTTGGTATTCGACAAACCCTTTAACCAAGCGATCTAGATATGAGAGTACAAGCCATTTGCCCATTTACCCCCAGAGGCCTGGAGAGAAGGACTGTGCCTATTATATGCAAACAAGAACCTGTAAGTTTGGAGATAGCTGCAAGTTTGACCATCCTATTTGGGTTCCAGAAGGGGGAATCCCAGATTGGAAAGAGGTGATCATTTTTTGCTACTTTATTATCGAGTAATTCTCCATTTATTTGCTAACTATACTTCTTATTTATATTACATCTTTATATTCTAGTTGGTTTATGTTGTTATTTATTTAATTAATTTATTTTATGATGAATACTATATATTTATATTTAGTCCTATGTCATATTATTAGACCACTCAGTACAGTGCGTGCAGTTATATTATTTTGTCTGTTCACTGACAATACCATGCTTTAATAGCGTTTTTAACCCCTCAACCTTTTGTCTTAATGAATTATTCCATAAAAACCATGTAAATGAATTAATGTTGTGAAGAAAAATGCCAAACTTTATACCATGGGATGGGTAAGAACATGTAATTTTCAACCTTGTTTGTTACTAACAGAACCTGTATGAACTGTCTCTATTTTGTTTAATAAAGTATTCTATTGTATTATCTTAAAGGAGCCGCTGGATTATAGTCAATCCTTTCCTCCTATCTTACATGGTTTTGTTGTGAGCCCTTGTTTGATTGTAGAGAGGGTATTTAGACAGTATACTGGCAAAATCATATTCAGCTCTCCATTTCTTGATTATACTTTTTCTCAGATTTTAGGATAACTGTACAGTTTTTATATTTAATTCATAGGATCCTTTATGGTTATATAGCAAATTTATGGTCTATATTACTATATATTGTTTATGAAGTTATCCTTGTATATGTTCTCTTCCATGTGGCTTGGTTGATGTAGACCAAATATTGGTTCATGCTGATGGTTTTCCCTGGCAAACTAGTGAACCTTAATGGCTACCTTTTTCTTTTGTTCATCATGCTGCATGATGTGCAAGATAGAGTTTCTTGAGAGAATTGGTTCACTCAGGTTATGCTGTTTATATTTAATGGTGAAATAGCTACAAGGGTCCCGATAATTAGTGTATTTGGTTATTAGAAAAGTCTGAAAGTTTTACTCAACATTTGCTCTTTATATTTTGGACTTAAACTGATAATTGAAGATTCTATATTTACATGAATATGAAGTCAGCAGAGTCAAGTTATTGATCATAACCTGTATAGAATATTCAGATTTTATCCTCAATTCTGGTGCTGAAGTATGATACCACTCAAAGTAGACAGTATTTTTTTGATCGATTGACTTATGTTGACTTTGTTACTGCTTATTTGAAAATTTTTCATTTGTTGTTTTGTTGTAGAAACATTAAATGGATGCTGTTTATACTTATGGAACTTGTTCAAAATATATAAAGATATTGGTGCGAATGTATATTTTGAACCAATGTGACAATGAATTGTATTGAACACATTAGATGCCTATGTACATTTAGCTTATGTTCTGTAAGCTTGAGAGCTTAAAATTAAGTCTATGAATATCTGTGATAAACTATAATGACTTGTCATTGTTGTTGATGGCATATGGCACTGCAAAGTGCAAAAGCCATCTGGAGCAATGGTGCGTGGTACGTGGCGTGGTGCATTATTTATGTAATAAAAAATATATTTATATCATTAATTTGGAGACTGGAGCACAGTAGCCATAATAATCAATAAGTTTACAACACTTATGAAGATAACATGTTACATATTTCAAATAAAATGAAAGAACCATACACTGATATGCGGATGTAATGACATGACAACATATAGGGGGCATAACTGTTTACTAGAGAAATCTTCAGTTGATTGCATAGTAACTAGAATTTATAGATTACACAGAAGCTTCAGAGAGACTGAGATCATAGTGCAATATAAAACCTAACAAGATAAAATTTCCAAGTCACTTGTTAGATTACTAGAATGCTTGCTCATTACATGAACGGAAAACATACTTTAAATCAAAATACTGAACTCCAGATTATAATAACAATAACAAATGAGAGAACTCACTCAGATCAACAAAATGTAGAACCCAGCAGTAACACTCCAACACACATGCAGAATCCTCAGAAAACACAAAACCCAACTGCTTCTGAGTAAGAAAACAGACTCATGCAGGATGAACCAGCACCACTGTGAACAACAAAAATACAAGAAGGATGCGATAAGACTTGACTGAAGGTGGCTGGCCGGCACTAAGAAGTAGAGAGGGAAGATAAGAATAAGAAAAATGAGAAGCAATCAACTGCTCAAAGAAGAAACACCTCTCATCACATGCTAAGCGAACACTGAAATATTTAGGGCTAAGGCCTGTATTTCTTCATTTTCTAATCAAGACATGTTTAATCCTTTTATTTTTCTCATTAATAATAATGCATTAAAGATTTATTTTTTTAACATAGTCATAGGCCTTCACAAAGGCACACTTAGCACCTGGGGAAAAGGTGATGAGGCATGTGCCTAAAGCATGCCCACCTTCTCAAAACAAAGGTGCTTGAGAGGCACTAAGTGCGCCTCTTTGACGTGGAAGTCTAGCATGATAAAGGGGAATCGCTGGCAATTTCAGTTGGACCGATAACCAGGGCACGGATAAAAAGACTTAAAGAAGCCATCAACGCCTTGGTGCACGAAATTCGAGAAGATGTCATGCGTGGGTGTAAATTCGAGGAACCCAAGGGGAGCGCAAGGTAAATATTTTGAGTTGGGTAGAAGATCTAGAGGCAAAGGAGCAAAGAGGACTACTTTAATTTATTTAGTTATTTTTTCTTAATTTATTTTAATTTTGGGCCCAGTCAGAATAAATCCAATAGGAGCACTAAGCCCAACTAGCCTAGGGTTTTGACACCTATAAATTTACTGTGTACCATCATTAACAGTGGACAGAGAGTTTTCAATCAATTCAGGTTTCTTTCAAATTTCTTGAAATTGTGTTTTTCAATTTATCGTGAATTCCTATCCTAAATCAAGTCGTTCTGGAGTGGTCCGTGTGATTCGTAACGTATCAATCAGTATTCGGTGTGTTGATTGTGGTCATTTTGATCGAGTTCAATCCAATCCTACCACGTTGGGTCAGCGTTTTTCGCACGGTTCGCGTCCCTGGGATTCTCGGATTGGAGTTCGATTACATCGTTGTTTTCGACGCGATCTTTGATCACGTCACTCTTGTTACGGCAAACACTATTTCTTGCCTTTTACAATTGTGTACATTGTATGCTGACAAGCTTGATTGTGATTGATCAAAATCTTGGTGGCTCTAATTGAATATGCACTCCATGATTGGTGAAATAAAATCTCCTCTGAGCATTGCTTATTGCTTTTGTTAGTATGTCTTCTCCTCAGTAGGCATTTAAATATAGGCTTAGTGATATGTATTGTATTAGTGTTTATGGTTGCATAGCTCAGTGTATACACCACGTGATTCTGCTCCTTGTTTTTGCTATATCTACATCTTTGCTATGAAATATTTGGCATAATCTTTGATTCGATTCAGGTTCCGCCTGTGCCAAGCGAATCCCTTCCTGAGAGACCAGGCGAGCCAGATTGTCCTGTAAGCTGTAATGAAAATATTTTATAATCTACTATAGCACTTGATGGTCTGGATTGAAATTTCTGTTTCCTTGTAAAAAATGTTTCAGTATTTTTTGAAGACTCAAAGATGCAAGTTTGGTGTTAGGTGCAAATTCAACCACCCCAAAGACAGAATCATGCCTCCAGTAAGTCTTTTTGGCATATTCTGTTACTGTTGTTTTATGGGACAATTTATGCTGCAGCATTTTCCAACTGTGCTTGTTGACTCAGGATGGTGATGTCTCGGACTTACCCGAGAGATCCTCAGAGCCCCCATGTGCTGTAAGATACTTTTCTCATTTAGAATATTTCTTGTTTGTATCTCTGCAATGTAATGATTTAACTCCGCAATTCAAGCAGTTCTACATAAAGACTGGAAAATGCAAATTTGGTATGACTTGTATATTTCACCACCCCAAAGGTGTGCAAATACAATCAACTGGAGAAGAAAATGGCAGTGGGGTCCAGAGCATAATGTCTGGAGATGCAAAGACAGTGCAGCCACCTGCCCCAGCGTCTTTGCATAACTCCAAAGGCCTTCCCATTAGACCAGTATGCTTATTTGAAGAAATCATAAATATACATTGTTTGATGATGATAAACTGGCTTATGCAGAAATGTTCTTTTTATGGTTTTAATGTCTAGAGTAAATATTAAGTTGATTAATTTTAAATAATAAATTATACCATGGTTTTTGAATTGCTTCTATTGAATATGGCTCATGTAGGAACTTCTGACATGCTGCACAATGACTAGCCTATTATAAGGGTCTTTCTTAATAATTCTCTTATTTGCTCCTTTATATTTATAACACGGACTCCTTCTGTTCATATCATGTTGTTAAACATCCCAAATCATGTTATTTCATGATGAAATGAGATATATCGAACAAGGAAAAGGGGATCACTGTGGTCTATCTTTTGGTGATACTGTAGACTGCCTTCTTGTAGTCGTTCTTCACCAGCTTCCAAGTTTCAACTTTTAATGACGTTTGATTATAACTCTATTATTTGTTTGAGGGATTTTAAGATTGTGAACCAGTGAATGCATTTTCTAATAAATTTTTTCACAAATCGTATACCTGTTGATTGTGTCAATTGTCATTACCTTTTGTTGGTTCACATCTTGGTTTGGTATGTCAGACCTAATAACTTATGATTTCCGTTGACAGGGTGAAGAGGATTGCCCATTTTTCTTAAAAACTGGAAGGTTAGTGCATCCTCTGTCCTTTAACTACTGGAACCTCTTCCTCCACTTAGGCCTCTTCTAAACCAGGAATGGCAGCATTCTAATGCGTTCTATTTCATTCTTTCAGCTGTAAGTATGGGGCCACTTGCCGCTACAATCATCCAGACAGATATGGTAAGTGGCTTATTTGTCCTGTGCCATTTTGTTTTGCTCAATCTGTTTTTACTGATAACTTACGAAATTGTATATAGCCACTAATCCCTCTGCAGTTGCTGTTACTCCTACTTTTCTTACTTCTCCGTCAACACATTTCAACCTCGGCCTTGTTACTCCAACAGCATCTCTACTGTCGACTTTTGATCCAAGGCTGACTCAGACTGCGGTAAACTTAAATTGCCTATGTCATCTGCTGGTTTCAATGCACATTTTTGTTGTATAAACTCATAGAAACTTTGAGATCATTTAACTGTTGCTGTTTCCTTGTTTTCTTACTTAGTACATTTCTTGTTTACTTATATTGGTGCTCTTCTGAATTGCTGGGAAAAGAAGAGCTAAGAGCAAAATTTGACATCTAAACTTATTTTGTAGATGCCATGTGTTGGTTTTCTAGATTTGAGTTTCTTTTTGTTTTTGTTTTTTTTTTAATTTATAGAACTTGCTATTTTCCTGTTTTGATGTTTTCATTATACTGGTTGCAGCTTGGGTTGGGCCCGACTATTTACCCTCAACGACCCGGACAGGTGGAATGTGATGTGCGTATCAATTTATTTTCGCTATGTTGCTATATACTAGATAATGATTCAGCAATTATATAATCTATTACTCGGGCCTGAATGTTGGTGTGTGTAGTTTCCCTCTTGTTTAAGTCATAGGATAAATAGACTGCTGGATTATGTTAATTATTTCTGCTGTGGAATGATTCAATCATCCACTTTGGTATCTTATTGAATGAAAGGGTGTTCCTCCATTGATCAAGAATTTCTGCTTTTGTTGAAGTATCATGATCATTGAACTTCGAAGCGGAATTCACAGTTGACAGAATGCAAGCAGCAGGACTATTCTCTAGGAAGTTTATGTTGATTATTTTCACTGCCAGCTGTCAATCTGTTAATTTGAACAGTGTTATATCCCAGACGTTTATCTGTAATATGCATCTATGTAGCGTGTGTTGCTTGTGGGTGGCTGCTTTTGGCCTGTCCTCTGGCTTAATTAAATATTATTTTGTGTTAAGCTATGATGTTTTCTCTTTTGCTGTGCCATTCTAATCTTTTTCTTTGCATTTTCGCTTAAGTACTACATGAAAACTGGTATATGCAAGTTTGGGAATAACTGCAAGTTTCACCATCCCATTGATCGATCAGTGCACACTGCATCAGCTACAGAATCTGCGCAGCAAAATGTGAAACTGACTCTCGCTGGCTTGCCAAGAAGAGAGGTACTTTGAATATCCTATGAGGCCTTAACCTGTTTCTGGTATTAATCACATTTTTTGAACGATGGGGTTCATTTGCCTTCCATGTTACAATTCATAGATATGATACAGCTTAGTAGAAGAGTCATTTCTTCATTTCTGTAGTTTTTTGGGACCTAAAGTTGCTTAGTTGGTCTCGTTGAGTGAGGTTATATGTGGACAGAGGAAGGAAATAGCAATTTAGCTAAACTGATTAATGCTGAACTGATGAACTTTTTAGAAATTAACGTTATTCATCAATGGTTCAGCTATCTCCCTATTCTCATTGAAAAATATGAGTGGTGTTGTTAATGAGACTTTTGCATGGTTTTTTTTTGATTGCCTGGACGAACATGTCTCAACTCTACCCATCCTGTACATGTATCTGCCTTATGGCAATGTCTATTGCTTATCATTACTTCGTTTCCCATTTTGTTTCATTTCTTTTTAATTTTTCTATTTATTTGGTAATGGAACTAATTATTATGGTGATCATATTTATAGGGTGCTATACACTGCCCTTATTACATGAAAACTGGGACATGCAAGTATGGAGCAACATGCAAGTTTGACCACCCGCCTCCAGGAGAGGTGATGGCCATGGCAACATCACAGGCTGCCCCGTCTTCTGCTGTTTTAGAAGGGCATGAGAACGTAGGTGTTTAAACTATGAACAGGACAACAGAGTCACTGCCAATTTATACTGGGGCTCTTCCATATTGAATGTTTCGGCCGTGTCACCTCTGTATTTTGGTTTGGAATCTGTTCTGTATCTACTTTTTTAGAGTTTGCTGAAAACGATTGGTTTTTATATAGATAATAGGCTTGTTTGAATTTCTGAAGCATTTGCATTTTAAAGTTTTTATATTTACTCGTCCATGGTCTATGTTTGTGTGAGGTGCTGGGGACCAAAACTCCAGTCATTGAAGGTGGAAGTGTTGATATTGGTAGAGAGAGAGGAAGATGGACATGGATAATCCCATCAGTGGAGTGGTTAATAGGCGTTCACATGGCCTTCTGAAATACCGAATATGTAAGATTGCAGCACTACGTTTAGGAGCTTGTGTCGCCAACACGGTTCTGTCTTGCCGACATCTATTCACTTGTACATGCACGAGGGATGTGCCATTAAACGTGGAGGAAACAATGGATTGAAAAAGAAAGGTGAAGGCTTCGGTGTCCGTGTGGAATGATGATTGGAATGCCTTGCTGAAATGAGAAGTTAACGGGCCAATTTCGGATGAATTGTCGCATCAAGAAATAAAGAGTTGACATGCTTTGATGGGCCTGGCCTGGTGAGTGGAGGATATCCGGTCCACCACAGAATACATTACTTTCAAGAAAGTTTATTGAATTTGTTTTGAATGATTATTTAATTATATTTAATATATAAAATTATCTTTTATTTTAATTAATTTATACATTATTTGACATTCGTCAAAAATTTTTATTTTTTTTATAAAGAATATATTATTAGATTTGATAAAATAATTTATTTCATTTATAATTAAGTTTGATAAAATACTTTTTCTAATTCTATTTTTTAAAATGAATTCGTCCTCGTTGTTTTAAATGGGCCTTGTTCGGTTAAGTCCATAATTTTGTGAGCTTGATGGGCCTGATCCAGGGGAAGAGTCTCTCTTGCCCAGCGGTTTGCCGTTGTGCTGATCACTTCCGTTAAGACCTAAAGAATGCCCAAGTAAGTCGGAGAAGCAACCGACGGGCTGCCACGTGGCATGTTGAGAGCTGCATATTATTGGATAATTTCCCTTCGACAAATTTTCTCAGAAAAATGAAGCGTTTCATTAGCAGAAGCAAAAGAACGCCCCTACTAATTTCGAACACAAAATAAGGAACGCAAATAGCGCCACCAAAAATACTCATAATTCTTTCGCTCAGACTCCCCCAACGCCAATCGGTATTGCTACCTGGAAAACCTCTCAGGTCCAGGGTGCATGCTTTGACTTGATGCGGTGCGAATAATCGCTTTACGCAAGATGATAGGAATAGGGCTGGAATCCTCTGCTCACCTGCCAGCCCATAATATTCGCAGAATTCAAGCTGTCTCAAGTTCAAGAAACTTCCTTCTTAGCAGCTCCCATGGCTGCTACAAGTTCAAGCACTGGAAGTCATACCATTTCGTATTAGTAAATAACCGTTCGTTTTTCAAACCTATTACACGGGGATACTCGAAGCACTTGTTATGTTCCGTTACTGTTGCTAGTTCTACTTCTGCTTCGCCGCCGCCGCCGCCGCCGCCGCCGCCGCCTGCTTCCCAACCCAATCAGGTTTGTTTTCGATAGTTTTGCAACTGCTTGTGAAAATGTTTACGCATTGCCTGATTTATCGGTGTGTTTTTGGTTTGTGCCTTGAGAAGGATGATCAAAGGAAGGTCCCAGACGTGCACACTCTAGCGAGAAGGTTTTGGAAAGTGGCCGCTCCGTATTGGTTCTCTGATGATAAAGTTGGGGCGCGGTGGCGGCTTGCTGCTGTTTTTGCTCTCACTTTGGGAACGACGGGAATTAGTGTCTGCTTTAATTTTCTTGGCCGGGACTTTTACAACGCGCTCGCCAGTATGATTTCTTGATTTTCCACCTTTTTTTTGCCCTTTTTGGTTTGTTCACATGCTGGTTGTTTAGCTAATGCGGGTATGTTTGTGCCTGTTTGGATTAATGAAAGACAAGGACCAAGAACAGTTCACTAAGCAATTGTTATACTACCTGGCTGGTTTTGCTACTGGAATTCCGGTGAGCTCATTGCTCCACTCTTTTAGGTATTGTTTGTTTTTAGTTTTTTCTGCACTCATCATATAGTGTGTCATAGATTTAGTGTTCTGCCATGACGTTTGATACGTATCACAAATTCGGCTTAATTGCTGCTGTTATACCATGACTATGAGGAACATAAGACAATTCAGTCATCATTTAAACTGTTCTCATGTTGAAGTATAATAATTTACTTATAATTGCAACCTTCAGTATCATAGTGGATATGAATGCCATTGATGATTTAGTTGGTCAATCTGTGAATGTTGAAGGAGTCCTTGCCATGATACTCTGGAAGTATTTACGAGCATGTTCAATATCAAGCCTGATGAGATAGTTACTTTAGTTTGTAGCCCAAAAATCATAAGATGCTCTGCATTTGAGCTGTTGTTTCCTGGAGCTAATATATTGCAATTTCTGTTGATGTGAGAAGTTTGCAAATCCCATTGATGATTTGGTGCGTCCTATGAATATTCAGGAAAATACTTGTCTTATTTGGTAGTGTTCTGAAAGTCCTTGCATGCATGTTTTATATGTAGTATCTGTTTTTCTTAATTTCTTGTTAATGAATGTAGCTGAATATTCTGCCCTTACTGTTATTTTTCGTTAATTTCTGGGTTATATGAACTGGTGCGTTCAGATTTTCCTTTTTCCCTTTTAAATCATAATTAAAATACCAGTCGTATGATTTTTCTTTTCAACATATTGCGTAATCTGATGGAAAAGAAATTGAATTAAAACATTATTTAGATGTCTAGCCTTTAGAATTATGCCTTCCTTTGGTAGGTATGTACATAACCTTGTGCTTCATGATTAATGATGTAGGAAGCTTACTGTTTGGGCATCACCTTGATTTTCTTTATGAAAATGATGCTAATGAATAATTATTTGTTGGGTCAAGAACAGATTGTGTGTTTTGCTTTAGTTGATGCCTTGAGGATTGCAAAACAATTCATTCTGTGTTTGCATTGTTCTTTTTTTGCGTCTGATGATTGCTTATTACTGCAACTTTCAATCTTGTGATGGATTTGCAATTCTGGCATTTGCTTTCACTTTCTTTATCAAAATCAAGGACATTAATAGAGTCTAACTATTTTTTCAGTCAATGAATGGTTCTTTAGTTCTCTCCTTGCTCCCTCTTTTCTGTTTAGAGTGTAGTGCTAAATTTCAGTTGATCCTTCATATAATTTTTATTGAATTTATTGTACTTCAGGTTTTTGTTTTGAGAGATTATGCAAAAGATACTCTTTCTTTAAGATGGAGATCTTGGATGACAAGCTATTATATGGATCGCTATATGAAGAATCAAACTTTTTACAAAATACAATCTCAGTCAATAATCGATAACCCTGATCAGCGAATTGTTGACGATTTGAGTTCTTTCACTGGAACAGCTCTTTCATTTTCCTTGACGCTCTTCAATGCCACTGTGGACTTGATATCTTTCAGTAACATTTTATATGGTATCTATCCACCACTTTTTCTTGTACTTCTTGCGTACTCACTTGGTGGAACAGCTATCAGCATCTTCCTTGGGAGGGTAATTTTTACTTTGGAAGGCATGCTGTTATTATATTTATTGTATTAATCGTGCATGTTTCTGATTCCGATTGGCTATAAAATAGTTTCTTTATTATGCGTGTCAAGTTTCCTTATGATAACGAAAACTGTTCATCTTTAGGAGTTGGTGACTCTTAACTTCTTGCAAGAGAAGAAAGAAGCAGATTTCCGTTATGGAATGGTTCGCATTAGAGAAAATGCCGAATCCATTGCATTTTATGGTGGTGAGGAAAATGAAATGCAATTATTGCTGCAGCGGTTCCGCAGTGCGTTTGAAAATCTCAGTGTATGGGAAGCCTTAAATTTATTTTTTCAGTTTTTTCAAGTACAAACACTGTAATTTCATCCTGTTAAGAACTGGAATACATAGTTTGTTGGGATCCAACTACACATAAGTGGTTAGGGGCAATGCACAAAAAAAATTATGAGAAAATTCCTGTATGATATTTTCTGAAAAAGCAACTGCAGTATAACTTTTGATAAATGTTGAACATTCCACAGGCTCAACTCTAGCTATTATGCTACTGAGTTGGCTTGTTGATCCTTTTGCCCATGTGCCTGTCATTAAATATAAAAGTAGAGGGCAGTGTGACTTTTGAGAATCTTTTTTCAGAGCAAGAAATTTTGGTTTCATTTCAAAGCCATGACAGTTGAATTACTCAAAAAAGGGGAAAAAAAAAGGAAGAGGCTTAGTGCATGTTGAGAATTCAGTATGAGCTTCAAATGCTGGTTCATCAAGGTTTACTGTATTGTCACAAGTGTGTGAGAAATGTTTGAAGAGCTCTTTATATGCCCTTTATCTGTTTTCTGGCAAATTGCACATTTCAGAGTGTATGAATGAAAAAAAGTATACATTGCAGTTGAAAGCTGAAAGTGCAGAGTATTTTGGTTATATTTAGTTCTAAACCAAAAGGTTTTATGCTTGATATCATTATTTAACTATACTATCATAATCATTTATGTGCTGTCTTTAACTTCACAGAAATTGTTGATATCTTCCAGAAATCTGGAATTCTTCACCAATGGCTACCGATACCTGATCCAAATACTTCCTGCAGCAGTTGTTGCACCCATGTACTTCTCTGGAAAAATTGAATTTGGAGTTATTAATCAGTCTGTGTCTGCTTTTAATCACATACTTGGAGATTTTTCTCTCATCGTCTACCAATTTCAGGCTATCAGTGCCTTCTCAGCTATTATAGATCGTCTAGGTGCAATGCTTTTTCCCTTTTGAAAAATACTTGGACTGCATCTCTCTGATATTTTGTAGTGAGATAAATTGACAGCAAATATCACTAATAAATCTTATAAAAAGCATTTGAGGTGGCCTGTCCTCACCTATATTATGAAAAAATTTCCCTCAAGTGGATTGATTACTTATTCAAGTAATTAGATTGCACAATTGTCATGCCCTTACAGGTTTACAATTTCTAAGTTGCTAAATTATAATAACAACTTTCATTTTAGTTTCTTAATAACAAAAAGTTAGACATATAATTCTTCCTGCACAAAACGCTGAGAATTACTATTGACATGGATGCCTGTGAATTTATGAACACAAAATTAACATATTTCATATGTCAGGTGAATTTGATGATCTTTTAAGTAGTAGTGAAACCAGAAGTGATAATGAATCCATGGAAGAAATTTGTCGTGAATTTTGCAGTATTAACAAACCTGGTGACTCTAATGGATCTGTCCCCGTTGGAAGAGGTTCAAAATTACTAATTATTGAGCAATTGACTCTATTGACCCCAAGTAAGGCAACTCTTATCAGGGACTTGTCCTTGGAGATCTTTGAGAAGGACAATGTTCTGGTTAGTATTTGTTCTTTGTGGTTTCTGCTTGAATTTTAAGAAATTTAAAGGATGGGTTGATTGCTGGTGTGTGGCTGCATTTATAGGTTACAGGACCTAGTGGGAGTGGTAAAACCTCATTACTGAGAGCTTTAGCTGGTCTTTGGAGCTATGGAAGTGGAACTATCACATTCTTTGAAAGGAATGCAAGTGATCCACTGTCATGCCCTTCAGGAGACGTGGCTTCTCCTGAAGTGACTTTGGGGGATAAGATCAAGTGTGGTTACAATCAGCATGGAATTAGAAATGGAAGAGGTGTGTTTTTCCTTCCTCAAAAACCATATATGGTTTTGGGAACACTTCGTCAACAGTTGCTATATCCTACTTGGAGTGATGATTCAGCACCCTTGTCAGACAGTGATAAACAAAATGGTATGACAGCCTCTATTATCCCACCACATCCCAGATAAATTCTCTAGTGAAAGTTCTGAGACTGATTTATATATTGTTGGCGAAAAATGTGGCCTGAAGGACACTTCTATTTTTTGCCTTTGTGAAAATTTTAATCCTTGATCATAGATTATGGTAAATTTGAAAGAATTGGAACTGTTGAAGCAAAAAATATTATATTTGATATTTTGTATGTATTGTTACCTAGTTTAGCTATATGTATATTATGTTTCCTATTTTATAGGATTAGTGTGATTTGTTTTTTTTGTGTATAGGAATTATATTATGTAAAGTTCATATTAATATTTTAGGTAATTAATGTAATTGCAACCTAACCTTACACTATAAATTGAGATGAATGTTCATGAATAAAGTCTGTATTAATTCTTTCGATTATTCTTCAACATAGTATTGGAGTGGGTTAGATCCCGCCTACTCATATTTTTTCCTCCCTTAAGAATTATTGAGTTGTAGTGGCCAACAAAGTGTGTCCTGTACCCACATGGTTTAGTGTTAGTGACTTGTAATGCTAGTTTTCTAATTGTTACAGATATTTGTATTAGTGGTATTATTCGTGTTACTTCTGTTGTTATGTCCATGTAGTGTAATAAAACTTATGTATTTCCAAGTGTATGATATTCATGTAGGTATTGCAAAAGACCTTTTTCAAGTTTAATTACCTGTTGTCATTAATAACGCTGTTAATTGTTTGATGTGTATAAGTCAAGCCGAGGCCTTGTAATCGTGTGGTGTCAACGCGATCGACTAAAGATGTGAAGTATAACTTCTCCATTAGTGCGTAATGGATCGTGCTTAATCTTGCCTACTTGTAGTAAGTGAAGTGTGACTTTGATGTCTGCTAAATATAATTCAAGTTGAACATTTTGGAAGTTATTCATGCTTAACTTGAGGAGGATTGTTGAAGGAAAAAATATTATATTTGATATTTTGTATATATTGTTATCTAGTTTAGCTCTAAGTATATCATGTTTCTTATTTCATAAAGTTAGTGTGATTTTTTTCATTGTGTATAGGAATTATATTATGTAAAGCTCGTACCAATCTTTCAAGTAATTACTGTAAATGCAACCTATCCTCACACTATAAATTGATGTGAATTTTCATGAATAAAGTGTGTATTAAGTCTTCCCATTATTCTTCAACACGAACTAAGATTCTGTTATAAAATTTCGAATGACAACAAAATTCAATATCTTTTATTATAAGTTGAGTCTTTTGTTTTCTGATGACTAATGATATCCAGATGTTTATACCAATAAGCATCGGAAAATGTTTGATTGTCTTAACATTACCATATTGCATAATATCTGCAGCTGAGAACTAAACTGGAATATGATTATTAATTTATTCTTTATGAATTTCCTAATTGCTGAACTACAGATTTTGCTTTATATATATATATATATGTGGTTGTTCACTTCACATGTTTACTATTTTAACTGTAGTTGTCTATGTTACCTAAACCCTATCTTTTCTTGCTTAACATCCTTCAGCAAGCTATGATGGAAAAGGACTAAGGGGTGTCACCTTTTATAAACCTGAATGACTTGAGTACCTACAAATAGCTTATAGTAAACGACTCCCGAAAAAGTAACGATAGGACAGCTAGTGGCGTAATTTTGAGGCGGAAGATCCCTTGTTAAGTGCATTTGTCGGTGGCTGAAGTGGCAAATGAATCTATTCATTCTCACATTTACATCAAACTCGCCATTTGGTCATTCACTATGAGCTAAGGTAGCATTATTAAGTATAGATCTTAACTCATCAATTAACTGATTTTAACTGAATTCTTCTTCTGGGGCATATGCATCTGGAAGGAAATGTTAGCCATGGTGGGTTCTTCATCTATTTGTGCAGAACCAAGGTTGAAATTCCTAATATCCTTTTGACTTGCTTTAGCAGACACTGTAGATCCTTTATCATTGCTTGGGTTTTCATGGTTTGGAAAATGGTGGTGTAAGAAATGACTAAACCAAACTTGTTCATGTGCACTTTAAATTTTTATACCAACCTTTTCCAGAGAGCTACTATGGGAGCATGTTGCAGCAGATAATCTGAGACGCATAACCTTGAGTGTTCAGTAGAACTGCCCATGGAAGCAGCAGAGCAGCGTATGGCAGTTTACACATTGGATGAAGAACTCAACCTAGAGGCATTAGTATCAGGAACCAGTTTGTACAAGGACATAAGTTATTGCATGGGGTAATGCCCTAAGGTGCATGAAAAACATCAGTTCCTTAGAATGGATGTTGCTCTTAACAAGTAACACTGTCCTTTTGGAAAAGCAAGTTGCTGGAGGTTCTGACGCTGTGTTTCATTCAAGGCTTGCTGCTTGCATCTTCACATGTTTAAAGTGGGTATTAAACAGAGGGATATATAACCCTTCAGTGCAAGAAGGCGTCAGACTTCCTCAATGGAATTATTTTTTGGGATGCATGAGTGCTAGAAACCCTTTTTTTACCAACACAATTTGAGGATTTGAGTTGTTTGAAATCTGACAAGGTGGTGAAATATTATGGAAAGGATAGCAGAAACTTGATCTGATGTGTTGATCGTGTGTTGCAAAAAAAAAAAAGAGAAATGTTTAGATGTAAGATATGCATAATAATTTCCTTTTCCTAGTCTACTTGGTTCATGAGGGATCCTTGATAAATGCAGATTAACTTTGAAAACATAATAGGTGAAAGATTGCACAAATGGACTTAGGACATGACTAAAACTAGGAGAAAAATGAGTACTTATACACACAGTTGTTTACTGTTTACATTGCTGAGACATATTTTCAGGTTCACTGCCTTTCCTAAAGCGTGCCAAAGACATGGATGCAAGCCCAATGAAGCCAACGACTGATGACATAATCCAAGTTCTTGAAGATGTTCGGCTTGGCTATATATTGTCACGGTTTGATTTAGATAGCATGTATGAATGGTCTAGTGTTCTCTCCATTGGCGAGCAGCAACGTCTGGCATTTGCACGCATGTTACTTTCAAAACCAAATTTGGTTCTATTGGATGAATCTACTAGTGCTTTAGATGAAGCCAATGAGGTAATGAAAATCAATGCTTTTTAAGTTATATCATGGATTTGTGGATGCATGCATTCTTTGTAACCAGCATGTTTGCTTAATAATTTTGAAAACTGTTGAAGTGTTCTAAAGGGTGAAGATCATTTTCTTGTGCAATGCTTATCAGCTTGAGTTTTTGCTGCTGCTCTCTCAAAAATATCAGTTTGCATAAATTATTTATTCTGAACTACAGTACATTCATTTCTGTTTTTTATTTGAACTTTTAGTTTTAGCTTCTTGTTGACTTGTTGCTATGAAATGATTTGATTACTTTCCGTATTCAATAGTGCAGTTATTTGCTGTTTAGGGACAGCTGTTAAGTTGCTGGAACCATATCAGCTTACTGTTATTTGATATGCTTATCACAATTGGTATACGTATGGGGTCTTTACTGCAACTTCTGTTTGCAGGCACATTTGTACAAGCTAATTGAAGCTTCAGGGATAACTTATATAAGCATTGGCCACAGAAGAACCCTCTACGAACACCACCAGAGTGTGTTACATATATCTCCCGCAGAACCAACCAGTACCAGCCCTAATTGGTATTTTGAGGCCCTGGACAAGGATTCAGCGTACTACAATCTATCCATGCAGTAAAGACAAACTCAGCCTGGTCCAGGTACGACAACCTTCATTCCTTTGCTTTGCATTGTGTTAGAGGAAATGGAGGAATAAACCCAAGTTGACGACCTGCACCTTTTTCTCTTCTGAGGTGGGGGGGGTTATTTGGTTGGAGTTGGCGTCCTGATGCTCATATGCAGCTGTATTTTTGGTTAATATTTACCCACACGGATAAGCTTCGTAGCATAACAAATTAGGCTGCGTGGTTCGTGGATATCCATGTTCATGCGCCGTGCATGAAACTAATTCTTGAATTGCTCGAGCTCTGGTGGTCGTTGCATTACATGTATCGCACGATGAGCATCAAAAGCTGTAGGGAGGAAATACATATATGTCTACACTTCAAGCACTTGTACATTCATATTTGTATATTGTTTGTGGGGGAAACTGCAGTGGAAGTTCGCCCATCGAAACTTAATTGCATTTGCTAAATGAATTGTTAAATATCAAAGACGCCACTGTAATTATGCAGCCGATAATGCTTAGGTTCTATGTTTGAACAGGTATTAGTCCTGCCCCTATTCACTTTGTTTATTGTTCTTATTTTTTAAACAGTTTTCTTATAAATCAACCAACTAGATTTTATTTATTTATTTTCCCTCTTCAAAAGTTTTGAAATAAATTTGGTATCGAAACTAACCGGGGCATTTATGATAATAATAATTTTTCTCGTGTCCAATGGGGATGCGAGGTTATATGAGATGTGATGTGTCAGTTTATTATAAGACGTGCATCAGGTCAAGCGGGTCCTGCTGTGAAACTTTTTCTCGTCATTATTTTTCTCGTGCTGCAAATTTATATTTTCTATATTTTTATAATATTATACTCGCATTTATCTATTAATAATTTTTGTGCAAATAGCGTATGTCATACGTGCAATATAAAGTTTCATATCTTAATTGTTATTCTATTTCTAGTGTATTATGTCATAAATAATAAGATTTAACATAAAAATAATAAGATACTAAAAATTATAATATATTTAATAAAACTGATGGTTATAAATTTTTTTGATTTAAAAATTTGAAACATATTGTTTTTATGAGAAAAGCATTCATACATACATACATATATTTAAAATTTTGTAAATTTAACATTATTTTTGTTGTTCTTTGTTTCTTTTTATCCAATATAAATAAGTTTTAAATAAAGACAATTATGCACATAAAATTATCACATTTATAATAAAAGTGGTAGATTTTATCCATTTATTTAAAATTAGCACTTTTTATTGTAACTTATCTATGTTAATATTTGTGATGTAAATTTAATTTATCCTTGTAACAACAACAATAATAACAATTGATTTTAATGATTTAAAATTCTATATAACTTTCGTAATTTTTACATATTTTTTAAATAATTATATAAGTAGTTTATATAATTTAAAAATCTGTTAGTGTTTTCTACTATTAGGAGTATGTATTTTAAATATAATGTTAATTTTACTCTCTTAACCTTATATATTAATAAATAAGTAAAATTTAATTAAAAATATGGATATCATCTAGCAGTTAGCAAAAGCACACACTTTTAAATATACAGTATGGATTTGTTTTATTTTTCGTAGCCTTTGAGTTATTTTCTTGTTTTTATTGAATAGTTCTATTTTTGAACTATTGTGTTATATTTCTATTTATCCTTTTCTTTTAAGATACTGTGAACAAAATATCTTATTTTCAAAAAGTAAATATAAATTAAAAATTTCAGAGTTTGTCATATTACAATAATTTTAACACCATACTAATTTTTAACATTATCTTATAATCAATAAAAACTAATGAATAAAAATTGTTTAAATTTTAATTATTAAAAATAACTCAAAATTAAATTTATGTTAATCATACATAAAAAATAATTATCCTGAGAGAGCAAATTCGAAACTATATATTTTATACTAAAAACACATTGGTGCATTTGAAATTTAGGTTGGAAAAATAATGATCAAACTAATAATATATAATTAAAATTAATTAAGTAGATAATGGTGATTGGCGAACTTGTGCCTTGTGGGAGACAAATTGGATCGGGTCCCCACGAAAGTACCCGGCGGGACCCGAACCGACCGTTCTCCGGCGGCGGCTTTCTGAAAGGCCACCGGCATCGGGTGGGCTGAGCCATTCACCTCTCCCAGTTGGCCCCTCAACACAGATCGGATCATGCATTTAGACGACGACACTGCTCGTCATGAAATCCAAGTTCCTGCTCTAATTTATTGCAATTCAATTTCTGAACAAAACATTATTCAAATATGATCAAAACTTGGCAAACAGGGGAAGGCGGTCTCCGGTGCAGGTGATGGTTTTACGCCGAATTCCGATCAAGCCCAATTCGCAACCATTCCATTCATCTACCATGTCTGGGCAGCACTACAGAGTCCGTTGAGATTAGTGTGAGGTCGTGCTGCGCATATTGAAGCTACAGGACAAAAGACAATGTAAGCCACATTTGTCGTCGTCCTTGCCGGCTCCGAAAACTGGGCCGCCTAAGCGGGCGGCGTTCTCCACCTTCTCTTGCTGTTCGTCTACCCGAATTCCACCCTCATCCTCCTTGGAGTGAATGTCAAGCCGCGGGCTTCCGCCGACTTGTATGTCGTCTCCGTGATTACTCCGGCGGCTGCGCTCCCTGCGCCCCCTACATCCCTTCTTGAAACGGTTCCGATGATTTACAATCCGCCTAATCAATTTCGGATGCCCTCTATCCGGAGTATATATAATAGTATATGCGTAGATCAAGGCCGAGCTTATCTGGTACGATGCATGTGGCATCCATGCAACTCTGCTGCGCAATTATAAGACTTTGAAAAGAAACATTCAATTATTACATTTTTTTATTTTAATTTTAATTTTTATATAATTTTTAAAACAATAATACATCAAATTTTGAAAATAAACAAAGCCTTAATTGTCATTTGACTTCATTCCATACTAATACAGTCCTCCCTCTGATTATTACTTTCCTCCTTATTTCCTACACTGTGTCACTTACCATGGCAGTATGGGGTATCGTTCATTCATCATGCTCCAGTCACCCACGTCCTGTCAATCTCCATGCAAAGTGAAATGACATAATGTTCACAAACGTAGCCTCAAACTGCTGAACTATAACAAAACAAACTCAGGCCCTACGCTATGGCATCCGAATTTGAAAAGACATATACAGCTATAGTATTATCTCCTATTGCCACAATGTCATCGTCCAGTAAATTAAGATGAAAACAAAATCTCGAACAGCCAAAGTCTGTACAAGATCACTCTCAAACAAAGACGCATACATCCTAATAAAACTATCAAGAGTAGGAGTTCTAGAAATACTCGACAAAGTCTTCATAAGAAGAATCGATAGAGCTGCTTTTTTTCCTATCATGTCCCGTGTCTGGCGACTTCTTGTCTGCATTAGCAGAATCTTTACTCGCATACTGCCCGTAGTCAAAAGGTGGCGGAATGTGGGGAGGCGGGGCACTTCTTACTAGCGCCCAGTTCACGCCTTCGAAGAAAGGATGCTGTTTTATTTCCGTAGCACCCCTCTTGTAGGCTATTCGTCTGTGTGGTTCCTTCACCAGGAGCCCTTTTATGAGGTCCCTGGCTGCAAAGCTTACCTGTGGGGATTCTGGAAACTTTAATGGTTGGCCGACAACATTGAACAGCGTAGCACGGTTTCCAGAACCCTTGAAAGGGGTCGTTCCGTGTAAGAGCTCGTACAAGAAAATGCCAAACGTCCACCAGTCCACCGCACTGCCGTGACCCTCGCCACGGATGATCTCCGGGGCCAGGTATTCGTGTGTCCCAACAAAAGACATGGAGCGCACGTTTGTCGGCTCCGCCATGAGCTCAGGAAGGGAGTTGCCACTGTTTGCCAGCCCAAAATCAGATTTGGATTTGCGATTCCTTTTGGGAAGAAGGCGTGGGAAGAAAGAGGACGGCTGCATGCAGCTGCGCATCGCATTTTCCTCATCTATGAGGCCATAAGCTGTGTCACCAGCATTTCCAGTATGAACGGAAGAAGACTTTACGAGTGTTGGATTAACAGAGCAACGAAGTGAGAGGTCGAAGTCGGACAGCATGATGTGGCCCTCTTCTCGGACTAGGACATTTTCTGGCTTGAGATCTCTGTAGACGATTCCGAGCATATGCAGATACTCAAGGGCCAGCAACACCTCTGATGCATAGAACCTGCAACGAGGAGTAGTAACCAGAAACGAAGTGTTAGTCCTGGCTTAATTACCATATGGTAATCCAAGCTGGCATAGGAGAATGTGCATGTGAAGACGAAACAAATAATACATTCGATGCATGACTAATCATTCATTATATGAAGTTGGCCAGACTTTTTTGCTTCAGCAAAAACCTAAAATTAAGCACTGCCTGTCGCTGAAATACACACAAAGATGGCTGAACATCCTTAACGCGAACGGTGAAAGTAAGAAATATCAATTGGAGAGCCTTCAGCATTTCAGAATCTACTGCTGAACATTATGGAAATACCAAACGTACGTCTCAGAAGTATTCACCAGGGTTAATTTGAAGAGTGAAGGCTGCATATTTGTTCAGAGCCATCTTTGTCTTTGCCAATTCACTGAGTGTAGTCATTTTAGGATTGCATGATGAATCAGCTATTTGAACTTCTCATGCATTCAGTACAAAACCACATTCCATCAGCAAAAAATGTGAAATATATATTGCAACTAAGTGAAATCCTAACCGCAGAGCTAACTAAATTTCCAGATTTACTAAGAATGCTAGCTATGGCAGATGGAGGAAAAAAACTAAATGGCAATACAGCAAAGAAAGGATTGCGGAGATTATAAAGTAAGTAGGTAGTAACCTAGCAGCTTCCTCTGTAAAATACTTGTTGGGCTGCCTTTGTCGAAGAGTATGAAGGTTACCTCCACTGCAAAACTCCATGACCAAGCAATAGAACTTCTCCGTGTCAAAGTAAGTGTACAAGGTCGGTAAGAAAGGGTGGTCTAGAAGACCAAGAATTTCCCTTTCTGTTTGAGCTCGAAGGAGTTTATTTCTGCTTGCAAGAGAACCCTTGTCCATGACTTTCATGGCAAAGAAGGCGTTAGTTCCCCGGAGTTCAACAAGGTAGACACTCCCAATGTCACCACGACCAAGCCCCTTCAAGATCCGGAAATTGTTAAAAATAAGAGGGGAATCTTTTGAAGATACAGAGTTGATGGCATCCCATCTAACATCACCGCCAGTGTGCGGTTTGAGGGGTGCGCTTGTACTCTCTAAACTGTCACTGCGGTTGCTGCTCCCACTGGTCCACCCCTGGCAAACAGATGATTGGCTACTCTTAGCATTACTGGCCTTTGACGAAGGTGACAGTGCAGGTGATTCATTTGGTGTCGTAGTTATCAGATTATCTGCATTTGTACATCTCCGGCCGGGCACAAGGCATGGATTTGCACTACTAGCCATTGGCCCGGGTGTTAATTCACACGGTGAAACTAGACCAGGACTTGCATACATTTTTGCCATTTGCTCTGATTTCCTCAAGTCATGAGAGGCATTAGAAACTGTTGTGGTGGAACTTTTGGCATCCAGTTCCGTCCCACCATGTTCGCTGGCATTTTCTTCTGCTGGCAGTTGACTCATCTGAATTTGAAGAAAGAAACATGAATGCATTCTTTTTATCAGGCAGTTGAATAAATAGAGGACTGCTAATTAAGAACAAAATGCAAGAACTGAAGAACGATGCCCGAAGTCCAATTTTTATCCCAATCACAGCAATTCCATGTGTTAGCCAGAAGATTAATGGCATTTCCGATTATGATAAAATGAAATTCAGCCCCAGAATTTGTGCCACAACTCCTATTATCCTATGCAAATTCTAATCAACTCTAAAATCAGAGATAAAAAATAAACACTCAAATGCAAACATATATAGTAATATTTGGAGTTAATATATTCCCAAGATTCAACACAATGCCCCCATTTTTCATGCTGGACTGTCACCTTTTCCTTATATTGCATTAATCCACTTACATTGGCTATCAAATCAAGGCTCAGAAATGCTGACCTCATCCGAGTCTCCGACCTGGTTATTATACGACATTGTCGGGTTCCACATAAAATATTCTTTAATAAGTATTTCTGAAAAGAAAAAATGCAAAAAATTTGTCATCATTCTAGTTGATTCACCATGCCAAATAGAAACTAGATTTTAATATATATCAAATGCCATGCCATGCCATGCATGCATGTCAACAATACACACAATACGCATATATGATCTCCCGCTTTTGCATGCAAACGCACACATATCGCCTAATGGTTTCCAAATATATATATATATGCATGCTATATATGATGCTCCTTGCTTTTGGAATATCAAACAGGTGTTGTGCAAGACACCCTTCAATAATTTGCCGAATGGATTCTCTTTTAAAATCCCACGGAGCGATCGTCCGACGAGCCTCTGTTTTCTGGTTGAGCAACAGGAGAACGAGCGAAGGAACAGGCCGACAGGAATAAAGGGTCCTTGCCAAACTCAGCTGCCGAGTCGTTGCCGTAGGTTTGGTAGAGAAAAAATCTGGACAGAGGAAAGAGAATGCGGATGATAAATAAAAAAATAGAAACTGAAAATCCATTTATATGGGAGCTGAAAAGAGCATGAAATTTCGACGCAAGGATCGCCGTCGGAAACTCTGAAATCGTGGTCGGAATTAATTTTCAAGATTCTTTATTCTGCCCCAATTCTTTTCCTAACTCCACTTTTACTCCCACCTGTTGTTGACGTAGGTGTTTTTGCCCTTTTCCGGTTTTTTTTTTTTTTTAAAATTAAATATATAATTAAATTTGTTGACATGAGAAAACCAAAAATTTAATCGTTAATCATATAAAATTGCTATTCATAGTCTCATTCCATACTTTAACGAATGCAAATTTAAGTTGGTTTCCTTATTTTCCCCCGTTAACATCCACTTAATTTATATTATCTCATCATTTAATCATTATTACCTATTAAATATATTTAAAAATATTCAAATTCAAATCAATTTAAAATTCCTCCACCTTACTTCTTATTATTAAATATAATTTTCTTAACCATAAATCTTTCTTCAATTTCCTACCTACCTATAAATAAGAACAGACGGCCACGAAAAATTTAGACAGCTTTCTAATAACTTAGCCCTGTTAATCGTTTATTTATATTTTAAATATTTTTATTTCTTAATAATTTTTTTTACCTTTCTTTGTTTTATATTTCAAACATTTTTATATTTTTAATTTTAAAAAATTTTATAACTCAAAATAATTTTTGTACATTAATTGCGTATAGAACCCAAAAAATGGGCTTTAAAAAGTGATGCGAGAAACTTGGCACCCAAATGCTAGTCTCAGTGATAATGTGGTCCGCATGTGAAGCTCAATAGTGGGCCTAAAGGGTTTAGGTAATTTATAACAGGTTAGGTGAATGAATTTTGGTTTGTGTCTAATTAGATCATGCAATATAGGATTAAGTTCCATAAAACACTAAAGCACAAGGACATTATTCCACTTCTATATTAAAGTTGCCAGATTATTGATTATCAATTTCTGAAAAGGTCATGCATTACATGATGCATTAATTTTTATTGTTATAATTAGTGAAGGAAAATAGGGGAAAAACAAAAACAAAAAAAAGAACCGTTTTATTCCCTATTTTTATCTCAACAAAATACACCCCCAAACATACTAACAATAAAAATAACTTTTTCTCTATCGTTTGTTTTAAATTTTACATTGCAACTAAATTTTTAAAAATAAAAACACGTTGTTTTCAATCCTCCCAACAAAAAAATTCAAGCGATGGCCCATAGTTGACAAAGCAATTGGCCATGGTCTAGAGTTGGTTGCTGATTGTAAGCAATTAATGATATAATTTTAGAGATGCTTTATCAGAAAACAATGAATGCTTCAGTAATCCACTGGTATCATCAGTGCCCTTTAAAGCAGCAATGGCTTATTATTCCTTTTTTTTTTTTTTTTTAAATTAAAATGAATGCCATTGCTCCATATAATAATTTATATTACTAAGTAAAATTTGCATACGTACGAAATTATTTATAAATTATAAAATTATTGTATTTTAATTAATAAAAATAAAAATATTTTATATTAAAAAGTATAAAAATATTTAAAATAATAAAATAAAGAAATATTAAGAGACTTTGAAAAAAAGAGAAAATTTGAAAGAGAACACAAATAGAAAAAAAAAAAAGTGGAAAGAAAAAAGAAAATTATGTGATTTTACATTGTGTAAAAATATTTAAAATAAAAAATAATAGAGAGAATAAAAATTATTTAACATAAGAATAAATGTATAAATTTAATAAGAATACTTATTAAAATAGATAGATATGTGATATGGTTGCATACTGTTCATGAACACCTGCTATAATAAGGGCATGTATGCAAGAAATGGAATCTCACTAATTAAACCCTAACACGGCGCAAAATGAGGAGTCAAACTTTTCAATAATTACCTACTCACCAATTTCAATTTGTTCGTCACCTTTAATCACATGAAGAGGTATGACTCTGTCATTGCCTATATTAATATATAATAAATACAACGTTTATTTCCGTACAATTAACACGTGGCATATAATGACTTGCATAAATATAAATGCAGAGTGGTAATAACCTCTAAACCATCTCATCAAAATTTAGGTAAGGGCAAATTAATAACCCAAAAATTAAGATAACATATGGAATTAAAATAAAGACTGGTTAGGTCAATGAATTCATGAACTTGTTTAGTCAAAGAAATATGAAAAATGAATAGAGGTCGGTGATGATGAGTGTCATTTGCCATGTGAAATCTTAGTGTTCTTCTTCCATGCCAGCTTATATTTTTAACCTAATGTCTTTGACCTTTTTCTTACTTTCTTCATTAATCTTGTTTTCTTCTCACTTGTGCTTATCTTCTCGTCAGTCATGAACCCTCTGGAAAATCAGAATTATTACAATATTTTACCTTATCTAATTATTGATCAAATTCTTCAATCTCTTTAGGGTTTGTGTTGCATGTACCATATCTTCAGTAATATAATATTTTTATCTCAAAGTTTGGGTTACGTACATCAAAAATTTCCAACCTACCCCGGCCCAGAGCCAGCCATGCATGTGTTTGCTGTAAGATTATTCAACTGCCCGAGGGCAATAATGTACTGACAACGCTGATGTCCAGAGCTAACTTCAAAGAAGCTGGATTCAAGTAATATTTAATTATTCTCAATAAAATATACATGCAAGTAAAGTAAAATGGTGAAATAAGTAATCAATATTATATTATTTAAATTTTACACCCCTTTAGTGTATCAAATAAAATTACATATACACACCTCTATTTAACTTAATTTACATCACATTTATGTTTATGCTATTAAGAATTTAATTTTGATATAGATACATTAAGTAAGTTTACAAATATATCTTTATTGAACTTAACGAGGGCAAAATTGACTATTATTATTATTATTTGTTCTTTTTATTTTTAATTATAGTATATTTAACAAAAGTACAAAATAAATATTTAAACATACTAATCTATACTATAAATAAAATAAAATAAGTAATTATTTTTATTTTTATATTATATTAATTTAAGCACACGCGAGGTGTGTCAAAAATTACTAGTATATATAATAGGTAAGAAAAATTCATTCAATCACATAGACTACATGTCATTATTATATTGAATAATTGATCACTTGTAATGGAGGAGACTTGCGGAATAACAAAAAGATTATAGCAATCCATGCAACAATTGAGTGGGATTTATACGCGTTTGACTCCAATGGTCTGGTTGCCAGTTGGCCACACGCATCTGCCACGTCAAGCTCCCTAAGATATCGACCTACAATCCAAACTCAACTGGGCTACCTAGACTCAAATTTGGATTTTTTTTTTAATTACACAACTTTAAGAGTGTGTATATTTATTTAAAATTAATAAAATTTATTAATTATAATAAAATAAAATAATTATATTTTTAGAGTTTAAATAAAAAATACAAATATTATAGATTATAATTATTTAAAAATTTTGTGTGAAAGAGAATAAATTAGATATGAGAGTAAAGGAGGGAAAAAAAAATAATGTTTTTATTGATAAAAGATTTTTTTTAAAAATTATATAGATTTACGTTATGCAATTAAAATAGTTTCCAACTTCAAAATTTTAACAATAACAATTGAGATACACTTATTCACGTGATTTAAAAATTGAAATATACATAATAAATGTAGTAATAAAAGACCGACTGTATCCTTCCAAATTTTATAAGAGATACTAGTAATAGTTACATATATATATATGTGTGTGTGTGTGTGTGTGCAAATATATTTATAAATTAAAAAATTATTGTATATTAAATAATAAAAATAAAATTATTTAAATTAAAAAGCACAAAAATATTTAAAATAATAAAATTAAGAAATATTAAAAGAATTCAAAAGAGTGAAAATTTGAGAGGAAAACACAAATTAAAAGAGTAAGTCAAAAGAAAAAGGAAAACAGAAAATAAAAAAATTAAAATTATGTGTTCTCACACTGTGTAAAAACATTAAAAATAAATCAATGAAGAAAGATTAATGAAATTTTAAAAATGAGAAATTTTGAGAGAAAACATAAATATTAAATATAAGTTAAATGAAAAGCAGAAAAGAACATAAGAATAGCTGTCAAAATTTACTTTGAAAAAAAAAAAACTTTTATTAACATAGCAATATAGTGTTGATATATAATAATAACATTCATTGTTAATTAAGGGGTGTGTCAATGTATTTTCAACATGCTTGTTAATTTTTGTATTAATAAAACGTATTTCATAGCATTAATTCGCAATCAATCCCGCATAAAGGTGACCCCATATGAACGACATGTTGCTTATTATAATAGGAATGGATTGCCCGCAGAGCTGCGTTAAGTTTGTTTGCATTTATCCTACGTAGGTGTCAATGTTCAAACCAAGAGTCAAGAACTTCAGAGACAACGATCATGTGAAGAAACAGTCGCTCGGACAGAGAGAGAGGAGGGAATAATTAGCATGAGAAAGGAAAGAAAGAAAAAGGGGAAAGGGCAGAGAAAAAGGGGGCAGCCAGGAAGATGGGGACGCGTCGTGCTGATAAATCAACCTTGCTGGATAGACAGACGACAATAAATTAATGCATTAAATAAAACTGGCAACTACGAATGCATGCCAGAGGGAGATAACCAACAAACAGGTGAATTTATGTCAGCTTACATTAATAATCTCTATACTCGTTTCGACGTCATTTATTTATTTTTCAATATAAATAAACGAAAGGCTGTAAATTGGACTCAGCACAACCCAGAGCTGCCATGATTGCCATCCCCGGCTTACTGCCAACTCCCTACGCCTCTTTAACTTTTTTATATTTTTTTGGTAGTGTATATCTCTGTCGTTGCTCGTTGGCCCCGGAAAAATGGTCCCTCTCTCCGCACAACGCACTAGTCCTCTCCTCCGGAGAAAATTGAAAGATAACCAAATTTTTGCTCAACATTCCCACCCTTATTAACTTCATTTTTGTTGCTTCCTCCTTACATTTTCTATTGGTTCCTTCAATTCATTGTCGTTTCTTGTTTATAAAATCTTCGAACTGTGTGGCGTAGTTGAAGTGGTGATGTGAAACATGGTGAAGTGTAGGCGGCAAGGATTCCTTTTCCTGTTTATCTTCTTGCTTACTGTCGTTATCCCTGTGAAGTTCATAAAGGGGCACGACAATGCAGGTGGGATGAAATTTAAGTTGATTCACAGGCACGACCTGGAAAGAAAATGGCGCAATGTTGCGCGGCCCATGAGTCCATTCCATCGCCTGAGGCAATTGCTTCACAGCGACACCGCTCGCCTGAGGGAAATTTCGCAGAAAGTGAGGAAAAAGAATGGCGGTGTCAGTGCAATAAGAAGACGAGTCCAGGAGAGCTATGCCTATCATCCAGCCTGCACAAATGGCAGCAGAAGCTACGGTCTTAGTGTGTCTGGTGAAATGCCAATGAGTTCGGGTGCTGAGTATGGGACTGGGCAGTACTTTGTGCATTTCCGGGTGGGATCACCTTCACAGCAATTTATATTGATTGCAGATACCGGGAGTGATTTGACTTGGCTGAACTGCAAATACAGGTGCCGTGGTGTGAGATGCAGGAGGAATTCCAACAAAAGGCGGGTTTTTCGTGCTGACCATTCCTCTTCTTTCAAGACCCTGCCCTGTTCTTCAAGCATGTGCAAGAATGATCTCGGCGCTCTCTTCTCCCTGGCTCGCTGTCCTTCTCCCACGGACCCATGTGTCTATGACTACAGGTACCTATTTGCGTTTTGCTTCCAATTTATGTTAGTGTTACCTGTACATGTTCTTCATTGGTTCTGAAGCAAAGTTGCGTCGCAAAGATATATTCAAACAGATTAGGTCGTGGGGTCTAGATACTGAGAGTTACGCAAGTTTCCAACTCCAAATCTTTCATGGAAGTGAGCACGTGATGACAAGAACAGAGGAGATTAGATTTAGTATGCAACCATTAACAACCTGAACTAGGTTACAATATGCAGAATGTTTTAAGTTAATTATGGCTTTAAAGGATTTGTGTGGCAACGACAGGGCTGGCCCGAGTTCGGAGATGAATAGCGAATGTCTGAATGATGCATTTGCATTCATACAAAGTACGCAGCGCCCCCATTTTCTGTCACATTCAAGCATTGCTTGTCCCTCCAAGTTTGGATAAAAGTAATCAACTTAAGTTAGGTCAATGAATACATGGTAATCCATAGTTGATCTTCCCCTACACAAAAATTTTGAAATAAATAAATGAAGAAAACAACTCGATTTTTCCCGTGTAAAGTTCTTTTTTTTCCTTGTTTCGGCATTATTTTCTTCATTCCAATTACGGGATCTGCCTATTCATTCATTCGAGTTTACTAAATTATTAAGGCAGGAGAATTTACCTTTGAAGGTTTTAATAAAGCTTTCCCTTCAGAGTAGCAAAATTGAAAGGGTGGAGCTTACAATTTAATGTCCAACACTATAAATGCTTGAGTAGTACAATTTAGCACGAGAAGGCCTGCATTCTTGCTGGTGAGGTCATTACTGCTTTACCTACATCCCACATAGCAGTAATGGTAGTTATTGCTTAGTAGATTGGATCACACGACTTCCATCTCTGCACCGGCACAAGGCCTTGTTTGGTTGATTTGGTACGCCTTCCACTTTAAGAGCACGGAATAGGTATGATGCGACAACTATTTCCAAACCAAAGACGGGGGGAGGGCCACGTTTTACAGGGTTAATGAATAGCTTTGCCCCTGGTAAAGAGGACTTAAGCTACCCAACTCTTCTCTTTGGTTGCTGATTTTCTTTGTGTATGGTACTGAGACCATTGCTTCCAGGGCCTTAGATCCAGAACTAATGGCCAGTAGAGATGATTTATATTTTGAAGGGTTGCAATACTTGAACCTCCATTTCCTCACCTAATTCCATTATAATTTTAACACATCGTTGCCTCAGATAGGTGATCTATATGACATTGGTCTTAAAATAGATGTTTTCTTCGTGACTATCTACACTTATTGCTTGCCACCAGGTTCACCTATCCTAGCATCCGCTCTTTCTTGCTGTTATGATCTCACATGGATATATCTGCGAATTGGATGAATGAATCTTAAAAAAGTATCTGACTCATATTTCTTAATGAGCAATGGCTGTAATTAGGTATTCAGATGGATCAGCTGCAGTAGGCTTGTTTGCAAATGAGACGGTCACTTTTAGCCTCGTGAATGGAAGGAAGACAAGACTCCACAATGTGTTGGTTGGCTGCAGCGAGTCTGCCCGTGGCCAAACTTTCCAGACTGCTGATGGTGTAATGGGCTTAGCATACAGCAATTACTCATTTGCAGTGAAAGCTGCAGAGAGGTTTGGGGGCAAGTTCTCATATTGTTTGGTCAACCATTTAAGCCCAAGGAACGTATCCAGTTATCTTGTTTTTGGTTCGCACAAAGAAGTGGATTTAACCTTCAACAGAATGCATTACACAGAGCTAGTCCTGGGAGTGGTCTCTTCATTTTATGCAGTAAAACTCAAAGGCATCTCCATTGGCGGCTCAATGTTGGATATTCCAACTGAAACATGGGATGTTAATGGTCTAGGGGGAGTGATCCTTGATTCAGGATCTAGCCTCACATCCTTGGCTCAACCGGCATATCGGCCCATCATGGCTGCTCTGAAGCTGTCTTTGCTGAATTTCAGGAACTTAAATTTGGATACTGGACTGCTTGAATACTGCTTTAATTCCACAGGATTCGATGAATCTGTCGTGCCAAGATTGGTGTTCCACTTTGCAGATGGAGCAAGATTTGTACCACCGGTTAAGAGCTACGTGATCGATGCTGCTGCTGGAGTGAAATGCCTGGGATTTGTGCCTGCTAGTTGGCCCGGTGCCTCTGTAATTGGAAACATCATGCAACAAAATCACTTCTGGGAATTTGACCTCGTCAACAGTAGATTGGGCTTTGCCATATCCTCCTGCACCTAAAAGACCTGACCCCTTTCATCATCTGGAAAGGCATCTGTAATTTACATTCTCCTCTTCAATTTATATACAGAAAAACTCTCTTTTGGCCCTTAACAAAGTAGAGATTGGTATATAAAAGGATGACCATCTCAAACCATTCATAACTCGGCTGGTCAAAAGATTGTGACTGTAATGAATTTCAGAATAATTTCTATATCCTGTGAAATGTGTGGTTCATGCTCATCAAGCGTGACCACCCTACACAATTTCAAAAAAACCAGCAGCAGAGTTAGAAAGTTCAATGCCGTCAAGCAGTAATACAAATGGAGGACAATCAATGGTATTAATAACCACAACATACATAGTTGCAACTATTATTGACAACAAAAAAGACAATGTATTGTTTCATGATTTTCTTGAAAGTTGATTTGGATATGTTCTGAAATATATAACCACAGTTCTTCCTCAGCCACTATTCACATGAATGTGTTGAAGGGCAGCCTCTGCTCCGTATTGTGTTGCTGTCATGACTTCAAGAGCAATATGTAGACTTTATTCAAAATGTTCATGGTTAATTCCGATTGAATCTTTATTTATATCACTAGAAATATATACGTGCTTTGCACGAAGAGTAGCTTTGTTTAGGAGCAAATTTTATTAGTAAAAAAGTGAACACAAAAGTTTAGGAATACAATAAAATTAGGAGAGAAAAGAGACAAAAGTGTTATTTTAATGAATATTATGTTTAGAAGGAAGCATTTAGAGAGGTTCAAATTTGCATCCAAACATATATAGCCTATCTATTTGAAGTAAATATTATATTCATTAATTATATACTATTATTATTTATTGACTATTATATAGAATTAAAATTCTATTGCAACAAATATGAGATTTATTGCTATAATTTTGAACCTAGTAAATTAAAGTACCCTTTAGAGTCTCTTTGCATATTTTTTTAGGAAAAATAGGCGATTAATTAATTCAAAATATATTATACCTTTTTAGTCATAAAACTAACTTACTTTCTTGTATTCATTTTAATAGTTGTGGCCTTCTAATTTCTTTAATAATTTTTAATAGTGTAGTTATTAAATATGGAGATTTTATTGTAATTATCAAATGACAAACAACATTGACGTCTTATCTCAAAAATATTAATTAGTTAAATAAGAAATTGTAATTTTAATTCAAATCAAAATACTTTTAGTAATAAATTAAGTTTTGATGGTATCTTTTAACTAAGTAAAAATAACTAATAAAAAAAGTTATATAAATTTTAATTTAATAAATAACTTTTGATTAACAACAAGATTTATTTAATTACATATATTTGTTTTTAAGCTATTTAGTGAACTCAAAAAGATATATATAAAATGTAATATAAAGAGTAATTTATCCAAATAGATGAGAAAAACAAATTCGCACCTATTATCAAAATAATCATAATTATTTATAAAGAAGAGAATTGAAATTATTTCTATAATTTATTTATTTTTAATTTCCAAACATATTGGAAATTTCAAAATTCACATTTCAAAATAATGACCAATTTTAAAGATTTTAATTAAAATTAATTTATATCTATCTAGTTATCTTTCATTCATTAAGTTTTATATTACACTGTTGTATATGTGTGAATGCCACTCTATTTTCATTTACACAACTTCCATTATGTCCTTTGGATTCCACATCCGTGGTGCATATCATTAGAAAATCTGATATTCACTATTTTAGTTACATAAAGTAAATCAAAATTATCTTTTTTTACTTAGTATGTCGAGCTTTTAATCTAAATATATGCATTCTATACATTATGCATTCTGCATCTTTAAAACATAAAATGAATGGTTCATACAACTAAAATAATTTTACTTTATCTAACGGGGTTCTATAATAATATTATTCATATTAATTTTCAATTGTTATAACTTTTATATAGATCATAATTTTACATTACACACACACACACACAATATTTTTTTTTTGATTTTTATCTCATCCATTCACCTAGAATTTTAATAATACCTCATTTGTAAGATATTTAGTCCCAAACAATTGAAATGTTACTTGAAGGATTTATTTTATGATACATAAGTTGTATTTTAATTAGTTTATAATGTCATCACACACACACACACACACACACATTTTATTACAATATATATGTATGTATGTATTAGTTAACCTCTATTGACGATTTTAAACAAAATTTGAATTCTTAATTTTTTTAAAAAAATTATTTAATTTTTCAATTATATTAACACAACTTGTCATCTAATTGTTAAATATCAATATTTATAAAAGTAAAGTATAAAATGTTGTATAAATCAAGAAATCATATATTTAGTATTTTAAACAAAAATATTGTATAATGATTGATCATATAAATTGTTCTTTACTTATTTAATTGGCAATTATATTTTAATAAGTTGATATTTAATTGTTAAATATCATGATTCATATAACTCAATGTTTAAGATATTGTATACACCAATAAATCATATATTCAAATATTTCAATAAAATATTATACAATGATTAATTCATGTTAGTAAAATTACCTCCAATTCATATTAAATTTTAGTAAAATTACTTTGAATTCATATTAAATAGAAAAGGTTTCATAAACAAATAAATCATGTTTTTCCTATGTTTGCTTGATTCAATTTATGATGACTTGAATTTTTAATGCATTTTCTCAACAATTTCAATTGTATTATTTTTTGTTAACTTTGTAATAACAATTCTAATTTGTGATTGATTCCATAAATCAACAAAATATGACATGAAATATTTTACCCAAAAAATTATTGATAATATAATTTTCATCTTAAATTTGAGGACAATTACCTTTTCATTTTGTAAAACACAAAATGTTAAAAATTATTTTATATGAATGCATGTTTTGAAATTTTATGGAAAATTTTCACTTCAGAAAATCCATAATATTTTATCAGTAAGGTTTTGATGTTAATTATGCAATATGTATTTGATAAACTTTATTTTTTAATTGGTTTGCAATTATAATGTAGTTTATGTTTTCTAAACTGGTATGCGTGCCTATGCGCTTATCAACACATGTTGTTGTTCAACATATATTTTCTACTTTTAAGTTTTATTTTGTTTTTATAATATTAGTCTTAATGTACTATATTTTTATCTTTTATAATGTGTTTATAGATTATATTTGTAATATGTTAAAATTAATCACAAAATATTACATTGAATTAGTATCCTTTTTTAACATGTCATTGTTCTCTCTTACACTACACTTACATTTTATATTGTTAAAAAAAATTTATTTCATGTTCCCATTGATCTATTGATAATTTTTTATTGAATAATATATTTTATCTTTACAACCTAAAGGTTTATGTTAACAATGTTATATTGCAAATAAATAAATTTGGAAATAAAATAATATTATATACAAAATTCCACATTTTTTGTGGTATAGATATTCAAAAATTCGCTCATTTTAATTTTTTTATAACATATTAATATTTTATAAAATTAGTGATATTATATATAATATATATCATATTTTCATTTTATCTGAACTTTTAACTCATTATTGTAACTTCGTCTATATGTATTGCTGTTTGTTTTATTGTTTGCCATATTATTGAACTAATATTTATATTTATAAATTTTAATTTAATTCATTCATTTTTCTATCTATCCTACAATGAATTTATTTGTAGCTTCAGATATATAGTCCTGAAGTTATAGTTCAATTATCTATATTTATCATGCATCTTTTTTATATTTTATAAATAATTTATAATTATAATAAATAATATGATTAACTTAGTTTATTAATTTTTCTAATTTCCTTGATATTACTTAATTTATAGATAACCATACAAGTATTTTAAATAAGTATTATTTATATATAGTAACTATGTGATAATTCTTTGAATATTATTTTTTTATTCCATAGTAAATTATTTTTTAAACAATACCATATAAAACGAAGAGTATGAAAAATAATGTTACAATAATGGGATAAAATTTTAAATAAGTAAATTATAGATAAAATAAAACATTTCAACTTATTTAATTAGAATTTGTTAAAATAAATTTAACAAATATATTTATCAATTAACATAGCTTTATAATATATGGCAGACTGCTCAATATTCTTAACTCAAATTAGTTGCTTGAGATTTTTTCTTTTTCTTTCTATTTTTAATCGTTTGCTCCCTTTATGGAAGTGTTTAAGGTTTAGTGTAGTCCAAATTCAGGATAGTAGAGATTGCACCGATTAAATACATTCAATTTAATTTTTGATTTTGAAAATATTACAAGTATCACTACAGTATTTCAAAGATTAAAATGTAACCATAAATAGCATATATGAACTGTTTATTATATTAATTTATGAAACTGTTATATTTTTTACTTTATACATGTGTAGATTATCTATGAAAAATATTATATTATTTATATGCATCATGGCAATATATAATTTATAAATAAATTACATTAGAATTTGATGAAAGTAGCTTTAGGATTAATATATACATGAATGTTTATTATTTTTTATCTGTAAATTTTCAACTAATTTATTTATTTTCTATTTATTATGCAATTTAATTATGAAGTGAATGCTTTCTAACAATTTCATTACTATTTCAAAAATACAATTATACAATTCTAATTATTTATTATAAATTTAAGATATAAATGGTTTATACAGTTTAGAATTCCTATATTTTTTAATTTTAATTAATTTATAAATAATTTAAAATTTTATTATTTTCCTAGTATCAAAAGAGTTCTATTTTACACAATTTAGATAACTACATAAGTGGTTTATATATATTAGAATTTTTTTAATCTTCTTCTACTAAAAGATATATATTTTAAATATAATCTTATTTTTACCTAAATAACTTTATTCATTATAAAAAACTATAAGTATTTTCTATAATTCGCAAAAACATTCACATTTGTTTTATATAGTATAGATTATCAGTTATTGCAAGAGGACCCATGGCTATCTCCAATGAAGAAGAACGAACTGGGGCAGTTCAAGGTTCTTCTGGTAGCTCAATTAATAGAAAAAGAAGAGAAAAAATAGTTCAACAACTTAATTATTTTAAGAAAGAAAACAGATTAAGTGAAATAAGATGGATAATCCCTTATTTCTGTGATATGAGACGCATACTGGTAACGTTTGATTAAGAGTGGTTTGTTCCTTTTGCAAAAACGTCGTCACAATCAATGCAAAATCATCGTACATTGGATTTTGTGGTCCATTCGATAAATCCCAGCAGTTGGGTTTTATAATTTTCAAATTGTTTTCAAACAAATTAAAAATGCTATTTAGTGAAGTATTATAATTTTTACTAATTTTTTATTTTCATATAACAAATAATAGATGAAGAAAGTAAATTTGTTCATTCAAAAAAGATTTAAAATCAATTTTTATTAACGAAATTTAAAATTAAACCCTATTCTGAGTATGTTTAAATTTATTTATCTTAAGCAATTTAAATTTTTCTATATTTTATTTATTTATTTATTTCAAATAATATAAGAAAAGGCTTATTAGTAGAGTATTGTATTTTCTAACAGTTTTGTATTCTCATATAAAATATGACAGATAAATAAATCAAATATGTACACACACAAAAAAAAGATGTAGAATCCATTTTTATTAATAAAAATAAAAAATAAAAATGCCATGATGATACTTAATTTTATGTAAGCTTTTCAAATACTTTTATATTATTTATTTATTTATATGAATTTTAAATTTTAATGATTTTTCATTTATTTGAACTTTTTATTATGAAATATAAAATTCATATAGCAATCTGTATACCATTCGGGGTGGGATAGAATAGAGTCATAGACCGGATTCTACAACCTTTCCAGTCCCTAGCAATTAGTAACTTGACATTCAATTCAATTCTTATAAGGCTGAATCATCAATCAATTTGGCACACCAATATTTGATACGAAGAAATAATCAGTCCATCAGTCTCAAGCAGAAGTTCTTCAGAAAGTTTTTTTGATTTAGCGAAATTCTTCAGAAAGTTGTGTCCTCTTTGGTACTTGAGAAGGATTTTGTTTACTTTAAATTAATTTATAATTTTGATTATTAAATAGACCATAAGTTTCCACCTTAAGGAATTTGTTAGATGAAATGGCAAATCGACGTCGTGTAGCTGTTCTCAGATGTTGCTCAAAATACGTGTTGGAAAATGGAAATAGGGCAGCAGTGACGTCTGAACGTCATGAGGGCGTGTCCCCCACGTTTTCCCCGGCCAAAACCCCCCATACGAATACTTGGAATTGAGATCATCATTTGCATTTTCTGGCACAATTCTAGCAACTTGGTTGCCAATTGCGGAATTGTTTTTGCCTGACTGAAAAATATGATGAGGTAGTTTCTTGTAAGTGCCGTTTTGCTCAATTTTCACCTCGCAGCTGCCCTAGTTGCAGCCTCCGTCACCCAAGGCTAAGGCAACGGTGCTGCCTGCTGCCGCTCTTATTATCACAAAACATGCCCCAATCTCGAATCAATTATCCATCGAAAAGCGAACGCTTGGGTGAAGAGAGATTACGTCTTGGCTGCCGGCATCATCCGCCTGCACTTCCACCACCGTGCCCTTAGGGTAAAATATCTTTTGTCCCACAAGAATTAAGCATTATCTTGAAACCCTAGCTAGCATATTTAAACCAAGGGTGCGATGCTTCGGTTCTGCTAAATCGTCGAGGACAGCCAAAGTCAGCAGAACTCTCAGGGGCTTCACAATGATCGACGAAAATCAAGGCGGAGGTCGAGAAACAGTGCCCGACGACTGTCTCCTGCGCCGACATCCTAACTGCTGCTGCCCCAGACGCCACTCTTCTCGTTGGGGGGGCCCCTTCTGGGAAGTGCCGTTCGGGAGAAGAGACGGGCGAATGTCCCTCACCGAAGAAGCGAACAGCGTTACTCAGGGCCACGAGAACGTCACGTCCTTGCGCAATTTCTCTCACAAACTTGGGCTCACTTTCGTGGATCTGGTCGTCCTTTCGGGTTCGCACACCGTCCGCAGAAGCTCCTGCCACGCCATCAAGCAAAGGCTCCATAACTTCAATGGAACCGGCAAACCTGATCCCTCCATGAACATCAACTACTTGAAATCCCTGAAGAAACAGCGCAGGTCGGACACGAACTTCGTTAATCTAGATGTGACGACTCCCAGGACTTTCGACGAGGCTTATTACAAGAGCATGTAATATGGGCTTGTACGGAATGCTCCTTTGTGTTCAAGGTGGCATGCATATGGGCTTTATTTTCATTCTAGCACATGAAATAAAGGTCTTAATTTTATTTTCTCTGTTAAGGTCGCCGTATGTAATTCGAAAACCGAATAGGTTTGTTTGGGTTATTACATCACCAACGCATTAACTTAAAAAGCCGTTTTCTGGCGCGGAATATGTTTATATTTATATGTTCATTCATATTTTTATTTATATGTTATTCAGATACTTCGAAAATGTTATCAAAATAGCTTATAGAAATAAAATCCACTTAATCTCTAATTCTAAGAAATACTAACGATCACATACTTGTTGTGTTTATAACTTTTATAAATCATAATATTGTATTCATTATAATAAAAATAAAATTAATTTGAAATTGACAGTATATGAGAAAATTAAAAAAAAAAAAAGATGAACAGAAAATTGCATCATATATGAATTGTTCAGAAAAATAAAATTCTATTAAAAAGAAATCAAATCAAATCAAATCTTTAACCTCTAGTATTCAATATAGGAACTCAAATCGACATGCTAGTGTAATATTAGAGAAAAATTTTGAATATAAATTTGAATCTCTAATTTTGTGTTAAATATTATGTTTGACTGTATAAAGTTCAATGGATTGTATAAAATTTAAAAGTTATGTACCAAACATAGCCATAAGAATGCGGGTGAATCTTACCATATTCTAGGAAATATATCATTTAATATTCTACAAATATTTGGACAAAATTTAAACTTAATTTGTTATGTTTATCCCAACCTCAAAGATTTAAATGGAACCTGTCCTTCTCACAAAAAATAATAATCCCAAATACAAAAACCCAAATTTTAACTAATATTCAATATCTTTTTCCACTACACAAGGTAATAGCTACATATAGATAATAAGATGAAACGTTAAAATATAGTTTAAAAAATTCAAGGAATTGACTTGGTTCAAATATTTCATCTCTTTTTATCCCATTAAATTACATATATCCTTAAGCCTACTTAAAATAAAATTTATTATCCTCTGACTCCCTGTTTTACTACTTTTTCAAATTTTACACCTAAAACACAAAATCTAGATCCAAATAAAAGTTTGAACCGAAGAAAATGTGTCCGTATAAAATTGGATAGAGTTTGGGGTGGCCTCAAAGGAATGGAGTCGGTAGCACGTAGACGACACCTAACCAAAAATCACTTCATATTTCAATCGCCCAATCAAGAAAGTTCAATGAGATGCCGACAGGTTGCATGACGGTATCCATTCACTCTCGTTTATTTTGACTGTTTAATTTAGACCTGTGTTTGCAGTGTCGGCCAGCTGTTGGTGAAGGCTTTCCCCATCATTTCTCTATATCCATATAATCTTTCTACATCTTGAATAAATGAGGGGAGCGTTTTTCCCACCTTTCCCATACCGCACTTTCTCTCTCTCATCATACTAAAAGCGGACTGATTGGGGTAAGGGTCCCCGACTTTTTGTGCCTCGCGAAACACTTGCAACACCCGAGATAAATCGGGGGAAACAATGGCGAAAAAGGCCGTGCTGATCGGATGCAACTACCCCGGGACGAAGGCGGAGCTGAGGGGATGCATCAACGATGTTCGACGTATGTACGCTTCCCTGGTGGAGCGTTTCGGCTTCTCCGAGGAGGATGTCACGGTGCTCATAGACACGGATGATTCCTTTACCCAGCCCACCGGCCGGAACATCCGCGCCGCGCTGGCCGATCTGGTGAATTCCGCCCAGCCCGGAGATTTTCTGTTCGTGCACTACAGCGGGCACGGAACCCGCCTTCCGGCGGAGAGTGGCGAGGATGATGACACCGGATACGATGAGTGCATTGTCCCCTGCGATATGAACCTCATCACTGGTCAGCCCTCTTGCCTCTTCCTATCATATCTAACGATGATGAATTGATGATTATCGTTCTCTGTTGCTGCGAGTACAAGTGTTAGTGACTTGAGGGGTGGAGGGCCTTTTGATTTTATGTTTTATTTGAATCTCTGCTATGAGGATCTGAACTTTGGAGGGAGGGCATTAAAGTCAAGAAATGGTCGATTAGGTGTAAGATCGAAGGTACAGTTACTTTAACTAGGCATACAATAATCAGACGTTGCTACAGATTTGTTCTGAGAATGCCTCACTTTTATCCTTTTCCTGAAAAAATCGGGCTTTAAATATATCTATCGATCTGGTGTCTTTCCTTTAATTGCCAGCACGATCGAGAACCCTTGAAATGTCTGAACTTGTTTATTATTTTATAGCGTTCAATAGAAAATGATGGCTTGAATTAGAATGGTTGTCGTTTGATGCTTTAGTTTGTGTGGGCAGATGATGATTTCAGAGATTTGGTTGATAAAGTGCCAGAGGGATGCCAGATAACCATTGTGTCAGATTCTTGTCACAGTGGAGGTCTGATTGATGAGGCCAAGGAGCAGATTGGCGAGAGCACAAAACAAAACAGGGAAGAAGACGATAGTTTTGGCTTTGGATTCAAGAACTTCCTGCGCAGAAGCGTTGAAGACGCGATTGAATCGCGCGGCATTCATATACCCTCTGAATTGGGATTTGGACACCACCATAGGCAGCACCGCCAGGAAGTCGAAGGAGAAGAAACAGCAGAGGGATATCAGGGGCAAGCCTATGTCAAGAGCAAATCCTTGCCGCTCTCAACTCTCGTTGAGTTGCTCAAGCAAAAAACTGGCAAGGATGATATCGATGTGGGAAAGCTGAGGCCAACTCTATTTGACGTGTTTGGGGACGATGCCAGCCCCAAGGTTAAGAAATTCATGAATGTTATCTTCAACAAGCTGAAGGACCATCACCAAGGGGAGGGCGAGGGTGGTGGGTTTTTGGGAATGGTGGGAAGCTTGGCTCAGCAGTTTCTGCAACACAAGCTCGAAGAGAACGACGAAGGGTATGCAAAGCCTGCACTGGAAACCCACGTGGGAAGCAAACAGGAAGCCTATGCTGGGGCAGCCAAGAGGGGACTTCCTGATAGTGGCATTCTCGTCAGTGGCTGCCAGACCGACCAGACGTCCGCTGATGCTACGCCCTCCGGCGATTCCAGCCAAGCTTATGGGGCTCTGAGCAATGCCATTCAGACTATCATTGCAGAATCACATGGCCCGATCAGTAACCAGGAGCTGGTGCTCGAGGCCAGGAAGCTATTGAAGAAACAGGGCTTCACCCAGCGCCCTGGACTCTACTGCAGTGATGATCACGTAGATGTTCCTTTCATTTGCTAATAAATTTGGCATGATGGTTATTTGGTTGCCGGTATGAATTACCCAGTGTCGGGATTGCTTTAATAAGAAGTTTGCTTGGTACTCTTCGTTGTGTTTGTGTTGTTTCTGTCGTACCCTGATCTTTGCTTGATCACTTGAATGTACGATAAATATATAAGCATTGTCCCATAGCAATCAGCTTTGTAATTTAAGTGAGATGAGGAGCAAAAGGATTTTGTATTTGGATTAAAACTTCTCCCAATTCCAGAGGAATTGTGACTTACAACCTTCTAATGTTCCCTATAACAATATAGGATATACAAAAATAACAAGCGTTTCCTAAGAAATGGGGCCATAAATAATCGGACATGAACATTGCCGGTAACCATGTTGACATCATCTGGAAGAAACGCCCAAATTGGACATCACCCTGAGCTCACGGCTGGCTTTGACAATGCAAATCATGCGTGTTGTCATTTTGCAGCACCTTAGGCAGCACAAAGCAAAGACAGTTGATGGAAGACCCTTCTCAAGAAATATGGCAAAAAAGGCCCTTCGATTTTGGATGGTCTCACTCGTCATCAATGTCCTGAACCCAGGCTAGATCTGCCAGAACACCAATCTCATAGTAATTATCCAACATGTGAAAGTATAGGTTAGCAATAATTGATCAATTCATGTTAGAAGGAACCAGACAAATAAATACAAGCTAAATGAAGCCCTTAGTCATGTCATGTGATACTAGAAGTGAGGGTGATAACGTATCTTCTATATCAGTTTTTCTAATATACAAAGTGCCATTAGTTTGAAATAGAAGCAGTATCTGAATGGAGGGGCACACGCAGCTTTTGCTGGAAAAAGAGTCCAATACGTTTTAATAATACAAGACAATGCAAATGCAAAAAGCAGCACATTTAGCGACAAGGAAAAAAATTGTAAATTACAATATCATTAAGAGCATACAAATATTATGCTAAGTGCTATTAGCTTCAGGGAAGCTATTTTCTGAAACAAAGCTTCTTGTATTTCAAAGAGTTTGGCTCCACTCCTCGAGTAAAAGCCTGTCTACAATATGGGCTTTTTAAAAGGAAAATGTCTGTTAAAATTCACTTATTTTTATGGAAGAAGTGCAGCAAAAGTACTCGTGGGCTGCAAATATCCACGTCTCTATAATGTACCTTCCACAGTAGAATATGCTTTCACCCTACAATTGTAAAAAAAGAGAATAAGCAAGAGATCAAGCAAGTAAACCTTGAAGCACAGATTCAACCGCTGCATTTGGTATGAGCAGTCCAACAATTCGTTGATTGTCTGATGTGGTCTCTATACGCACTACCCGGATCCTTTTATGGCTTTGGCGAGCCTATAAGAAATCCCAGTTTCTCTCTTAATTAAGGAAAAATTGTTAAAAGATTCAATGTTACAAAGCAGCAGGCAACTGAGAAAAGCAAACTTATGTTCTCGGCATCAGGCAGAAATGCATGTGCTTCAGTAGGTTTAGGCTTTTACACAAACTACAGCTTTTAGAAATCCATTTTCTAGACAGTAAGACAACACAGCACTCAGAACAAAGATATGTTCAAAAATGAAGATAAATTTATAAACAATAAAATCCATATGAGAACAGAGATAAATTGAAGTTCATGATACAATACTAGTAATAGAGGACGGCCCCAAGACTAGCACAATCAATAACTATATAGATGACAGTTTTGTAAATAAACTAGCTTTATTGGCTACATTAACCCATGAATGAACCATAAGAGGTTTACTTGAGGGTGTTGGAAGGCAAACAATAATCACCACAAGGACAGGAGGGTTGACTTCAAGGGCTTACTAATAAAAAGATAACATACTGGACCATTCCAAGTACAATTGACAATAAAAGACAAGTCTACTATTATAGCTATCTCCATACATGGTTACCCAGAGCACCTCTCATAATACACTTCAAATCATATTCAAACGAAAACTCAGCAAAGTATTAACGTCTCTTCTCTGTGAATCAACTGTTGTTTACTGCACTGTTATAGATAATACAATATATGTCGTCATTTCAAGGATGGGAGGAGAACTCTACTTGGGCTTAATCTTCAATTATTTCGATCATTCACCACTTGCTACCATCCAATAATCACAAACGAATGCTTCATGAAAAATCAAACTGCAGGAGCAAATTGGTTGACTCACCTGTTTGGAAAGTGCCTTTTCAATGGTTCCCCAAACAGGAAGAATGAGGCCACCTAAAACATTTACTTCCTGTAACCTTCTGCCTGTCGTGCAGAAGTTTCCCAGCTTACAGTTCGGACCATGCATGCACTACAGGTGAACAGGTGAAACCTCAAATAAGATATGTGGTGATATAAGTTGCATGATACAACCAGCAAAACAGAGACCACAAAGCCATATCTAGATGCTGCTTTGTTTCTGAAATTAGCTTTAACACCTTTGAATTCACTCTGAAAACTCATTAGACCATCTGAAAATCTGAGTATCCAGCAAATCTATCCTTTGAAAATCAAATTCTAAGAACTAAATTTAATTATGATACAGTTTATGTCCACAAATACAGCCGGATGGGAAATATTACTTGGACATGTGGGGTAGGTTTAACAATATTAATAAATTAATAGTGATACCGAGTGTGTACAAAATTATATAAATAATAAATTATGTCATTTATAAAAAAGAGATAAATAAATAAACTTGAAAAAAGTGAAAAACAGAATAAATCAGAAATGAGGTAGTAGAGTAAAAAGAAAATACGTAATGAATTAAGCTTATTTTAGTAGACATTGTGCAACCGAAGTTTCTTATAGTCTATTACTCGCTTCAATTTTGTAAATTTGAAATCAAGCTATAATTTGAGTTAAGCAATAAAATTGAGTTTAGAAAAATTGTTTAAATTCAAGTTTGAACTCAATTTGACTATAAAATATTAACAAGTCCAATCGAGCTCAAGTCGAGTAGCTTGTCCTATTCACAAATCTAAACTTAGTACAACTATATCTCAGCTATTCTTTAATTATTTACTAGTGTGATAATTATTTGACAGATTCAGTGATTATTTTCAATAATATATTTACCTGCTTGAATGAAACCTCATATTCATCTTCCCAGCCACTATGAGCCCTCTCTAAAGTTGACAGTTTTCTGTATTTGTCTTTCAATTCTGCCAGAGGCATCTCCCTGGAGTTTGAAAGTGATATCAAAAGCTTCTCACAGAAACTGGTATAGAAAGCAATATATGAAATCCCTGATTGAAACTTTCAGGCACCTGATAGACTCCCCAATGGCTGGGCGGAATACTTTGTACATTCCAGAAGCAGAACTGTAACAAGATCAGGAAAGTCAATAATAGATAAGTTGTATCAAGATACAAAACTGTACATGCAATTTTTATATATTTATACAACCACATACAGATTCCTTTTACACATCAGGCACCATACAAAACAGAAACAAAATAAAAGTGTCAAACTACTTGTTAACATGAAAATACTCTTATGTGTGTTTTGGGCTACTCAAAACTAACAGTTATTATCTACTACCAAATGACCACATATAAGACCTAAAGACACCATTGAAATAATAATGCTAGAAAATCACCATGAATTTAGATGCAGCATCGCTTGTAGAAATATTACTTTCTACAGTCCGACATGTACTGGGAAAAATAAGCATCATCCACATGCCACATCTGTTCAAATGACAATTCTACCAATAAAATTTAAATGTATTTAAATTACCAAAGGGCTAGAACCAATATGACGCATCAAACAAGGACACGGGAGGGCCAGCCTAAAAGGTAAGTGTATTTTGCAGTGAATGCACATAAATAAACCAAGAACCATCACACATAAACAATGGCCCAACTTTCATCAAGTACCCATAGTCATAATCATAAATCAAACATGATAAGAACTAATATACATACTCTTCAAGTGCTAAAATATAATGCCGCTTGCCCATCCACTCTCTTTTTGATTCATAGAATCCGTTGTTACTCGACACAGACTCATCCTTTTGCTTTTCCTCAAGCAATGTGGAAGCAGACTACACAAAATGAAATATCTAGCATATTTAGTGATTAAGATGGAATGAATAGCAAGAACCTTATTACTGTAGAGAGAACTACCTCCCACGTCATCCCTCGGTCCAATGTAAAAGTGAACAACACTGTTGACGCCCCAGACATACTGTCAACATGAACAGTCTGCCAAATGTGGATATTAATAATTGCCTACAGTGTCCAGAGCCACAAAATCACAAAGTAGAATTGTAACCTTTGGTGTTCCCTGCAGCTCAATAGTGTTGGCTCTCATATCAACAATACCAGAGTCTAAATGCCCTTCAACACGTGCACTCTGAATAAGAAGGTCAAGGATGCCAACAAATAACTCAAACAGCCTGCAATACAATTAGCATCTAGTGTTACCGATGAATGTGGAACAAGCAACATTAGAACTTGATTATTACACCTACAAACCTATTCTGAATATCAGGTGGGAGCCCTAAAAGTCGGTTAAGGAAACGCCCGACATCATGCATGTCAGAATCGACTATACGACCAGAAATCTTTCCAGATTCCTTCCCATTACCTAAAAGATAAGCAGTGAGCAAGAAATATATCAGCAAACCTAACTGGAATTTCTTTAGGACCAGTGCATACATGGATAGCATTTCATTGAATATACAAAAACATATTTTAAATTTTGGCAATAAGCATCATATAATAAAGATGGCACGATGGATAAAAGTAGCACCTAAGTAGCTACCTTCTACACTTTGCACCTATATAAAGATGATGAAATGATGCAGAGGAGCAAAACCCAAATTGAGATGATGAAAAAAAGTTTAATAATAAATACAAGAAGATAGCTAAATTATTACCAAGAACTGAATCTCTAATTATTCCCACAGACACAAGTGCAGCTTTCCCCTTCAGAATAAGGTCTTGTACAGTGTCAGGTCTATCGGAAGAACACCCCGGTGGAATAATGGGTAAAGGTTCCTAATAATTCAAAAAGTTCCACAATAAGCACTTTATATATTAGCACAAGTCAAATTTTCATTCTAAAACGAGAATCTCATAGAAAAGCACCTGCTCCATGAGTCCCTTATACAGCATCGTCAAGGCCTTCTTCCCATAAGCACTATCATAATTATAAGCACTGAGAGATGGCCCGGCCCTGCAATACATGGTGCTTTAAGCGTACATTGTGGAAAAATGTGATAAAATTATTAAGGTCTCATTCAAAATGCTTTCGCAAGATTAAAAGTTACCTACGGTCTCCTTGTGTTAGTGCTCCAAGAGATTCAAGTCTCTTGGCAACAATTGAAGCAAACCGACATTCACCACCAAGATTTGTGAAAAGCAGCCTGTGAATAATTCAGTTTACATGGTTGTCACAAGATATATGCATGCTGGCATAAAAGTACTGCAATTTGCTTGTTATAGATGCCCGAAATGCTATATCTGATCAATTTCAGATCACAAATCTCTGGGCTGTTCTATACTAACCAATCAATAGCAAGCCAAATAATTTTATCATTCCACTAGCTTACCTCCAAAATAGTGACCAACTGTAATAGTACTAATTTTTTTAAGCAAGAATCATAAGTTCTTTTTTTCTGGAGGAAAAACTTATAATCCTAAAATTTCTTACTTAGTCAAGAAGAAACTTGTAATGGTTTTTCCATAAAATTTAGTACGAAATTTACATCACAGATTTCATTTTTCCCACAGCTAAATCTCAGACATCAGAAGTCACCTTTTCTTCATCTCAAAACTCATAATGATTCTATTGCATAATCTCTTTTAGTTGAGAATTTCTAACATTACCACCCTAATCTCATCTAAAAACTTAAACAAGCATTTTTTTTCTCTTGATTTGCATTGGTAAGATTGAGTTGTCAAACTTAACAACCACAGCATAAAAGGTTCTTTGTGAAAAAAAAAAACAGCAGAACGTAGAGCACAGTAATGTGAGAACTTGATTATTCGACAGCAAATTTTAGAAGCTCACTATAGCACAGTACTATCCTTTATATATACAGAAAAAAGAAGATAAATACAAGTAGGCATATTTGTCCGTATGTATGAGCATCAGTGTGCATGGTGGTTGCACATATTGCAATAACAAATGGCCATAAAGGTCTTCAATTATGTCATAGTCAGGAACTTGTAATCACCTATATTCCGGTGCTGAAGCTTGATTTGATCGATGAGTTCTTCCAAACTGTTGTATTGCTCGGTCTGCACTCCAGGGTAGTTCTAAAGTTAGGTGAACCCGTCTTTTCTGTTGAGAGAACAATTGAATCAAATTCAAGTGCATAAAAGCCATGAAATACACTGAATAGATCATGAATTAGTACCAACTTAACAAATTAGAATATAAATAAGATCACCTGATTGACTGCTCTTTTATCTGCTTGCAAAGAGACACCAGCTGATCCAGCCTCAGAAATGATGGCTACAAGTTTTTCACCATCCATGAACAGCTGCTTTTCATGCATGTTGACCATTTCCATGGTCACATCCTTCCTAAAGCATACAGCCAATGAATTAGAAGCAACAAAGGCAACTAAAAATGAGGAAATTAATACGTGTCCAAACTCACGTGTTTCGTGCCTGATAAGTGACACCTTTTCCTCCAGAAGTCCTGACAAGCATGCCTCGCCTCCCTGTTATTTCTGATACTTTATCAGGGCCTCCTAGCTGCATCATCACAGAGTCGATAGAAGAAGATGCCCAGAATATAGTCATAAAATTGCTGCTTGCAGAGTACTAATCATTATACCTGATCAATAATATCATCTAACGGATTGTTGGGAAGATCCAATGAGCGTATTATTTCTACAATTTTCAATTTACGTTCCACGGCTCCTTCATATCTAATCAGGTTTCAAAGCTAACCAATTAGCTAATGAGATGCAATAGAGAGAACGTATAAGTTGAATAAAATATAATCTGCATGTTGAGCCGAAAGCAAAGAAAGAACAACAAAGCAATCATTTTTTCATACAAATTATACCTCTTCAGCAGTTCTTCATAATAGGCTTGTCTAGCTCGAAGAAATTCCTCTGTCTTTTCCTTGCATGAGTGACAAGACCAATCCCCAGACAATATTTCTTCAATTGGAGGAACCAGACATGCAGGGTGAACTAGCTGGCTGCAGCAGGAACACTGTAGCAACTTCTTCCTTTCCTACATATATGAGCATGATGTCAAACATAAAACATGTAGAGGAATAAATATGAAAATAAAGGAGAGAAAAGAATAATGTAGATTTTCCATGTTTTACCCGAGAAAAAGCAGAAGGAACAGAAAAATACCTCTTCTGAATTGCAAATGTTGCAGATCTGAAATTCATCATCAGATTCAGTTTCAGGTTCAGTGTCAGCTGCATTTGACAAGGCAATTAACCATGAAAAGAAACTATTAGAGTGATAATCCAAGAGCAACCATAAAAGAATGTTGCACATTCACAGGAACAATGTTAACATGTAAAAATCCGTTTTGAACCAACTGGAAGGCTAATATAAGCCTGTATAATCCCTATTCCCAGATACAAGGAGTTATGGATTTATAGCAAATTTATTTAACAGCAAACAGGTTGTTTTCATTAGTGAACAATTCTTTCATTAAAATCATCATATTTCAGTGCTGAGAATATCAAATGTATCAAAAATTTGAAGATCGTTTAGGTCAAAGACTTGTAAGATTCCCAGTACAAAATTAAAAGAAAGCTGTATGCTGTATGGCTTTGTTTATTATCCATTTTTAAGGCCTACTAAGTTCAAAATCACATATACAAAAAACAACTCCCAAACGTAACAGTTCAAAAATGTTTTTTTCCTCTTACACACACAAGTATTCAAAATTCAATTATTTAGTCAATTTACAATCAAATAACCAATACAGATACAGACACTCACTTATATATATTCTAAAAACTAATCAAATACCTTGTATATTGTCACATCATCCAACCATTATATAATATTATACATAAAGGTACACTGAGACAAAAGAAACTCAACACACACCAAAATTTTTTTTATTATTCATAAACAAATACACTGAAAATAAACACACTACCATTTTCAGCCCTCAACAATGCAAACCTGACATTGCCTATATGTCATAAGCAGAAAGAAAATAGTGAATAAGGAAGCTTTGTTCTAAAAGGATAGATGAGCAAACAACAAATATTAAATGATATCTACTGTAGCCGTCAATTGCATTTTGCACAGCTTAAATGTGAAAATTGTGTGAGCACGAGTGGAAGCAACATTAATGCTGGGGTCTGTATTTATTGAAAAAGGTTTTCACAGGAAATTTCTTAATTACTTTCAGATTGCCACTCGCTTTCTTCTTCACTTTCAGCATCCCATTTGGCAACTTTCCTTGATCTCCCCGCAAATGAGACATTGGGTGCAGCAGAATGCCTCTTTCTCTGAAGCTCTTTTACACTTTCCTCTAAGCACAAAAAGACAAAGTTAATACTTCGGGCAGCAGAAAAAGGATTTTGCAAAAAGTTTCACCTAATAAAATATAGATACCAGGGAGTGGTTCAGGCTTATCAGGAAGAGGATAATTTTCCTCAACAAATTTCAACAATAACTCCCGAGGCCCAGAGATAAAATCATCCAGTTCCAAACCCTAGATCAACAAAAATGAAATGTTTAATAAGTCAATCATAGAGTATTATATGAACTCAAGAAGCAACAAAGAAAATTCAAATGGTATGGACGAAACAATTATACTCTTCAAACATGAATAAACACGAAATATATCAGGTGACATTTTGCCAATGATAGCCACACACACTCAGAGGAGGTGGAAGTAGAAACTAACGTATTTTGTCACAGCTTCCTCAGTTCGTGCCTCTCCAGTACTCTGTAGGCCTATGACCACACACTTATTCTCCAATAATGCTTGTTCAGAAAGCTTAACCACTGCAGGCACTTTAGCCGACATGCACATGTATCTAAAGAAGCGCTAAATATTGCATAAAAGACCAAGAATATAATGAAAGGTGAGAAAGGGTAAAGCAGGCTAAGAAAGTCTCAAGCTACTATTTTTAACTAATGAACCTGATGGTTTGCCCAGTAAATTCTCCACAGTTGACTTGAATTAGGCTTCTCATTGGCAAGAAATGTACTAGCTGATAGCAATTCCACTCTTAACTCAGCCCAGAATTCTGCAGCCTTTTCATACATATCCTGAGAACAGCAAAATGTATGAAACATTATTTAAAAAAGGGCAAAGAATACTTAACTCATTTTCTTGTTCCTATTATATGTCCATTAGATACACAAATGATACACAAGACTAAAGAATAATTCAAGATAACTCTTAAGCTGCACATGCAAAAGGATGTTAAAGCACTGCACTTTCCATTATTCTACAATCCACCATAAATTTCCAAAGTTCATGATGTTTCAGCATCAACTACTAATTTACTACCACATCTATTTTATTTTCACTATAATTTGGGTTTAGGAACTAACAAGTAACGTAAGTATGCTTACTTAGTTCTCTTTTCATGTATAATTTCTTATTACTGTAGTAAAATTATAAAACATAAGTTTACTTTAAAAAGAAAACATTTCCCTCATAAAACATGTCAAGGTCAAGAACTGACACTGACAAAGAACATCTCACACTTACCATAAAAGACTACAAAGGAGCCACGGTCCAAAGTGTGCAATTAATATAAGGAATATATAAGAGCCTATAACATGAACTTCATAGTATAACTCCAGATGTTACAACTAGTTAATGCTATCAGTAAAAGTAGAAACAATGATAGAGGCACTGTACATCTTATAAAATATAAAAAATGGGATTATACATTAATTATTTACGAAATCCTCATCAAAAGCAAGAACTAAAAAAATAATTGCACCATACCATCATTTTCTCTTCCAGTGGAACTTCAACAACTTCAAATTCTACACCTTTGTAGCTCAGCGTGCGACAAACATACATCCCCCTAAAAGATGAATGCTGTTTCAATTTATAATCTGATAATTTACACATTTTATGCCCCAGATATATAAGTCAAAACCTTGCTTTCATATCCATGGCAACAAGTTCCAGAGCTCCAACACCCCCTTTCTCCATTGCGCCTACAAAAAATGACAATCTCATGTTACCATTTCATGAAAAATATCATGAAGACAAGAAACAAGCCAAATGAATTTGAAATTACATCTGTCCATGTAAAAACTAAATATCAAAGCTGTAAAGCACATAATATATTCATGAACACCTAAAGGTATGCTCCATCAGATGCCTTGAGGGGCCAAACAAGTATTTTGTGTGACCATAAGAAATGAATGAATAGATCCACATGGAATAACAAAGAGAACCAATTTGGAAAAATCCATCAAGCACGTTTCTCAGTGAACAATGTTACAGATTGTTGTGCAATGTCCCTTATGTAGCATGTCCCTTCTTTCACTAACTCAATCCATCATTAAACAACTCTTTCACCTCTACTGTAAGTCAATATAGTTGACATTGGTATCTTTCTTCCCTGATAAAATTGGTGTGGAGAAGTAGAATATCTGAAAAGAAATTTGACCATTCTAATCTGAAGAAAAAGTTTGGGGCAACACAAGTAGGGCATTGATGAGTAGCAAAATGAGTTACAAGGAAAACTACATAATTATGATGAAAGAAAATTTATACATAGAATTCCATTAGAACAGAAACATCACTTATACATTAGATGGATCAGTGGATGCATCAAATGAAAATTGCACCTAAAAACTCGCGGAAATCAGCAAAAGATGTTCCAGCTCCCCAAAGACCAAGACGAACCATATACCCCATATTTCGTGGTTCAGAAGCACCAGTTGCTGAGCAGTAAATGACGCGAGCTTGAGGAAGCCTGGCCTACATTATAGGAATTCAAAACCAAAAGAAAATTTCCCTCAAGTCATTTAAAACCATATGCCACACAACTACTATAGCTAGATTATAGCGAATGCAAATTAGACACAGGAGAAAATTGTTCCATGAGAATGTACCAGAGAGGTATATGCAGCAGCAGCAACTGCCACTGAGAACACATCAATTGCTAGTAGCTAAGGGATTAGTGAAACACAAACAGCCTCAACTTACAACTTACAACGGATGCACAACACAGAAAAGCAAACAAACAGTAGCAAGAACCAAAAACTTATAGCAGTGAGAACCCAAGAAATTTAGAATGCCGTATAGGACAGAACCGCTGCTCTACTCCAACTTCTTACCAACACAACAATACCTAACCAAGTAACTCACTCATTTCAAGTTAAAAAATGTCTAAAGACAATTCTAATTTCATATATTGATGAAATAAGGTAAATTGTTGCAATCATCACTCTTAGCCAAACTTCAGAAGGTCCTAGAGTGAGATTAATATGACAAAAACACAAGTTGACGAAAAAAGTGAATGCGGAAAATTTCGATTGCTGTTCAACTTGACAGTTCAAGAAAGATACGTTCTCCGCATCACATAGCAAAATTAGTTACCGGTCACATAAACACCTCAAGATGATATAGTAAAATATTAGACACCTAGAAGGGAATCTTGTTCCATCGATTTCTAAGCAATACGATTCTCACCAAGCCAGTTCAAGCTCTCCATCACAACTGACCTTCACCCAGATCTTATGCATAGATCAATTTTTTTAAGTTTTAACAGCCTAACAATAGGTCTAATTACCAATCAAAAGACAACAAAGAATGGCTATTGCATCTCCGTACACATGGAGACTCCTTTTTCTACTACATCCCCTTTATATTGGCTGAATATAAATTGCAATTTTCAAAAAAATTAGTACTTGGGGCACTGAATGTTTACTAAAACTTCTTGTGGAAATTAAGATGATCCAGGATTGCTACAATATTGTGATAGGCCAGATCTAATATTAAAACTCCTCATCCAGCTTCTTTTTATGTGCAGCCTTGCTGCATTAATATAAAAAAATGTTGTGCAATGTTCAAAAATGCTGGAAGGTAAAATTGAACCTAGTCAATTCATAAATGTTCGTTCTTCTAGATAAAGTCCAAAAAAAGATCTTCCACCATAGTCGGTATATCCATCCATGAAGCCTGTATTATCAAGACTATTCATGCAGGAAACACAGAGATCGTAAAGAAGATAGAGTGGGGGGGGGGGGTTACATCTTGGAATAGAAGAGAGACAAGTACATCAAAGCCACGCCTAAATAATAGTAAGTTAAAAACATTAGAAAGCAAAAGGAGACCACCTGAATATCAAGAACAGCTTCGCCTGTCTTTGTTGGCTGCCCTCCAGCTTCAGGGACCAGATTTTTTGCTTTATGGCACTAAAATAAGCAATTAAATAGGTATTCTAAGTACCCCGTACAAGAATAGAGCACCAATTATCAGACATCATGTTAAAGGCTAGCTGATATATGTCAAAAAATTATGTTTACTTCACTAGACAAACTACCTCATCAAATACAATAAGTCCATCAAATTGTCCGCACCATTGCACAAGTTGATGCAAACGAGAACGGCCTTTCTCAGAAGATGCAATAAGGCTGCTGTATGTCAAGAAAACGACTCCTTCCTTAACGCCAACCGACTTTGAATCAAGCTTAGAGTAGGGAAGCTTGTTTAGAGCATGCACTACGATGGGAAATCAAGGCATATTCAACAAAACTATCATAAATGCACAAAATTCCAATAATTTGAAGTAACAAGTATTGTAGTACAACCAATTGTCAGCTTGCAATTTACAATTGAAAATAATAGATGACATCAGGAGAGATACACCATTAACACAATAAAATAAACAAAAATCATGAAGAACAATAGGTTGTCAGAGATCAGATGATTGCACCATATTCAGCACTTCTTCTGCTATCTGAAAATGAGATAGTTTGTTTTAGCGAATAGGTGAAAAAGAAATATGGAGAAGAGTAAAGTATTTTTATTGCATTTGCAGTCAGTCTTGAGTAGCAGATTTATTTCTTGTTCCAATCCAAAGTTCTTCACAAGGTGTCATCCTCGTATATGAAACAACTTGCCACACAAGGTACTGACTAATCTCAAAAGCCTTGTCAGCTATTGCCATCTATATAGCAAAAACTGCTCAGAGCATATGATAAAAGCAAAAATGGATAGGGCCATATAGAATTCTACATAAAATCTTAATTTGATTTTCAAACATAATTCAAATTCAAATTCAATATGCAATATTGCATTTAAAATAAAATGGCCTTCTCTACACTCCAAATACAACGAACAAGTCCCAATAAAGAAAAGAACAAATATAGAAACTCAAATTCCAATAGTGTATGAATAACACTCATTACTTATAAACAGAACCTACCTTCTATACAGGCTGCTCCAACATCATCCAGGTCCCTTCTAGAATCAAATTTCAAGTCCGAACCAACCGAAATCCACCTGCACAAGATCATCAACCTCAACTAAGTAATGCCTCAAAACTAAAACAATCAACAGGACAAATAAGACAGATAACCATGCAATGAAAATTCATAAGATCAGAGCATCTCACACAACACTTACAATGTTTTTCTTCTTCCATGATGCCAGTTCTCCCATATTAACCCAGCTATTGTCCTTCCTTTACCTACGCCAGCACCATCTCCAAGAAAGAACCCAGCTCTGGCACCATTTGGGAGGTGTTGAAGATGCCTCTGTCATGTGAAAACAACCCTATAATAAAGGATGTTGAAATCTGCAACGTTTATGGCATCTCAAATTTTCAAACCAACCTGACAAGCATAGACCAATGTTTCAATCTGCAAGCATGACAATGCGCTTGAACTTTCTAGATCATCCTTAATTTTGAGATTGTAAGTAGGTTCGGGAGGTTGTACAGCAGATAAGGATGATGTCTCCACAATGGGATCCGGATGTGGTGGACCAATTGACAGTTTTGGAGGTCGCTGCATAAGAAAATTGTAAACTTCTACGAGAAAAACAGACCACGTATTTGTTGAAGTACACAAGATCAAAAGAATGGCATAAGAAATCATACGTAATCCATAAAAGTTTCTCCAGCTAAGCCGCCTTCATCTTCTTCTCGCTCGACTTCAATGGCCACCTGATGTATAAGGGAAGATGTTAATACTAGTTATTATCCTCACAACAAAGAGGGATCGTGAGGAAGACATTTTAAATAAGCATAAAGTGAAACTAACATAAAATTCAAAATTTGCAGACAATTGTAGAAACCAAGAAATTTGGATAAAATTCTTCCTAGACCTCACTAAGAGCTTCCCGGGAATAACTCGGGCATCAGCAAAGGAACAGACCAACTTATCAAAAGCATAGCTAATAGGGGACATTATTGTTCAGCTGCATTAGACAGTGGGGCAGGTCCTTGTTAATGCTATCCTACAATTTAAAACAGTAAATTAGGGTTGGTGCAGTAAAAGGTGCTTTCTCATGCAAAAAGAGAAAGTAAGAGCATTAACTCCTCATCTTTGGATGTAGTAGTAATGATCATACAGCTTAAAAGGGCTGCATCAATACATTATTAAAATAGGCAAGCAAGAAAACCTTCAAGGATACTGTATCACTAAGAGGCAAAATAGCACATAAGGGCAGAATAAAAAGGGAGAATCAGTGTGGAGAAACTTGATGGGGACATCAAGGCAGATGGTTTAAATATTTGCATTTCATTCACCATAATTGACAAACATTCACTTAGATTTTGACGGAATGTGTTGTTCAACCTAGTACTTGTATGGGATAGGTGAACATAATTGCAAACTCAATGACCATGTGCATGGTTGCATGCAAATAAAGAAATTATCAACCGTTTGCAGTTACATTTGATAATTTATAGAGACCTTGGCTTAATCAAATAATGCTTCAAATATTTTCCTTTTAGTTCACTGCGTCATCCAATTTCTGTTCTCTCCCCTACTTGTGCAATTTTAACTTCCCATTCCCATGAGGAATGGCGTTCAATAAAGCCTTTTAAAGGCCAGAAACAAGTAACTATTTCATTTACTCTGGCACAAAGGATGTTAAACATTCGAAGGCCTAAATATAATCAAAGTTACTCTTCTACATCCCATACTTGGCTGGGAGCCTTCTAGCTCCATGGTTCAAAATATTTGTAGCATAAATCCCCTTGCTCATCCCAGATATTTAAAATTGGCAGCGGACCACTCACATTCCAACTCTCAGTCTATACGTTTTCTAGCGACAAACAACTTCAAGTTAAAAAATAAAAGTATAGCATGAAATGAGAGAGAATTGTAACAGGATAAAACCTCGTTGACTTCTTCCGGAGGCGGAGGGAGGCGGACCGAAGGCAAAACTTGCCCAATCTTAGAGAGATCGACGGCGAGGCTAATGAGGCACTGCGGACAATTAAAACGTGACAATCCATGAGGAACATTGAGTATGGCCTTGCAATTGGCGCAGGGAAGTTGGATCTTAGTTGGATCAATGCCATGGGCTGTGGCATGCCTCTGCTGTTGAGCGTGGGCCTGTGCCTGGTTAGACTGCATGAGTTCGGGCGGGAGCATCTGGGGCAACTGGCACGTAGGGCACACGAACTCGGTTAACCCAGGCAGCACCGTCAGCACCATCTTGCAACCCGCGCAGCGCACCTGGCACCCTCCGCCGGCCATGGCACCAGCTTGAGCGGGAGGCGGGAGCGGCGGCGGTGGCGGATGGGCAATCGGTGGAGGCGGCAACGACGGTTGCCCCATGTCGTCGCGGGGGAAATTCCGATGGGATATCCGGGAGCGGGAGAGGGGAGAATTGGAATGAAGTCTTGATTTTGAAACTGGTGTAGTGAATTAGGGGAAGGAAGGAGATGGGTTTGGTTTGATGTGGTTAATTTTTGGGAGCGGGGGAAGGGCGGCAAATGGGTTTGGCGGTCTGGGTCCGTCGGTCGGTCGGGCGGGCGGGGTGCGTGGATTTGCACGTTCCGAATCCGACGCGCAGGCTGATTGGTGTCTGTGTGCGAGCGTGCGAACGCTTATTTGTATGGTCATCCGGACGGAGTCGCCTCGCACCCTCCGCGCCTCCGCCTCAACCGTAGCCGCTCCGTGCGTCAATTAATTTCCTCACTTCCCTTTGATTTTTACTTTTCGTTTTAAGAATTTTGATGGGAAAGAAAAATGATCGGAAAAAGTAAAAAATTAAAGAAATTTAAATTTTTATATAGTATTTGAATGAAATTATTTTAATAAAAAAAATTAAGAGAAAAAAAATCGAATCAAACAAAAATTTAAAATTAATTTTTTTTGTAATTTAAAAAAATAATAAAGAAATAAATAAAAAATAAGACTATTGAAAGTTTTGGAGCAATTATATGATTTAAAATAATTTTCCTTCCATTTGATAAAGAAAATAAATTTGCCTTCCATAAACTATAATTTTCCTTTAATTTTTTTAAATATTTTTCTTTTTAATAAAATAATTAAAATTATTTTTATTCATATATTTTTTTCCCACCTTAATCCCAAAAACCAAACACAGTGTTAATCTTCTTGTACAAGTTACATTAATTAGTTGTAATGCTTTCACCTCTGTTGTGTTATAACAGTCTTCATAGATTAACTTATTCAACAGGATTTTAAAATATTTTTATATTTAATTGGGTTTGAATTTATATTTTAAAAAAAAGTTTCAAATTTGAACACTCAAAATTGAATTTAACTGAATCTAAATAATTATGAAGTACGAATTGCTATGCAAAATTAACCGTGCAACGTTCTTAATTTATTGAACCTATTTTAATGACAAAGTTTGGAATGATTAAGATATTTTTATTTTAATTATTGATATTTATTTTCTTTATTTCTTTGTTTTCTTTCAAGTCTTTTTTCCTCTAAATTCTTTCTCTTCAGCCCTCTTCTATTTTTCTCGTTGCTCTTTTCTTGTAAGCTCTTTTAAATTTTTATAACTTTTATAATTTGTCTTTGATATATAAAATAATTTTATTTTAATTATATCAATTTACAATATCATACAAAATATAGATAATTTTACATATGTGTGAAGTATGTCATACCCACCCATACATGTATGTGGCGAGGATGTTAAAAAATCAAACTATTTGATTCGAGATTTATTGGGTTTGAAAAATTTTTTAACTCAATTTTATTATTTAAATCAAACTTTAACTTTAGTTCAATCTTTACGGAGTTAAGTCCAATTCTAAAAATTATAGAACTAAAATTGTTATTCAAATTCCAACTTATTAGCATTCCTGCCAGGTGTGTCCATACGTGAATTTAAATTAGATTGGGGCACAGTGATGGAATTTATCTTCGAAGCACGGACTGTAGTTCAGTTTGATTGTCTCACATTGTGATGAATTCATCTTCTACATGGGGTGACTACAGTGCAATTTTTTTCCCCTGTTCCTGCAGATATCAAACCAAATAATTACATGCAGTTCTGGTCTGACAGAAAGTTCAAATTTGTGGTTTTGAAAAATAAAATCAAGTATGCATTTTGTCATAAATTTTATGCATACAACAAATTAACATATATTATGTGAAAAATTCTGACATACAACAAATGCAATAAGGTAGCATTGTCAGATTCACAAATTGATAATTGTCGTGCCTTCACAATCATTGAATGTGGCAGATGGATCTCCTCTTCAACTTGTTATTTTCCCTAACCCAAGGCGAAATTTTCTCCATTTCTTCGTGCTTCTATATGGAATATTTTGTGTGATTTAAGGGAAAGTGGTACCCCATGGTTTTTGGATCAGATGAATAATATTTTTAAAAAAAGATTTTCATGTACCAATAAATTTTTTAAAAATTAGTTTTTATTGTAATTTATTGCAATGAATACAATTTATAAGTTATAAATTTTTTGTGCACATTTTGTGTGCCATTATTGCTAGTACATTAATATTTTAGGTTACTGTTTGAGGTCACAAAAAGTTACAAAATTCTAATTTTAGGGACAAACAAACCTTTATTAATGAATTAATGGAACTTGTGAGTATAAAAAAAAGAACTTGTGAGTATAAAAAAATTATGTATTTTTACCAATCTTTCGGTATTTTTTAAAAAAGTTTATCTAATAATTTTAATAGCACCTTCAAAATATACTTATTCTTATTATTTTTAATTTAAGATAATAACATATCATTTGATAGAACTTGAGAAGTTTAAATTACATGTAAAAATTTTCTTTGTTCAAAGGTAAAAGTTATCATTTAAAATTTCCAAACTTTTAACTAAAAAATTAATAATAGACTATATTCTATGTAGTGTAAATATTTTATTTTATTTTATTTTTATGTAGAGAGTGATGCACTTTTGTGCGGCTTTTTTAATTCAAAACCATCACCGAGCCATTAAATGTAGTGCGATTTTGTTAAAAATTTAAAACCTAAAAAGATTTAAAACTATATTTATGTTTTAAAATCTTAAAAACGGTGCGATTTGAAGTTGGACATTTCGAGTATTTTTTTAATATTTTTATCACCTCTACTTTTAGATAATGATTATTAGTTAAATTTAGTCACTGTGTGTTTGAGAGAGGGGTTTTACTAAAATATAATATTTGTTATAAATTATGTTGAGATGGATAGTGTATTTGATTGTACGAGTTTGATGTTTAAAAATTTTTAATTTATTTGAATATATGTATAAAATATATAAAAATAGTTAAATCATGCAATAGTATATGAGGATTGTTATTAGTTTATAAAATACAAATATATACAAATGTGAGTATATGTATGTATATGTATGTGTATATATATGTGTACATATTTAATGGTAACAAGTGTAATAATTGAAAAATAAATAGTTAGTTATATATGCAAGAAATGAAAATTTTAAATTTAAATTTAGATAAAAATTAGTTGAGTAAATTGTTTAATCGGGTGATGTTCAAGGATGAGGTGAATGAGTGAAACTTATCTTCCAAAGATAGCCATTGTGGTAGTGATTAAATGGATACTTACGTGAATAGCACTGTTGTCTCATTTTGTTTGCCCTAAAAAAAGTCTCCAAATGTGATTTTAGGAAATTTTTTTCCAAAAGCATGTCTCTCCTTTTTCCTTCTAGCATCCCTGGGTGTTTGTCTAATCTAGACAATTTATCTCATATGAATATTTCATCTTCCTTATTTCTCTATTTACTCTGTCATTTATGACTTCTCTTCCACCAATCCTTTATCTAACAATCACAGTAGTGTCCTCGTAATCTTTGGAATTGTGCAGCAGCCCAAATGAGGGCATGGAACTCGTGTCAATGGAGATGTTATGTTGTCATCCACGATTGATGGTGGCGTATAGGAATTTCAATCCCTAGATCTGGGGGTGTGAAGGTTAATTGAGATATACCTAATTTAGGCATGAGAGTATATGGTAATGGTGGTTTTGAAACGACGAGGCATTGTAGATAAGTCCTGGGCTCCTATAGCTAAGTTGGTTACGCATTGTGGCTATGTGAATCTCATGTTGTTTGTGTGTTGAAATGGTCATCTGGCAATGGTTTCTTATTTAGTCTTGATTTCGGCGATTTTCTTAATTACACTTAAAGGATGTTGCACAATAATGATAGTTTTTGAGTTGTGGTTACCCTTACAACTCACTTGTCATAATAATAATAATAATAATGATTTTCATGACTTACATATCAAATTATCTACGTTAACAGTGAATATAATTACCTATCATATCAATATTATATCATATATTATGTTATTTACATATTAAATCATTCAACTATAACTATTTATCACATTAATCACATATACTCTTTACAAAACATATCATTACATGTTTTCTCCCTCACAAGTATCATTCAACCACATACAACTTGTTACTATTTATGTTTAAAAGCTGAACTGAACATCTTCAAATCTCATAAAACCATTTTTCAGGAGTGAAGGTGCAGCTTGTATTTCAATGTTCGAAGAAGATTGTTGTGCTAGTTTGTCTTCCCATATCTTTAAATAAATGGTAATAAAAAAATTTAAATTTGACGATCTTTGAACGCAGGAGGCGCGCACACACAAAAGAAATTTCTTCTTACTATTATTTGCACTTGCTTGTAAATGAAAACGAAATACAAATATATTAACTATAGAAAATGAGTTAGTTATGCTTTTAATATAATTTGCATTTTATAGTTAAATTGGCGGAAAATTTATCATGATTAAAGTAACACTAAAACAATACACCATAAAAATAAATATTGCAATCTTTCTTATTTTTTTATTATTTTAGAGGATTGAAATACGTCAGTGTGCATGAGTGATGTTATTTTTACTTCTGTTTTATGGCTTGAATATATGTTGCATGCAATTTTTATGGGTACGTTCTCAATAACATGTTCAACAATTATTCAACGCACCAATTGCAACATTTTACACCAAACCTTCAAAATAGTATCTTTTATAAACTTCAAATTACCATTTGGATATCTGCTGACACATTTCAATTAAATCTGAATTTACAATGATTTTATCAAATTAAATATTTTGCAATCATATGAAATGACTTGGATGATTTTGTTCGATAGTACACTCTAAAATAAAACATGCATGTACATTATATATAATTTATATCATAAAAGTACAATTTTTTTATATTTATATACAATGAATTATGTTCTAAATTTTATACAGTGTATAAGAATGGCTAATTGTTTTAAATGTTTAAAAAATTCTACCACTCTTTGTCATGGTGCAACAAAATGAATTAGTCTTGCATGCTAGCGCAAATTATATTGCGATAGATAGATTCTAGAATAATGATTAGCATGTCCAACAAAAATTTGACATGATGTGTGAGCCTAAAATCCACAAGTTTGCATTAACAATATGTTTGGTTCTAAAATTTTGGAGCAGAAAAAAGTAATAAAAAAAATACTTTTAATTGTTTAGTTGATAAGAAAACTATTAATGAAAAGAAAACTTGAGAGAATAGTTCAAATAAAAGATTTTTCTTACAAAATGGTAAGAAAAATAGAAAAAAATTAATTTACCCCTCTCTTCTTTTTTAAAACCTTCATTATTTCTATTTTCCTCATTTATCTTCATATTATTTCTCTTAAATAATCATAAAAAAATTATGGCTATGTTTGGGTGAGGGGTTTTCGTTGGGGATGGTATTTGGCAAAAGTTGTATTGGAATGATTAATATATTTGATTGGAAGATTTTGATATTTTAAAATTTTTGATTTATTTTTTTTAATAAATTTAAATGAAAATTTTGTTAAATATGTAGTATTTTTAGTAGTGTAAAGTTTGACAAATTGCGTGGAAATGAAACATGGGCTCCAAACACGGCCTATAAAATTTGAGTTTTTCTTTTTGATCTTTTCTATTTTTTTTAATTTCTAATTTTTTTATGAAAGTCATTCAATCAAATAGCATATGAAATTTTGAATCTTCAAATTTCTTTTATTTTTCTGTAATCATTTCTTTTTTCTCTTTAAAATCTTGAAACCAAGCACACTGCGAATAAAGCATGACTCTTGAGTTGCAATACATACATATATACATTCATACATATATGTGTGTGTCTATTTCTATTGCATGTGTGGGAGTGTATGTGTTTATTTTTGCACGTGTTGTGTTGGAAAAGAAAAAGGGAGAAAAAGAGAAAAATCAAAGGCAGAGGTAACTCAAGTTTAGGACTGAGTTATTTATTTTTTCATTTTTTTTGGATAGGCAAAAAGTGTAGATCAAAGGCTCTCCCTCTCTCTCTCTCCCCCTCTAATTTCTCTCCAATTTTTCTTTGTTTTAAAAAAATTAAGTAATTTTATTTTATTATTGAACTATTGATATTAAAACAATTTTATATTTTATTATAATTAATAAAATTATACAAATTTTCTTATAGGCAAACAAGGCTATGTTTGGAAGAGGAGTTTTAGTTTGATATGATATTTGATAGGAGTTGTATATAATAATGATTAGATGATATAATAATTTATAGGAAAAATTATTATGTTATAAGGTATAAATAAAAATAAATATGAATATATATATATATATATATGCATTGTTTTAACTGTGAATAAGAGAAAATTTAAAATATAATATAGGTAAAAATATTATTAAGTAGTATATATTTGACTGTGTAAGTTTGAGATATTATTTTGTAGATGAAAGTTGCGTTGGAAACATAACCTTTGTGCAAATTTTACCAGTCGTAATTGTGGGGATCCTAAAACGTGTGTTTTCAATTAACGACGAATATGCTGTGCCTTGCGTACATACTTCCCCAAATCGACGACAGAAACCTGAGAAGCAAGCCGAAACAGCCACCTTCAGGTCAAAACCATACTATGCTTTTTAAACGCATTTTTATTTCTACTGGTTCGAGAATAGATTCTCACATCGGCCCACAAGCCAAGAATCAGGCCTTTCAAGTCATGTCTTCCAAGCTATCATATTCTGTTTTTGCATTATTGCTAAATTAAAGCAACTAGACACAGAATCATTGGGAAAGGTAATAAATTTTGCAAAAGGGTACGCCCCAGATGCTTCCGGCAACTTCCTCGCTCTTGCAGTTTGCTACTTTGCTTAAAGTAAGAAATTATTGCAATTTCTTTTCTTGATTGATTGTTAGTAAGAGTTGGAGCGGTTCTGTGTATAAATACACTGTCGGAAAGCCAAAAATATGAGATGGGAAATCTGTTGTCTAGGCTTCTCAAGCAAAGCCGTAGTGGAAGAAACGCGGCTGGAAGGAGAGAGTCGAGCTCGATAACTCCTGGTCCGCAGAGATCGCTTTCATCTTCTGCGCACAGATATCACGATAATCGATTTCCTTCTACATCTGCTGCTGCTAATAATAGTGCGGTTAGTGCAGGCGGCCTGGCTTCCAGCAAGGCTGGCGTCGACAAGAAGAAGAAGTACGGGTTCATCCCTGATTATTTCACCTCCATCGACCAGGTTCTTGCCTCTCCCCTTTAGTTGTTCCAGGTCTCCAATTCATGGTTTTCCCTTTCGCCTACGCTCCTTGTTATTTATTTATTTTAATTGAAGTGCCTGCGTCTTGAGTACGTAGTTTCGTTGTGATTTGAAGTTAGTCTGGAGTTTCGTTGGGATTTGTAAGTGTAAAAATTGAGACTATGGTCTGCTAGAGGTGGTGCAATTCTCTGGAGATAAGGCATCACGCAGGTCCACAACTCATTGAGAATTTGTGTAGTCACAACATTTATGATTTTGATGGATGCTCTTCGTTTCACAAGTTCTTGTCGAACTCGAACGGGTGCCGGGATTTCGCCATGTGTAACTTAGCACACATGGCAAAATCTGGTTTTCCAATTAATTATTTTTTGTTTCGAAATAGAAAAATACATCACATGAAAAATAAAATAAAGCCAAATATAATAAAAACTACAAATAATTAGAACTAAAATAAAATATAAAAACAGTTAAAATATTTAGAATAATATAGTAACCATGTTTAAATTTTTAACCACACCAACAAAAAATTGATGTTAAATATTCTTATTGCATATAATCTTTTAATGTTATTCAGTAATTTTACATAAAAATTATTAAAAATTACTTTTTTTACATTATAGTGTGTTTAATCAAACCTGGAAACTGGTTTTGGTTACAGCTCCAAGAAAGGGCCATCCGGTACGCATTTGGTTTAATCAACGTTGACTTGAGACCCCACGTATTCCTTTGGTCACGTAATCAATCATGCCAACCATCATGATTGGTGGTTCCACGTTGCAACTTGCTGCTGAAGCAGGCACCCACAATAGCCAGTCCAATAATAAGAAGTGTATTTATTACATGGTCTTTAAATTATCTGTTCCCGTTTCTCATAGAGAAATAACATGGAAAGAGCAATTGCTATTTCTCCATTTTATCTTCAGGAAAAAGCAAGGGAAGTAATTAAAGAGAAACCTTGCCCAGCACCTTCTTGGGTTTTGGACACTAGCCGTGGTGCGGGAAGATAAATGGGTCCCATGAATATGAAGTTTTAAACTTTTTCTCAACGTGAATTTTGTTTTAATAAATCACCTAATTACGATATGTCAATTTAAGAATGATCAAGAAAACTCAAGCATTTTTATTGACCATTCTTTAAGACATTATTAGAATCTCTCTCTCTCTCTCTCTCTCTCTCTCTCTCTCTCTGTCAGAACATCTTTTCCTGGTTGAATAACTATATGCCCCCATTTGTACTGTGTCGCACGACACACGCATATGGTCACCGAAGTCTAAAAGAACAGCGATATCTTTGTTCTCTGAGTATACAATATCAAGTTTAAGTAGTTATGAAATAGGTATTGAAATGATGGAAAATGATAGAGAAACATGGCTGCATCCAAGCTGCCTATGTGTAACAGAGAACGCCGTGGTCGGCACCAACACCCCACGCAGCTGGTGGATGGGAAATTTTGCAGTTGACAAGTCCTGCCAACGTTCATTAATTGTAGTATTCTTCTGGACATGTCAACCGAAAACAAAGCCTCGACTGGGAGATTGAGGAATGCCCCAACAACATGAGGTTGTTGTGACGTACAATTGAGCACCGTGAGGTCCTCCTAATAGGATAGTATGCCTTGATAGCTAGGGTTCCTTGGCTATATAGGGATGGTCTGCATACGCCTGCAAAAGACATATTCCCTGACAATATCTAACGTGAAATTAGACAATCATTTATGGGCTATATCTGGTTCCTATTTGACTGGTTTTGATGGGATGTAAATAAGATGCTTTTTAAGTGAAAAAGATTCTGGACAGTTAATACAAAATTAAGAAGGATAACGTAATTTTTAAAGGTTAATATGCATAAAGTGCCGAGTATTTCTTTAAAAGGAAAATAGGGAACTAAACATAGTGATAGTTTTTCAACCTTTATCAATTAATGAATTTGGTTCAATATTTTATTGTATTATACTTCTGTCAAATTCCACCACTCATACTAGAAACCCATGGGTGTAAATAGCTAAGGCTGCATTTCCTATTCGTGGGAGTAGTAAAAACAAATCTGACGGTGAGAAATACCTCCTTTCTGATTTTTAGAATGATTAGAAGAATTAAAGCATGGTTTATTACAGAGATTTGTCTTAATTTATTGTATGTGGCTAGTACAAGAATATAAAATATAACACCAAAATTAACATAGTAGAAACCAAAATATTCTAAAGCTATATTAATTCATAAAACATGTAAAATATCAAATTAAATATTAGCAAATATTCTAAAAGTATTTTAAATTTTTTTAAAACATTGTCGAGTAGATTGGAATAGCCAGCCAGTATACCCTACAGTCAACAGGGTAGACAACACGAAAAATAGCTAGGTGGGCAACACCAATAACTATGGTTGCCCATGACAGGCAGAAGAGAACTGTCACATTATTGATAGGGTTGATGCCTCCGCGTTGTGGGGAAGGGATGCTGCCGGCGGCGGCCGCAAAGGATTGAAGAATGGTTTTGAGCATACTAATGTTCTTGGAAAAGAACTTGTTTTAATACTTGTAAAATGGGCACACAAGACTCTATGTGGAAAAAATTATTTGTAAATTATAAAATTATTGTGTTTTAAGTAATAGAAATAATATTATTTAAAATTTAAAATTTAAAAAATTAAAATAAAAAAAGATAGAAAGATAAACAGAAATTGAAAGTGAAAATAATTAGAAAGAAAATACAAATAAAGATAACTTAAAAGAAATTGGAGACATAAATTATATAAAACAATTAAAGAATTTAAAATAAAGGTAAATATGTGATTTTATACTGTATATCTAAAAAAAAAAGATAAGTATGTAATTTATATTATGTAACTAAAACCAACCCAAACCCCTAATAATATAACATAGATTTTGTTAGAATGATTGGGAGGATTGAAGCATGATTATTTACTAAAGAATGTTCCAAGTTATAGCATGTGAATACTAGAATAATGTAGAATATAACACCAAAGTTAGCACAAATATTTGTCTTAAGAAGTGGGAAACCAATATTCTAAACTTATATTAGATTAAAAAAATGCAAATATCAAATGGAATAATCAAAAAAATTCTAAAATATTCTCTTACATGGATTTATGGTCATGGTACCTCCATGGCTAGCTATTGCCACCATAGTTAAAATATATTAATATAGTTATTAACAATACATTGATTTACGAGAAACTGATTTGATATCGCTTCATTGCCAGAAGAAGTTTAGATCTGATATTTCTGCATTAGTTCTAGATTGTAGGCATTGTTTGTTATTCACTTGAAAAACAGGTCTACATTCTTGCTTGCAGCATGTCCCCTTAATATTATTTCACATGTATTTGTAGCAAGACCTAATTTTTTTTTTAATCTTTGATTGGATTTTGCAGGTGACAGTGGCCTTGAGAGAAGCTGGTCTAGAGTCATCGAATCTAATTATTGGAATTGATTTTACAAAAAGTAACGAATGGACAGGTTCGTGTCTAATAAATTGTTTGATCAGAGGCTGTAATATTTCTTGTGCAAAATGGACAGTGAAGTAGAAATATAGGACATATACGCTTGAGATGTTGATAATTATCACTTCATAAGATAACTTGCTGATTCTGGTTACACAACTTAAATGAATTTATTTATTTCTTTTTCTTAATAATTACCCTACAATGAAGTGTTTAGAGAAGCAAATTTGTCTTACAAACTTTATAAAATTTATCTCTATGGCCATTAATGGTAGATGGTCAAATTTTAATACCGAATTCCAATCTTCTTTATAAAAAGGTGGATGGATGCCATTGCGTATACGGCATTGCAAAATTCTTGTCATATTATCAATTATGCGCCTAATGGTCATGCATATCCTATGTTGTCATCCTGTGCTACATTGCATGGTTAAATTTGTGTCTTAGTTTTTAATTAAACAAAGTTGGATCAAAAGGGAACATCTTTGTTGTTCCCATGCTTTGTTTTGGCACAACAATTTTATATATATATATATATATATGTTCTTTTGTATGTATGTAATTTTGTATGTTGGACTTACAAAATAACTTAGAAAAATAATAAATTAGAGAAGATAAAAGTGAAGGGGAGAATACTAAAAAAATTTTATATTTTTCAACTCAATTAATACTTTATAAACTCATTTTTTTATAACTCTCTCTACTCTAGATTTCTTCTCCTTCTTGGATTACAAATAACTTGCAAAATTTCTCTATTTATACTATTCTTTATTAAGAATAGACGGTGTTGATTAAAGAAATCTAATGATTTAAATTAATCAACACTTAACCATTTTACATATTCTCACCTAACTCACAAATAATATGAATATGCACACACATATCGTATAAGTACATCATCAACTCTATATATTTAGATATTATTTCAATTTTCATACATAAACGTCCTAAATAAAACAATTTTCAATATAAAACTAATTTATTTTTAATAGAAATTCTAGAAAATTAAGCTTAATTTCTAACACGTCCTTTTAAGCTTGATTTTTTCATCTGAACTTGATGTCGCAACTTTTCAAAGACTCCTCTTTTTAAGAGTTTAGTAAAGATGTCAGCAACTTGCTCATCTGTTTTTACATACTTCACTTACAATGCATTCTTATATGAAGTGAAAGTGCATGTCAATGTGTTTACTTTGATCATGGACCATAGTATTCTTTCCTAAAGCGATCGCAGATTTGTTGTCGACATAAATTATTGTCTCATCCTTTCACACCAAGTTGAAGTTATTTAAGTAAGTTTTTTAATCACAACACATGACAAACACTTGTAGTTATTGCAATATACTCAATTTCACACGTTGAAAAAGTCACAATTGATTGTATCTTTGACACCAAAGTGAATGCCATATCTCTAAAATAAAATACAAATCCATTTGTACTTTATTTATCATCGAGATTGCCACCCCAATCACTGTCACTATATCCCTTCCACTTCATGTTTCCAGTTGTCGGATAGAGTACACCATATTTAATAGTTTCTTTGATATATCAAAGTATACTTTTGCAACTTGAAGGTGGTAATTTGTTGGAGTCTTCATGTAGTGACTAACAAAGCCAACTGCATAAAGGATATTAGACCTTATATATATTAAGTATCTTAAGCTTTTAATTAGACATTTAATAAGGTAGAATTTACTCGATCACAATCAACGTGTTTTGTTGATTTCATTCTGACTTCTGTTGAAGTGCTAATGGATTTGCAATCTTCTATTTTGAATTTTTTAAATATTTCTTTAGTATAATTCTTTTGAGAGATAAAGATGCCATCATTTTATTGTTTTACCTTAATTCAAAGGTAGTAAGCCATTAACCCAATGTTAGTCATCTCAAACTCTTTGGTCATTCCCTTTTTAAAATCATCAATTATTTTGGAGTTGCTACTTGTAAAAATTAAGTCATCGACATAAAGATAAATGATTAATATATCTCCATTCTTATTTATACTGATGTAGAGAGCATGCTCATAGGGGAACTTTTTGAATCTATTCTTTTGAAGGTATTGAGTAACGCAGCTGTTCTATGTCCTTGGTGCTTATTTCAAGCCATAGAATGCATTCTTGAATCTAAGAACTTTGTCTTCATGTCCTTGAATAACATAGTCTTTGGGCTATTCAATATATATCTCTTCTCTAAGGAATTCATTCAAAAAGGTAGAATTTACTTTGACTTGGTGAATCTTCCACTTCTTTTGAGTTGCCAACACAATCAAGAACATTTTAAGTTAGGCTGCTAGAGCAAATATTTCATCACAATCAATTCTAGCTCTTTGTTTGCATCCTTTGATTACAAGGCTCACCTTGTCTCTTTCTATTTTTATCTTACATTTTTTTTGATTTTGCAAATCCATTTCACATCAATAGGCTTATATTCTGCTGGCAAAGTGGTCAACTCCTATGTGTCATCTTTTTTTATAGCTTCAATTTCTTCATCCATACCCTTCTTTCACTCTTTACCTTTTGATGCTTCTTCATAATTGAGTGTTCAAAATTTTCAAAAGATAAAATAAGTTCTGATTTTGGCTAAGTTGATAGATTTCCTCTCAAATCCTTGTTTCTCATGGTCAAATAACATCTTTTTTATTTGATGATGTAGAATATCTTGAACTTAATTCTGATTGCAAACTTGATTGTAAACTTGATTGTGAAGTTGATGGAGATAAAGTTCTAGGCCACACTTTTTCTTATGTTTGATTTTTTTTCACCTTTATTGGATAAAATGTGAATTGCTCCTTAGCTTTTAAACTCCAATCCTAGGAACTCTTCTTGTCAATAACAACATCTTGACTAACTATGACTTTTTTTCCAATAGGATCATATACCTTGTACCTTTTGGAATGTTGATCATAGTTGATAAAAATGTACATTTTACTTTTTTCATAAATCTTCTTTCTTTGTTAGTTTGAGACATGGACATGAGCAATGCTTTCAATATCTTTAAATGAGATACACTTGATTTGTATCAACTCTATGGTTCTTGTGGTGTCTTGTTCTACATACTTCTTGATGGACACTAGTTCAATAAGTAGATAGCACAATTTATTATCTCTACCTAAAATTCTTTTGACAAATTTTTGCTCTTCAACATGCTTCAAGCTATATTAAAATAATTCTATTCTATTTTTTTTGCTACCCATTTTGTTGTGGTGAGTATGGGATGGTTACAGGTCGTCGAATTCTATTCTCAACACAAAATTTTATGAACTTTTTTGAAGTGAACTCTCCTCCATGATTAGATCTCATTAATTTGATTTTAAATTTACTTTGTTTTTCTACGAGGTTTTTGAACTTCTTGAATGCTAAAAGTGCTTTTGATTTCTACTCCAAAAAATAAACCCAAAATTTTCTAATATAATCATTAATAAATAATAAAAAATTCTTATTTTTCCCAAAAGATGCTGGCTCCATAAGTCTATAAATATCATCGTGGATCAATTCCAGTGATTGTTGGGCTCTTGACGTTGATTTTTTGGGAAAGTTTTCTCGATGTTGTTTTCTAGTAAGACAACCTTTATATAATTGATCAGATTAATTGATTGATGGAAGCCCACTCATCATTTTCTTTATGGATAACTTCTTTAAGCTTGTAAAGTTAAGATGCCTAACCTTCAGGTGCTATAGCTGTAACTCTTCTTCTAAGTAAGCTTTCAAGCATTTAGCCACGTCAGTGTTGATATTTATTAAGAACATTTGATTCTTAGTCATTAGCACATGAGCCAAGAGATTTCCTTTATCATCTTTTAAATAAAGATTCTGATTCCTCCAATAAATATCATATCCCTTTCCAACAATTGCCTCAAACTAAGAATGTTAGTTTTCAAATTTGTAAAATACATGTTCGATATAAATTGGTGGGCTTTGTTCTTAGTTTAATGAAAACTTTTCCTTTACCTCTAATAGGAGTCTTAAAAGATAATCAAAAGTAATGTTTCCTATAACAAATTCATCCATCTCAATAAACATGGGCTTATGATCGCACATGTGATTACTTGTACTAGTATCAAAGTTCTATGTGTGTATCGACTCTTCATTTTTGTCTTTTGTGTGCCAACAAGACTAAGTTTTCATCTTTATTTCTTTCTTCTACATAGACGGCTTGTCTTTTTTCTCATATCAACACTCATATGAATATTATCCGTACTTTTGACAGTTGTCGCATTTTACCTCATTTTTGTTTTACATTTGATTATAATCACTCATTCCTTGACCATGTGGTGGCTGAGATTTATTTAACTCAAAATTTTTGTTTTGATTTTAATAGCTTCCACTTCTTCCTTGACCTCGATCAAATCGACGACCTTGTGCTTGACCACGATCTTGGCCACCTTGATTCCGATAAGCATTGTCTTCCTTCTATTCCATGTCCATCTTCATTTGGAGGGCTTGCTCAATTAATTCTTTATTTCTTCTTTTGATTCTCTCTTTATGGACTTTCTGCTTGCCGGTAAGTTTATCAACAATCATGGTTTTAAGGTCATTAGATTTGTTAATTGCTACAACCACGTGATCAAATCTTAAATCAAGTGATCGAAGTATTTGCTCAATGACTTGATTATCAGGTATTTTTTTTACCAATTCTTTCAAGTTGATTTGCAACCATGATGACTTGAGAAATATATTCAAATACTTATTTAGAGGTTTTCATTTTCAAAGCCCTAAATTCTTTTCGAAGTGCTGGAAGTCAAACCTTCTTTATCTTGTTAATGTCTTTGAAAGCATTTTCAAGAATATTTCACGTCTTTTTAGAAGTGGTTGCTTGGGCAATTTTTTTTAAAAGTTGAATAATCTACATGAAGTTGGATAAGTGAAAGTGTCATTTGATCTTTCACTTTAAATGGCCTTTTTCCTTTAGTCTATTTCACAACCTTCTTCACATCCTCGCTTGTAGTAACTAAATCCTTTGGTATATGGAATTTTTTGCATCCCATACATCTTGTCGACCAAGAAACGTCTTCATTAGGATGCTCTATTTTTCATAATTTTCTTTTATGAGTTTTGGAATTGGAAGGACTTTACTAGTAGCGACCATCTTAACTAGACTTTGGTATCACTTTGTTGAGTGGTGGGCTTATAAAATAACTTAAAAAATAATAAATTAAAAGAGGAGAAAGTAGAGAGGAGAAATCTTAAGAATTTTTATATTTTTCAACTCAATTAATACTTTACAAACTCACTCTTATACAACTCTCTCTACTTTAGATTTTTTCTTCTTCTTGGATTACAAATAACTTGTAAGACTCCTCCTGTTTATACTATTATCTATCAAGGTGACAATTAAAAGAATTTAATGGTCCAAATTAATTATTCCCTATCTATTTCACGTGTCTCCATTTAACTCACTAACCATGTGAATATATATGGACACACATATAGTTTAAGTATATCACTAATTCTATGTATCTAAACTTTATTTCAATCTTCATACATACACATCCTATAAAAAATAATTTTCAATACAAAACTAATTAATTTTTAATAGAAATTATAAAAAAATAAGCTTAATTTCTAACATGTAAATCCATTGTAATCTTCACGTTATACTTGGACATTATAGGCTTGTTGCTAATGTATTGATTTTATATCCAAAGGCAAAGATTCATTCAACAGACGGAGCCTGCATGCTATTGGTGATATGCCTAATCCTTACGAAAAAGCTATATCCGTCATTGGGAAGACTTTGGCCCCGTTTGACGAAGACAATTTGATTCCTTGTTTCGGGTTTGGTGATGGTTAGTATTTTTTATTTTTATTTTTATTTTTCTGAAGTTGTTAATTATGTATGAAAATGTCGATTTTTTTTTGTTAATTGTGGTGGCTGGTCTGTGAAAACAACATAATGTTGCGATGGTTTCTTTCTCATTTTCACCTTTATGAAAAATAATGCAAATCCTTTTTCATTTTATCTGTAGCAACCACACATGATCAGGGAGTATTTAGCTTTCATAGTGACCACTCCCCTTGCCATGGCTTTGAAGAAGTTTTGGCCTGCTACAAAAGGACACTTCCACATGTACGATTATCTGGTAAGCTTCTTTATTTGTTATTGATCATTACAATCTTCCAAGGCCATTGCTTATCCCTTGGTAAACTTAAGCTGAACTTTTCATAGGAAACATTTAAATAAATGTTGTTCTTAATTTTTTTGCATCACTGACTCTCTCTCTCTCTCTCTCTGTTGGTTTCAAGGGCCAACATCTTATGGACCAGTCGTGGATGCTGCGATGGATATAGTGGAGAGAAGTGGTGGACAATTCCATGTTTTGGTAATCATAGCTGACGGCCAGGTCACCTACCTATCTCTCTCATTCAAGCAAACTTGCTGATATAGTCATATGTCTCTATGCAATCCTTTATTAATGAATTACCTAATCTTATTAAGGTCACAAGAAGTGTTGATACGAGTGCCACCGAACTCGGCCCACAAGAAGCGAGAACAATAAATTCTATAGTTAATGCAAGGTGTGAAAAGTTGGTTCCCTGTTTGAAATTGTTTGGGATTAAACCCATTTGTTGAGGCCTTGTGTTTGATATGATTTAATATGGAGTACTTGAGCTGGATGCTAATATTCATATCCGTGTAGCTTTTTTATGCTTCAACTACTGAAACTGCGCCTGCAGTTAAGAACTGGTTCTGAGCATAGGAACTTAATCCACCTTCATGTTGCTAAAACTTAAAGCCTGAAGAATGATTGAATATCTGTCTTGTAAATTCAGACTGAGAGAAAACCTTAAGAGAGAATCCAAATGCACAACACCCCCCTCTGTGAAGGGATTAACAGAACGCATTTTCTTCATCTGACTAGTAGATAATGACTTTAGTTTCTCAGGATCCAAATTCAAACACTAGCTAGTTTTTCTGCTGCACTTGACAGATAGATATTACAAGGTGTAGCTTCCCACCCCTCAACCACAACCACCCCCTATCATTATGGGGAGCGTCAACTCTTATAAGGGATATTTGGCATTGAGGTCTAGGATTGAGATTACTTTAAGGAATCCTACAAAACTTCGTCTTCTCAGGTCAATTTGTTGTGTATGAAGTGTATGGTATAATTCTCGTGCGTTAATTGCCAACTCTTGGTTTTTCTCAATTTTGTTGCTTACTTTTCTTTTAAATAAAAATTCTATTAAACCTGAAATTTGAAAACGGTCACTCTCCATGGTAGTTTCTTGGGCAACTCAAAATTTAATCATAAAAATAGGCTAGAGAGATATACAAATCTAAATGAGATTTGTTTGTTTCTAAACAAATTATTCTAAAATTCTCTTATGAAGGTTGCTGGATACTACCTTTATTATTATTAAGTTTTTGGATCAAATGGATATCTGTGCTTTTTGCAACAAGTTTTAAGTGAAATCATAGAAGTACTAACTTTTTACCTTTTCTTTGATCAGCCAGCATCCTCTCTCAATTGTTCTTGTCGGCGTTGGTGATGGACCCTGGGAAGATATGCAAAATTTTGACGACAAGATCCCTGCTCGTGAATTCGACAATTTTCAGGTATTGCTCTTGCTGTGTATTGCTTAGCATAAACTAAGAAATGCATTTCAACAATTGATGGGGCACTTGTCTATTTCTGCAGTTTGTTAATTTTACCGCAATCATGTCCAAGAACATGTCATCCTCTGAAAAAGAGACTGCTTTTGCTCTTGCGGCCCTCATGGAGATACCCTTCCAATATAAAGCAGCTAAGGAGTTTAGTCTACTGGGGTATGTGCTCTCTAATTACTGATGAAATTTTTCATGACCTTTCCATGCAACTTGAGGGTTGGGTTGATGAGGATCTACAACCTGTTTCCTATTCTCAGTACCTTTCTAAAGTTGAACCTTCTCAAGGTGTACTTGACTTGTGCTGAGTTCTTCCTACTTTATTGTTTCAATTCAAAAATTCAAAGTGTGGCATGTTCTATGGGTAGTCTATAAAACAAGCTCGATCATCATAAGCTTGAAAAATACTAAGTAACAGGTGACATATAATTAACATGGACCAATATTTAAATGTGTTTGCTTTTTGTCTGATAAATCTCTCTCTCTCTCTCTCTCTCTCTCTCTCTCTCTCCACTTGCATATTGGACCATAGACGAGTGACTGGTAAAGCAAAGAAAGTAGTTCCCAAATCCCCACCAGTACCGTATACAAGACCAGCAAGATTTCCATCCCGACAGCTTAGCAACACTTCGGCAACTGGGCAAGAGGAACAAAACCAGGTTAGGACCACGTGCATCTCATTGACATGTATGGAGTCATGAATCATGATATATCTGCTGTCAAGTCAATTAACAAATTTACCACCATTACTCTTTTTGCGATAACCTACCAAGTTGCCATATGATGTTTAGAATAAATGTAATATCTTATAGAAACAAACGTTAATGGTTGATTATAATCTCCTAGTTCCTGAGTGATTATAATGGTTGAAAAAAATTATCCGCCACTGGGATACCTGGAAACACTGGTTGATCCAGTACGTGCAATGTAATGAATTGGTTATAGCATATAATTTTAAATTTGATTTGGTTACAGGTCTGTCCGGTCTGCTTAACCAATGGTAAGGACATGGCCTTCGGCTGTGGACACATGGTGAGATCTACTAGTACAGGCTTTTACTTTTACTTAATTAGCCAGATTGGATACAAAATATCTGAAGCAGTAGGCTTTTAATTACAGACTTGCAGAGAATGCAGCTCAAGATTGTCAGAGTGTCCCATTTGTCGGCAACGCATCACAAGTCGACTGAGGCTATATACTTAAATGTTACCAGTCCAACATGAAATTTGACTATAAAGGTTCTGTAAGTGGATATATTTTCATATGGGCGCAAGGCCATCTTTTTTGCAACGGAGCTGATATGGATCAGTCCTTGCAGGTGGCCAGTTCCTGAAGTAATGCATGTTTAGTGAGATATTGTGTTTTTCATTTTAGTTCCTCTTTTCCTTTTTTGTTGGTTTAGAGAATGTGATCGTACATCATGTACATAAGATGTTGACTCAGGTACCAAGTACTAAACTGTGACGTTGTGTACTCTACCATGTACGATCTTCTGTACAATATGTAAGGATGTTATGCTTGCCGCCGCCGTTGTTTCTTCCTTTCTTCCCTTCAGATTTTGTTTGTCATTTTATTTCGTCACATGAATTTGTAGACGATTTGAGTGTCAATTTATATACACCTTCAATTATTCAAAGAAAAATCTCTACAGTTAAATGAAAGAAGACTCTCCTTCTCTCCAGTCTTCACACCCTGTCAGAAAGCAATAGCCATCTAATATAGAACTTCGATGCATGGGTTCCACTTATCCTGATATGGAATCTTAACTTGATGGCCACCATCGGTTCCTCGTAATTACTAGGCCTTCTCCATGCCTGGCTCTTCTCCCATGGTAGCCAGATCCCCAGATTTTTCTTCCTTTCTGTCGGTCGTTGTAAAATTGTTACTCAATTCCAGGAGACATGGTCCCTCACCCGGGCTTCGTACAAGATTCCAAGAAAAAACCACTATTTCGTGACCAACATACGGAACAATTGGTGGGCCCTGTCATTGCCGCATCATTACAGTAGACTGTAGAGTGTAGCCTTTGGATAGCTGCGCCACGTCATAAGGTCGTGGGATGACGTTTAGTGCTCAATCCTTGACTCCCTTTTCCACCGTACTAGAAATAAAAAGGCACTGTTTTTGATATGGAAAATTTTCTATTTGATAAATGCTATCCAAATTTCAAAAAAAAAAAAAAAAAAACATAATAATAATTCCACACCACCAAGATCACTTTTATTCGGATAAAACTTTTTGAATTAGGAACGTTTATCTAGAGTAGTGCGTCTCTTTACAAACGGGCTTCTAATTTTGGAATGAAGGTACTATTGTTTCCCTTAATACATATATAGCCCATTAATTCCTTCTAAGATTAAATTAAAGATACAAAACCGTATGTTCTATTTTTTATGTAAAACTTCACGTCAATTCAAATTTCGAAATTCATGATGCAACACATATTTAAATTTAAAAAATAAAAATCAAAGAAGGAAACAGAGGTCCTGTGGAAAATAATAACTAAGACTAGATTTAGAGAATAATAATAATAATTAAGACGACATTTAGAAGCACAAAAATTGGATCATGGAATGTTTGCTAATCTATTTCTATATATTAAGGCTACACACCATATAATAACTAACTTTTGGTTAATGTTTTACCAAATTTACCTCTCAATTAATTAATTAATATACCACTACTATATATAAGTCTCTGTTTCCTTCATACTAATTTCTTTTTTGGTCTTTTTGTATTTTATCAAGTATACTCCAGAATTAATTAACCAACACCGGTTAGCTTATTATATTTCTTTTTCAAATTTAAATTGGGAGTTACTTAATTTTATTTTTTAATCCTCTTCAAATTCATTGTTAATAATCAACAAACCAAAGTTATTTATTTTTTCACACAAATTCACATATATAACACAATAAAAATATAAAATATTATATTAGTATAATTTTGTATTTGTTTTTAAATAAAGCATCATGATTTCAATTTTTTGTTTTTAATTTAACATTTAGATAAAATAAATTCAATTATATTTATATACTGTATATCTCAAGTTACCATAAAATTTTATCATATCAATAAATAATATTTTTTTAATTTTTTTTTCATACACATAGTGTGTGCCACAATTGCTAATTGATTATAATGTTCAGAAGTCACTATTTAATGCCAGTATAGAGGGCAGTGGATAAAAAGATGAAACAAAGGGTCTTTCGGCAAAGAAAAAGACAACTTACTTAGCTAATTATACCTGTTATTGAATTAGAGCTGGAAAACACTTAATTAGATACTTATTTTAATTACAGTCCTTGTCTCTATCGAATATCAGTCACATTCAAATCTTTCATATTAGCCACCTATTTTTGTTCCCTTTTATTTTGTTCCATGACATAAACTTTAATTTTCTTCTAAGACATAACCACTAATTAAACATCAACTAATATTGGTGATGTAATACTGATATATGATACAAATTGTACACATATAACGATCAATTAATTCAGGAGTGGATAACGTGTCCACGGACAATGTTTATACGTTGATTAAATTGAATAATGTTCAATAGATTATGCAATCCTAAGCATAAGTAAACGTGTATTGAACCCACACATATTCTGTATATTGAAAAAATATATCAATATTTAAATTAAATAATATAACAAATTAAATCTGTACTATATATATAGTATGAGTTTGAATCCACTTTGGTCCTATAAAGTAAAATTATATATTTATCCCTTTTGATTATACAATATAAAATTATACCTTTGCCCTTATTTTAATTTTTTTATTCTTTTCTATCCTTTTTATCTTCTTGTTTTTTAATTTTATCTTTATTTTTACTATCTTTCAATATTTTTCTCCTTCAATTTCTTTTCACCCTTTTTTTTTTAATTTTCTTATTTCAAAGATTTGTTATATTTTTATTTTTAAATAATATTATTTTTATTACTTAAAATACAATAACTTTATAATTTATAAATAATTCTACACACATATAAAGTGTGCAGAATTTACTACAGTTCACGTAAAGATCACTACACGAAACCTAGCTAGTTTGAGTAAATATATTTACAGCTATATGGTATATATACTTCTTCATTCACCTGTATAGAAGACGTATTACTCTTATTAAAAGATTGACAACAGTCACAACGCTGAAGTATGCAATTTTTTACCAATCATATTCCTAATAAACACATTCTTAAAACATGAAGAAAGAAAAAACTTCTAAAATCTCAACCCCATTTTTTTCATTTTTCTGCGTTTCATAATCTTAACTCTTATGATTTAATTTGTTGCATATCACATATATATGTTGTACTGTACGGTAAATTAAAATTGTAGGATAGTGCAAAGAGGGAAGGGGAAGGAAGAGAGAGAGACCAGTCAAAGACAGGGTTATGTAATCATTGTACAGTTTGTTAGTATATCTTTTTAGCCTAATGAAAATGATATTTTAAGGAAAGGGAGCTAAAAGAATTAAAAAACAGAAAAAAGATAAAGTAGAGATTGGTGGACAGGAAAACTAATTAAAATCAAAAGGCAAAAGCAAAGCAAAGCAAAGCATGACAGGGTGCCAGGTAGTTTTGTTCACCTCCCATTCAACTGTGCTGTTGAATGATCAAAGTATTTTTTTCCTACTTTGGGATAATTGAAAAGTTTGAAAATATATGGACCCTTAAAATAATTACTGCACAATATATATTTATTTCTATGTAGGCAGTTTGACTAGAAGCAAATTTGTCTTTATCAGTTAATGTTTGTGTTTCTGTAAAGAATTGCAGGAGGGGCCTCCATGTTTGGTCATCATTTAGTGCTCAAAAATAGCCTTCCCATACATATGACTAGAAATACTAGCGATAATGACAAATTACGTATGGTAAGCATTGTCTTGTCCACTCCTAATTGCGCACACAATTAGCATTGTCTTCAAGTATACAATTCCATTTTTTCCTCTTTATAGTAAGAAAACAAGAAGCTATTTTCATGACGTGGTTTTCAATGTGGAATGTATATGATCGTTTCCGCCATCAATCAAACAAATTCCCAACCCTTGCGCCCGTTCTTCTGCTATACATTCGTGAAAGAGTGCAGAGGTCATAACCCTATTTCTGCTATATATGCATCTCTTGTCATGTGTTTCACACACAACACACACTGAACCAAGAAAAGCTAGTGGCCCCAGCACATGGGAGACAGTACAAAAAAGAGGTATTGTCCACCCCATACAAGTACAGTATCCAATTCCTACATGTAAGATATACAATCTTATCAGCAATAAAGAAAGAAAACATACAGTCTACTGACCTACCCTAAGCAGATTTGTTCATTAGATTAAACTGTGCGTAGCATAGAAGAATGTGTAATGATTGCATGTGATCTGATGAGAGCAGAAGGTGGGGTTAGGGGAAGGTATAGCGTGTTGTGGGGGAGGGTCGGTGGGTGGCCCAGGCAGCCTTTCTGCGGGGCCCTCTTATTTTTTTGTCAGTTTCTGAGCAGACAAAAGCACTCCAAACCTTCTTCTCCGTCTCTGCTTTCACACAAATCACCCAATCACAGCAGCCAAGAATCTTGCGAAAATTAAAGCTCACCCCTAAAATATGCATTAAAAAGAAATCTCTCTATGCACACATCATCCGATCATACATCACTTTAACTCTTGTAAAGTGCAGAAACACCCCTGGTGGTCCACCTTCAATGCATAATGTTGCTGCTAGTTGTTTCAGTGGTCCAGTGAGTCATCATTTCCAAATTGGAGGTGCAATAGTCATCACTTCTTATTAGTGGAGTCTGTAAGGGGCAAAATGACAAATGCCTGAGGAAATTAAAAATACTTCTATTAATTAGAACATTGAACTTGATTGTCAGGATCAAATTGTATAATTTTTGGACTTCAGTTTCTTGCATTGTTCTTAACGTATCTATGGAGTTGCATCAAATTTTATTGAACAGCTAGCGGTCAGTTATAATGTAAAGAATTGTACTGATTACTTAGCCTTATATAGATTCATCAATTTAATTGTGCAACAAAATTAACTGTGAGTGTGAACGTAATTGTTAAAGTGTGAACTACATATATAATTAAAAACTTAAAAGAACTAAAATATACATAATTGCTGATACAGAAAAGACATGGGATGATGAGGACCACTTTAATGGCTTTTGATCTCCAACAGTGGGCTATATATAATGTGCAAGCCAGTTGGGAGCCACGCTTCATTATTCCAAATCCTCACATTCCCCTCAATTACTCCATTTTCCTCAATCCCCATTTCCTTCCTTTTCAGAATTACACACTCAAATTTGGGATTTTTTGAGCATAATCGGCACTTGCTAGAAACAACCACTGATAATAGTACGTGAATTATGGGGCCAATGACACTTCCTCCAGGATTCAGGTTCCATCCGACGGATGAGGAGCTTGTCGCCTACTATCTTGATAGGAAAATCAACGGCGGAACCATCGAGCTGGAAGTCATCCCCGAGGTTGATCTCTACAAGTGTGAACCCTGGGATTTACCTGGTAATTAGCGATTCTTATAATTTCCTCCAATGTGATTGTCATCCATGCAAATTAATTAACTTTAACCGTAATTTTCCAAACAAATTTGACAGATAAATCTTTCTTGCCGAGCAAAGACATGGAATGGTATTTCTACAGTCCCAGGGACCGGAAATACCCCAACGGGTCGAGGACTAACCGGGCGACCCAGTTGGGCTACTGGAAGGCGACGGGGAAAGATCGTCCCGTGAACTCGCAAAAGCGGCCCGTGGGAATGAAGAAAACCTTGGTGTATTACAGAGGGAGGGCTCCTCACGGCATCAGAACTGATTGGGTAATGCACGAATATCGCCTGATTGAATCCGCTTCCGCCACTGCTGGAGCAACTCTCAAGGTACACATATGCTCTCAAGGGTAACTACTTAATTACGTTAATTTGATGAATGAAGATTCCAACTGGTGTTCATATAATGGCAAGTTGGCGACGTGGTGAAAGGACATTAGGGTTTCGAGAAAACATGAGATGGGGAAAGGGTTCCAAGAACGAAAGGGGATGTGCGAAAAGTGCCGAACCCTTCCTAATTAATCAATAATCCTCTTACAAAATTATCTGCAGATAACAATTAGAACTGTATCTTCTTGAGTCAAGCTGGAAAAAGAAAGTTTATTTTCTTGTCTATTGTAATTATAAATCATAATTAATCTTTTGATGGTACACCAACCATCAATTATGCAGCACTTATGGTTAAAAAAGAATTCAGATATTTCTGTGGGTGAAAGCTTTCGAGACGTGTCTTGATCACGAGATAAAGTAAAATATAAAAAGAATTAACATTTTTTCTTCAGTAAGGGTCTTCAATTACTATTGAGCAGATGATTTGAATTGCAATGATTTCACAGATTAACTTTCTTGTGCTGAACTATTGGTTGATGTGGATGCATAACAGTTAAAAGAATTTGGCTCATCTCTCGAGTGTCACGATCCTTCCTTTTCAAAATTTCATTCCTTTTTCCTGGTGGGACTATAAATACATCAAACCATTTTCACATTACAGGATTCTTATGCACTGTGTCGAGTTTTCAAGAAGAACATAGTCATACCCAATAAGACTACTGCTACTAAGCAATCACTTGGGGCTGCTGTTGATCAAGTGTTGTGGGATGACAACATGGGCGCCACCCCGGAGACGTCCCTAGATCAGAGAGGTGTTGGTGACGATGAAAACATCACTAAAAGCCGCAAGGTTTGCTCCAAAACCCAACCATTGGAGGCGTCTTCTTCTGAACTTACACAGGGGACGCCAATCGCCATGGGTTCAAAAGAGGGTTCAATGGCTCTAAATGCATCTGATGAAGTCAATAGTTCAACTGATAAATTGTATTGCCATGGCACTGAAAACCTGTCAAGCTTACTTCAGGTAATTAAATTGCATTTTTTCATCATATTGATTATGGAAATTGAATGTCTTGTCTAAAGTATTTCCATATGTTGAACATGTACTTTGATATTGGTACATATAATTGGTTATATCAAAGTCAGGATGGTCCCAGGAATGATCCCTCTGGAGACTGGACTGTCTCTTGATTAAAGTCACAAAAGTGGAAGCAATGAACTCAACATCTTTCTCAAAAGCAGCTCTGGAAAATATCTCCAGACTGATTACTCACAATTGGCTTTCTTCACCATTTCCCATGAATTCTTTTGACCGGCTAAAATTTCTTTCCGCCATTTTTGTATTAATTCAGATCCAGCCGCCCACAAAAATACTTCTGAGTTCCTATTGTATCTTTCATTTCTTGCTAAATATCATGCAAAAGAGAGCTTCAATGTTTAAAAAACTGAAGCTGCAAACTATCACCCACAGGATTTTGTCTTTCTTTCTCTGTTTGTTTTTTTTGGATAATAGAATTTGGATTTACAGTAAAATTATCCATTGACGCAGGATTATACAGGCATATTTTACGAAACTTGGTGTCCGCCACTAGCCCTGGAGGACTTCCCACAAATAGATCTAGTAGAGGCAAAATCTAGCGTCGAATACATGACATGTGACAGATTCAGGGAGTGCGTGAATGGGATTGCAACGTTAGAAGAGATTTATTCCCTATGTTCTTCTCAAGAGAACACGAACTGCCAAACTTCTGCAGGATCCAACTGACAACCGCTTGAAACTTTATATACAGGCATAAAGATGATAATACATTTTGACCCGGCGTTCCTGACATAAACATATCTAATATATATATATAAAATATTTATTTATCTATTTATTTTCTGTTCTTATACTTGTAATGAGATGACGAGCTAAGATTATTTTTGCTAATGCTCTGAATTTTTTTGCAAGAAAGTGAGGTGATTTGTTTTGGTGTACTGCTTTAGTGGCAAGTAAAAGGCTTCTCTCAATGTCGTCCAGAGATACACACGGATTTTGCTGTTGCTACAATAATGATTTTTTTATATTTTTTTGGCTGCGAGTTCTTTCGTTTAAGAGAGGTCAAGTATTGTCCAAAAGAGAGAGAGGGCCCAACTGCCCAAGTATACTTCACCTTTTCTATTTTAAATTTTTTATTTTTTTTTCTACAAATTGGAATAACTGCAAGCCTGTAATGTCATTTAAACTATCATGTCAGCAAGTTTTGACTGAGAGAGTAGTTATGCTATGTTAACTGTGTCCCAGCAATTTTGTCAATCAAGAGAGCTTGGCCCTTAGCATTGACAAAACTAATGGCACAGAGAGAAGTGAGTGTCGGTTACACTTACATCTCGTACGACATCACAACCCCTGTGTCGGGGGTGAGCACGTCTCTTGCAAGCGCAACAAGAAGAGCCTCGACTCTGACCACCCCAACCAAAAAGGATAATTCATCTCATCAATCTAGAATCCCCATCATGTATGAGGAGACACTTCCAGACACACTGTAAAAGACCACTGCAACACAACCCCAAAAGCCTAAAGCAGTGAATTCACACATACTCCCGCGTGCGATCTCACCAGTACCAGTTGCTGATTGGTATACGTTAAGAAAACCTCTCGTCAGAAAATGACCGGGAACAAGGAGGGGGAAAGGGCAATTGAGATATTGTTTATGGATGACAGAGGGCAGGAGAGCTAGACATGAAGTTGTGAGCTACAGAAGTGTTAGTGTGGGCCGAGTAAGAGGAAGGTTTGGAGGTAGACGAACGGGAATCATACATACATTTGAGGAATGTGATGATGAGCCCAGTGGCCTTTCATTATCTTGGTGATCCTTGGGCCTTGTAGGTGTTGCAATTGATATAAATATATTTAGAGTTTGTTCACTTTGTAGGATGTAATTAATGTCGTAATAATCTAAAGATAATATAATACCATATTCACTAATATAAATTAAATATAGGATAATTTAATGATGTGTTCATTATATTGAATTACTTAATGTGATAATTTTTGTTTTTCACAAAATACCTTTACTTCAAAATTTTATTAAAAACTATGCATCTTCTATTTATACTTACATCCCATTCACACAAATCAATGATAATATCATCTACAAAATTTCAATTGATATTCATTCAACAAAATTAAATTATTATAAGTTACATTTAATTATTTTCCAACACTTATTAATATCACAAAATTATACTTAATTTTAAATGCTATAAAAAAAAATACTAGTGATAATCATAGTCAAAAATTCTAATACAAAAACTAAAACTTTCATTAGTGATAAGCAAATAGAGTTCTATCTCAATTTTTAAGTTACAAAGGTAATTTGAGTTTATTAATTTCAAAGACATGAATTCATTTACACCATAACTGCACATATATTAATGATATCTTAACAAATTATATCATGAGAAACAATAATTATTATAATATAATCTTTTCATTATGGAATTTATCTTTTTAAATTCAATAGGGTCTTTGGATTTATCTATAATTATTATTTATATTGTTGAAGACCTTCACAATTTGAGATTATTTATCTATAATCTGTGTATGTTTAACTTTTTCCCAAACTGTGGCCTCTCCAGGGCACAGACCCGTGGTTGCTTAGAAGATGAGGATTCGGAGCTTCATAGTTGAGTCAAGACACATCTGAAGCTCTCATATTCTAGGGAATGTAACTAAAATGTGGTGACATATACCCCCAGTGCAGGAAGAAGTGCAGCTGATAGACTGCAAAAGGTCATAAACACGATCTAACTTGTATTTTAGAGCGACCCTCATTTTTCACGTGATTTTTAGGACTGTGCCATACGAGAAAAAAATATGAACTGTAGGCAAGGCAAGGAAGATGCATTTTTTCTTCAAGATATTGCAGACAAAAGTGCAAATAAAACACATATCTATAGAACAGTCTTCAAAAGGAAGGCTTTGTAAATGAAACACAAATATCTATAGAATAAGCTTCAAAAGGGAGGTTGTCAAAAGATGCTCAGAAAATTTTCCAGATTCCTTGGAGAGGAGGTGCAGTTGCCAACTTGCTGTAAGAATGTCGTATATCAATCCACATTCAAGTTAGGAAAATTGCACTTCACAATAAGCAAACAACCTAACAGTATTCTTCAGACAACATTGCTCAAGATTATGTGAAATTGACAAGCAGGGCATTTCCTTAACACTAAATGCGCATACTTACCCAACCAACCCCACCTAGCACCCCAGATTTGGGAAAAAATTAAAATATACAGCAAAAATTTTGTTAATATTTTCTTTTGTGACCCCTTGTAATTTGTTGGTAATACCTTAGTTAAGGCTTTTGATTGAATTTTCCAAAATTACAAGACAAGGAATCTAAATCTTATTCAGAATAATTTGTAGTCATCATGAATATATAAAAATTAAACACTTTAGTGTCACACAATCATTTTTAATGCCCAAGTAGCCATTGATTGAAGCTTTATATTTAGTTATACAAAGGACATCAATACTGGTCCAGAATAACTTAGAAATATAGCAACAGAATTTTCATCAACAAATTCAAGACCAAACCCTTCCAAAATAGTCAAGGATACATAAAAAGATTTGAGACCCCAAAAAGAAAGGAAAAAATCGAACAGGACAGCTTCGTTTCGTTTAATCATGTTCAAGCCCCCTTTCCAACGGGCATGGAGCTAGAAAATCCAACAAAAAACCTATAATAGTGTTAAGAAAGACAAAACATTAATTTTAGAGAATCAATCACTGTGAAACCTTAATACCAAAAATTTATCATTATAAAACTGAGATGACAAAATATTGTTTCAATACAAGTAAAATATTGTCAAAAACAGTATCAATCAAATTAAAATAAAATATTATTCCAAAAATGGTTGATGCCAACTTTAGAAAAGGTAGAAAAGGACACACATTTTTGTCTGAGTATAATGCTTTGGGGAATCCAAACATGCTAGAAAAGAAAATATATCTATCAATGCATTGCATCCAAGAATTGTAAAGACTGGAATACTACAGAGGCTTTATCATAGGTATGCATTTCTTTCAGATTTGCTTTACCTTTTCAGCAAATAATTCAAGTAAAAGTAACTAAGAGTAAAACATCAAAGCAATTAACAGTTACTAAGGAAGTGATGGATGCATTTTATGGTTCCCTATCTGGTGCAGTACTTGATTTTATTACTTTCTTTCTTATAGAAAAATGTCATTAACAAATTTTTGTTGGCATCAGTGACCATTTCTTCTAACCATTCCTAATAATCAAAGGTCAACAACCGTAATATAAAATGGTCAAACAAATACATTAAAATTTTGAGAGAGGAAGAACCAAACAAAGCATTCTTATCTTGCTAACCTTGACACAATTGAAGCACTAGTGTTGATTCATAAGAAAATTATATATACAAAAATAAAAATGACTTAATATTGTTCTTCACAATCGTTGAGAAGTAATAAATTTATGCTTGCAATAATAGTTGAGGACAATAGATAAATCAAACAGAATTTTAATGCCATTCTCTTCCATATCCATCTGAAAATTGTATTAAAACCTTCACCATCAATCTCACCTCAAAATACCTATCTCAAAACACTTTCTGTATAATTCTTTACTTCAAAAGTAATTTCTATTCGATTTTTTTGAATTCAAAGTTCTTGAAAATGAATTGACGAGAAAAAAACTAAGGGTTTGGATTCGGAAAAGTTCGAGAATGAAATGATGATGAAGATGAGATTAATAGCGAAGTTTGTTGAGATTCATAATGAAGTCTGGAAAAAGGTCAAAAATTCTAGAGAGAGCAGGAGTGAAGATGTGAAATCAGATTTTAGAGTGACCAAGTGAGAGTAACGATGTGATGAGGATGCTGTGAGTAATTTAATTAATAATAAAGGGGTAAATATGCATGCCTTTTTGATATATTATCTAATGGGCCAATTAATTGAAATTCTTCTATCAAGTCTACTACTAGGCCAGATTACTTATCCAAAATTGTGAAAAAATGATATTAGACTCATATTTTATTATTTTATCATGAGACTTTATCTTGTAAAATGAATATTGGATTAGATTTGATAAATTAATTTCTCAATCCTAATCATAGCATGTAAACAAGCCTCAAGTGGTAATGTAATAATCTTAATATTTAATAAATTAATTATTTTTTTCACTGCAAAGTCCGGTATAAATAAACCAGACGCATGCATGTTGGAATAGACAAGGGAAACCAGGATAGGGGTTTAGTAAGAGTGGTGTCACGTTTTCTTTTTTCCTTTTGTTACTCTTTTTCTTTCATCTTTTTTTCCTTTTATATACTTTCCCTCTATTTCTTCAAACTAATTTTGAATTTATATTTTAAATTTTAAATTAATTTTCATATGTTGTTTTTATGTTTATTTTTCACTACTTCAAATTATTTCTGATTTATAATTTAAAATTATTCATTTTTATGGTTGTTTTGATTACTAATTTATTGAAATAATTAATAGAAAGGTTAAGAAATAATCTATATAAGTGAAAAAGGGTGAAAACATAATTGAAAACATGAAAAGGAGAAAACATAAAAAATGAAAAGAGAAAAAGAGAGTGAGAGAGAGTATAAAAAAGATAGAGAAATACAAAACACAAATATAAATTAAAAATGAAAAACGAAAAAGAAATACAAGAAAAATAACAAAGAAAGATAAAGAAAGAATAAAAAAAAAATTAGAAAGCGCGAGTTAGTGGACACATGTTATGTCACTGAGGGAGCACTATTTTAAAGTAAAATCAACGCAAAAGCTCTACCCTAGTACCGTGGAGTTATGACTGAATTAGTGTTTAAGGCATAAGCCTTCGCTGACGTGATCAAGATCACGATGGAAATAATAGTGTAATTGGATCTAAATTTGATAATTTTAGAGACGCAAATTAAACGAACAATGCCGACTCAATGTGGTAGGATTAAGTTGAACCCGATGAAAACGGCCACAATCAGCATATCGAATACTAATTGATAGGTTACGAATTACACGGACCACTCCAGAATGACTCCATTTGGGATAAGATTTACGAGAAATTGAAAAGCACAATTTCAGGAAATTGAGAAGAAACTTGAATTAATTAAAAACTCTGTGTACATTGTTCTAAATCAATTGAATAACAAACTACTATTTATATTAATTACTATCAGACTCTAACTGACGTGATCAAGATCACGACGGAAATAACGGTATAATCGGATCAGAATCCGATAATTCCAGGGACGCAAATCGGATGAAAAACGCCGACCCAACATAGTAGGATTGGATTGAACTCGTTGGAAACGACCACAATCAGCACACAGAATACTGATTGATACATTACGAATCACACGGACCAATCCGAAATGACTCAATTTGGGATATGAATTCACAAGAAATTGAAAAGCACAATTTCAAGAAATTGAGAAGAAACCTGAATTGATTAAAAACTTTGTGTATATTGTTTTGAATCAACTGAATAACAAACTACTATTTATACTAATTACTATCAGACTCTAACCTAAAAAGTCCATATAACCCAATTTATTAATATGACCCATTAATAAATAAAACTAAAATTAATTAATACTAAAATAAAATTTGATGGATCCTTAGATTGCATCATACCCCTCCTCTTAAGGGCGAATTGTCCTCAATTCGAATTTGTGTCCTCCTGAATCAAATACAAGTCTCTGAAAGCTCCTTATCTCTTCATCATTTCGCTGAAATTTCAACTTCATCTTCTCATGAGTCCAACACAGAAATATCAACAGTAAACCATATAAAGGAAGAAAGAACACTGGCGACTTGTCCAGATTTACATAGTAGTTTCTGCAGATAAAAATATCTTCAACTCTTATGTAGTGTAATTGGACAAGGCATCTGCCAGGTGTTTAAGGCATCGCTCTCTTGACGATGCTTATTAGTGTTTTAAGGCTTAAGCCTTCGCTCTCTTGACGATGCTTGTGCGGATTCACTTCAAATTGAATTAGTGGTGATGCTTTTTTGGGTTTTAATTTATGCCATTGGATTGGTCGTATAGGATAAAGGGAGGTTTTGGCATTGGATTCTGGCACATCAGTTGTGATGTGCCTGAGGAATACAGGGGAGCAATACATTACCTAATTTTGGTTTTTGTTCTCGTGAATGGTTATGTGCACTGTTTTTCTAGCGTGCTTTCCTTATTAAGTGGTACATAAGGCATGGTGTCCTTTGATAAGAAACTTGAATATGGGCATTCTTGAGCTACTATTCTCGTGATATTTTCTATTTTTTAATAACTAGAAAAAGGAGCTTGTATAACACATTTCTATGGAAGTAAATAATAGATTTAACAATTACAAAATTTATTAATTATTGATGCTATATACAAAATTAAAAAAATTGCGACATATTGATTTAGCTTTAAATTTTAAAATTAATGTATTGTTTTGAACTTTTTAATATATATATATATATCTGTTAAACATCAGATGATTATTTTAATATTAATTATATTACTTTTTATTTTAAAATAAAATTATCTTATATTCAAATGTATAGTAGTTATGGCCTTTTAATTTTTTATTTTCACAGTACAGTTTTTTTAAATATATAGTTATATATTTACTTTATCATATATATCATATAAAAAATAATATTAATATCTTATTTTTAAAAATGGATTATCTATTTAACTAAATATATAAAATATTATAATTTTAAATTCTGGCAATAGGACTTACTCATATTACTATATTATTAATAAAGAATTTTTTAGATTGTTTGTTTTGAGTTAGTAAAATTATGATTAAGGAAAAGGCCAATCAAATTTTAATTTATATGTATGAATTTTGATTAATAAAAATATTTATATTTTCATATCTCATCTTGAAGGTATTTAGTTAAGTTAAAAAATAGTAATAAAAAAGTTACTTAAATTATAATTTATACAAATAAATGAATAAATTAATTATTAAATAATTTTATAAGTGAAGGAATTTAGATTTTTTTATAATTTAATAATATTTTTTATTTGAAAGTATATTTGTGTTTTTGATGTTCATGTTTAGAAAACAATGACCCTACTAATGATACTTAATTAATTAATATTATATATATCTAGTTACTTTTCTAAACTTTTTGCATCACACTCTTACGTACAAATTTTGTTATATAATTTTCAAATTAATTTTTATAGCAATTGCATTCGAAATTCATATTTCACAAATTTAAATGACCTTATGTGTTATTTTCATCGTATAACTTAAATTAAGTTACCTTTCCTTGGTACTTAATACCTTAAAGTTCAATTTTTAAAATCTCTACTACAACATAATTAAAAAAAATCTATATCTAAAAATTAATAATACGTAAAGAATATTATCCTAATAACTTTGCAATAGTAAAGTTACTTTAGTCTTTTTTGGATTCAAAGTGGCTAGTACTTTGACTTTTTATGTTAATTGTGCACTTCACCTTTCTTTAAATTGTAAAGTTAAATGTTAAACTTGAGCATGATTTTGTTGACATGTGTCAAATAAATAAATTTACATAAAGTTGTTGTATATATTGGGATGAATGACTATGTTCTCGTTATGATTTATTTCCCTTGAATGAATTCTAAGTTTTTATTGCTCAATATCCTATGTGATTGGCCACCTCCCAATTTTAACGCAATTGCATGAAGTTTTTTTTTTTTTTTTTTGAAACCATAGCATAACACAGATATTTATCTCTAGAAATGTAGTATATGATTCGTGCAACTTAAAAGCAATCTATAACTTAAAAAATGGGGTATTAAAATTTTTTAGGTAAAAATGTTATGTAATATTTTCTTATATAAATTCGTTCATTGGATAAAGGTAAAATTACTTTCAATCACATTCAAAAGAATTTATCAAAGTTATACCTTCAAATATTTTACAGAATAATGTTATATAGTGAATAATGATTCATCATATATATACCTTTTTTCAGATTTTAGTGAATTGAAAACATCATGTTTTCAATTATCTTTGAGTCATCCACTTAAATATATAATTTTTCTCAAAATTTGTAATGCTTTTTCTTAATTTTCTAGTTGGATTAATTATTTCTCAATTAGTTCTCTTCATGATTCAAGTATTAAAATATTTCTTTAAAGTTGATAAAGTGACGAATAAGATACATATTAGTTTTTATGTATATATATAAAATTTTTATTACAATTAACTTCTGTATAGGGATTGCTAATTTTTATTTTTTATTCTGGATCTTTTCATAATATCTTATTATGAATTTATTTAATATTTTTTTGTTAAATATATACTGTCTTTTATTCAACTTACACGAGGCAGTCATCCATTGGATGAGACGGGGGGTAGGGATGAAATTCGGACAGAGGATCTCAAGCCAAGGTGGCGTTCTATGAAATATCTTGGTCCCTTTTTTCTCTCTGTTTCTGACTTTCTGTGTGTTAATGTGTAACTCATGCATAGTAAAAATACATAAAACTACTACTATGTATCAGTGAAAAATAGAAATCGATGAAGGCAGGGGAAAAATAGGACTAGAATTGATTCGAAGGTTAACGTCGTCCAAAAAGACCAAGCATCGGAGGGCATGGTGACAGGCCTGTAGGGCTTTATCTTATTGATCTTGCAGGCGAAGTGAAACTGGGTCTACATGAGTAAATATGTAATTTTTTTTTTATGACAGCATACGAATACGAAGATGATGGCATATAGAATATATACAAAATACAGAAGGTGCAGAAACTTAATAAAGTCCAGCAGCCTTCCAGAGGCCTTACAAAATGTCACAGAATCATGATTCTTGTTATAATTAACTTGGAAACACAGATGTAAAGACCCTATTTACTTGCTACGAAGATTCGGAAATTGAAACAAACGAGCTTTTCTAGAAGCAGCAAAACCCACTGAGTTCAGCAACCCAACTCTCTTCTTCCTCCATAGTATCGCACAAATTTCTGCCTCTAGTCTCTGGCAAGCACGCAGCAAACAGCCCGCATACCGAAATCGTCGCCCCAAAAACACCAAATGCCAGCAGCCCCTTCCTTCTGCCAGCAGCCACCACCAATGGGCCAATAGCCCCACCAAAAGCTACAGACTGCCGCGCCATCGACGCCGCAGAGTTCCTCACACACGTCGGGAATAACTCTAGGGCGTATATCAGAAGGACGTCAAATGCCGTGCACGCGCCAAAAAAGGAAACTAGCTCTTGCACGATTTGGATTTTCTTCCATCTTACTAACAAACAACCCACACTGCAAATTCCACTTAATAAGGTCAATCCCAGCACCGTACCCTTTCTCCTCAGTTTCCCGATGAGAAAAAAGGTCAGCAGTGAGGATAGTAATTCTAAAAATGCGTTCAATGCGACGCTTAAATATAGATTAACCGATAGGTTGCCAAGGGCCAATGGCATGCCATAATACGTAATGCCGATGCCGAATCCCACCACCATCACCGCCATCAGCCGCCGGAAAGACCAACCTGTCCTTAGCAAGACCTTCAAGGAAGAGAAATTACCGGGTTCCTGGGGCGTCTCTTCCAACTGGTTGCACCAGTCGAAGAAGCTTGGATCTAGGCTGCTTCGGTTCGCTGGGGGCGCCAGGCTTTGCAGTGTCTTAGCGAATTCCTTTTTCCGCCCCTTAATGAAAAGCCATCTGGGAGACTCTTGAGCTAGAAAATACAGAGACAATGAGTAAACAAGTGAAGGAACGCAAGTACATAGGTACATCAGTCTCCACGACGAATGTCGGAGCAAAAAAGCAATCAGTGGCAAAGATAAAAAACCCAAAGCAATGTAGATAAAACCAAAGATCCCAATGTTTCCTCTCCTTTTCTTCCCGACTTGCTCTGTGGCCAAAACAAGTGCAGTGGTGCCGACCATAGAGCGGCCAAACCCGCTAACAAATTTGAACGCGGTGTACATCCATACGTTCGTGGAAACTGCGCACAATGCACCGCTTAGGGACATTATCAGGGTAGATAAAATTAGCATTTTTTTCCGGCCCAAGCCCGAGTCTGAGAAAATTGCCAATAAAAACCCGCCAATCAGGCTGCCCCAGTAGAAAGATGAGGCTGGAAGCCCTGTCACGATGGAACCAGCGCACTCGAGAGACCACTGCGATACGATGGAATTGCTTGGCGGAGACTCCCAGGACCAGGCGTCTTTGGGAAGTCGACATGGATTGTTTTCGTTACATGATGGAAGATTGCACCTCCACTTGGGTTGAGCGTCAGTAAAGACGCTGATAAACGATTGTTGCACTTCAAAGAACCAGGCAAGAGAGACAAGAGTGGCTTGAAACATCTGTGTCCACCCTAAACTCCCCAGGCATTGTTCAATGAGGTCATCGAGTGAGCGGGGGCCTTCTCTCTGCTCCGTCACCGGTCCTTGGTTGATCTCCTCTGTCGCCGGTTGTATCTCAGCCTGCTGTGAATTTGGATCTGTCATTCTTACGCAAGCTTGCGATCGGGGATTCTCAATCATGAGATAACAGTATGCAGAGTGGGCTTGATTAATTGGAGCAAGTAAAGCAACGGTAAGAAGAATTTTTAATAATTAAAAGAAAAAGAATAGGTAGGGTACGGAACATACCCAGAAGGTTGAGGAGAGGCCAATGAGTTGGACAGGGAAGATCTGAGCTGGAAAGAAAGAGTGTGACGAATCCTGCTTTGGTGTTACATACATGCATATATATATATATGTATGTATATTTTAGACGGAAAGAGAGAGCGTTATATATATCTCTTGGAAAGAGGGCGTGAAAAAATCCCTGAGAGAGCGTGAAGAGTCCCTACTTCGTTTCTACTTTTACACTAAAGTATAGAGTTTGTCGTGTAATTTTTTATTTGCCAAATTTAGCATTGAAAGTAATATGAAATAATAAGAATAAAAGGCAAGTTAAGAATTTGATACTTTATACACTAAGTAATAAAAATATAATAGTAACTTTTCATATTCAAAAAGAACTTTTTCTTCTCTTTTACATAACTTTCAAAATATTTTGAATTTTCAAATGAAATTAATTTTTTATAAAAATAAATTTTGACATCATTCTAATGATATATGGTATAATATATAAAAAATTATATTATGAATAGGGAGTATAAAATTAGCCAACATGAAGACATGAAAAAAATTATATGTAAATTATGTAAGTTTAGATGCACGAACTTGTATCTCAGATTAATTGAAATTTAGATAAAATTTTATAACATTAATCAAATTTCTCAACAATCAAAATTAAGGTAAAGTAGTAGTACGTCACAAAATGAGCAAGTCAGATTAAATAATGTATTCTTTATTTTGTTTAAAAATGATAATATAAGGAATCTTAACATATAATACGGGTTATATAATTTTCAATTTTATACCTAAAAAGGATAAATAATCTTGAACTGTACCACAAATTCCCTTGTGTGTTTTTATATTATTTTATATTTTATACTTAACAAGTTTGAATTAGTATGCTTTACATATAAAATACACTAGCATTGAAATTACGATTTATGTCTATAAAAGCTAAAATATTATAGACAACATTTTAGATATGAAGTGAAGGCAAAATAAGATACAATATTAATAATAATAATAATAACAATAATAAAATAAATATTAATTATTATAAAATTTAAAATTAAATTAAAAGAATATTGTGGTAGGGAATTATATTTACTATTTACCATCGTGAAATGATTTTAATTAAAAAGTAGTAAGTCAATTATCCTTACAAATACTAATTAAGACATAAAAAAATTGAATAAATTAAATAAATTGATACTTATATTGATATTTAAAAAATAATTTTTATTTATTTACATTTCTATAGAGTTTATCTATTAATACATTGATTTTTAATTATTAATTTTTTTAAAAAAATAGTAAAATAAATTTTATTTAGTCACGAGCAACCGAGTGCATTTTACTAATATGCTCAAAGTAAATAAAATACAAAATAAATCATGATTAAAATAGCTACAAATATTTTTGAGTTGGTTGGAATAATATATATATATATATATATTATTTAAGTATGAATTTGGTTGTGATTAATATTTTTCATAACATACACATATGTTTTACATATAATTAAAATATTTATTCATATAATATAAAATATTTTTAATTATAAATATTTGTTATTTTGTTATGACAATGTCATGTTAATATTAAAGAGGTTATACGTGGGATATTAAATTAGAATGTTGAAAATACTTTAATTTCTTTTGAATGCTAATGTTTATACAGAAAAAAATATGACGACATCATTTTAATTTTTCTTAATAATTAATTAGTAATAAACATCACACTCATGGTTCTAACCAGATATTATTGTACTTACATTAATTTATGTACAGTAATAATAATTGAAAAAATTAAAATATAAAAATTTAATTTTGGTGGTGATTTAATAAATGACACGATTATATAAGGTTAGTCAAATATATCTTTTAATTAACTCTAATCATATATGAATGATGTATTTAAATTTAGTAAATTAAAATATAACCAAATTCATTTATATTTCTTTACTGTTAAGCTTTGGTTATTGAGGTAGTAATTCAAACAATAACAAATTGTCCAAATAATCGATTATTTCTAATTTTAAATTTGCCAAAAAAGAAAATTTGTGTAAATTAATAATAATAAAATATATTGACTTAAGATATAAAATAATTGGAAGACTAATTTAATTGATAATGGACCAAATAAAGTTATTAAAACATTTAATAAACTAAATTGAAGATTCTGAAATCTGAATGCTATGATTAATAAAAATAGACTGTTAGGGATTGGCATCCTTGTAATTTTTAAGCACAAAAAATATTACTTTATCAATACTAATACCACTTATATTTTCTAGCATTGTTTTGATTGTAGTGATTATTCTTTGTAATTTATGAATTCATTTGCACACGCTTAAAAGATTTATGCATATAATAATAAATACTTTTAAATATAAATACTTATTATTGACTTATATATTCTATGCATTATAAGGAAAATAAAATAATTTAAATGTCAAAAATTTAAATAGAGATATAAGAAATTATAACATGTTGATATATTATAAAAAACTCTCATGAAGATTTTTATTATTTTATTAAAAATTAAAATTTAAATAGGATGAAGTTTATAAATAATCATTACAACAAATAAAATTCATTCGAAATATTAATTAAAAAACTTCAGAGTGATAAAAATGGAAAAAAATATAATGCATTTAAATAAACGGAATTCCAAGGCATAAGTATCAATGATCATAGTAGAGAAGATAAAGCATTTAAATGATTATTATAATGAAAGTTAAAATTAGGTGAACAATATATCTTCAAAGTATAAATTATAAAATAATAAAGATAATGAGTTACAGGATAAAAAATTTAAATACCTATTGAAAGTATAAGAAATAAAAAAATAGTATTTATTTACATTAGTAATAAAGAAAAATAATTATTGGGGATAAAAGATAATTAGGATTTGACTGATTAAAAAAAAAAGAAAATGATTGTCAAAAATCTAGATGATTAGATGTGCAATTCAAAGTAATATATGGTGAATCGAGAAAGGCCATAACTAAAGTTAAAATCAAAAGTAATAAGTTTTTTAAACCAAAATGATGCTTATATAATTTAAAGGGAATACAAGGCATTACATATTATGCATTGGTCTTATCATTACAAATTTGGCTGTATGATTATCTCAACAAACAAATAGATGATATGTGTGTGTGTGTATTAGTAAACAATTATCCATATAAAATTTGAATTGAATGCAACTCAAAAATATTTAAATAAAAAATGTTTTGAGGTTAAAGGAACTTGCAACTATAACACATCAAAATTTCATGGTTGCATTTGAAACATAGTATCCATTGATTAAACACTTACAGAGCACTATGTACTTACTCAACATTCTCATATCATAACACAATACCTTTTCTTCTTTGAACATGTGGAAAATGACTCTTGTTTATAACCACTAAAATAATAAAAATGAAAGACATATTGAAATTTCACGAACCATGTTAAATAGTTAATGGTCTTGACCTCAATCCTCTCCAATTCCACTAGTGCCAGGAGCCTCATTGTTCTTCGCCACCTTTACCACCAGTCCAACTCGACGATGAAACTTGCAAATCATTCGACTTCGCACTTCCTCTTCTCCTGGCTTGATGTTATCATGTTTCAAACTCAACTTTTGCTTTCTCTTTTAATATAACAATCCCGTCAAAAATATTGTTAAATTAAAAGTAAATATATATAATCATCTTCACATATATTATAGCATAGTTGTTGGAGTGTTTATTCTTCATCTTTACATAACATTATTACTAAAAATATTGCCAAAATTTAATGGAAATTTAGGGACATTTCCTTTAATCAATTTTTTAAAAAGTGAAAAATGTAAAATCCTTTAGATTCCAGAATTTCTTTTTGGATTAGATTATCCTTCCATAAAATTAATCGTAGAGGAAAAAATTTTTAAAAATAGGAAATGTATCAAATTTTGTGTTGGAAAATTTTGAAAAAATTTAAATTAATAATTGTTGACTGGACTTGTGGTTTTTTCAGGATTTATAGTTTGTAGCAAAATTAATACTACAAAATTTTGAAAATTTTTCCAAATTTAAAGTTTATAACAAAATTTAAGAAATTTAATAATTAATATTTAGGGAAAAGTGGCTCTCAATTCAAACTCAGTACTAAACCTTTTTTGTAAGTTTATTAAATTTGTTACTCAAATATAATTACTATTTTTGAATACAACAAAATCTTCCAATTGATATTATATTTGATTGTATTAAAAATTAACATAGCACGAAAATTGGATAATCATTGTATGCTTCCATTTTTAGCATCAAATCCCAAAATCCTTAGATTGCATAATGTTTTTTCTCTTAGACCGTCCTTCTATAAAATTAATGTTAGAGGGAAATAAATTTATAGAATAAGAAATAATTTAAAATATATCATAAATTTTTTGGAAAAAATAAAATAATAATTATTGATTTGATTTGTAGCTTAGGATTTATCGTTTGTGTCAGAAATGATATTTCAAATTTTCAGAAAATTTCAAATTTTAGAGCTTTTAATGAATGGGAACAAATTTATTATCGAATATTCGTGCAAGCTATCTTTAATTACCTTAGTTATCGCTGATGTTTTGCTAAGTTTAATTGCATATTTTAATTAATCATATCCTAACTTACGTCAAAATTTCGGGATATAAATCAAAAATTAATTGTCTCTCTATTAATTAAATTTTCTTAACTTACCAAATTCTAAGACTACATACCAAAAATTAATATATGTGACCAAATCAAAGTTCTCCAATTATGTAACTTAAATTTAACAAATTATATACAAAAAAAAATTAGAACATTTCATTAGTAGTTCGGCTAATTCAGGAATTAACTATAGAGATAAGTTAGACATTACAAAGGAACGAAACTAACAAATAGTTTAACAATAAAAAAATTCCAAAATTATGAAAATTCTGAATTTTGGTCAAAATTGATCAACTCCGTTGTGCTGCTATGTATTATATTATATATAATTTGATACATGATATCTATGTCTATATTTAAATAGAATGGAGGAGATCTTAGATAAACTTAAAAGTAGAATTACAAAGTTGATATTATATGCTAATATAAAAATAGATAAGAGAGTTATTGAAATAAAAATACCACTTACTAATATTTAAAACAAATAAAATCTATTATGAAAAAACCTTCAATGAAAAAAGTATCTCAAACTGTGTTTCTGCCAGTTTTGTTTCATTTTATCTTTGAATAATTATTTGTATTTATTATATGTATGAAAAGAATATAATCTTGAATAAAAATTGCAAATCATATGTGTAGTTGTGTGTGTTTTTATATTTATACATATGTTATAACTATTATTCGCACGTGCATCAAGTGTATTTAAGAAAGCATATTACATAATTACTAAGTCATGGATAATTCTAATTAATGTAGTGTTAAAAAAATGATATTAATAAAGCAGCTTTTCCATGTTTTAGCCATTTTCTTAAAAACAATCTCTACGCATTTAGAAATGTACTTTTAAGTAAAGATATCATATAATTATTAATTTTTCCAATTTTCTGTTTTTACGTTTGATATCTTAGAAGTAATCAATGATAATAACTATCCACTTTATGTTTAGCATGCGTTGTTGCTTAAATTTCGGATCAATTATCTGCTCTCAATTTCTTTTTAAATGTAACGTCCGTCAAAAATAGAATCTTCCATTTTTTGATGCGGAATAAAATACTCATTCTTTTTAGGTTTATAGGCTTTCTTCTTGTATATATGTGAACCAATTCCATATTTTTCTATTTAATTAATGTAAACAGATTGTATAGTTATTCATTTGGGCCATCGTATATAAGATATTTCGTGCATATATATATATGTATGTATATGTGTAATATATCATATGTTTGTATGATATATCATGTTGACCTATATTTTTGTATATTGGGCTTCTCCTAGTTTTGAAATTTTTTGAGTAAAATTGATGTTTTGTTTCAAAAAGGCTTTAGACACCACTCTAATTAAAGCACGCAAGCTTTAATTGTTTAGCTATTAAGTTTTGATCACTATGAGCAATATATTATATCACAATTATCAAGACACATGTTATTTATAAGCATCAATGTAGAAATTTTAGAAACTTTCTGCTGCTCAAAGATAATAATAGCATTTTATTTTTTATTGTTTTGATCCCTTATCGTGCGTCGATTAAACCACGCTTGGATTCGTCAATCAATCAATGTCTTCGAGGAATAGTAAACCAGTTGGCCTGCTCAAGTACGGAGGGGTCTGGAACGATCAAGTTGAACATGCTTTCTCCATATTATTATCAAGATGCGATTTTATTAACATGTTATTATTTCCTTTACAAAACTTCTGTTTCTTAGTAGTTCGAGACATTTTTTATTGTACACTTTTCGTTTATGGAATAAAAAAGTACAAGAATTTGATATGGCATTGGTTTTAATGATTTCATGTTCTTGAAAAATATTTATGTTTTTTTTTTTTTTTGTTCATTATTATGGGTTGATGCAATTTCTTCTTTCCTATTTTATGTTATTCATGTCTTTGTTGATGAGTTATTGAAATTTTAATGAAGATCGGGTATGATTTTTATTTATTTATTCATTTATTTTTATCTAGTTGTTAGGCTAATGAATCAAATATTTAAAATATTCATATACGAATAAATTTTTTAGCATAATTGGTATGTGTATCTTTTTTGCTAAAGATTTTGATTGTTTCTTAATTTTTTCTCCTTTAATGCCTTTTCTTATGTGTTATGCTGAAAAAAGTAAAAATTGAAACGTTCTTTAAAAATATTTGAAAAGATTCGTAACAGGGGAGCAAACGATACATTGGCATAACCAACAAGCCTAATATGTGATACGTCGCTTCAAATTCAAATCCTTTGTCCGTTCAATGCATCTCCTTCATTCTCCATAAAAGTTTTCACAAAGCCAAACAATGTATTCATAATAATTGTTGAAACGTGTTTGCTTGCAGTTGTACCTATGCAATACAACTCCCATATAAGAGACAAATGGAGTGGAATATCACAATGATCCCATTCATAAAAATTAAACTATACACTCAAAAAAGTCACACGATATGTAAGAAATATTTTAAAAGCATTTTTATTATAAAGAATATTTGTTCTTGTATAATCGATTTATTTTGTACTAATATACAAAAACACAGATATACTACACGAATGAATTTATGTTTTTTGGTTATTGTTATTTACCGTAACATTTTTAAGACAATTTTTTTGTTAATAACCTGACAACTAAATTTAGTAATACTCTGATTAGCATACTTCTCGTTTGCCTTTTTCTTTTTACAAATGTACATTTGCTTGATAGAGTAGAATGATAAAAAATACCACAACAACAAATAGAAATCAGTGAATATCTTTTTGTAATAATTAGTTTCCAAAGTAAATATGAAATCTATTTAAACAATAATACTTAGGGTTTTCTCTTAAAATGAAATAATTTATTTTATATATTAAATGGTTTTTTTGTGAATATATGAAAATTATAAATATTTATTAAACGACAGGCGACAGCATTAATTCAACTTATATGAACCTATTTTTATAAACTTTAATTGTCATTATTAGTTGTGCATTGAAGGTTTTTATAAAAAATTTAAACCAAAAACGAACTTCTTTATTTAATTAAATAACTCATCTATTAGAAAATTTTAGAATTTAATAATATTAATAATAAATGTGATTTTCTGTGCACAAAACGAGTTTCACACTTGTTAGTAATAAAAGGAAAAGCAAGACAGAATACTTTCTCCTTTAAACCCAAAATTATTGCTTCCAGTGTCCACATATAAATGGGGAATTATGGCTTAATGGAGTAGAAGATAGATGATACTAAATTGATATAAAGCAGGGAAATCTTCTCCAGTGAAAGAGCAGCCAAACGAGGGCTGATGGGCGGGAACGGTGATAGGGTTAAATGAGTAGGGTCAAAATGACTTTGTCGGATAAGTTCAAATTTAACTTTGTTTCTTCTAACTATTTGTTTGATATCAATATTAATGAATATTTTAACAAATTGTTTCCTATCGTAATATTATTAAGAGTAAATAAAAAATAATAAAATTTTTGGAGGGAAGTTGCTTTAAACAGCGAGAACTTTTTTATTTTATTGCAAAAAAATTTTCACACTGTATACAATTTTATTACAGGGATTTGAGTCGCAATTTGTGATAAATTCATTCTTTCCTCGCAATTGAGGGATTTTATTATGAGGAAATCCAAATAATCACAATATATAAGTATTATTATTGTGAGGAAAAAATATATGGTCAAATTATCTTAGCCAATATGACCAACAACTATGAAGTGAGCATATCTCACAACATGTGCAATCCCTATTAATATGTCTCCTTTGCCTACTACTCATAATTTCTCCCTTAATGTTTGGATTTTTGATAAAACACCTCTTTAGGATTTTTTTTTAGAAAAATTTTCGTACACCTTCCTTCAATTAAAAAGTTGACCAACTTCTAATAAAATCACGTGAGATAACTGTTCTCTACCTATGAACCCAAGGACATATAGGAAATAAAAATAGTTAAAATATCTAATTTGTGAAATGTTTGTTTTACTCCCTGTTCATCCAAATAGACTTAGAGGGTTCTTTCAAAATATTTTTAAAATATAAAATATCAAATAGAATTTAAAAAATAATTTCTTTTCAAACTCATAAAATATTTTATATTTTCTATAAAGTATATAGCATAAAAGTTTTAACTATTATGTAATAATAAATATTTGTATTTTACATTTTTGAAAATATTAATTTACTAGAAATTTAAATTTCTAAATTTGAATTTCTTATTATCAAATTCATTATATTTTTTGAGAAACTATTTAGGTATGCCTTTTATATACTGATGGTTTACATGTTAAGAATTTAAATACTAATATTTATATTTTTTTATAAAACTTATTTTTAAAATATTTTATGTATTTCGAAAAATAATTTTTAATATCTTTATTGGAAGATATTCTAAATTCATGTTTTCTAAATTGATTAAATTTAAAAATTTATTTTATGGCATATAATTGATAAAATATATATTTTTATTCTCAGATAATAAAATTTGAATAAATAACAAATTTTGAATTTCATAATTTTTTGAAATAGAAATCTCTCTTTTTCCATATTTAGGAAATCTTAAAACTGAAATTTGAAATTTAATTTTATGGGTTAGAAAATGAACTTTCTATGCTCCTATAAAATAAATTTTAAAAATTGTTTTTGTGTTTTAACTATATATTAGAAAATATTTTATTATGTGAAAATAAAAGTTAGACGTATGCCTCAGTTATGAAAAGTATAAAATATATAAAAATTTTAAAAATACAAAAATATTTAAAAGAATATAAGTTATAAATATAGAAATATTTATTTTTAACTTATTGTTTAAAGATTATAGAAAATTTCTTTTCTACCTTATAAATTTAGAAGATAAAGACTTATATGTTTTTTAAAAAATAAAACATTCAAAATTTATAATCTTTTTTAAATATTTTATAAAAAAAAGTATAAAAATGTATTTTATGTGTTATAATTTATAAGGGCAATTATATCACTTTTCCATAAGGTTTGGACTTCTTACAAAATGCCCATGTGGAAATTATTAGTAAAGTGTTGCAGAATTCAACTGAAGGAAAAATTGAATTTCCATTTAAATTTTTTGCTTACATAATTAGTTTCCAGCATCCCATTATTCGAATGGAGTTACTTGTCCATGGAGATGTGGTTAAGGGAAGGTATACATAATTTTCAATACGTGATAAGGTGTTATGTGAAAAGTCTAAATTTTGAGGGAGGACGTTATAATTTTTCCTAATTTAAATTTTTATTGATTGTGTTTTTCAAACAGAAATAATGATTTGTTCCTATAGTCTTTGTGTTTAAGCTTTGGATAATTTTATCTTAGAGAATATTGACATCATAATTGATTAAAATGCCCTTTATTTCTTTTGTTCTGTTCTTATCACAGAAATTTTAGAAAAGGAAAACATTCTCAAAATAATTTTAGTTGCAAGTTCACAACAACAAATTCTGTTTTGCTCTAATACACAGGAATGCATGCATACATCAAGTACAATAGAGTACACAACATTACTTTCTTCAGGAAGAAATACAGAATGAGAAAAATATTGAGTGACTGTATCCTAATTTCGTATTAATTACGTCTCATTTTCTCTGACCACAAATATTATCCCAAAAGGTTATAATAATTCAAAAGAAAAGATCATTATTGTTCCCTGTGGAAGGTGGAACCAAACCCGTCGTGGAAAGCAACTCACAAATGGGTCAACTCATCGAATAATTTGAAATTGATTTATTTTTCTTTTCAAGTTTATGAATTCGATTCATACTTGTGAAGGCTTAATTCAAATTCGATAAATTTGTGTTAGGTTCAAATCATATTAGAAATTGTCACCCTTATATGCAAGTAATCTCAAGTTATAGTTAGATGCAAATTTATACGTACTAGCAAACTAGTACACTCTATGCGCTTGTTAAAAAATAAATACTTACTATATTATTTAATTTTATTTATATTCATATACTATTTTCCGTATGTGTGTGCGTGTATAAATTCACAGACCTAGAGAATCTTAAGATATTGAATGAACCAATCAAAGGTTGAAAGTTGAGGTTCTAACAAGTAACTATAGTAAAAACTGACATAGGGAAACATTAGGAGTTGAGTGAATTCGTTAAAAAAGATGGAATTTGGGAGAAGTTTACGTAAAGTGGAGAGGCATAGATTAATTAGGAGGGAACAGTTCTAAAAGACAAATTTACCAATTAACCCTCTTATTATTTAATTTGTATTAAAGAATACAGTTATTTTTGTAAATATATTTCGTGACCAAAAAGTAGTTTCTATTGGACCCCCACACTTTATTAAATAGTATAAATATTAAAATATCTTTTTTGGAATATACCATTATTCAAATAATATTTTTTTATTTTTATACTATTCTTAAATGTAGACACTAAATTTTATATTAATAGAATTTGCATCTAAACAAAGCCTCGACTTTTTATAGTTGAATTACATAAATAATTCCGCCACTATGGATCCATTTTTTGTCGGACGGTGATAAGCATGCTCAAAGTGGAATTGCGAGGCAACATGGTGAGCAAGTTCAAACTTGCATGGCGGGTTACACGCATCGTACATGGATGATAGATTTACATGCCATGTTCAAGGCCCATTGAGTTTCTACTAGACAACTCAATTTGAGTCACAAGGGCCACAATTAACTTGGGTCGTTGGCATACAGAATAGCATGTTGTACAATTCCCAAAATCAATGCGGCAGATCAGTACAATATCCAATATATATTTACACTGTGCATAGTCATCTTCAAGGCCCAACAAAATTCTACTGATAACTCAATGTTAGTTTCAAAGGTCACAATTAACTTGGATCGTTGGCATTTTGTATAGTATGCTATATATACACCAGTGTACACCCACACTCAAGGCCACAGAACAGTAGAGTGTACTATATACATACTTTCTCTTTCCACAGTCAATGCAATAATATAGTATAGTACGCATTATGTATATACTACACCAGAAGTCAATATCCGGCCACTTGCTTAAAAAAACAGGCAATGTTTGTTATCCTGTTTGGACACCGAGTTTTTTTAAGGAATAAAATGAATCATCACAAATTCATTTGTTTTCAATAACAAAAAATTTTTAAATTTGGATGTGTGATTTAAGGTAATTTTGTTTCAAGAATTGTGTAAAGACAAATGAGAGAAAGAGATAAAATTTAAAAAGTATAAAAATTGAGTCTGCGTTTTTAATTAGCTATGTATATTTTTATTTGATCTAAAACAATACTTATACATTAATTATTATTTATTTTAAATTTTATTTTCTTCTATTTTTATTTTATATAATTTTTGAAAAAAAATCCACGTAAAACACACCTTAATTTTACCATGTTGAAATTTTCATTATAACCAAAAAAACGGACTCGGCCACTTTATGTAATACACACACACATATCTCATAAAAAATGAATAAAAATATAAAACATTCTATAATTTGATACTATTTTTAGTTGATTTAATATTTTTACTTTGACATTATTGTGTTGTCCTTCCATATCAAGCACATATGTAGCAACTCTCTAGTCATGTGGGACAAGGTATGCAGCTAGCTAGGGGAAGGAAAGTTCAGGTGATTATACAATTGGTGCAACTGTATCCAGCAATTAATTTTAGAAAACTTGTCAATTTTTTTAAATAATCAAGGTCACTTTGCAAAGTATTAAAAGCATGACACGTGTCATAAAAATTAAATACTTGATGTTTTTGCATTAGGTGTATAATCTCATAAACTGTAGGGCACATGGGTCTCCTCATTGGCAACCATAATAACACATGTACCAAGCGTAACAAATTTTGACGTGTATAATAAATGGTTACAATTATTAAAACCTCAATTTTTTAAAATTGTTTTTCATCTTTAAACATGAAAACACACCAATAGAAAGTTGCATCAAATACTAGTTAAAATAACAATCTATAAATAATTAGAAATAATACAAAAGAAAAAACTTATTATATGTCAGGTTGCAGGCAACATCTCATTCAATACACAATGCGCAAAAAGGGAGCCTTTGCCAATGCCATGTCTCAGTAATGTCAAATTTGATGTTACATGGCCCATTCAAACAAAAACTGGAAAAGAAAATATGGAATTTTGAAATTGGTTATGTGGATCCTACAAAATTAAGAACAGCATGATGGGTCACTTCCCCCATAAACCTCGTCACAAATGGCAAGGGAGACCATCAGCTTGGGAAGATGAGGACATCAAATGGTACAATGCTCTAACCGTGGTCTCGTCGACCCTGAACTCTTCTAGAGAAAGTATACTCGTATACTCATACTTATATTTATTTATATTTAAAAAATTAATTAATTATTATTATTATATATTATTATATTATTTAATTATTATAAAATATTTTATATTTATATAAATCAAAATTTTAAATAAATTTAAAATTTTTATTTTAAACATATTACTCAATTCAATGTAAATACTATCAAACATTGTGCATCCATTGAAACCTCTCACAAACAATGTTTTTAAAATTGAATCAGAGCTAAAACTAGACAACATACCGATCCACTAGTTCAATCCACCGATCCACTAGTTCAATCCATTGAACCAGTTCAATCAAAAATAAAAATAGGTTAATTTAATTAATATATATATACATATTGTTTTACTAAAAGATTTAGAAAAAATATTGACAATATTTTTAAATTGCATAACTAATTTGTGTACAAATCATTTTAAAATCATTATTTGAATAAAAATATGTAATTCATTAATTAATTTTGAAAATTAAACAAGCTAAATATATAATAATTAATTTATTGCTTTTTAAACAATCATATAAAAAAGTAAAAAATAATTAATATTTGTTAAAGCAATTATAATAGAACGAAATTTTTTCCTATTATACATTTTCATGCTTTCTTTATTTGTTTTTCTTATTATGGTAGATTTCAATTTATTAATTCCTTTGTATTTTATTTCCGTCCTCCTCCATTTCCTTTTTTCCCGCCTTCCTTTCTTCCTCCCCCCTCCTCTTCTTCTCCTTCCTTCTTGGCAGTCAAATAAAATAATAAATAAGTACATAAATACATAAATACCTTTTTTTCTTTTTAAAAAAAAAGGCAACGAGTGGTCATTCCAACCGGCCCACCGGGCGGTCGGGGCCCATCTTCAAAATAGTGGCGGTCCGGGCGGGCCCATCTTCAAAACAGTGCTCCCAAACAAAAACCTTTGATTCTTAATCAAGTGTTTACGATAAAATTTAACATATACTTAAAAAAAATAGGAAAAGAATGTGGATCCCATAAAATTAATGACAAGATGCGTGGGTCACTTTTCCCATAAACCTAGTCACAAATGGGTGGAGGGACCGTCACCTTGGGATGATGAGAACTTGTTCATTGCCCTGATCATCTTTTCATCTACTACGAACTCAGTCAATTCTATGTAGCAAAAATCTATGATAATAAAATATCATTAACTGTTTAAGTATGTGCTTTTAATTTATCATTTCTCACGGGCGAACTTTGCCAGCAGAGCATGAAGGATGGAAGAACACCCACAAACACCATTCAAACACAAGCACCCATCCAAAGTTCCCTCAAAGTATTTAAAGAAAACTGCAAGAAATGATACAACAATCTAAGCAGTCCCCCAAACACCTATTCAAACACAAAATTCTTCAAATTTATTTTAATATATGACTGATATCCTGTATCATATATTAATTTTGGGAGTTTTCAATTTTTTTGTTTCTTAAATATTTTTTTATCATTTTTAAAAAATAAATCGATGCAGTCATTTGCTTTTTTCATTTTTCCAATTTTTTTGACTTATTTCACACTTTAATACTGTTATTTTGGTAAATAGTTTAAATATTAAATATTGCACCCTTTTAAAAGTAGTTTCTATAGTACTTTACACACTTTAATATTACACACTTTTTGAAGTAGTTACACACTTATTTCCAAAAAGTAGTTTTTATAGGACCCTCACACTTCACTTTATTAAACAGTATAAATATTAAAAAAATCTTTTTTAAAATATACTATTTATTAAAATAATATTTTTTTTATTATTATACTATTCTTAAATTTACATTTACACACTAAATTTTATGTTAACAGAATTTGCATCTAAACAAAGCCCCGACTTTTTAAGTTGGAGTTACATAAATAATACCTGTACTATGGATCCGTTTCTTGTCGGTCGGTGAAAAGCATGCTCAAAGTGGAATTGCGAGGCAACATGGTGAGCAAGTTCAAACTTGCATGGCTGGTTGCACACACGTTAAATGAGATGTTTTCTGTTTCGAACATGGATGATAAATCTACATGGTAGCATGCCATGTTCAAGGCCTGTTAAGTATCTACTAGACAACTCAATTTGAGTCACAAGGGCCACTATTGACATGGGCCGTTGGCATTTAGTATAGCACACTATACAATACCCGAAATCAATGCGACACTTCTACTGTGCATTGTCATCTTCAAAGCCCAACAAAATTCTACTGATAACTCAATGTTAGTTTCAAGGGTCACAATGAACTGGGGTCGTTGGCAATTTGTATAGAATGCTACATGTCAGCTTCGTTTTGTTAAATCATGTTCAGGCCCCCTTTCCAATGGACATGGAGCTAGAAAATCCAACAAAAAACCTATACTAGTGCTACAGAGAGACAAAACATTAATTTTAGAAGAATCAATCACTGTGAACCTTAATACCAAAAAATTATCATTATAAGATTGAGATGACAAAATATTATTTCAATACAAGTATTATTTCGATATTGTCAAAAACAGTATCAATCAAATTAAATAAAATAGTATTCCAAAAATGGTTGATGCCAACCTTATAAAAGGTAGTAAGTAAAGGACACACATTTTTGTCTGGGTATAATGTTTTGGGGAATCCAAACATGCAAGAAAAGAAAATATATCTATCAATGCATTACATCCAGGAATTGTAAAGACTGGAATACTACAGAGGCTTTATCATAGGTATGCATTTCTTTCATATTTGCTTTACCTTTTCAGCAAATAATCCAGGTAAAAGTAACTCAATCTGTTGAAGAGTACAACATCAGAGCAATTAACAATTATGAGGAAGTGATGGATGCATTTTATTCCCTATCTGGTGCAGTAGTTGATTCTATTACTTTCTTTTTTATAAAAAATGTCATTAACAAATTTTTGTTGGCATCAGTGACCATTCCTTCTAGCCATTCCTAATAATCAAAGGTCAACAACCGTAATATAAAATGGTCAAACAAATACATTAAAATTTTGAGAGAGGAAGAACCAAACAAAGCATTCTTATCTTGCTAACCTTGACACAATTGAAGCATTAGTGTTGATTCAAAAGAAAATTATATAGACAAAAATAAAAATGACTTAATATTATTCTTCACAATCATTGAGAAGCAATAAATTTATCCTTGCAACAATAGTTGAGGATAATAGACAAATCAAATAGAATTTTAATGCCATTCTCTTGCATATCCATTTGAAAATTGTATTAAAATTTTCACCATCAATCTTATCTTAAAATACTTATCTCAAAACACTTCCTGTATAATTCTTTACTTCGAAAGTAATTTTCATTTAATTTTTTTGAATTCAAAGTTCTTGAAAATGAATTGACGAGAAAAAAACAAGGGGTTTGGATTTAGAAAAGTTCGAGAATGGAATGATGATGAAGATGAGGTCAATAGCGAAGTTTGTTGAGATTTATAGTGAAATCTGTAGTGAGGTCAAAAAACCTAAAGTGAGTAGAGTGAAGATGTGAAATCAGATTCTAAAATGACTGAGTGTGAGTCGCAATGTGATAGAGATGCTGTGAGTAATTTAATTAATAATGAAGGGGTAAATAAGCCTTTTTGATATATTATCTAATGGGTCAATTAATTGAAATTCTTCTATCAAGTCTAGTAGGCCAGATTACTTGTCCAGAATTATGGGAAAATGATATTAGACCCATATTTTATCATTTTATCATGGGCCTTTATCTTGTAAAATGAATATTGAATTAGGTCTGATAAATTAATTTTTCAAACCTTCTCATAGCATGTAAACAAGCCCTCAAGTGATAATGTCATAATCTTAATATTCAATAAATTAATTATTATTTTCAGTACAAAATCCGGTATAAATGAACCAGACGCATGCATGTTGGAATATACAAGAGAAACGAGGATAGGGGTTTAGTAAGAGTGGTGTCAGGTGAGATGGTGACAAGTGTGTACTTATATATATATGTATATATATTTATATATATTTTTTATGTTTTAGTATTTTTTTTCGTTTTCTTTTTTCCTTGTATTACTCTTTTTCTTTCATCTTTTTTTCCTTTTTCTGTTTTATATATTTTCCTTCTATTTCTTCAAACTAATTTTGAATTTACATTTTAAATTTTAAATTTTAAATTAATTTTCATATGTTGTTTTTATGTTTAGTTTTCACTACTTCAAATTATTTCTGATTTATAAGTTAAAATTATTCATTTTTATGGTTGTTTTGATTACTAATTTATTGAAATAATTAATTGAAAGGCTAAGAAATAATCTATATAAGTGAAAAAGGGTGAAAACATAATTGAAAACATGAAAAGGAGAAAACATAAAAAATGAAAAGAGAAAATGAGAGTGAGAGAGAGTATAAAAAAGATAGAGAATTAAAAAACACAAGTATAAATTAAAAATGAAAAACGAAAAAGAAATATAAGAAAAATAACTAAGAAAGAATAAAAAAAATAGAAAGCGCGACACATGTTATGTCATTGAGGGAGTACTATTTTTAAAGTAAAATCAACGCATAAGCTCTACCCTAATACCCTGGAGTTATGACTGAATTAGTGTTTAAGGCTTAAGCCTTCGCTCTTTTGACGATGCTTATGCGGATTCACTTCAAATTAAGTTATTGGTGATGCTTTTTTGGGTTTTAATTTATGCCATTGGATTGGTCGTACAGGATAAAGGGAGGTTTTGGCACAAATCCAGAGATTTTGGCATTGGATTCTGAGGAATACAGGGGAGTAATACATTACCTAATTTTGGGTTTTGTTTTCATGAATGGTTATGTGCACTGTTTTTCTAGCGTGCTTTCCTTATTAAGTGGTACATAAGGCATGGTGTCCATTGATGAGAAACTTGAATATGGGCATTCTTGAGCTACTATTCTCCTGATATTTGCTATTTTTCAATAACTAGAAAAAGGAGCTTGTATAACACATTTCTATGAAAGTAAATAATAGATTTAACAATTACATAATTTATTAATTATTGATGCTATATACAAAATTAGAAAAATTGCGACATATTGATTTAGCTTTAAATTTTACAATTAATGTATTGTTTTGAACTTTTTAATATATATATCTGTTAAACATCAGATGATTATTTTAATATTAATTATATTACTTTTTATTTTAAAATAAAATTATCTTATATTCAAATGTATAGTAGTTATGGCCTTTTAATTTTTTATTTTCACAGTACAGTTCTTTTAAATATAAGGTTATATATTTATTTTATCATATATATCATATAACAAATAATATTAATATCTTATTTTTAAAAATAGATTATCTATTTAACTAAATCTATAAAATATTATAATTTTAAATTCTAGCAATAGGACTTACTCATATTACTATATTATCAATAAGGAATATTTTAGATTGTTTGTTTTGAGTTAGTTTAATTATGATTAAGGAAAAGGCCAATCAAATTTTAATTTATATGTATGAATTTTGATTAATAAAAATATTTATATTTTCATATCTCATCTCGAAGGTATTTAGTCAAGTTAAAAAATAGTAACAAAAAAATTACTTAAATTTTGATTTATACAAATAAAAGAATAAATTAATTATAAAATTATTTTAGAAGTGAAGGAATTTAGATTTTTTTATAATTTAATAATATTTTTTATTTGAAAGTATATTTGTGTTTTCGAAGTTCATGTTTAGAAAACAATGACCCCACTAATGATACTTAATTAATTAATATTATATATATCTAGTTACTTTTCAAAACTTGTTGCATCACACTCTTATGTACAAATTTTATTATATAATTCTCAAATTAATTTTTATAACATTTGCATTCCAAATTCATATTTTACAAATTTAAATGACCTTATGTATTACTTTCATCATATAACTTGAATTAAATTACTTTTCCTTGTTACTTAATACCTTAAAGTTCAATTTTTTTAATCTCTACTATAACATAATAATAAAAAATCTATATCTAAAAATTAATAATACATAAAGAATATTATCGTAATGACTTTGCAATAGTAAAGTTACTTTAGTCTTTTTTGGATTCAAAGTGGTTAGTTCTTTGAATTTTTATGTTAATTATGCTCTTCACCTTTCTTTAAATTGTAAAGTTAAATGTTAAACGTGAGCATGATTTTGTTGACACGTGTCAAATAAATAAATTTACATAAGGTTGTTGTATATATTGGGATGAATGACTATGTTTTGGTTATGATTTATTTCCCTTAAATGAATTCCAGGTTTTCATTGCTCAATGTCCTATGTGATTGGCCACCTCCCAATTTTAATGCAATTGGATGAAGTGTATTTTTTTGAAACTGTAGCATAACACAGATATTTGTCTCTGAAAATGTAGTGTAACATGTACTTAATTTCATCAATACAAAACCACATCTTATGTTATTGATTTGTGCAACTTAAAACGAGAGCAATCTATAACTTAAAAAATGGTGTATTAAAATATTTTAGGTAAGAATGTTATATAATATTTTATTATATAAATTCATTCATTGGATAACCGTGAAATTACTTTCAATCACATTACGTGCAAAGCATGTAATTTTTATATTTAGTCAAATTATTTAATAATGTAAAATTTTGATTTTGATTTATGAAAATCATTACTTGTAATATGCAACATACACTTTAGTTTAGTACTAATTATATTATTAAATTTGTTCAAAATATTGAAGTCAAACTTATTCAAAATAAAATCGCATATCTTTTATTATTTTTCTTCCATGATTTTGATGGAGCCCTTCTTTTTCGTTCAGTTTTTTGTTTGTCTTTACTTTTTCTTTTTCATAAAACTTTCAAGAGTCTCATCATCATTACTTAAAATTTTAGTATTTAAAATTGGTAAATTGCACTAAATTTGCACATGAATTTTTTATATTTTGTATTCAAAATTTTATTTCAAACTATATTTATTTTTAAAACTTACTAACATGTCACAAAATTAAGTTTTTTAAATTAAGTTCTCCAACTATGTTATCAGAAAAATATAAAACAAATATATTTTATGAATTATAATCTATAAAATAAAAACATAGATTTTGTAAAATTTAAAATGGATTAATTCAAATCATCCTTCAAGAAAGATATTATAATATACGTTTGGAAAAGATTGAAATACTTTGTATCATAAATATTATAACAAATATTAAAATAAATATTTGTATTAGCTAACACCTAAGCTAAAAGTAAAAGTATATCTAAAAATATCAAAAAATAAATACACAAAAAATTAAAATAATGTTTTTCTAATGAGTCAAAAATATAAAAAATTAAATATTTAATAAAATAATTTCTAAAAGAGCATAGAAAATTTATTTTCTAACCCATAAAAATAAATTTCAGATTTCAAAATTTGAATTTCCTAAAAATGATAAAATAAATATTTCTAAATCTCAAAAATTATAAAATATTTCCTAGATATTTTCTCAAAAAAAATATAAGAAACTTGATGACAAGAAATACAAATTTAGAAATTTCAATTTCAATAAAATTTATATTTCCAAAAAATTTAAAATATAATAATTTATTATTGTATAAAATTTAAAATTATTAAACTGTATACTTCTTAGAAAAATGAAGGAATGCATTTCCAGAGGTAGATTAGTCCCCACGATGAACCTTAGAGCAAAATGCGGTGGGTGGCAAAGATAGAAAACATAGAGAAACATAGCTGAATCCAATGATCCTACGTTTCCTCTCCATTTCTTCCCGACTAGCTCTGTGGCCAAAACAAAAGCACTAGTGCCAACCATAGATTGGCCAAACGCAATAATAAATCTAAAGCCAGCGTACATCCATATGTTCGTTGAAACTGCACAAAACACACTGCTTAGGGACATTATTAGGCTAAATAAAATCAACATGTTTCTCCAGCCCAAGCCTGAATCTGATAAAGTTGCCAGTCCAAACTCATTGATTAGGCTGCCCCAAAAGAAACCAAAAGAAAGACAAGGTGAGGTGTAGGGGTGTTGGCCAATCGAGTTGCTCGACTCAACTCGGTCGACTCGGTCGAGCAACTCGGTCAAAGCTCGACTCGACATAATTTCTAAGTCAAGCTCGAGCATTTCATTAGAATATTTGAGGTCGATTCTCGGTTTTAATTTTTTTTTTCCGGTTTCTGCCAAACACAGCCTAAGTCTCGATAGGATCCGGCTGGAACTTGGGCTCGATAACTCAAACTCCGTAATCGTACTAAGCCTAGCGAGCTCAAGCTTGAGTTGCATAATTTTGCTCGAACTCGAGCTTGAGTCGAACTCGTCAAAAATTAGCTCGAGTCTAGCTCGAGTAGATTACTAGTCGAGCTCGACTCGACTCAATTCCAACTCTAGTGAGGTGGCCTATTATGATGGAGGCGACGGATTGGAGAGACCACTGCAAAATGATGGAAGTGCTTAGTGGGGACTCACAAGATCACGTGCCCTTGGGAAGTTGATGTAGATTCTTCTTGCGGTATGATGGAAGATTGCTAGGGATACCTCTACCTGGATTAAGTGTCTGTAAATACAGTGATAAAAGATTGTCTCGCATCAAAGAATTAGGTAAAAGATACATGAGTAGCTTGAAACATCTGTGTACACCCTAAACTCCTAAGGTAGCGTTTAGTGATGTTGTTGCGTGAGTGGGCCTCTTCTTTTTCCTCAGTCACCAGTGCTATCAACCTGTGGGAGCTTTGAATTTGGATCTATTATCTCTTGCGAATGCGTGCTTGCAGTTGGGATTGTCAATTGTGGGAGAATAGTAGCGTGAAGAATTTAACTCAAGCTTGGGATACCTTGCTTTGTTAATATACTAGTAAACAGTTCGTGTAACGCACATGATTTTTAAATTTTATTTAAATTATTTAATAATGTAAAATTTTGATTTTGATTTATCAAAATTATTACTAGTGATTTGAAATATATACTTCAGTTTAGTACTAATTACATTATTAAACTTATTCAAAATATTAAAGTCAAACTTATTCAAACTAAAATCACATATCTTTCATTCATTTTCTTCCATGATTTTGATGGAGCCCTTCCTTTTCCTTCATTTTTTGTTTGTCTTTACTTTTTTTACAGAGAACTTGCAAGAGTCTTATCAGTATTACTTAAAATTAGTATTTACAATTGGTAAATTGCACTAAATTTGCACATGAATTATTTACATTTATTTTATTTAAAATTTTATTTTATTTACAATTGGTAAATTGCACTATTGCCTCATTCCGTGGTTTTGCCACGCAACTGTGTCCTTTGTTGCAATGCATTCTATTTTTCTGTTAATCGTCTCTACACTGGCGAGCATGCCTTTTGTGATCGCAAAGTTGAACCCTGCAACCGTGCTAACAATAGTGATGCGTAATGCCGTGCGTCACAATCGTGAATGGGGCCAGTATATGTGTTAAGGCGCTGTTTGGTTTTAGTTTGATCCCTACTCAATTTTAATCTTTCTTTTCGATGAATAACTAAGTTCTATGGATTCCAAGGAGCTTCTAATCACATTCAATGTAAAAAACTCCAACCTTGATGAATTTCCAAAATTTTCCAATTAAGAATCAAGAGTTTGGCAAAGCTTCACTATGTTTTTCCTATATGCAATTCCTACTCAAATTTTCTCTCGCATGATGCAACAGTTAAAGTCCCAAGAGTCACTTACTTTACTAATCCAATCCTAGGGTTTCAGACGAGTTGACAACTCACTGTTCCAATAATAACTACCTCAACCCCTTCTAGGGTCAACTTTGCGTCATAGTAGGTCTTTTGAAGATTTTTGTCTTCCTACTCTCCTTAAAATCTCAAGTGCAACACATCAAATCACTCAATTACAAAGGAGAACTTTAATACATTAAATTTATTAGACTTTCTAAGTGGTTCTCCTAGCTTGATTACCTCACTTTCGTCTGTAAGCAGTCTTTCATTTATAGTTCATCATCATGAAAGTTAGACTTCAATTAGGCTTCTGTTTTGGTGCCAATTATAGCTTTCAAATCTTCACGGATCATCTTCTCTACTGGCTAGAGTCTATTGCTAACAAACAAATTTGATCATAGTTGGATTCTTATTTATTCTTGTCCAAGTCTATTAGGACTCTTCAACTTTAGTTTCCAAATAATATTTACTTCTAATTGAACATATCCACATAATTCATTTCCACTCTGATACTGTGAAATTGTTGTCAACTGTCCAAAAAAGCAATCAGTGGCAAAGATAAAAAACCCAAAGCAATGTAGATAAAACCAAAGATCCCAATGTTTCCTCTCCTTTTCTTCCCGACTTGCTCTGTGGCCAAAACAAGTGCAGTGGTGCCGACCATAGAGCAGCCAAACCCGCTAACAAATTTGAACGTGGTGTACATCCATACGTTCTTGGAAACCACGCACAATGCACCGCTTAGGGACATTATCAGGGTACATAAAATTAGCATTGTTTTCCGGCCCAAGCCCGAGTCTGAGAAAATTGCCAATAAAAACCCGCCAATCAGGCTGCCCCAGTAGAAAGATGAGGCTGGGAGCCCTGTCACGATGGAACCAGTGCACTCGAGAGACCACTGCGATACGATGGAATTGCTTGGCGGAGACTCCCAGGACCAGGCGTCTTTGGGAAGTTGACATGGATTGTTTTCGTTACATGATGGAAGATTGCACCTCCACTTGGGTTGAGCGTCAGTAAAGACGCTGATAAACGATTGTTGCACCTCAAAGAACCAAGCAAGAGAGACAAGAGTGGCTTGAAACATCTGTGTCCACCCTAAACTCCCTGGCATTGTTCAATGAGGTCATCGAATGAGCGGGGGGGCCTTCTCTTTGCTCCATCACCGGTCCTTGGTTGATCTCCTCCGTCGCCAATTGTATCTCAGCCTGCTGTGAATTTGGATCTGTCATTCTTACGCAAGCCTACAATCGGGGATTCTCAATCATGAGATAACAGTATGCAGAGTGGGCTTGATTAATTGGAGCAAGTAAAGCAACGGTAAGAAGAATTTTTAATAATTAAAAGAAAAAGAATTGGTAAGGTAAAGTTACCGAACATACCCAGAAGGTTGAGGAGAGGCCAATGAGTTGGACAGGGAAGATCTGAGATGGAAAGAAAGGATGTAACGAATCCTGCTTTGGTGTTACATACATGCATATATATATATATATGAATGTATATTTTAGTCGGAAAGAGAGAGCGTTACATATATCTCTTGGAAAGAGAGCATGAAGAAATCCCGTGAAGAGTCCCTACTTCGTTTCTACTCTAATACTAAAGTATAGAGTTTGTCGCGTAATTTTTGATTTGCCAAATTTAGCATTGAAAGTAATATGAAATAATAACAATAAAAGGCAAGTTAAGAATTTGATACTTTTATACACTAAGTAATAAAAACATAATAGTAACTTTTCATATTCAAAAAAACTTTTTCTTCTCTTTTAGATAACTTTTAAAATATTTTGAATTTTCAAATGAAATTGATTTTTTATAGAAGTAAAGTTTGACATCATTCTAATGATATATGGTATGATATATAAAAAATTACATTATGAATCAGGGAGTATAAATTAGTGAACATGAAGACATGATAAAAATTACATGTAAATTATGTAAGTTTAGATGCACAAACTTGTATCTTAGATTAATTGAAATTTAGATAAAACTTGTATCTAATCATATATGAACGATGAATTTAAATTTTGTTAATTAAAATATAACCAAATTTATTTATATTTCTTTACTGTTAAGCTTTGGTTATTGAGGTAGTAATTGAAACAATAACAAATTGTCTAAATAATCGATTATTTCTATATTTCAATGTGCCAAAAAAGAAAATTTGTGTAAATTAATAATAATAAAATATATTGACTTAAAATATATCAAGATATCAAATAAATGAATGACTATGTTTTGGTTATGATTTATTTCCCTTAAATGAATTCTGAGTTTTCATCGTTCAATGTCCTTTGTGATTGGCCACCTCCCAATTTTAATGCAATTGCATGAAGTGTATTTTTTTGAAACTGTAGCATAACACAGATATTTGTCTCTGGAAATGTAGTCTAACATGTACTTAATTTCATCAATACAAAACCACATCTTATGTTATCAATTCATGCAACTTAAAACGAGAGCAATCTATAACTTAAAAAGTGGTGTATTAAAATATTTTAGGTAAAAATATTATATAATATTTTATTATATAAATTCATTCATTGGATAAAAGTAAAATTCCTTTCAATCACATTACGTGCAAAGCATGTAATTTTTATATTTTAATCAAATTATTTAATAATGTAAAATTTTGATTTTGATTTATGAAAATCATTACTTGTAATATGCAACATACACTTTAGTTTAGTACTAATTATATTATTAAATTTGTTCAAAATATTAAAGTCAAACTTATTCAAAATAAAATCGCATATCTTATATTATTTTTCTTCCATGATTTTGATGGAGCCCTTCTTTTTCGTTCAGTTTTTTGTTTGTCTTTACTTTTTCTTTTTCATAAAACTTTCAAGAGTCTCATCATCATTACTTAAAATTTTAGTATTTAAAATTGGTAAATTGCACTAAATTTGCACATGAATTTTTTATATTTTGTATTCAAAATTTTATTTCAAACTATATTTATTTTTAAAACTTACTAACATGTCACCAAATTAAGTTTTTTAAATTAAGTTCTCCAACTATGTTAACATAAAAATATAAAAAAAATATATTTTATGAATTGTAATCTATAAAATAAAAACATAGATTTCGTAAAATTTAAAATGGATTAATTCAAATCATCCTTCAAGAAAGATATTATAATATACGTTTGGAAAAGATTGAAATACTTTGTATCATAAATATTATAACAAATATTAAAATAAATATTTGTATTAGCTAACACCTAAGCTAAAAAGTAAAAGTATATCTAAAAATATCAAAAAATAAATACACAAAAAATTAAATAATATTTTTCTAATGAGTCAAAAATATAAAAAATTAAATATTTAATAAAATAGTTTCTAAAAGAGCATAGAAAATTTATTTTCTAAGCCATAAAAATAAATTTCAAATTTCAAAATTTGAATTTCCTAAAAATGATAAAATAAATATTTCTAAATCTCAAAAATTATAAAATATTTCCTAGATATTTTCTCAAAAAAAATCTAAGAAACTTGATGACAAGAAATACAAATTTAGAAATTTAATTTTCAATAAAATTTATATTTTCAAAAAATTTAAAATATAATAATTTATTATTGTATAAATTTTAAAATTATTAAACTGTATACTTTTGAGAAAAATGAAGAAATGCATTTCCAGGGGTAGATTAGTCCCCACGATGAACCTTTGAGCAAAAATGCGGTGGGTGGCAAAGATAGAAAACATAGAGAAACATAGCTGAATCCAACGATCCTAGGTTTCCTCTCCATTTCTTCCCGACTTGCTCTGTGGCCAAACCCAATAATAAATCTCAAGCCAGGGTACATCCATATGTTCGTTGAAACTGCACAAAACACACTGCTTAGGGACAGTATTAGGCTAAATAAAATCAACATGTTTCTCCAGCCCAAGCCTGAATCTGATAAAGTTGCCAGTGCAAACTCATTGATTAGGCTGCCCCAAAAGAAACCAAAAGAAAGACTAGATGAGGTGTAGGGGTGTTAACTAACCGAGTTGCTTGACTCAACTTGGTCGAACAACTCGGTCAAAGCTCGACTCGATATAATCCCCAAGTCGAGCTCGAGCATTTCATGGGGATACTCGAGTTCGATCGAGTAGCTCGAGCTCGATTCTCGGCTTTTTTTTTTTCCGATTTCTGCCAAACACAGCCTAAATCTCGATAGGATCCTGCTCGAGCTCGAGCTCAATAGGATCAGGCTCAAGCTCGGGCTCGATAACTTGAACTCCGTATTCATACCAAGCCTAGCAAGTTCAAACTCGAGTTGTATAATTTTGCTTGAACTCGAGTTAGAGCTCAAGATCGACAACTCAACTCGAGTTCAAACTCGAGTCAAGCTCGTGTAGATTACTACTTAAGCTCGACTCGATTCGATTCCAGCCCTAGTGAGGTGGCCTAATATGATGGAGGCAGCGGATTGGAGAGACCATTGCAAAACGATGGAAGTGCATAGTGGGGACTCCTAAGATCACGTGTCCTTGGGAAGTTGATGTAGATTCTTCTTGCGGTATAATGGAAGATTGCCGAGGACATGCCTCTACCTGGATTAAGCGTCTGTAAATACAGTGATAAAAGATTGCCTCACATCAAAGAATTAGGTAAAAGATACACCAGCAGCTTGAAACATCTGTGTACACCCTAAACTCCCAAGGTAGCGTTCAGTGATGTTGTTGAGTGAGTGGGGCTCTTCTTTTTCCTCAGTCACTAGTTTTAGGGTGCTATCAACCTGTGGGAGCTTTGAATTTGGATCTATTATCTCTTGCAAATGCGTGCTTGCGGTTGGGATTGTCAATTATGGGAGAATAGTAGCGTGAAGAATTTAACTCAAGCTTGGGACACCTTGTTTTGTTAATATATTAGTAAACAGCACGTGTAACTAACATGATTTTTAAATTTTATTTAAATTATTTAATAATGTAAAATTTTAATTTTGATTTTGATTTATCAAAATTATTACTAGTGATATGAAATATATACTTCAGTTTAGTACTAATTATATTATTAAATTTATTCAAAACATTAAAGTCAACTTATTCAAACTAAAATCACATATCTTTCACTCATTTTCTTCCATGATTTTGATGGAGCCCTTCCTTTCCCTTCATTTTTTCTTTGTCTTTACTTTTTTTACAGAGAACTTGCAAGAGTCTTATCATTATTACTTAAAATTATTATTTACAATTGGTAAATTGCACTAAATTTGCACATGAATTATTTATATTTATTTTATTTACAATTGGTAAAGTGCACTATTGCCTCATTTCGTGGTTCTGCCTCGCGACTGCATCCTCTGTCACGATGCATTCTATTTTTCCCTTAATCGTCTCTACACTCGTGAGCGTGCCTTTTGCGATTGCAAAGTTGAACCTCGCGACCGTTCTAGCAATAGCGATGCATAGTGCCTTGCGTCGCAATCGTGAATGGGGCCAGTATATGTGTTAAGGCGCTGTTTGGTTTTAGTTTGATCCCTACTCAATTTTAATCTTTCTTTTTGATGAATAACTAAGTTCTATGGATTCCAAGGAGCTTCTAATCACATTCAAATGTAGAAAACTCCAACCTTGATGAATTTCCAAAATTTTCCAATTAAGAATCAAGAGTTTGGCAAAGCTTCACTATGTTTTTCCTATATGCAATTCCTACTCAAATTTTCTCTTGCATGCTGCAAAAGTTAAAGTCCCAAAAGTCACTTACTCTACTAATCCAATCCCAGGGTTTCAAACGAGTTGACAACTCACTGTCCCAATAATAACTACCTTGACCCCTTCTAAGGTCAACTTTGCGTCATAGTAAACCTTTTGAAGATTTTTGTCTTCCTACTCTCTTTATAATTTCAAGTGCAACACATCAAATCATTCAATTATAAAGGAGAACTTTAATACATTAAACTTATTAGATTTTTTAAGTGGTTCTCCTAGCTTGATTACCTCACTTTCGTCTGTAAGCAGTCTTTCATTTATAGGTCATCATCATGAAAGTTAGACTTCAATTAGGCTTCTGTTTTGGTGCCAATTCCAGCTTTCAAATCTTCACGGATCATCTTCTCTACTGGCTAGAGTCTATTGCTAACAAACAAATTTGAACACAGTTGGATTCTTATCTATTCTTGTCCAAGTCTATTAGTACTCTTCAACTTTAGTTTCTAAATAATATTTACTTCAAATTGAACATTATCCACATAATTCATTTCCACTCTGATGCTGTGAAATTGTTGTCAACTGTCCAAAATATCAAAAGTGGATAAGTTTGGATGAACTTGAACTCTTCTGGGACTTTATCCGCTCAACTCTAGAGTTTGCAGGGCTTCTCTAGCAGCAACATCTTGATAGATTCAAAAACTTTAGAAGCCTTTAATCACATATTTGAACTGAAATAGAATTCTTGTTAAGATTCTTCTGTACGTTTGTGTTGTGTACAATGTGTTAATACTTAGCTAACAATGCTAACACTGGGATTCAATATATTAATCCGTTTCTTGTGCAACAAAATAATTAATTTAGACAGGGGATGCTCAAAGTTTACATGCAAGGCTTAACAGCTGTCACTTGTAAGTTAAAGTGAACGTTTGATAACACTCATAAATGATAGATCTATATGTTAGCACGCCAATTTCAAGCGCCACATACGTTTCTATTGATGATATTAGTTTTATCAAAATTACAGGGCCACAATTTAGGTAGTTGGCTTGTAGTATAGTGTAGCTTACTATTAATATGTACTGTACTATACTGAAAGAGAATGTCTGGCTAGTTGGCTTGAGCAATAATTCTAATGTTTGGTTAATAAGTTGTATGAGGATGATGTTTGATGGGAGTTAGGTCGAGATTGGAGTTGTGTTGATATAGAAATTATGTTTAATTATAAAATTTTGATTTATATATAAATATATTATAATGATTAAATGATGTGATAATATATAAAAATAATGATTAGTTTTTATGATATATATGTGTGTGTGTTTATTAATTTGATTGTTAATAAGTAGGTCTTTTCCCCTCGAATACAAACAAAGAAGAAAGTGCTGTTGACTTCCTAATCTTTCATGTCTACAACTCAATTCATCTAATTATTACAATGATTTAATTTTAAATATTTATATGTTTATGTTAGAGAAAAAGAAAAAGAATTTGAATTTGAATAAATAAAATTTTTGTTAAGCAGTAAGTTATGTAAAATTTGATGGGATGAAAGGAAATTGATGGCAGTGTAAATAGCATAGCCTATATGTATTCTATGTATGGTATGGCTATAATAGAAATACATATTTGGATCGAGTTAGCACCATTTTCTTGCCATCAAAAACACATAATCCAGCAAAAGATCCCTTTTTATCCTTTCTATTCCCCTCTCTTACAATATTGCTAAATATATGCTGCAATGTTCCTCCTACCACAATTTGCAGCCAAACTAATCCATATCATACATTGTGTTCCTATAAGTTGGACGGCTCAATAGCATTGATATAATAATAGCTATGTTTGTTAATTTTTTTTCTTTTCAAACAATACATCTATTGTGGTTATTACAAATTTCGAATTTTATCTTCTTCACTCTCTCATTTTTATACAATTTTCAATAAAAATACACACTTCATTTTTTTGTGTGTGAAATTTTATTATTACTAAAAACTATGGGATATATATCATAAAAAATGAATAATAATATAAAAAAATTTAACATGATACCATTATATTCTAGGATTGATTTATTTTTTTTTACTTTAATGTTACTGCATCCTACTTCCTGATCAAGCATATGTTTAGCAACTCTCTAGTCATGTGGGAGAACGTTTGGTCCTTAATCTTAAGATACATGCCGTATCTTTTTTTAAAAATAATCAGTTATACTTTACGAATATAATGAAATTAAGCACTTGCTATATTTGCATTTGGTGTATAATCTCCTAAATCGTGAAAGAGATGTGTCTCCTTAATGCCACTCCCGATAACATAAATGGAATACGGCTGATTTTGACATATATAATAAATTATTATATATATTAAAGTATCTAATACTTAATTTTTTTTCTTCATCAGACCTGAAAACATAAAAAATAAAAAATCAGCATCAAATGCTAAAAAAATAAAAATCTATAAATGATTAGAAATAAAACAAAATGAATTTTTTTTGAAATGATTAAGAAAAATAAATTTAAACATTCTCATAGTATGTTCAAGTTTTAAATTTCACTAATAAAAATTTGAGGTTGGTTTTTTATGCAAATGTTCATTTAATTCATTTAATATGTTTTACATAATAAACTAATTTAACGGAGATTACATTACTTTTAGTTATTGTATTTTTTATCAATTAGAATTTTATACAATCCTTTATTTGATATCTTTCTTATTTTTAAAAACAAAAATAAGTAAATTATCAAAAATATGAGATTTTGACAAATGTAAAAACTATCACATGCCTCATCCACTGGCTGTGGCATCAAGAAGAATGACTAGAGGGATGATACACACACACACAAACATTTATATACATACACACATACATACATATGTATGTGTGTGTGTGGAATCTGATGTTGCCTGTTGAGCCTAGACGATTAGCATGGAGGGCTTTATCTTGCAGGTGATCTTTATGATGAAAAGAAATTAATATACAAAATTTTGGGTGGTTTGTAGACCATCAACCAAGACCATCCGCACAAATAGACAATCTTCTTCCTAGGAAGCGGCTCTCCCTGTCATTTGAGCCAATTGTGTCTGCATCGATCTATCTCTTGGTATCCTAATTAAATTGCTTTGGTGTAATGATGAGTAGCTATTGATCATAATGCACTTGAAGCAGAAATCCATAACTCGAGTTGTCTTCTTCTGATATGATTATGCCGGTCTGTTGGGATGTTTGGATTAATTTGTACTATGCACTATGCTGCGCCAACAAGGCTGGGTTAAATGTATAATGTATCACACATTGATGAAAGCCAAATACCATCCCTCTCAACAAAATATCAAGCATACAAAGGGAACAGTGGTGCAACTACATGTTTGCATCCACATTCCCAGGAGTTGGAACTTACGAACAAATGGGCTTTCAAACACAAAAGTCTCCAAGGATTGCTGCATCCCTGCGCTCTTCTTCCTCCATCGTATCGCAGGAAATCCTCCCCCTGGTTTCTGGCAAGTATGCGACAAACACCGCGCATATTGAAACTGTCAAACCAAACACGCCGTAAGATAGCATCGCGTTCGTTCTGCCGGCTGCCACCAACACGGGGCTAAGCACCCCGCCGAGCACTAGCGCCTGCCGCACCATCGACATTGCCGAGTTCCTCACACACGTCGGAAATAACTCTAGCGTGTAAATCATAAGAATGTCAAACACCGTGCATACGCAGAAAAAGGACACCAGCTCCAGCATTATTTGCGTCACCTTCCAGCTTACCAGCACACACCCCACGCTGCAAATTCCACTCAGTAAGGCCAATCCCAATATGGAGCCCCTTCTGTTCAGTTTTTCAATGAGGAAAAACGTAAGAAACGAGGCCGGGAATTCAGATAATGCATTTAATGTGACGCTCACATATAGACTAAATGACAGGTCTCCGAGCCCCAAAGGCATGCCGTAGTAAATCATACCAACGCCGAATGCCACCACCATCACCGCCGCCAGCCGCCTTAAAGACCAACCTTTCCTCGCCAGCATCTTCAATGAGGAGAAAGTATGGGTTTCTTGATGATTTTCTTCCCAGTGGGTGCACCTACCGAAGAAGCTCTGTGTTAAGGTGCTCCGTTTTGCTGGGGCTGCAATGCTTCTCAGTGTATCCACAAATTCTTGTTTCCTTCCCTTGATGAAAAGCCATCTAGGTGACTCTCGAACTAGAAAAACCAACGCCAACGAGTGAAAAATTGAAGGAACGCAAGTCCAGAGGTAGATGAGCCTCCACGAAGACCCTTCGAGTAAAAAAGCAACAAGTGGCAGAGACAGAAACCCGAGAGTAAAACAGATGAATCCAACTATGCCGATGTTTTCCCTCCATTTCTTGCCGACTAGCTCAGTGATCAGAACAAGAGCGCAGGTCCCAACAGTTGCCCGTCCGAACCCGCCAACAAATCGCAAACCAGCGTACATCCATATGTTAACTGACGCTGCGGTCAGCACGCCGGTTAGGGACATGAGCAGGCTTGACAACACCAGCACATTCTTTCTGCCCAAAGTTGAGTCTGCCAGCCCGGCAAGTGCAAACCCACCGAATAGGCAGCCCAAGAAGAAGGACAAAGACGGGAGGCCCGTGATGATGGAGCCGGCGCACTGGAGTGACCACTCCGATATGATGGACGTGCTTGCGGGGAAGTCCCAGGACCAGGCGTCCTTCGGAAGCTGACACAGATTGCTGCCGTCGTTGCATGACGTGGAATTACTACTGACACAGCTCCATTTGGGCGCAGCGTCGGTAAAGACGCTGATGAAGGTTTGCTGTGCGTCGAAGAACCAGGCAAAGGATACGAGTGCGGCCTGAAATATTTGAGTCCACCCAAAGTCCCCGATGCAGTGTTCAATCGTGTCGTCGAGCGAGGGCTGATGGAGCAGTTGTTTCACCTCAATCAACTTTGGCAGAGTCTCCGGCTCTGCTGGAATACTCTCGGTGAGTAGTGGATTTGGATCTGCCATATATGGGTTGTATACGGCTAGAATGTATCTGAGTGTGCATGTGGGTTGTCAACGAATGTGCAATAACGCTTGCTATGTATATATAGGGCAGTGGCTGAAGCGCTTTTTGAAATGGTTGGGACATAACAGATTTTTTTGACCAAATTCATGATCAAACATGCACAGATAGGAAAATAATTAATATTCTCTAGCCAGCAGACTTGTAACCACGCATAATATTAAAAGGTGGAAAGTGTATATTCCAGAAGTAGGGAATCACTGCACCATTTCGGGTGGTTGCAATCGTGCAAACCATGGATAACAGCTCAGTGGTGTGGACATAATGAAAAGCGGTGACCCCAAATGACAGAAGAAAGAAAAGCGTCAAGAGGCAATTTGCGGATGCTCCCATCCAATATGCATTCAATGACGTTCCATGTCTTAACTGATGTCGTGAGATACACACACTGTTCAATTGGGTCTTGATCAAACCGCCTTGAGGTTTAATGCAATGAGGGCAACAAATCGGTTTACAATTCATGCCATCTTTAATGGTGCTTACTGAAGAACAAATATATAAATAATTAATATATTACATATTCATTCATAGTGTATAAATTGGCCCGTTCAAATAAATAATTATAGGATATAAGGTCACAAGTCCCCTCAACCACACTTAATTTAGCATATGTATACGGTGGATTCCTACCCTTGAAGAGCATAATGACAGGTCAGCAACATTAATGTGTCTTCTATTATTATTAACCTTGAGAATTATTTTTACATTTTAGAAAACGAAATTCCAGCTATCATAATTCAAGGTCAACTGAGTGCCGACTACCCATGAGAAACTCAAAGTTTAATTCCAATGGGATTGATAATGTAAAATAGCTTCAAGTGGGAACCGAATCTCTACTTTAACTCAAGATTAATTTAATTGTTCTATTAATTAATGTCTTAGTGTCAAACAAAAGTGTAGCGCACGCGTCTAATTTTGGTACTGATATTTAATTGTTAAATAACATGTGTCCGAAATTTGGGGTATGCATTAAGTATTAGCATCCTGTTTTGCCTCATATAGCAGCTGGCAGATATGAACAACCATGTGAGCAACTTGGACTGCTATGTTGGCAATGACTCCCCCGTTACCCCCTCGATAAATTAAGTATATATTTTGAGGCAGAAAAATATTCATACAGGTGTATGTATAGGTTTGAATATCAATGCCCACATCCTGCTGACGATGGAATGCCGTGGAAGATGTCATTTTCTGTCCACCACCAAACTACATTCTTCTCAAAGTACTACGACCTGTCCCGGAATATTCACCAAAAATGTAATAAACAAAAATAAAAATTGTCTTGTATTGACTATTCGATTTGTTATGTAATAAAAACATAATTGCATTATTTAAGTGCTGTAATTGTGTCCTCGTCAGCTCTGTTTTCAACCTCAATCGTCTGGTGGCACGCGGATAGCCGAGATGCTAAAATAAGTTAAAATTTATGGCTATGTTTAGAAGTAGAGTTTTGGTAAATGGTAATGGTTGGTGTAAGTTATATTAGGATGAGAAATATGTTTAGTGATGTGATTTTGATGTTTTAAAATTTGTTATTTATTTAAATATATGTATAAAATATATAATAATAAATAGATGATATAATATTATATAGATATTGATTAATTTATTAGGTATAAGTATATATAAATGTAAGTATATGTGTGTGTGTATAAGCGATAATTTGATTAGAAATAAATATAATGATGAAATAATAATTAGTTAGTTTGAAAGAAAAATTTTGAATTTAAATTTCAATAAAAATTTTGTTTAATAATATATTTGATAATATGTGTTTCATAGTATATCGAATATTAAAAATGGGTTCCAAACATAGCCTATAAGAATTAAACAAAATTTATAATAGACAAATTACAAACTTCTTGTACATACGTTAATTAACAGATAAGAGCGCGAAAATTCCATAGAAAAGGTTTGTGTAATCTTTTTTTAATATGTATATGTGTGTGTTTGTGTGTGTGTGTGTAAACTTACATAGATTATTGTATAAACTAAAAAATGTTACATGCTTTGCAAGTGTAGTATAGAATATGTGTTAAAAAATAAAATAATATAAAAATATATATCAAATTACACAATTTTAATATTTATTTATTTATTTATTTATTTATATAGATTATTAATTTTTTGAAAGTTGATTTCATATATTTACATTCATGTGTTTATCATATGGAAAATAATATTACTGCCTTACTTTAAAAAAAAGTTTAATAAATTAAAGAAAAACTAATAAAAATTTAAATTTTAACATCATGAGTTTTAATAATAAATTAATTTATAGTAGTATCTTTGAATTAAATAAAAATAATGATGAAGAAAAAAGTCATTTAAATTGCAAAAAAATAAATAACAAATTATTATTTAATTTTTAATTATAGAAATAAATGAGAAAAATACATGTATATCTGTAGCTATAATAGTTACTTATAAGCTAAAGATTTGAAATAATTTTAGAACTTAATATTCTTGTATTTAAAGTACAATTTTGTTTACAAATTTTCTTTTTTAAATATAACAATCAAATTAATAATATTGGTCAAAATAAATTCACATCGATTGAATTATTTTTTCAATTTAAACCTTGATATTTCACTATTGTATGCAAACTCAATTATATTTTTTTTTTTAAAAAAACTTTTTATAATCATCATATAAGAATTTTTAGTTTTATTTAACATTATAGTAAAATAAATCAAATTTAAACTATTTTATCTTATTATTTAATATATTGACCTTTTAATCTAAAGATGCACTTATACTTATTGCACATTTAGCTCTAGGACAACATAATGCAATGTAATTTATACAATAATAAAAATTAATAATTAAAAAAACACTTTCTATTAAGATAATATTAACTAAGTTTCAAAAACAATCTTATATAAAGATCAAAGTTGTTCTTTTTAACTCTTAATTGGAAAATAATCTTTCAATTATTGTATTATAACATTAACTTTCTCTCTTTTTTTCACTTTTATTTACGAATATATTTTATTTTTGAATTGATACACTATAAATGAAAATTTATTAATTGTTTAAATAGATTTTTTGAAATAAAAAATTATCTTAATATTACTATAATTTAGACATACTTTGAAGTTCTGCAATTAAATTACTTATATTAATTCTCAATTGCTTTGCTTTGATTTTAAGCATAGGCATTTATACCAATATTAATTATATTGAATTTTAACTTATCTTTTCATTACCTTCTTGTGTATAAACATTCAAAGTTCTCGATATGAGTTTTTTTGTATATACAATGCTTAATTTGATTTCATTTTTAATAACATGTCAATTTGGTTCTAATTAATATGTTTTAAAAATATTTTTGGTCTATATAATTTAAATTTTCATAATGTATATGTTAAGAATGTTGATTTTGTAATTTATAATTTATTTTATGTTTTAAAATTTAGCTCATGAGATATTTAATAATATTGATGATCAAATATTCACTTGTTTTAAACATTTTCTAATATATATAAAATTTATTTATTTATTCAAAGTTTTATTTCCTTATTATAAATTTATTTATGTTGTTATTTGTCTTTCTATAATATTTTAACTTTATTGATATTTATATTTATAATATTTAAACAAACTATTTTATTTTATATTTATCAAATGATATAATCATGATATCAATATTTTCAATGAATTTGTTGTGATGTTTTTAAAAATATAATTATGAAATAATCACATATTTAATAAAGTTGATAGTCATAAATTCATTTGTTTTAAATATTTTGTGAAATATTAATTTTTTCATAAAAATATTGATTTCTTATATGTGTAATTTATTTATTTAAATTTTTATCACATTGTTGTAACTCTATTCCTCTTTCAATTTGTTCTCTATAATATTAATTATATATAAACAACTATGAAATCAAGTGATAATATAAAATAAATCCCCACGTTCTTTGATGATCAAAGATTCACTAAATTTAGATATTTTATAATATATTTTTATAACAATAATGATGTTTTCATATATGAAATTTGTTATTTTTTTAGTTTTATCTCATTATTATAACTATTTATTTTATCATTCATAGTTTAAATTATATTTTAAATACGATTATAATTGTTATTTTTTAAATTCAATTATAAAATTATTATTTTGTTTATTATGAATCTAAATATATAAATATTTTTAAAAATTTATGATTTTTTTAACTTTTAAATTTTACTTAATTTATAAATAATTTAAAATTTTATTAGTCTCTTCCTACTTAAAATTATATTAATCTCCACTACTAAATAATATATATCAATTAAAAATTCTATTAGTTTCTTTCAACTAAAAGATTTATATTTCAAATAATTTAAAGAAAACTACAAAAGTAGTTTTGATATATTAGCACTCTACTAATTTTTTACTATTAAAAGATAAATATTTTAATAAATTTTACTTTTACCTATATAACCTTCTTTACCATAAAAAAACGTAGACATTTAATTAAGAATATACATGTTCTTCCACAATTGACAAAAATATTCACACTTTTTATATAGTATACAGATATTTACGAATACTTGGGATATGTTTGGAAGAGGGTTTTGTGTGAGATGATGTTTGGTAAGGGTTGTGTAGTAATAAGTAATATATTTGATTGTAAAATTTTGATATTTTTGAAATTTTAATTTATTTAAATATATATGTAAAATATATGATAATGATTAGATAATTTGATAGTATATAGAAATAATAATTAGTTTTTACAATATATATATAAGAGTGTATGTATAGATATAAGTACTGCTTTGATTGTAAATATGTATAATAATTGAATAATAATTAATTAGCTATATATATAAGAATAAAATTTGAATTTAAATTTAAAAAAAATTAATTGAGTTGAATGTTTAGAAGTGAAAGGTTGGGTATGATGTGAGAGATTGAAAAATGGATTACTGGTTAATAGAATAATTAGGAAGCAGGACCATATTTTTCATACTGAAACGTTACAGTCTTGTTACAGTTACTCCAGACACCGAAGAGAACAAAATAGTTGATACCCAGTCACACCTCATTTTTTTGGACCGCAGGTATTGTCGCGAGAAAAAATAATAATAAAAAATGATGCCATCAGCTCCCTGTATTTTCGCAATCTTGAGTGAAAGAGAAATGAGTCAAAGGAGGAGTGCTTGAGTTTTTCTGATTTTTAAATTCTCGTTAGAATTTTTAATTAATATTTATTTAGTCGTAGAGAAATAATATAGTCCCTAACATATTCATACTAATATAATTATTTTTAAGTTGTGTAAAATAGGAATTAAGTAGTGGGAAATTAACAGAATTTAAAATTATTTATAAATTAAGTATTAAAAAATTAATAGAATCATAATTTTTTAAAAATTATTTATAAGTTTAAATTCATAATAAATTAAATTATAATTGTATAATTGTATTTAAAAAAACAAAAAATAAATTCCATGAAGGGTATTGATTTCATAACTATATAGCCTAACAAATAGAAAGTAAATACATAAGATGAAAATTTATAGATATGGACATTAAATTAATTAATTAAACTATGAATAATAAAATAAATAATTATATTAATGAACTAAAATTTTAAAGATAACAAATTTCATATATAAAGACTTTGCTATTGTTTTAAGAATGTATAATAAAATATTTAAAATGAGACGAAACTTTGATTAACAAACTTGTTAAGTATGTGGTGATTCATTTTATATTATTTTTTAATTTTATAGTTAATTATACTTAGTGAATATTGTAGAGAACAAATAATAAAAAAAACAAAGTTACAACAATGTGTTAAAAATATAAATAAATAAATTAAATATATTTAAGAAATCGATATTCTTATAAAAAATGGTATGTTATAAAATATTTAAAATGAATAAATTTATGACTATCTACTTAATTAAATATGTTATTTTTGCATAGTTACTTTTGTGAAAACATAACTATAAATTAATTAGAAGATATCGATGTCACAATTATATTACCGAATAAACTTAAAATGAAATAATTTGCTAAAAAAATTATAAGTATAAATGTTAGTTAAATGATAATATGAAACAAGACAAATTGCGACATAAATAAAGTTATAATAATGAAATAAAACTTTGAATAAATAAATAAATTTCATATATTTGGAATATTTAAAATGAGTGAATATTTGATTATCTGTATTATGAAATATGTAATGAGCTAAATTAAAAAATAAAGTAAAGGTCCATTATAAAGAACACTAATCTTAAAATGACACATCATATAATATCTAAAATAAATCAATATTTGACCATCATTTTTATTAAATATGTGGTAATGCTAAAATATCATATAAAACAAATAAAAATGGGACTACCCGACTGACCGTACCAAGGAATTCTACTGTACTCCGTGCAGCTATTGTTATTGATCCTGCAGAGTCTTACCCAAAGGTTACAATAATGTGGGAAAATTTTAAATAAATAAATAAACACTAATTTCAAAAATAGTATTATTAAAATATACATTATGAAAATTTAAATTATCAAGACCCAAAATATTATTAAAAATAATAATTAAAACTATATTGACAAGATATTTTGGATTAAGAAAACAAGGGCAAAAAAAAAAAAAGAAATCAAATTTAGTAATGCATTGACAAAAAATTATATTGAGAAATTTGAATATTTATATGCAAGAAGGTGGTAAATAGTAATTTCATTGATATGATTAACTATGTTTAAAATCAATGCGAAACAATAGAGAATTAATATCAATAATTCACTTATAGAACTTCAAAGTATAAGCTAAATTATGTTAATATTAAGATAATTTTTTTATTTCAATAACTCTATTTAAGCAATTAATAAATTTTTGTTTTATAGAATATCATTTAAGAACCAAATATATTGAAAAAAGAGGGAGAAAGTTAATGCTATGATAAGGTAATTAAAAGATCATTTTCCTATCAATAGTTAAGAGAACTATTATCTTTACATTAAATTTTTTGTGAAACTCAATTAATGTAATCTTGATTTAAAGGTTTTTTTATAAATTATTAATTATTATTGTTGTATAAATTACATTTTATTATGCTATCATAGCATTGAACTAGCAATAAAGCATCGAATAAGTGATAGACATGAGAGCCTTTTTAGATCAAAAGGTTAGTACGTTAAATGATAAGATAAAGTAGTTTTAATTTAATTTAAGTCATTATAATTTTACATAAAGCTACAAATTCTTATACAATGCTATAACTTATTAATAACTATTATCATAATAAATTTACATATATTTTTCTCATTTATTTGTGTAAATCAAAAATTGGATAACATGCTTTTTATTTCTCACTATACTTAATAAATTTAAGATGACATTATATCAAATAATTTTTTATCATAAAAATTTATTATAAAAATTAAAATTTAAATGACATTTTCCTTAATCATTATTTTTATTTAATTGAAAGATATTACTAAAATTATTTATCATTGAAATTCATGACATTATAATCTAAAATTTAAATTTTTATTAGTTATTATTTAACTTTATAAACATTTTTTAAAAGTTATACAGTAATATTGTTGATATGATAAATGCAAGAAACTAAATATATGAATTCAATTTTTAAAAAATAACTAAGCTAATAAAAATTTTAATACAAATAAATATTAAAATTGTTTAATTTGAGATACTTTAAATTATTGGATTTTAACATATATTTTATACTATACATGCAAAGCATGTAATATTTTCTGATATATATATATATATATATAGTATGCATCTGTATGTGTGTATATACTTGTGTATATACATATATATGTATGTGTGTACAAAAAAATAAAGTTTATATATGGTAATCAATGTTTTAGGTTTTTTTTTTAATGGTTAGTCCGTTTAATTGAAATACAAATAATAAAAATATTTGAAACAAATGGTAGATTGGGTTCTTTTAAGCATAAGTATTGTCGATTGAATCATAATTAATGCATGATCAAGAGGTATGAACAATTGTCCTCACGAGCTCATAAAAAAAATTTGATCTATCCGTCCCTCAATTAGCTTATCAATCCAAATGGTGAAAATAATTAAGTTGTTTCAAATTTAGCTAAGGTAGATCGAATTACCATTATTCTGATTGAATTTTCCTCCCCTAATTACTGTCACCGCGGACAGTTTGTCACTTCACTTGACTCTTGACCAATCTGCCTAAAAAAGGGACATATTCCACTGCTCAGCAGACATCGGTCAAAACAAAATTTGAGTTGTTTCACGTGCCCCCTTTTGGACTCTGCCAAACAAAGATCTAAGTAAAATTTTATTTTTGGCTCCTCCAAAAAGAAAACATGGCTAAAGAATTTAGAGCACGTTCTTGAATAGCACCGAATTAGAGCTAAATTGTATTTTGTAGAATAGCACGTTCCTGAGACGGGACTGCAAATTTAGTTCCGTGCTTTACGCAAATATTGCTGATGCCAAATTTCAACCAACATTACTCTTATGTCAAAGATTCTGCGTGGCCATGAATTAGGTATTCCATAACTCAATTTATACGTTTTTTTAGATGAAAAAGAAACCTCATTCCATAACTTGGTTTTAATTGTTATATTTTTATCGTTTTTATTAGTTTATGAATGTTATAAATGATATAAAGTTTACATTTAAAAATATTATTACTTTATTTATATGTGCAAACATTAAGCATTACTTAGTTCTAACTTTTTATATATTTAATCTTATATCCTTATTACATTCCATTCTTCTCATTTTTTTTTCAAAATTTTTTATCTCTCCCTTATTTTTAAAATTGTATAAAATTAATATTTAAAAGTATTAAATATTTGTATAATTATATACACATTGAGTGTGTCTTTATCATTACTTGTCATATGTTTTAACAAATAATACAAGTTCAAAAACGCACAAAATTTTAATGCAATTGATGAGCTCAATAAATTGATTGTAGGAAGATTCAGACTTTAGATATAATGGCAAGTTTATTTATTTTTAATTTGTTAATTTGAGTTCAAAATATATGTTTAAATTTTATTATCAAAAGATTTTTAATAAAATATTTATAATTTTAACTTTTTGAAGAATACTCATATTACAGCAGACTTTGAATGTTTGTAGCACTATTAATAACTTTTACTTTTCATTTTAATATTGATTATTATTATTGATTTTTTGCACACCAAAAAATTTTTCATGCGAATCTATCGGATTTAAGTGTTGTATGTTCCATTAATGCAGTGGAATTTAACTCCGATAAAAAATATAGAGTGAATTATTTTTTTATTGGTTATAGATATAGATTGATTATGAAATACTAATTCATGGCTATATTGTAGACATTTGAGATCAAAATTCACAAGTGAAGAACATTCGAAAAATTCATGAATCTGAGAACTAAGACCTTTGTTTCATGGGATTAAAGATGAAAGTTAATAATTATTTTTTCTGACAAAATTCAAAATTAACAGCAACACGCCTTCCCCGTGGGTTTCCATTAAACAACACATACAGATGTGAGTTAGCACTTTATACCCAAGCAACCAGGTAAACGAATTTCATCCATCTTGCACGTGTAATCTTTGAAAAATCCGCACAAAATCAAAGTTGCACTTTTTTTTACCTAATCTCTACATCTGATGTTCCAACACTAATGTTGACTTTCTCAACTAGAGAGATATAATTTTCATATTGAGTAGATTCTGTTAACCATCAGCAAGATCACACGATTTTATTTATCTAATCAGATAAGACAATTTAATTCCATGCTATCCATGGACACTTGATTTATCAAGAACAAATCCCTTAGATAAGGAATGAAGAGTCCAACAAGACTTTCCAAATATATTGATACCACATCATTGCAACATTTGTGCATGCTTGGCGCCATGTCAATTACTATGCCAATGCCACCTCACTACATCACTGTATCATCAAGTGCCATGGCAATGCTACATCATTGCCATATCAGCATTTGGTCAGCTACCACGCCAAAAACGTATTTTACATTTGCTGCTTTAGGAATAAGAATGAATGAAACATATTTTTCTTGCACTACTTTTCGTAGTGCAATTATACACGTCTAGACCAACTATGTGGTCTGGCTTTTGCTTAGATGATGAACAAAAGACCTACCTACCTACATACATACACACATACATACATACATACATATATATATATATATGTATATGTATAAACTTAGAATAATCTAAAGCCACACCCAATCCACCATCAAGGTTTTTTTTTCTTTTTACTTATTACAAAATTGTGAGAATTTACCAATAACAGTAGTTTTCGTTCAATCTCTTTTCTGTTATTTAGTATTGAAATAATAGGCATATTTTTGTAATTGCATTTTTAGAAGTCAAGACTTTTTCTGTAAGGGAAGGAGTTGGCTTTAAATTGTAGATTTAACTAATTGTTTTAGTGTAAATTAATAAATATTCTTTTGTTATCAAAATACGGTGGCATTAGACTTATTATGCATTCTACAATGTATCTGGTGATAAGTGTGATAATAAGAAATTGTGATCAAATTTAAATTGAAAAGAATTAATTCTAAAATAGAACTTTGAGATGTAAATTTTCGCATACATGCGGGTGAATTCGTATGTACATTGATCTATAGTCTATATACGGGCGTGTATAAATATGAATGAACTTGTCTACATATACACAAACAGTAGCGCATAATACCCTTATGTATGCGTGTGTCATGGTGTATGTGTAATTAATTGTGTAAATATGCTACTAGACAGCGTGTTTAGGAGGCACGTGTTTACGAAGAGGAGAGAGAAAAAAATTGAAATCTTAATTTGAGGGCATCTCTACCTTTTTATTATCACCAATTTTGAATTGTTTTGTAACGTAAAGATTCCATGGAGAATATATACATATATACATAAATATATATAAATATATATATATATATATATAATTTTGCAAAATCGAAAATTTGGAGACTAATGACATTAACAACTCATGGATGAATAAAACAAAAGGAGCGTGGCATTAAAGTTCTATATCGTAATGATATGACTAATGAAAAATTAATGAAGCGGGTTCAAGAATTCTTTGGACTATTCGGCCTGCCAACAGGGAATTGCTGGAAGTTGCCTTCTCATTTTCATAGACATAAAAGATGTTGAAAAGAATATGACACATTTTGCCTGTGGACGTAATCTACTAAATACTACGTTCACATTACTGTTGTCTGGCTTTGTTTCTTTGCCCAGTCTCACTAATAATCTATATGGCGACTGACGAGTGTGGCTAATCGAGAATAAAATTCAATTATATGATTGGACGTACTTTGTTAATATTTGAAAATTCTTCATGGCACAAGAGTCAAGAAGCATAAAACCTAGCATGATTTCAGGTGTGAAAACTTCTTTTCCGTTTTCTCGATTTCACTTTCTTTCCCATTTTGTAACACTATGTAATTGGTTCAGGGGTGTAGGATTAAGAAAAAAAAAAGGAAAATGCTGGAAAAATTATTTTAATTGTTTAATTGACAAGAAAAATGCCCAAAAAAAAGAAAATTTGAATAAAAATATTGTAGTTTAAGTAAAGGGACTCCAAATCCTGAATTCCCCAGTTTGTGCTTCGTTTCTTATTCTACTCTTAAACTTGGGACATTGACATGTATCAAGGAGAAGTATGTTTAGGAGGGAGTGCATGAAATCCATAGTTAAGGACAGTGATATGAAGAATTTTCATATTTAAAATTCTTGGCTTTTTAACTAAGCAATTAATAATGTACAAAAAAATATTAATATTCACAGTATTTGCAGAAGACCAAGTATGTTTTGCTTTTTTCCACCCAAAAAACACGCATTGCGAGCATTACAGATTCAAATTACTTTTACATATTTTTAAAAAGTACTCAAAAAAAATGCACATCTAAAAAACATAACCTTAAGGTTTTTATCTCTCTACCTGGAATCATTAATTATTGCTGCATATAGGTCTTTCATGTCATGGCGTATTTTTACTAATCTGTTTTTCTTTCTTCATTTCATCAAACTAGCTGTAAAGATCTCATTTATTACGAGGATTGTAATGAAATTCACAATCTTGCTTTACGTCAGAATAATAATTGATAAAGACTAAAAATTAAAGGATGAAAACTTTATGTCATGTTATCCTTTTTATTTCTACCTCTTATCAATCAATTCTTTCAAATTCTTCGACTTGCAAAGAACACATTCATGAACCTTTCTTGTATTAAACCAATATATTGATATGAAACTAAGTTAATTAATTACCATCACTAACACTATTTTTCCTTGTCGAATTGTAGAACAAACTTGTGTGTTCTCGTGTGAACTTAATTATGTACGGATGTTAAGAATTTTATATATTTAAATATATATTAATTTCACTTTTCTGAATCATTTGGATTTTGATTTTTTTAGCCCTAATGGAGAATTTTATAACTACATATATAATTTAAATCCATAACTTATTTTTTTATTAGAAAATCTAAATGAACATCTAGATTTTTTAAGAGACATGTTTGAAAGAGGGTTGCTGAATGACTACAATATTGTGCCACTAAATGAAATGAAGCTTTGTTGCCAATAATACCCTACCTAATGATAAATGAAGCACTTTAGGTACAGGGACAGTGGACAAACCTGTTTAATCTAAATCTCTATAGCCATGTCCGTAATTTTGTAGTCATATAGTTTGTTTTCAAATCTTTGTTTTCATTATAATGTAAAAATAATATTGAAAAATATCGTTTGGCTTGTGTTTGTATTTTATGGATATGATAAGCAAGTTAAAGTATAAAATATGTTCATTTAAAAATATTTTTAGGGCACAAAAATATTCAAACTATATTAAATTAGGAGTTATTTTGGCCAATATCAGGAATTATTAAGACTGTAATAAACTAGAATTAAATATTTGAATATTGCTTTGGAATTAATGCCAACTAACTAATGCATCAATTTGATAAAAATTTACATTTATGTAGTCCATATGGGTGTATGTGTGTTTGTTGTTTTATTTTGTATGAAATTAGGTTAAGGTAATCTCGCGACAAAACAGTAAGATTTTGAAACATTAAATTAAATATTGCATCTAACAGTGCAACAATGACAATAAAAAAAATAAGATTTTTCAATCTTTTGTGTTTGAAGATGAAAATAATATATATATATATATATATAAGTGAACATCATAACGTTATTTCAAAAATAAAACTTCCAAAAATTGTTATGGAGTTTGACAAAGAAGCTGCTTATCAATTTTTACAACGAGATTGCAAAAGCAACTGGTTTTAGTATTAGAACGCATATAGTTCACAATGACAAGGATAAAAGGATTACTGGTACAGTATCTTATGGTGAGAGTCAAAGGAAAAGTGACAAACGATATGTAAATGTCAAATATCATCATCCTGAAATAAGAAGTGGCCGTGATGCATTGATGAGAATCTGTGCTCGAAGTTCTAGTAAATAAGGTATTGTTAAGTTCGTTGCTGAACAGAGTGGACATGGGCTGGTTAATCCAAATAGAATTTATTTATTGACATCTCATGTAACTATTATTGCTTCATAAGCTGTACAAGTAGATACGATGGATATATCAAAGATATCACCAAAAGTCAGTTTGAGTTGTATGATTAACCAAGCCACTGGGCATGAAACTATTGGATATGTAATTGAGCATTACAAAAACTACTTACGTTGAGGACTATAATACAGAAAATAGAAAATACAAGAGGAGTATTTTTAATATCTACAACAAAAGCACATTGTGGATCCAAACTTTTTCTATGCAATTTAAGTTGATAATGAGTATCTAAAAATAAATGTCTGTTGGGCAGATGACCAAATAAAGGTTGACTATGTAACTTTTGAAAATGTGGTTTGTTTTGATACTACTTACAAAATAAATGGATAGATAGATAATTAATTGGGTTTAATTAATTTTTATTTTTCCGCTGCCCTCTCTTTGATCACGTCGCATTTGTAAATTTTGACAAAGAGGTCAATAAAATCATGATAAAATGGTGAAAAAGCAAAGAAAATTAAAGTGTGAGTATTAGGAAAAGCTTAATAAATAGAATGGAGAAAACTACAAAGACAAAAGAAAAAAAGGGAAGTTAATGAATGTCCAAAAACCTTTATTAAATACTGTCACACCTCCAATTCAGGTAGAAGATGGTAATACCTCTGAGATAGTTATCTTAAAAGATACTAAATCCCAAACAAAACATCCAAGCGATAGAACTAAAATTGACATCCATGGAGATAATGTGTCAATTACAAATAGCAATAGAAAATTAGTTATTTAGTACACTCCAACCTGACTCTCAACTCTTATCTAAAAAAAAAAAAAAAGAAAATGTAAACAAAGGCTCTTGCTTCATTCTCCATGTCCTACCATCCCCAAGTGAGATCAAAGTCCAAGCCCTCTGTTCCTTTATCTATGAAAAGTTTTGACACTTTATGAGCGACTTTTCGCCTAGTAAGAGGATCTAGCTACCTTATAGTTATGAGTACTGAAGAAATTCTTTCAAAGGAAGTATCGCAAAAATAATTGAAATTAATGGTGAAACATTATGACACCAAACGCATACTAATCCATATTATATTATTGAACAAGTGCTTGTAGGTTCCAAACATCTTGTGTTCTTTATCACTGATTAGGACTTTAGTCTTTAACGTCGATTGAGGAGGGTCAAAATAGCTTCACCAGTTCAAGGCCTTAATCTTTTATCTCAATTGGGTGGGTTTCAATCTTTAATCCCAATTGAAAGGGTCAAAACAGTTTCGCTAGTTGAAGGCCTCAATCTTCTGCCCCAATTAAGCAGGTCTTAACCTTTTTAACCCTAATTTAAAGTGTCATAATAGCTTCACTACCTAGGGGCCTGAATTAGAGTTCAACAGATTTGCATCAAGTAGTAGCGGAAGATCTGAAGTCCAAGGTTGCAACACGAGGAGGATTTAAAATAGCAATAAAGTCATTAAAAAAATTCCACAAGCTATCATCATTAAATACGATCACCAAAAATAAAAATTACTAGCCTAAAGAAATTGAAAAGCATAAGTCATTAAAGAAAAGCAGGGTAATAGTCCATCATCGTAAGTCCATTAGCAGCAGCAACCAAAAATCATCGTCATCAACGAAAAGTATCAGGAGAGCCCATGCTCCAACATTAGTCTGTCATCCAATAGTAGTAGCCAAAGGAAAACCATAAGTATAAAAGCAATAAGAATACCCATGCTCCAACATTGCTAGCTAGTGAAGCAAAAAATTAGGAAAAACCTTAGCAAATTCTATCTGCTCCCCTAAATTGCTCCCCCTCAATGTAAACTCCCACTTAATCCTCAAAATATACTCCCCTTCAGGGCACACAATAACAAAGGCAAAAATCCAAGGAGGAAAGTCCGGCATGGGTTTTAGGAGCTAGAAGGTCTAGATCTAGATGGAACAAATGTTGGAACATCATTAGTCTCTCCATCAGGAGTAAAGGCAAGCATTGATTTCAATATAGCCAATTGTTCCATTTCTTAACACTGTAACTGTAGCTTATTTATCTAACCATCAATCCGCGCCTGAGTGCATCCAAGTGTGCTATAACTCCAATGAGATGGTCCTTAGTAAACTAGGATCGTTGGTACCTTCTAGTATTAGAACAATAATAAGATCGTTGACATCACCAAGCCTCAGCACCCTTTCACTGTATTGTATAAGGAGAATTTTCAAATAGGGTTCAGAACGATCCATCTTCAACTTCCTTCCAAGTACTTTTGAAATCATGCTAAAAAGGATCAAATATACAGTGATGTTGCAAGAGTCTGCATGCTACATCACATTATTGAAGGTTATAGCACCAAGATTTATCTACCAATGAGTTCGAAGGCAAAATAGCATAGCCCCCATCTCCCATGACATCTAAGTTGAGTTGGTTAAGGGTATAAAATTGTGCATGACAATTCAGTAAAGCAAGTACTATTTCACATTAAGAGCTAAAGATTGGAATGCTGAAGTGAGAGGCCATGTACCATTTTTGTACCCTTTGATTACCTTGGCAATCTCATCATAGTTTAGGCTGAAGTCCGCTAAGTACACCCCACTGAAATCATTGTCTAGGTGCTACAATATCGCCTCGATTACTGATGGTGAAAAACATACCTTTTCTTTCTCCCACATACACTTTTTTGTACCACTTTGATTTACTATCCGTAGCATCCTTTTTCAAATTTGAATAAAGTTTCTCCACTAGGCTTCGGTAATGAACATAAAAAGACTCCAACACATTAAAAAGCCCAATCTCCTATAGTAGATAAACCAATCCCAACTCCTTGTATTTTTCGAGGTTAACAAACTTCTCAGCAATCACTTTCCTCCCAGAAACAAGGTTTTGCTATTCCTCACACTTATCATCATATAATTTAAAGTTGTTAGCTTTGGAGACATTAATACCTTTTGTTTTTTAAGATGAGGCTTCTCCTTTCTTCTTCTTTCTTTTCTTCGATGGTTTAGAGGGCTCCCCAACATCTTCTTGTGGTGCTTTCTCTTTTGCCTGTTGTGATTCAAGTTTTAGTTCAAGCTCAACTTGAATAAGTTTGATTTCAGCTACTGGCAAGAGTACTTCAATATCATTGGCAGCAAGTTCTAGTTCTACTCCAACATCAAGCTCCTGGGTCTCTACATCTGGCTCATGAACAGCTCTTTTTCTCCCTCTTCTTGTTGTCCTTAGTTCAGGGTGAATATACCCTTTAGGATACAGGGTGACAATGGGTACTGCTTCAATTGCAATGTCTACCTCCATGAATTCTTGTTCTACTAGTGGTTTAGGTGGTGGAACCTGTTCTTCCACTAGTGCTAGAACCTTCTCTAGTGGGGGTACTATTGGTGTTGAGGTTCCAACGAGACCTCTTCTCTTGGTTGTTCCTTTTCTTCCTTTTCCTTTCATCTTTTCTTATTCTAAAAGGTGGTGAAAACAAAGTCTCTAATGCTGAGACATAATGTGAGTACATGTGAGAGATACAAGTATAAATAGGAGAGAAAGAGAGAGAGAGAGATAATGTGTCAAAATGGAAAGGACTCTTGACTGATTTAAGAGTGTCTTGTAGTCAGTTACGAATCTTAGGTAGTGTGAAAAGTGGAGATTCTTTTAAGATTTGATCTAATTTAGTTCTCACTTTCCTTCCTAAAAATTTTCCCCCCTACACTCTTATGGATTGGGCCCGAAGTAAGACTATAGCTAGACTAGGAAAAATGCCTAACCTTAATCTCAACACAAAAAATCTTTGGGCCTAGTGGTTTTGTTAGGATGTTGCCTGTTAAGCTAATATTGCAATATAGTCCACTGTTACCACACTTTCTTCATGAGCTCCCTTGCACATACTCCAACAATGTAGCGTATATCTAGATAGCTTGTAGTTAGGCTTTCTATCATGCTACTGTACAGACTAGCATCAATTATTGCTCCAACATCATCTTTGCTAAGTTTTGTATTGATCAATAGTAGTGTTGCAATATGTTAGAATGATTCTAGGCCAAAACACTTCACCAGATTTTCAACACACCTGCTCATGCTCATTTCAAACTTCTTCATTACTCCACAAATTTGTTAAGAAGCCCTTTCAAATTGAGTTCGAGGACGATGCTATCAACATAGATCTGCACAACAAAGATTTTGGTGTCACAACATCGAATGAGCAATGTTCAATCAACTCCTACTCTCTTGTATCCTTCTTTCAACGAGTACTTTGCAAGCCTCTCATCCCACGCTTTAAGTGCCTATTTGATGATAAAAAGCTTCATTAAGTTGGTAAACATGGTTAGAATACATAGGGTCCTTGCACCCTTTATGTTGCTCTACATAAGCCTCCTTTTCCAACACTTCGATTAAAAAAACATTTTTGATTTCCATCTCGTACAACCTAATGTTGAGACCGAAGGTGACTGATGTGAGCAAACTAGATTTTTAGGGTGTTACAACACCATACTCACCCAACTTTTTCTTAAGCATCCATTTGGTGCCTGTCACATTCTCATTCTGTGTTTACTCCACCAATGCCCGAACATCATTTCATGTAAAGTAGTTCAACTCCTCTTAAATTTCACCAATCTAGAATTTGTCCTCTAGGGCTCACAGTTTGGTTCAATGTTAGATAGAAATAAGTATACTATGGAAGGTCTTAATAGTTGGTCCTCTCAATATTGCTAGTGCACCTTATCTCATCTACTCCAATAATAGCATAAGGAGGATAATCTTTATTTACTCTCGAGCTAGGTTCCTTTTTGGACTGTGATGGTATTACATCATAAGCATTTTCCTCCTATCTATAGATGGAATATCAAGTATCTGGTTTCCTCCTTTTCTAGTACAGGAAACATTGTCAAAGTTCATTCTTTTTGTCATCGATGGCATCCATAGGGTCTCTTTTCCTAGTAGGCTTTTTTAGTTTCTCATCTAGTGTTCTAACATTAGGTTTAGCAAGATTCTCATTTTGCAATGTTGGCGGTGTTTCCAATGCACTAGGAATGTTTTACTTCACCCTTCGCCCATCTTCTGTAATTTGTTAGGAAACGTTGCTTAATTTTAGATATCTAATGTTTAACATAATCAAAATAACTATTAAAATAATTTATACATAAATTATCACTTAAATGCATAATTTACTCATGGTATACATAAATAGATGAGCTTTAGGATGAAAGTTGGAAATATATAAAAAATTTGGAAGAATTCCTGCATTGTTAATCACAATAGCAAATACTTCATAAATTAGGCTATGTCATCCCTTCTTATGTCTCCCCCAAGAAAATATGGAATAACAATAACCAAACGACGAAATAACGAATCCAAATTGCACAAGAAAATAGAGACCACACTTGCGGTATTGTGTAAGTTATTAACACGCAATGATCTGGCGCAACTAAATATCCGGTTTACCCATGCAGACAACAATATGGGAGCTTCAAATTAAAGCAAATTGACTTCTTAATTAAACACGACTCCAGCATTCTTACTCTCTTCTTCCTCCATAGTATTAGACGAAAGCCTTCCCCTGGTTTCCGGCAAGCATGCAACAAACTGCCCACATATTGAAATCATCACTCCGAACACGCCATACGAGAGCAACCCGTTATTACTTCTGCCAGCAGCCACCAGGACGGGGCTAAGAGAGCCGCCCAACACCAGAGCCTGCCGCACCATCGCCACCGCGGAGTTCCTCACACGTGTTGGAAACAACTCCAGGGTGTAAATCGAAACAACGGAAAAGGACGTGCATCCCCCGAAAAAGGACACCACCTCCAACACCATTTGCATTCCCTTCGATCCTACCAACACACAACTCACGCTGCAAATTCCACTCAGCAAGGCCAACCCCACCACCGAGACCTTTCTGTCCAGTTTTTCGATAAGGATAAATGTAAGAAATGATGATGGGATTTCAGATAACGCATTCAATGCCACGCTCAAATATATATTCAGTGACAGGTTGCTGAGGCCCAACGGCATGCCCTAATAAATAACACCATTTCCGAATGCTACCACCATCACCGCCAGCAGCCGCCGCAAAGACCATCCTTTCCTCAACAGCATCTTCAAGGCGGAGAAAACATCGGGTTCTTTAGAAACCTCTTCCAACTGGGAACACCTTTCGAAGAAGCTTTGGTTTAAGCTGGTTCGGTTCGCCGGGGACGCAAGGCTTCTTAGGGTTTCAGCGAGTTCCTCTTTCCGTCCCTTGATGAAAAGCCATCTGGGAGACTCTCGAGCTAGAAAATACAGCGACGATGAATAAATAAGTGAAGGAACGCATGTCCAGAGGTAGATTAGTCTCCACGACGAACCCCGGAGGAAATAAGCAACGAGTGGTAGATATAGAAATCCCAAAGCAAAACAGATGAATCCTACGATCCCAATGTTCTGTCTCCATTTTTTCCCGACTAATTCTGTGGATAAAACAAGTGCACAGGTCCCAACCGTGGCTCTGCCAAGCCCGCTGATAAACCGCCAAACAGCGTACATCCATAAGTTGGACGAAGCCGCAGTGAGCACGCCGGCTATGGACATGAGCAGGCCTGACAAAACCAGCATGTTCTTTCTGCCCAAAACTGAGTCTGCCAACGTGGCAAGTGCAAACCCTCCGAACAAGCATCCCAAGAAAAAAGACGACGCCGGAAGGCCTCTTATGATGGAGCCTTCGCACTCGAGTGACCACTCCGAGATAATGGACGTTCGCGGGAGAATCCCAGGACCAGGCGTCCTTCGGAATCTGGCATAGATTGCTGCTGCTGTTGCATGATGATGAAAAATTGGTATCGGTACAGCTCCATTTGGGTTCAGCATCGGTAAAGACACTGATGAAGGTCTGCTGCGCGTCGAAGAACCACGCGAAAGAAACCAAGATGGCTTGAAATATTTGTGGCCATCCAAAGTCCCCAATGCAGTGTTCGATCGTGTCCTCGAGAGAGGGACGATGTTGTTTCACCTCTATCAAAGGCGGCTGAGTCTCGGACTCTGCCGAGCCAGTCTGTGGGAGAAGGGAATTCAGATCTATCATCTTTGGTTGATCAGCTTCTGTTTCTGTTGGTCCGTGTTTTAGGTGGGAACTTGGGAGTGACAGTACGTGGCGACGGTGAATTGTTCAACCTGGTTGAAACAAGCTCCGCTATTTAGGAGGACAGTCAAAGAGATGCCCTAAAATTTGACTATATTTATTGTCGAGTTTCTTAATATTCTAAAATTACACGCAAGCCCCGGTCGAACAATTTCATGCACTCATTTATTAGCATTCAAAATTTTGGTCATATTTTTTGAACAATCAATAATAATGTCCCTCGACCCTATGCAAAGAGGAATGTACTTGTTTATGCACAAAATTACCATGGATATGACGAATGCATGATTAAATTTATTAACAGTATAATTGATCACTGTGTGCACATAATCAAAAAATCACAGTTAATTATGTTGATATGATTAGTATATTTTGAATGAAAGTTTTGATGGGCTAGTATGATTTATTTGAATATATATATATGATATATAAAAATGATTAAATGATATTATAGTATATAGAGATAATGATTAAGTTTTAGAGTATAAATAAAAATCGATGTGAGTATATGAGTGAAATATATAGATGTTGATTTGATTGTTAATAGGTGTAATAATTGAAAAATAATTAGTTTGTTATATATATAAGAAGTAAAAAATGAATTTAAATTTGAGTAAAAGTTTTATTGAGTAGTATATTTGAGAGTTTAATGTTTGAGATGATGTTTGAGAATTGAACATTAGCTTCCAAAGTACACTCCATATATTATTTGTCAAATTATTAATTCATATATACTATATCTACAAAGTACACTCCATAAATTGCATAATTGTATATATGAATTAATAATATTTTAAATATAAAATTTATATTATTTTTTAAAAAAATGATAAATAATAAATTTGTATTAAAATAAGTAAATGAAATAAATAAACATGGGAGAAGAATATGGTAAAAAGAAAATATATAAAGAAATAAGAGTATTTTGATAACTGTATATTTGGTAACTAAACTTAGTCTTAATGTATAATAGAGAATATATATGTATATATATAGTATAGTATACATATCTTAATTTTTTTTGAGCAAGTATACATATATCTTAATCAAAATAGATTTAGACTCTGCAAGAATTTATTTCCACATATAAGTACACTAGTAAAATTAACACTCTCTATGAAAATTTATTTATAAATTATAAAAATATTCTATTTTAAATAATAAAATAATTTTTTAAAATAAAAAACATATAAAATATATAAAAATAAATAGTAAGAGAATTTAAAAAGTGAGAAAATTTGACAAAAAAAGAAGAGCAAGAACAATGAGTTAAAATAAAAAAAAAAAACCGATAATTAACTGGACAGAAAAATAAATGCTATGTTTGTTTTGCAATTATATGCTCTCAGAAATTATTACCCTTCTTTTTTATCTTTTTTTTTTATTTTAAGTTAATTCTTGAGATAAAACGCATATTAAAATTTAGAAACAAACAAAGCATTATTTAAATAAGAGTAGTTGGGTTGGGCTCATTCGGGTCCATGAATTTTTTCACGAATGATTTTTTAAGGCCCAAATTTAAGGCCATCTTTACTTTTTGCTTGTCTGGTTGCTCTAAAAGGTCTTCTTTACATTTACAATGAACATATCAACTATTTGTGTAAATATAAAAAAGAGTAAGAGATAAAATTAAAAATATATAATGATTGAATATTGGTTTTTTAGACTTCATAGATTATTCGTCTATTTTTTCTTGTTATTTCAAATCTTCGCTCGGAAGGGCAGCTTCCAATTGCCTTCAATCCTTTCAACTTTTCCACCTTGGACAAGAGAACACTGTTTCAGTAACATTTGACGAAGAAATTGCAACTATGTTTGTTTTTAGTTTTGGGCGTTTAGGGTTTGAGCATGGTTTTTCTCAAAAAAATATCAAGAAGTAAAAGAGAGAAACATTAGAAATGTAATAATTGTAATATTCACTTTCATTTTGTAAATTGCAAAACAAACAAAGGCTTAGACTATGTTTGGTTTCACTTTTATTGAAACAGTATACAATTCAATTATTACATTTTAAAATTTACTTTTTTTATCTCTCTTACTTTTATTTAAAAAAAATTGAAAAAAGCATGTAACAAAAAACAAAACCAACTATAGCTTCTGAAATTATTGCAGAAACACTGCTCTGAACTGCCATGAGTATAATTAGCTTGATTATTGAAATTTAGAAGCATCGAGTAAAGAAAGTTCATTTTCTTCATATATAGTTTATTCATTCTTCTCCCTCAATTTTTATTGATTTCATTATTTCTCTTCAATTTTAATTTATTTTTTCTTTCAATCTTCTCTTCAAGTTTTTATCTATTTTATTTTCTTTTTTAATATCTTTTCGTCGATTTTTTATAAAAAAATAAAAAAATTATATTTAAAATAAATTAATAATGCAGGCATCTAGCATGACTTTGTCACTAAAAATATAAAACGTGTAATAAATTAAAGTTATATTTAGAAAATGTATTTTTATTTCAAATTACATAACAGTGCCAATGGAATAAGTTTATCACATTATGCGGATTATATGCGTAATAATGAAAATCAGTTTTTATGGCTGCACAATGTAACTTTCGTTATTTCTTGGTAAATAGTTATCTACAATATATATCTTTTATATTTATATTAATTTCCAAGTCATTCTAAATATTATTATCAGAATTATTTAAATATTTATAAGTGTAATTACATTTGTATCTCTTTACAGTTCAATCTGAAACAATATTCTGAAAATAAAAGTGAAAATTAGTAAAGAATGATAATAACTACATTTTTTTTTGGAAATAATATGCCTAAATATATACTATATGTATGCATCATTTAAATATTTTTATGCATATTTAACTACTATTAACTTATATAATTGAATTTTAAAAAAAATTCTTTTACACTTATTTGTAGAATGACTTTCTAGATAAAACCATTAAAAAGTCATTTATTAGTTTTACAAGCTAATAAACACATAATTAGACTAAATTATTGTGTTATTTTATAACTATTCACATTATTTGATGTATATTTTTTAATTTTATGTGAAGTTTGTCAGTATTTGCAAAGTAATTTTACATTTTTAGTTACAAATATTGTTTGATTAATGCACCAGAATATTTTGTATTGTATTTAAAATTTCTAAACAGTCTTTTATTAAAAATATTAGATCTAATTGTATTAAAATATATTTTAATGTTCATACTGACAAAAATAAGAACCAATTTCTGTTAATTTTCTAAATTATTTTATTCAATAATTTGTTTGAAAAAATATATTTGAGCCTCGAATTGAATTCATGTTCTTCCCGAAGTCCCCCCCCCCCCCCCCTCAATAATTATAATATAAACGCTTCATCATAAATTAGGCAGATTCAACACATTTCAAATCTTCTCAAAAAAATTTATTGAGTAACAGTAATGGCAATATCTTGCAACAAAAAATCCAAATGGCTCAAGAAAATGGACAGGTGTGGAGATATTTATGGCATAAATAGCTGTTCACACGTGCAGACAACATGCGAGCTTCAAAAGAAATTGATTTTAATTAAACAAAATGGATTCCAGCAACCTTGAGCTCTTCTTCATTGTATCGGACGAAATCCTTCCCTGGCTTCTGGCAAGCACGCAACAGACAGCCCACATATGGAAATCGTAACACCAACACGCCATAAGACTGCAACCCATTTTGTTTCTACCAGACGGGGCAAAGGGCGCCGCCCAACTCTAGAGCCTGCCGCACCATCACCACTGCAGAATTTCCTCACATATGGAGCCTTGGCACTCGGGTGACCACTCCGAGATGATGGATGTGCTCGCGGGGAAGTCCCAGGGCCAGGCGTCGTCGGGAAGTTGATCCGGATTGCTGCTTCCGTTGCACGATGACGAAAAATTGGTACACATGCAACTCCATTTGGGTTCAGCATCGGCAAAGACACCAATGAAAATTTGCTGCGTCGAAGAACCATGCCATAAATACCAAGATGGCTTGTAATATTTGTGGCCATCCAAAGTCCCCAATCCAGCGTTTGATCTTATCCTTGAGAGAGGGACGGTATTGTTTTGTTAGGAGAAATGGACTCTAAAAATAAAAAAAAAAATTTAAAAATATGTCACTTTATATTTGAGTATTTGTAATATACAAAAGAAAAAAAATAAATAATAAAGGTAAAAAAAGAACTTAAACTCTCCAAAAACAACCTCACAAAGAATACTCTTTTTACATGCACTTACATATTCAATTCTTGAACTTGAACTAACGTAGAAGCTTGCTAAAACCTCCTTTATTTATAGTTGAAAGCTATGCAACCAATTAGTCATGTTTTGAGGCATCCATCCCTACACTTGATTAGCCAATAATTGAAGCACCTACCTCTGCACCTGATTAGCCAAGTTTAGAGGCACCTACCTCTGTATTTGATTGATCATAATCTTTGACTTATTCTTGTTGATTGAAATTGGCGGTTGTAGGTGTATAAATAGCCACAAACTTTAATATTTCTCCCCCTTTGTTGCTATTTATAGACTTTCTTGTAACTCAACAACTTCTTTGCACGTGTCAGTCTTCTCTCTACGCAGTGCCTTAGTTAACATATCTGCTCCATTATCATCTGTATGGATCTTTTGCAAACTTACTTCCTTTTCTTTCAAGGATTGTTGAATCTAGTGATAACGAACATTAATATGCTTAAACTGAGAATAGAATGTTGAATTCTTGTTTAGATGGATCGCACTCTGACTATCACAGTTGATGGCATACTTCTCTTGACTCCATCTTAACTCTTAAAAGAACTTCTTCAACTAACTTAACTATTTGCACACCTCTGTTAGTGCAATGTATTCTGTCTTTATATTTGAAAGTGTAACATATTTTTAGAGTTTACTTTGTCAAGACACAGCAGCACCTACAAAGGTTATTAAATAATTAGAAGTAGATTTTCTTGAATCAACATCGTCTGACATATTTGCATCAGAATATCCTTTCAGAACATGTTTATTCCTTCTTCGAGTATCGCAAAATCCAAGTTCGATTGTTCTTCTGAAGTATCTCAAAATCCACTTGACAGCATTCCAATATTCCTTTTCCAGATTTGACATGTAATGGCTTGTTTGTCCAACTGCATGAGTTAGGTCTGGTCGAATGCAAACCATTGCATACATCAAGCTTTTAACAGTTGAGGCATATGGTATCTTACTCATATACTTCTTTTCATCTTTACTACTTGGACACTGCTTCAAACTCAACTTAAATGTCAACCCAGTGGAGTTGTCACCGGTTTTACATCTGCCATCCCAAACTATCCAATCATCTTTTTGATGTAACTTTCTTGAGATAGCTAAATTTTACCATTTGGCCTATTTCGTAAAATATGCATGCCTAAGAGTTTTTTTGCTGGTCTCAAGTCATTACATGATAGACTTACAGGACCATACTTTTCTGGAACATCTCTATTCAAAGACACTGAAGGCGAAAGATTGATCAAATCAACAACTGTCCTTATAGCCTCCCCAAAACAAATTTGACGGTTTTGCATGTAATAGCTTAGCTCGAATCTTTTCAATAATGGTTTGATTCACTCTTTCAGCAACACCGTTTTGCTGCTGGGTCTTTGGAACAGTCTTCTCCAATCAAATCCCATAGCTGTTATAATATTTTAATTTAAAACCCATTTCTCGTTCAACCCTTTTATAAATTTTTTTGAAAGACTTCAAAACTTGATCATTTGATTTTAATGCATTAGATCAAAATTTTCTAGAAAATTCATCAATAAAAGTCACCAAAAACAAAGTACCAACATGAGTTTTTTCATTCATTAGACAAACATTAGTGTATACAAGCTCAAGAAGTTTTTCTTTCCTTACAGGAGGATAATTTTTTAAAGCAATTCTTTATTATTTCCCTTTTATATAGTCAGTACAAGGTATGATATCCAATTTTTTAAATTTTGACAAATAATTATTTTTAGTCAAAATTGACATACCTTTTTCACTCATATGTCCTAACCTTTTGTGCTACAGCTCCATTGATGATTCACCACTGCACAAGTATTACTATCAATTTTTACATCAATAATGTAAATAGTATTTACCTTTCTTCCTTTGATAATAATCAAATTACCTTTTGTTAACTTCCAAATTCCACTAGTAAAATGACTAGAGAACCCTTCATCGTTCAACTTTCCCGTAGAAATTAAATTCAACCTCAAGTCCAATACATGCCTCACATCTTCAATTTTAATTTGCATCCCAAGGCAATAATTATCAAAATATCACCAAAACTATGAATTTCACAGCTGCCACTATCACATATTTTTACAAAGTTATTTTCTACTAGATGATAAGAAGAAAAGAACTCCTTACATGAAGTAATATGGTAAGAAGCCCCCGAGTCAATCACCTAAAAATAATCTTGAAAGGTAAAATTTAAGGAATTTTCATTACTTACAATTGTCACATCTCCATATGAAGCTGTGGTTATTTCATCAAGCATGTTCTCTTGCTGCTTTTGCTCCTATTTTCCTTTGTTAAAATCTCGTTTCCAATTCCAATAATCCCTTTTGATGTAGCCTTTCTTTTTACAATAAAAGCACTTAACTTCTTTTCTATTAATAAACTTACCCCTTGAGTGTCCTTTTCTTTGATTTGGCCATCGACTTTGGCTTCGTCCACGTCTTCCGTATATTTCAAAAACCAAGGCCTGACTTTCTACTTCTTGTCCTAACTCTTTCCTCCTTGTTTCTTTGTTGAATAGGACTTCCTTTATTATATGCAAGGTCAAAACTCCGTTTGGAGTAGAGTTAGAAATTGTAATAAATAAGATTTCCCAATTATCGAACAGTAAACTAAACAATAAAGAGCTTGAACCTCATCATCCAAATTTAATTTCAAGGTTGTACAATAATTAATTAACCTTTGAAAATTATTTAAATGCTCCGGCATACTAGAGCACTCCTTATGACGAAGACGAGTAATTTTCTTTAATAGTGAAGTTTTGTTTAAACCATATTTACTTTCATACATTGCTTCAAGTATCCTCCACTAAACATTAACCGTTGTTTCTTTAAAAATATGATTAAAAATATTTTGATCAATCTAAGCACGAATTTGGCCTACCGTTTTTCTATGCATTCTTTCCTACTCGACATCAGACTTATTTTCAAATTTTGCAGCGTCTCGAAGCACTGGATCCCGCAGGTCTCATATGATCAAGTGGTCCTGCATTCGAGGCTTCCAAATAGCATAATTGTTAGGATTCAACATGATCATGGTGTCGGTTGATTTCTCTGTTGCTCCTTGAATAAAAAAAATGACAGAACATCAGCTCTAATACCACTTGTTGGGAAAAATGGACTCTAAAAACAGAAAAGAGCTTTTAAAAACGTGACACTTTATATTTGAATATGTATAATACACAAAAGAAATAAACAAATAATAAAGGCAAGAGATGAACTTAAACTTTCCAAAAATAATCTTACAAAGAACACTCCTTTTACACATACAGAATTTTTAAACTTAAATTGATGCAAAAACTTGCTAAAACCTCTTTTATTTATAGTTGAAAACTCTGCACTCGATTAGCTACATTTGGAGACACTTATCCCTACACCTGATTGACCAATAATTGAAGTACTTACCCTTAAAACTGATTGGTCAAATTTGAAAGCACCTCCTATATTCGATTGATCATGATTTTTATCTTATTCTTGTTAGTTGAAATGAGCAGGCTCTTAGTATATAAATTGTTATAAACCTTAATATATTCTCCTCCATCAAAGGCGGCTGGGTCTCGGGCACCGCCTAGCCGGTGAGTGGGTGGTGGGGATTCAGGTCTATCATGTTTGGTTGCTCGGCCTCCGACTCTCTTGGTCCGTGTGTTGGGTGAAAACTGAGAGTTCGTAGTGATGGTGTCGTGGGTGGTTTAACTTGGGAGGAACCAGCCCGCTTTCGTAGTCAAAATCACAAATTTACCCTTGATTTTGGCTGCAATTATTATCTAGTTTGTTAATGCAAGAAAATTACATGCAAGCCCCTATCACAAACTTGATACATAAATTCTCTACCCTTTTTTTAATAGTAGTAACAATAGCACGCTTAATGGATGTGCGGAAATTATTACTTATAAAATTTTATTTTTTTGTAATAAATTATAATAAAAAATAATTTAGAATTAAACGTATACTAGAATTTTAAAAAATAAATTATCCTTACCATATAAGACAGCATGGGAGGCTTAGAATAACTACCTTTTGAAACAAAATTGGTTTATTTTAAACAATTAAATAATTTTGCCGTAATTTTACCTATCAAATGATTATTTTTCCAAACTTAACTTTTATTGATGCGCTTAAAAGTAGCAACATTTCATCACACTCACACTAGACTGACTACGGATTAATCAAACGTAAATTTAATAATTAATAAATAAGCCGATTGATTAAATAAATATATAAAATATAGTTTAGTATGTGATTTATTTAATAATTTAATTTTCCATTTTTATTCTTTATTTTAATAATTTATATTTTTCTTTTTTTCAAGTATTTGTTCACCATTAATCGTGGTCCGCCGCCTCTGCAATATCTCTATGTTAACTTTTCCCCCTCCCCTCTCACTATATTTACATTATAACCTGTGTGCGTAATAAAAAATTATTTTATAAATAAATTTATATCAATAAAATGTATTTTATGTTCAGTAGTATAGTTTAATTTGCATTTGTTTAATTGAAAAACTATATCAAACTTAAGAAAAAAATCTTGTATAAATTATTTAAATAATAAAAATAAATTACATAAAATTAAACGACATAAATCCTTTAACAAAAAGTGATAAAGAAAAGCATCAAATGGATGTTAGAGAGCACAACGAATAAAAATAAAAATACATCAAAATAAAAATAAATAAATAAATAATATAAAAAATAAATTTGAAAAAATATAATAATTAGAATTGATAAAGAATTGTGCAAAAAATATAATACATAGAAGTTCATAGAGTATAGTAAATAAAAAATATGTAAATGTTTGAAATGTACAACAAATTAATAAAGTTAAAGGCGAAAAATATTAAAATATATATATAATAAGTGAAAGTTTAGAGATTAAAAGTAGAAACTAAATATATATTAAGGAGTGCTTTAATATTTATATTTTGAAATCAAACATGGTAATTGTCGGAGTATAAAAAGTATAGAAAATGTATTTAATATATTCCATACGTTACGTAATTGAATTTAATTCTAGTATATTTAAAAAGAAGAAAAATGTAAATTTCGTTAAAACCTCAGGGCACAAGAAAATACAAGTGGGTTGTACTTTTTTTTTTCTTTACCACTAACTTACACATTTAATTTAATGAATAATGAAGAATTTGACTCTTTAACCTCATATTTAAAAATATAGAAAGCCACTGCTAATCCACACAAGCAACAAGCAGTCAGCAGGTTGTACTTGGATGACCAGTGATTCTTTGGAACATCTTTTGTAACAGAATTTCTTACCATGTCTAACAGAATTTTCCTCAAAATTTTCCAGCTCTCCTTCCTTTCATGCATTATTTTTATCATCAAATCTATCTGCACGACAAGTCTTTCTGTTAAACAAACATGATTGAATCCGTCTTTTTGTTATTTTCACTGGAAATCTCCTTCTTCAATTTATGTGTATATCGAAATATTCCCCACATAATATGCTCCGATTCAAAAATTAAAAAAATATAATGATGTGTGTGTGTATTTTGTAGAAAAATCAAACTAAACGTAGCCCCTAACCTCCTTGCTTCCTATGTTTATTTATTGATTTTTGTAATCTTCCATTTTACTTTTAAAGATAGTTATTTTTAAAATTAAATTATGTGAGAAAAACAGTTCTTATATGGATCTCATATTGTGTAAAAGAGTAAAAGATACACACACATGTATACTGAGGATAAGCAACAGTGACGCACTTGATCTGTAAAAAAAATGTGCGTGCGAATTATACTTAATAAAGGCAATAATTAAAAAATTGATTAAAAAATAAGATTCGAATATTCAAGAGATAAATTCCCTGCCAAATATTAAGGAAATAGAAAACTCAATTATGGAAATAAATTGACAAATGTAAAAGAACAAAAGTATGTCACATTTACAACTTCTAGGAATGAGAATAAATAAAACATTTTTTCTTGCACTACTTTTCATAGTGCAATTGTACACGTCTAGAGCTACTATATGGTCTGGCTTTTGCTGGGATGATGAACTATATATGTGTACATATATAAACCCTTAGAATAATCTAAAGCCACACCCAATCCACCATCAAATTTTTTTATTTTTTATTTTTGCATATCTCAAAATTGGGAGAATATATGAATAACGGTACTTTCCATTCAATCTCTTATCTGTTATTTAGTATTGAAAAAATAAGGGCATTTGTGTAATTGTATTTTTGGAAATCGGGATTTTTTTCAGTATGGGAGGGAATTGGTTTTAAATTGTTGATTTAACTAATTTTTTAGTGTAAATCAGTAGATATTCTCTTGATATCAAAATACGGTGATATTAGACTTGTTATGTATTCTACAACAGTATTGTTAGTTATTTCTGAGCTAAAAAATTAAAATATACAGGCACATGTGCGTGTGCGTACAATGTAGACACAGGTAATATATGTGATAATAAAAAACTTATGGTCAAATTTAAAATGGAAGGAATTAATTCTAGAATAAGACTTTGCTATGTAAATTTTCGTATACATGTGGGAGAAGTCGTACGTACGTCTATAGTCTATATACGGGCGTGTATAAATATGAATGAACTTACATACATGTGCACGAGCAGTCGCGTGTGCAATTTCATGGTGTATGCGTGTATCAATCAATACATGTGTGTAATCAACTGTCCTAGTGCTGTGTCTTAGAACCACTAGATAGCGTGTTTACAAAGAGGAAAGAGAACATTTGAAAATTTTAATTTGAGGGCATCTCTGCCTTTTGTTCCCACCAATTTTGAATTGTTGCTACATTTTTTCGATAGAGAATATATTTGTCTATAGAATTGGAGAATAATTACATTCATATCACGTGGATGAAAAAAACAAGAGGAGCGTGGCATTGAAGTTCTTTAAATTAATGATATGACTAATGAAAAATGAAGGAGGTTCAAGATATTCTTTGGACTAATCGGTTCTTCTAACAGGGCATTGCTGGAAGTTTGCCTTCTCTTTTTCGTGCACATAAAAAATGTTGGCAAAAATAACAACATATTCTGCACCTGGATGCAATAAGTTAATTATTACGTTGACATAATTGTTGCCTGGCTCTGTTTCTTTGCCCTGTACTGTCACTAATAGCCAATATGGCGACTGACGACTGACGACTGTCGACTGTGGCTGATTGGGAATAAAATTCAATACTATGAATGGACGAACCATGGCACAAGAGTCAAAAATCGTTGCATGTTTCCAGACGTGAAAACTTCTTTTCCATTTTCCCGATTTCACTTTCTTTCCCATTTAACAACACAGTCATTGGTTCAAGAATCTAAGATTAAACAAAATTAAAAAACAACTGTTAGAAAAAATTATTTTACTTGTTTGATTAATAAGAAAAATGCCCAAAAGCAAGAAATTTTGAATAATAATGTAGTTTAAGGAGAGGGACTTCAAATCTTCTATTCCCTAGCTAGTTTGAGTTTCATTTCTTATTCTAAAACTTCTGGCATGTGTCAAGGAAAAGTATGTTTAGGAGGAGGTGCACGAAATCCATAGTTAAGGAATGTGATATAAAGAATTTTCATATTTAAAATTGTTGGCTTTTTGACTAAGCAATTTTCATATTTCTAACTCAAACTTTTTACCTTCAAAATTTGCATCTAAACAAAACAGATTTTACATCAAATTAATAATTGAGAAAGACAAAAGATCAGAAGCTGAAAACTTTTATGTCATGTTGTCAATTTTATTTCTACCTGTTATCAATCAATTCTTTCGGATTCAACTGGCAGATAACACATCCATGAACCTCTCTTATGCTAAACCAATATATTGGCACGAATCCAAGTTCATTTACCATCTCTAAGACTATTTTTCTTTGTGGAAGCAGCACAAATTTGTGTTCTCCAGTGAACTTAAGTATCTACCACCTAGAAATTTTTCGATGTATGGATATTAAGTAAATATATAAATATATAATAATTGAACTTTTTTGGTTCATTTGGATTTTGATTTTTAGCTAAAACGGAGGATTTTGTAACCTCATATAAATAATTTAAATCCATAAACTATTTTTTTTACTTCGAAAATGTTAATGAGCATCCAGATTTTTTTAAGAGACGTGTTTGGAAGAGGGTAGCTGAACGACTACAATATTGTGCCCCAGTATGACATGAAGCTCTGTTGCCAGTAATCCCCTAGCTAACAATAAATGAAGCACTCTAGGCATGGGGCAAAGGTACAGTAGACAAACCTCGAGCAGTTTAATGCTAAATTTCTATAGCATGTCTGGAATTTTGTAGTCATATAGTTTCTTTTTAAATTTTTGTTTTCATTATAATGTAAAAATAATATTGAAAAATATTGTCTGCCTTGTGTTAGTATTTTATGGATATGATAAGCAAGTTAAAGTAAAAAAGAAATGTCCATTTTTACATGTTTGTAGGGCATAAAAATATTCAAGTTATATTAAATTGGTGGACTTTTTGACCAATATCATGAATTATTAAGACTATAATAAACAAGAATTATATATATAAATATTGCTTTAGAAGTAATGCTAACCAACGCATCAATTTTATTACAATTTATGCAGTTGATGTGTGTGTGTGTGTGTGTGTTCGTTGTTTTATTTTGTATGAAATTGGGTTAAGGTAATCTCGTTACAAAACGGTAAGATTTTGAAACATCAAATATAAAATATAAAATAAAACGGTAATTTCGTAACCGCGCTGCAATGACTATAAAAATACAAGATTTTGAATCTTTTGTGTTTGAAGATGAACATAGAAAATAAATAAGCAAACATCATAACATTATTTAAAAAAACAAAGCAAAAATTGTTATGGAGTTTGAAGAAGAAGAAGTCGCTTATCAATTTTATAACGAGAATGCAAAAACAACTGGCTTTAATATTAGAAGGCATACAGTTCACAATGACAAGGATAAAAAGATTATTGATAGGGTGTCTTATTGTGAGTGTCAGAGTCGAAGGAGATTTATCATGTCAAATCTCAGCATCCTAAAATAAGAAGTGATTTTGATGCATGAATGAGAATCAATGCTGACGTTCTAGTAAATAAGGTATTATTAAATTTGTTGCTGAACACACTGGACTTAGGCTAGTCAATCCAAATAAATTTTATTTATTGAGGTCTCATATAACTATTATTACATCACAAGCCACTCAAGTAGATAGGATGGATAGATCAGTGACATCACCAAAAGCCGGATTGAATTATGCTAAATAAATTTGACAACCAAACTAATGAATGGCTTGAAAGGATATTTAAGATAAAAGAGAAGTGGACACATTGTATGAACAACAAACACTTTATGCAAATATGATTACAACTCAATTAAGTGAAAGTACGAATAATGTTTTACAAAGGTGAGTGAACTACGAGGATAATTTATTAAAATTTTATTAGCATTTTAGCAAGGTAATTAATGATTGTCTTTATGAAGAGTTGAAAGCACAGTTGAGAACAAGTCAAACTGCCTCTATTCTATTCAAATTTTATTAAAGTATGCAGACAAGTGTTTGCACACATGAAGTTTTCAACTATTTCAAAAAATGCTATGTAAAGTTCGTGATTCGATTATGGAACTTTCTGTTCAATTAGAACAGTATTTGAGCATAAGATTATATCTTTTAAAAGGTGGCATCAAGACATCATTGCATATGCATATGACTCGTCTAAAGGTCTGAATTAGTGGGGGGGTTTCGTGCTCTCATCCTCTTGAAGTACTCATTTCAAAAAATGTTGTTGAAATTCCTTACATGTACATTAAAAAGAGGTGGACAAGAAAGCCACAAAAAAGGAGAGATTTGAAATTTCTATGCATATTTTAGAAAAAGGAAATGAATCGTGCTGGTACGAAAAGAAGTGCTAATGATTGGAGACCATCATAAAATAAGGTGTTGTGTAGATTGCATAATCAATTAATTGAATTCAAAAACTGCAATAACCAAACGGGCTAAAGATGCCCTCTTTAAGATGATTGAGAAAGTAGATGCCGCTATGGGAAACCAAGCCTTCTAGAATTGAATGGAAGTGCAAAATTTAGTGGAAAGCAAACCTAGGAATCTAATTTGTTCGAGAAACAATCTCTTGCATTTTGGATTGTAGAAAAACAAACTCTTGAAGTTGAAAATGAGGTTGATAAAATCATGATAAAATGGTGAAAAGGCAAAGAAAATTCAAGTATGAGTACGGGGAAAAGCCAAATAAATAGATTGGAGAAAACTACAAAAGAAGGAAGTTAATGAATGTTTAAAACCCTTTACAAAATACAAGAACATTAGATGGAGGTGACTGCAAGGAATTTAACTTTATATTAGATCACAATGTATTATATTGTTTTATAATATTCGATAACGAGGAATAACGAGCACACTATTAGCGGGTTTTTATTTTACTTTTTTAGCATAATTGCACATGTTAAAATATGGTATAATTTTGCTTTGTGTTTACTGCAATTTTTTTTGTACGCTGAAATATGACAGCAACAATTATCATTGTTTAACATGATTTCAAGTATACACCTGCAGCAGAGTCAACCAAATATTACATCAACTTCTATCAAGGTATCTATGTGTGTGTGTGTGTGTGTAAGATTTAGTGAGAATTTATTTCAAGTATAATTTAGTATTGAAAAATATAGTAATATTATAGGTACTGTTGTAATAATACAATTCAGTTTAAGAAAATTTGCAAAAACAATCACACAAACACACATGCATCGACAATAAAGTAAAATAACACCAAATTTTTTAACGCAATTCGAAAATTTAGTCCTATATTTGGGCACTAAGCCAGGTAAATTTCGTTAAGTCAACCAAAATATAGTGAAAAAAAAAAGACAAAACAACTTTCACATAAATCTTGCACTTTCTCTCAAGGTGATCAATCAGTTGGTAGTATCAAAATACCCCTAATATGTGCTCAACGTAATTATCCTTAAGTCTAACTTTCAAACACTCAATTAATTTGTATATCATACGATTGTTTGCATATTCTAAAACTCACAAAAATATACAAATATCTTTGGAGCACTAGCTCTCTCATAGTTAGCAGCTGGAGTCTTCTCAATATTGTTCACCAATTCTGGAGATAGGCAAGTATTTATAATTGTAGGATGAAAGTGTCCTAGTGCATCCAAACTCTCATAGATAGCAATTTAATTTCAGTTAGATTGGTTGGAGAAGACTGTCAAGACAATGTCATAACAGTCTTCAACATGCAGTAAAAATAAAAAACAGTAAAGTTGTTAAAGTGTATTTAATTAGTAGGCAATCCAAACTAACTTGATTTCAAATTTATCTTGCTTTAAAACTTTCAACTTTTCTTGATATTTATCTTTACTATAGTAGTCTATCTAACCACAAATCTTATTAAATAGCTGATCTCCAAGATTTATTCAATCAATCCATCTAACTTGACATCAATCAACAAAAGTCCATATTTGATTAAATACCAATAACTGTTGGACTTTGCATAAACGAAGTTATGTACAAATACGCCAACATAATTTTGATAATAAGTTTCATAATATCAAATTTTTAATTTTAATAGTTTTATTTGAGTCTAACTTTATCGTGTCTTAATTTAGAAAAAAATAACCGGAGAAATTTTGTTTGGGCACACGTCATTTCACTCTAGAGATCCTTATTTTTGCATTCAACACCATCGGAAAGTCCAACTCTATAAAAGCATGAGTGAATTGTATTTTTTGTAAAAATATTCTTTTAGACAATTTACCATATGACTTAAATGACTTTTTATCATAGCAACTATTAAGTACAAGTTATTATCAACAATGAAATTTTCAAGCCTAACCCAATTTTGACAGGTTTGCCTCAGGTAATATATATTTACCTTAGCTCAATTTTTAACCATTTTGAGGCGATCTAATAATTTGACAAGTAATATGTCTTTACGAGGACAAACGATCCAATGACAAGACTTAGGATACTTCACTTCAAAAAATTCTATAGAAGCAGATCTACCGGGAAAACCAAAAAAAAAAAAAAAAAAAACCATTTGATGGAGATGATGATTTACCTAGAGTTTGAGAATTGCATGTCACCAACCATGTTGACCATTTGTTTTATTTTTTGAGAATGATAAATCAAGTTCAACTTTTATTTGAAATTGTAGTTGGGTTTTTAATAAGCATTCTCATAAAAATAAATTAATAGTGTATCATATGTGACACGAAGGCCATATTCATTTTATTGAATAGGATTATATTTTAAATGATTATTTTGAATACTCAAAAAAATTGCACCAATTGATAAATCTTTGATAATTATATTTAGTAATCTTGATTATTTAAGGCAATTATATTATTTTTCTGTTATGACCTTAGTATGAAAGTAATTCAATTAATACTACAAGGTTAAAATAGTTATTTGAATGATTTATAAATAATTCCTAATACCTTAAATATTTTATCATTGTTTTCATATAGAATTATTTATTTTATATTTTTTATATCAGACCCTTGTTTAATCAATCAAAAAACATTTAACTAATTTAAATAAAATAATCTATTTTGTATTATCACTTAAAATAAACATGATCTAACAGCAAAAACATGAAAAAACTAAAGTGTTGGAAGAGACCTGAGGTAGTTTCTGTTTTGTTTGCATTTGCTTCTATTTAACTAAATTGGCATTCAATCAAAACATATAGAGAGAGCAAATCATCACTGATGTATTATCGGATCAGTGTTGTGCTCCAATAAGCATGATCGTGATTCTATTTAGAATTGAAAACAAAATCAGAATGAATCATGCTGGAAGTTGAAGCAAAATTGTTACCAAAATTGTAAAGCTGCAATTGTAGAAGAACTGTAAGTAATGGTTTCGATTTAGTTCTCAAAAAAATATTAAAACCAGAACTATCAATTCGTTTCAGTTTAGAATTGTCAAAAAATAATAAAATAAAAACAAATTGTATAACCATTTCAAATAATGTCATAAGCAATGAAATGAAGATATTAAATAATTAACACTTATTTCGATATTCTATTTTTTCAACAAAGATATCATGTATATTATTTTTCACTTAAAATGTTTGTCAATTGATAATGTAATGTAATTTTCCTAAATTTTGTATCACTGATTTTTTTTATAGAATACTACTAAAATCAAAATATGATTTTTCTAAGATGGGAGAAAAAAGGAAAAGACTGTTGGACACAAAAGCTCCGCATAATTATATTGTGCTTGTTCATTAAACAATTCTACGTCATCATCAATTCTACCGTGTTTGGCCGGGGGTTTTCACTATCTCAATGTTAGGAATACTTCAATAAATTATACAAGTGAGAAATTACTATGGTTATGTTTGGGAGGGGGCTTTGTTGGAAGATTATGTTTGGTGGATTGTGTTAAAATAAGTAATATGTTTGGAAGGAATATTTTGATGAGATGAATAGTATAGTTTATTTGAATTTATATATATAAATATATATATATATAATATAATAATGATTGAATGATGTAATAGTATATAAGAATAATAATTATTTTCTAGAGTATAAGTATATATAAATGTGAGAGTAAATATATATATATATATATATAAGTATTGATTTGATTATGAATAAATATAATGATTGAAGAATAATCTAATTATATATATAAAAAAAGAAAAATTTAAATTTAAATTTAAGAGAAGATGTTGTGGTGTAAGATATTAAATTGTACGAATTTAATGAGAAGAAGAAGTTGAAAACTGGCTAACAAACATAGCCTATGGGTTGGTGTCACCTCACATGACAAAGTCCACGTAAAAGCTAGCTGACTCTGTTCTTTGTATTGGTCCAGCAACCATTCATCATCGAATTTTTTTTTTCACGGCCCAAATATTAGCCTGTGTATACCTTCTGATATTCTTGGCTGCTTCGAATATTTTTCTACTCACTTGTGTTGAAAATATTCTCGTAAGGAGCGCATTTGGCAATCTGAAAGGTATAGATTATTTCATCTTTTTTTTTTTTTCCCTATGTCCTTTGAAATATTTTCAATTTAGGCTGAAAGGGCAACAACTAATTGTCCTCAATCCCATTCATATATCCCACTTGGAGCCCTCCCCCACACCTTTGACGCGGACTCGCCACCTCATACATATTTTTTATCCTCAAATTCGAGTCTTGATCTCATCTATCCAAAAATAGGTTCTTTTGTTCTATGTATTTGAATGGGTTGAATTTGGCATTTATATCATTTTTTAGAGTGTGGGGCCATTATACATTTGTCGATAACTGAAGGAGACGAGACGTATTATGATGAACTTAGGTGGACGAGCTTAAATCAATGAATAAATAAACAAATAAAAGATTGATGAAAGATCTGTCCTACTTAATACTTGATTTGATAAACTAACTTAAATTTGTCTTGCTAGCCAACAGTAAACAGAGACCACCTTAACTAAGCTTGGAGTGCGTAAAAAAGGTTGTTAATTGAAAGAAAGAAAAAGTAAATCATAGGTAAAATAATATTTCTCCCTTTCCAGTTCAATGGAGAGTGAACCCACCAGACAACAGCAATCGCTCAGAAATGTAGACGCACTACTCTGACAATTGCAGCAATAATTCCATGAGTTAGTAAGCTGGGTTCTTGAAATTTGTAAGTGTCCAAGAGAAAATGGTTCAAAGGGATAAACACCTGATGGAAATTTCTTGGCAACAGCCGGACGAGGAAAGAGACTTGTCAGTTCATCAGTAGCCTCTCATTTGGACTGTATTAATCAGACAAGTGCAGTCCGAGAGAGAGAGAGTAAAGCGACGGGTCCCCCAATCCCCCAAAAAGTACCTGTTTACTCCTATAACTTGTCCTCTCACTGTCTTTGCCGCTGGGCAGATGGGCTGTCCCTTTTATCCCTTCTTACTCACAAAGCCACTCCCATATTTCTTGCCCTCTAAAACTCACAAAAAAAGAATAAAAAAAAACTACAACAACCCACTTCTTATTATCTCTCCCGCAAAATCTTGAATTCCTTCTCCTTTTCTACTGATTTGGTCTCTCAATTACATTGAATGCTTGACATGATTATGGCGTCCAGGAGTCGAAGACAACAGAGGAGGTGTCCTCAACCGCTGACTCCCCTGATGGAAGGCCCTGATTTTGGGATTGAAGATCATGAAGCAAACAAGAAAGAGAGCTCTTGGGAAGTCATCCGGGAATGGTTCAGAACACAGAGAAGTATGCCTGGAGGAAACAGCTTTTCTTCATCAAACTCATTGTACGAACCTAATCCTGATCCTGACTTGAGGCTTTTGCTGGGAGTTTTGGGCTGCCCGCTTGCCCCCATTCCCATCTCCAACAGTCCTATCTCCAATCTTCTCATTAAAGACATCCCACTTGTGAGTAAATTGCTTCTGTCAAAGCTATTGCACAAGCATGTTCTGCTCATTTAACTTGAGTTTTGGGTTTTGATGATGAATGTGTACACACAGGAGACATCTGCAGCCTACTACATAATTAAACAGTACTTGGCGGCGACGGGATGCTCGAAGCAGCAGGGTTGCGCCAAGAACATGTACACGTCGGGGACGGTGAAGCTGACGCGCTGTGAGACGGAGATTTCGACGGGGAAGGGCGTGAGGACAATGGGGTCGAGGAGTGGAGAGAACGGCTGCTTCGTGCTGTGGCAGATGTCGCCCCAAATGTGGTCCCTCGAGCTGGCCGTCGGCGGCAACAAAGTGGTTGCGGGTAGCGACGGAAAGATTGTCTGGAGGCACACGTCATGGCTGGGGACACATACAGCTAAAGGCCCCCAACGCCCACTACGTCGCATTATTCAGGTAACTCTACCAACTTCTCCGACAATTTTATCAAAATATTACTACCATTAGAGATGATGGAATCAATAGTTTGAGGATTACAAGTTGGTGAAAATGAAATAAAGATTATTCTTAACATCCCGGTAAATCAGTTTAGATACTCGTGGGAATTAAGTATTGATCGTAGGCAAGGCAAGTGAGAAAGCAGAAGGGAGAACAGATTGCTTTAATCTTTTATAACTTTAAAGGCACTAAATTTGAAATTTTATATGAATTAAAGTAAAAGGGTTATAACAGATAAAAAAAAACACACAAAAATGATTTGGGGAGTCCAAATAAAGATCTCAAAATACATGAATGTGGTACTGTAAAGGGACACGAGACACACACCAAAGTACTTTAATTAGCTACGATTAGTGGTCTGGTCTAAAGTGCACTGTCCAGACGGAGAGATTACCAAATGATCATCGGCACTTTATTGAAATCCACAATTTACACACGCTAAATACCATTTCAAGAAACGGGTCTGACCTTTAAAGAGGGACGAAGGGAACGAATAGAGTGATAGATACGGAAGCTGACAGTGTCCCCTGCTTTACCCAACACTTGGCTTTAGACGCACTCAGAATTTGGCAAGTCGGGACACGTGATTTACTGCCCGACGTCTGCTCTATCACTTGCTTATCCTTCACCTTCTTGGGATTGCCAACCACCCCTACTACTAAAGCGCCAGCCATCTGCTATTTCCAATTCCCTTTGCTTTTGGGCCTTTAGCTTTACCGAAATCCATTTTCTTTTTGTTTTTCTTCCCACATTTTTGTTCGTCAAAAAATTCAGACTGTCAAGTTTCAAAGTAATATTGTATTGTAATTTGGTAAGATGCATCAATAGTTCGTGCTGCCCTACGGGCCCCTCATCCCTACTTGAATTTTGTATGACGGTGAGCATGGCGCAAGCCGCAATTGAGTAAAACATAAAATAACTATGATGGAAGCTAGCAATCATTGGCTGATTATAGATGGACTCTTAGGGCCTATTCTGCCAACTTTATGTGTTTGATATGTGCGTGATTATCGTTGCAAGTTATCACAGTTTCTAAAGTATCTATTAAAGCTCATTTCAAACAGGGCTGATCTATGTTTGGAGGAAGGTTTTATTGGAGGTGATGTTTTGATGAGAATTGTGAGTAGTATATTTTATTATAAAATTTTAATTTATTTAATATATAAAAATAATTAAATAATATAATAATATATAAAAATAATAATTAATTTTTAAAATATAATATATATTATGAGCGTATGTGAGTATATATATATATATTTTTTCCCCTTTTTCCTTTTATACCAGACACCCACTATGGAGTAATGGGATTTGAATCCTTAACTTGTCATTTAAGAGTTTAAGATTTTAACAATTTCTCCACACACACCGGCGCATATATTGATTTGATTATAAATAGATATAATAATTAAAAAATAATTACTTAATTATATATGTATGAGAGTATAATATGAATTTAAATTTGAATAAAAATTTTGTTAAATAATATATTTGATTGTGTATAATTTTAAAAAATATTAAAATATTAAAATTAGTGAACCAAGGATAGCCTTGTTAAATAATATATTTGTTGGTCCACGCTCCGTTTGTCGCACCTACTAATTGTCCAAACAAAACGATGACGTGCAGGGCCTGGATCCTAAGACCACGGCAAGCCTATTCGCCAAAGCCCAATGCCTGGCCGAGAGGCGAATCGGAGACGACGACTGCTTCGTCCTGAAAGTGGCGGCCGACAGGGAGGCAATCATGGAGAGAAACGAAGGGCCGGCGGAGGTGATCCGCCACGTGCTGTACGGGTACTTCAGCCAGAAGAGCGGGCTTCTCATCTACATGGAGGACTCTCACCTCACCAGGGTACACTCCCCCAATAACTACACCGTTTACTGGGAGACCACCATCGGAAGCAGCATCGGAGACTACAGGAACGTGGACGGAGTACTGATCTCCCACCAAGGGAGAACGGTGGCCACCGTCTTCCGGTTCGGGGAGACTTCAATGCAGCACACCAGGACTAGAATGGAAGAAACGTGGAGGATACACGACGTCGTCTTTAACGTGCCTGGGCTTTCAGTCGACTCGTTTATCCCTCCTGCAGACATATTCGATGCAGCTCAGACGGTATCTCCGTGATTCGTCGGCTTTTTCTTTCTTCTTACATCCATAAATTCGACAGTTTCGGACAAAACGTTGTCCTATCTTATCAATTTCACCATCACATGTATATTATCTCTAATTTTCTATCCTCCTAGTATTTTCCTTATTCCATTTTCTTGTGGAAACTAAATAGTTTAAGCGTTTTATTAATTCCACATTACAAAAGTTTAAAAGAATATTTGAGTGGAAAAAGGAGATCGGAAAGGACTTTATTATTCTTGGAAATGAATTGCTCATGCAAATAATTTTTTCTACAATTTCATTCTATAGAGATGGGCTTTCCGTAGAATGGAAATAATGGGCCCACAAAAGTTGATTTTGTGTGTATTGGGCAGTTGTGGTAATGTCATAGGCCCAGGTGGAGGAAACATGTATTGGGCTATTGGCTATGCACCCTTGACCTGCGTCAAAGCAAAATATTAGACACAGAGAGCCAGCGAGCGAACGAGAGAGAGAGAGAGAGAGGGTACGTCTCTCTGATTTCTTATTGCTGCAAAAATATCACAAAATTTATTAAAATAATGTGAAACTTGAATTAATTCTGTTATTTAGTGTTTATAGATGGGCTTCAATTAATCCATTAAGCCCCACTATTATGAGGCTATTTATTCAAGCGGCAAACAGATCTTTTTTCTAATACTGAACCACACCTATACCCCCCTCACTAATTTAACAACCCGTTGTGCTGAAATTTTCATAAGTGCATTAACCAACAATTTAGTTTTGAAGTAAAAAAGGATTTAATAAATTTGAGATGACATTAGTGAGTTCAGTTATCCTAAATAGCGTTACTAAATAAAGTCATTACAGCACGCCTCACCGTTTTCTCGTCACTGTTAAGTCTGGTCTGAAACTTTTCGTAAACATGGAGGAAACATCTCAAATTCACCTAAAACCAGATAAGAAATTAGGACAAACTATTACGGGGAATATAGCATGGGGCAATCAACAAAAATTTGACAAAATAACAATGATAATACAAATTATAAATGTTGGTAAATTTTCTGTATTTTATAGCTTTAGGGGCCTCGCTTCTTTTCTCCATCTCATTCTCAGACGACGGTACAATCAATAAAAGTGATTGTGTAATAGTTGTTAGGCTTGTTGTTAATTAATAATAAGACTAGATCGAGATCGATGTTTGTTAAGGTGAAAGCAAATTAAACAAATAAAATCAAAATATACGAGGCTGAAGTCGTTTTGAAATCGCATAGACCACTGTGCTCGACCTCATCTCCAAGCTAGTTGAAAGTTTTTCCTTTTTGATACTTTTTAATATTATGAAATAATAAGTATAACAGCTCTTATTGTTAGTATTGTATCTACGATATTTTTTTCCATGAATTTGAAATTTACTTATATGAGAATTATCACCTTTGTTTTCCTTGGAAAAATTTCTGAGTTTGGCACGCATCGAGGGGTGACATGCTTGAGTACCGATGAACTCCATGTGTACGTGCGTGTGCAACAAAGATGAAATAGACAGTGAGCGGTCAAAAGAAGGGAAGCTTCTGGTCAGTGTACTTTGTTCAAATAAGAGAATCCTCAGAAAAAACAGAGAGAGAGAGAGAGAGGGTTAAGGTATTAAGGAGACAGAATCCAATGTACATAAGCATAAATGTAGGAAGCACACGCACATCCATATACAATGTAGGGATGCATGCATGGAAATAATAATGTGTAATTTACATGAAATTGCGTGCCGGATATTAGGGCATCATTATGTGGTCATCATATAAATATGTACATACATACATATATGTGTATATACATATATATATATAGACAGGAGAGAGAGAGAGAGAGAGAGAGATGGTGAGGATGTATACAAAGCATAGAGGAGTGTTGTGGATAGTTTGTGATGTAATGAGTAAATAGGCAATCTGAATTGGCTTTTGATGGCACCACTCGTCTACTTTGCCCTCGTAAAGTTGGTAGCTTCATCGATATCTGCATGCACGAGAGTCCGTCTTCTTCTTCTCCATTTTATTCTCACCCCACCATAAACCCTATCCCATTTATATTCTCCACGCAAGCAATAGAGCTTGTCTTCACCTGTGCCACCCCTCCCTCCCAAAACAGCCCTCCTAGCTTCTCCTTCTTTTACGACAACATGCCCATCAAATAAGCAATTAATCAACAAGAAGTCTAGTTGTAAATCCTTCATTAGTGTCCAGGTAAATAATAAGTTTTGGTCAAAAAGTAGTGGTAATAATTAATTTTTTCCTCTGACGGAAAACGCAAGCACTCCAAGAACGTAACCTAAAGATTATACGTGACCTAATAAACGGAATTCGCACACGCCCTTTAACCCTAAGTAGCGATTAGCAAACAACACGAAAAACAAGAAATCAGAGAATCAAGGCTTAAAGGAAGTCAAGTTTCCGAGTGGACTCAGGTCTCAGCTGCTGGGGTGGGGGGACTAAGAATAAAGTTGCCAGCTGCAGTTGGTTGCCACCTTTATTGATAGTTGATATCAAACAATGGAATATAGGGCGGTAGAGAGAAGAAAAGGCCATGAAAGTTGGATACTCTTTGTCGGCGCGCTTTCCTCAAGTGAAACTCTTGGAGCATATATATCATTAATCATCGGCTTCCTCACAACACATCTCTTCCCTAAATTTTTTGGTTGAGGGATGCATAATATACATATATACTCCATGTGTCTAGTAGGTATTTATTTTCTAGCTACAAGAAATGAAAGACAAAAAAAATTGATTGTGCGAGTAATTAATTAGTTCTTTACATTTGTACCATGTTATCAAGAACCCTCCATCTGGATCTCGATTTAGAAAGCCATGCATGCATGGCCTGCTACTCATCCCTCCAATGGTCATGCAAAAATTCTGTAATGATGGAGAGGTTACCTTACATGTGAACAACTAACTAAAAAGCACTGGTCAGAAAAGATCGCCCACTATCAATGATTTGTTTAATTTGGAGACTAATCTAATGAATAGAAATCCTATAAAGAAGGAAAACGACCCTTGAAGCTTGGTGTCCCTCAAAGTGGTGATTAGGACGATTTCACAGCCTCAGCAACAATTATTTATAAATTACTTCTGCCATCACTAGACCACAAACTCTAGCTTTAATTCAAATCCCCCTCCTTTTTCTAACAAACATAATAATTCGTTTTCCTTCAAAATCAGTTATTGTCATCAAAATAATAATGATAATGTTTCTAGTAGCAACAAACATACAACAACAGCCCATATATAATCTGTAAAGAAAGAAAAAAACAATGCTGCAGCATGCATGCATCGGCAAAGAGAAAAACAAAATAAACTGTTCAACCTCAAAGAGCATTCTAGGAATTATTTTTAATAAAGGTAAAATACAAGCAAAATGGGCATGCACAAGATGCCATTTTTGCTTTCCTGTTTTCTGATGTTAAAAATCCACACCCCCTATGTAATTAGAAGCACTAATTGTCCTAAGGCCAGATCTATCAAGAGCACGTAATTAATGGGAGTTTAAATGTAATAGCTATTCGTTCACCCGAATGGCGAGCCCCGGCTTTGCGGCATGCCCCCGGCAGTGATGGCCGACTGGTTCATCCTGTCGGCCACTGGCGTCCGACGAGGGGAAGGCCTCTCCAGCTTTGCCGAAGCATCAAATTTCTTGTCCCCAGTTAAGTGATCTCCAGACAGAATAGGCTTCGACTCGTAAATATCTGAAACCGAATCGATATCGCTGCCTCTGTCAAGCGACAAAGGGCCGATCTGGATTTGGTTATCATCCAGGCATGATGGTGCTGCCGCAGTGCCCAGTTCCTGCAGCCTCAGATCATCAGGCCAGACAAGAGGGCTCTTGCCCGCACTGTTATTGGTGTATGGATTGGGCCTCTTTTTGCCCAAGAAGTGATCGTTGGTCGGCATGAAGGCATCAATGGACGATCTTTCCAAGTTGTGGTGATGGAGTTCCAGTTGATCACTGGGTCCGTATATGTTGAGATCTTGAAGGGATGGAAAATTCATGGCGGGCCCGAATTCTTTCATGCCCGAGATTTCGGGGCCCATGGCAGCCTTGCTGTAGCTCCCTGAAGCAGCTGCAGAAGACATGTTTTCCCCGGCGAGTGTTTGGCAGGCCCTTTCTAGTATTGTCTGCATGTATTTGCCTTGAGCCTCAATTCTCAGCTGCAGGTGTTTTTGAACCTGTGGTAGTCATATGTGCGTGTGTGTGATATCAACTTATAATCAACACTTCACAGTGTCTTCTTAATTTATTTTACATGAATTTTTTTTATATATTTATATATAGTTTACCTCTAATTGTTCATGGAGCCTTCTGTTGACCTCCATTTGCATCCTAATTGCATCAGTGATTTGAGCATTACTGCCACTGATCAAATCACAAAGGTACCATACAATTCCAGAAAAGAATTAAACCCTCAAAATATTTTCAAATAAGAAAGGTTTTCTTCGAAAATTATTATACTGATTTATGAACACATTAATCCCAGTTTATAACATGAAAAAAATATATGGCTTTTTGCCAAACAGCGAACCAAGAGGAAAAAACTCACTCTCTTCTCAGAGGAAACAGATGAAACAAAAACATGCATAAACACGAGAGGAATAGCTGTAAAAGTTTATGGGAAAGAACATACTCGTTCATGTTTCGGCCCAGCATCCCAGACGATGATGCGTTGTTTCGTTGAAGCTCTAAAGATGAGGCTGTGAGAAGTGAATAATTTAAACATAAAATATACAGAAAAGAGCTTTCAAGAAATATGCTTCTATACTATACAAAGAACTTTAAATAGAGGCAAACATAAAGGGTCGACCTCTCTCACCATCTTTCATTGAATTATGATCATTGAAATCCTTGTGAGGCTGCTTTCCCAGCCTATATTTCTGGATAGGAAAAGTAGGAATATGAATTAGAACTTCAAACAACCCCACTATCCAGAATTCTCCACCAAAGGAAGCCACAGAAGGAATTAATAAAATCCAATAAAGAAAAAGGACCAAGCTAGAGGAGTCTTGAATTTAAACCTGAAGATGGCTCTTGAGATGGTACAGTGTGAGACCCTTCACCCCCATAACTCTCATGATGGTCTTCGGCGTCGCCTCTAGATTACAAATAAAATTATCTTTTCAGAGAATTGAAGTTAAGAAGAAAGATATACTGGAAGAAGGGGGGTGTGTGTGTGTGAACAGGTGTCGATATACGCACTGTCGGGGCCGCCGAGCTGCTTGACAGCATCGACAAAGCGTTCATGAAGTTCGACAGTCCAGCGGAGACGGGGCTTTGGATCAGTAGTGAGGACAAGACCCGAGTCTCCTTGAACGCACATGGCCCGCTCGTGATGAGAATTCATACTTGACGGCTTCTTCGATGGGTGGAACATTCTCTCTCTCTCTCTGGAGCAATGGAATACGGAGAGATTCAAGAACAAATGCTGTGGGTATAGAGAGAATAGGGTGCGGTTTTGAAGACGAGAAAAAGGGCTCTGCTCTCTCAAATAGTACGCCTCACAAGTTAACCTTCAACAGGAATAACAACAAAGGAAAAATGAAATAAATAAATAAATAAAAGATCTATTCGTGTCATCCACAAGCCGTCGCTTTCCAAGATTTTAGCAACCGTTGTTTAATTTCTTTTACCCAAAACTGGTACATGTGTAATAAAGAGGAGAGTTTCCCAACTGTAACTTCATATTTAACGACAGCACAGACGTTTACCATTTTAGACATCATTACCTGCGCAAGAAAAAGGTCCCTTAATTATGCTTACAGATGGTATGAGTTTCATTAGATTTCTTGGATTTACAGACAACACCTTAACCCAAATTAAAGAAATAAAATCAGAAACAAGAAATTTATCACCATGTTACCAGGTGTTTTCTTTAAATAAATGTGGGGAAATGGCAAAGGTGCAGGCGTGCAGCTCCCTCACTAACATGTTTACACAGCTAACCCTTCCTTTGCCAAAAGCTCCCTCCCTCCTTCACACACAGCACACATTTCATAATGGCTTACCATATACATATACATATATACTAAATAAATTTTAATCATGCATCACGTCCTCAGATCTTGCATGGAATGTGAACGTTCAGTACAGAAGCATATAAAGTGTTAGCTTTAAATAGTTAATGATCAAGAACACATGCATATGCGTAGGATTGTACCCCTTTCGTTATCGCAAAAAGGAGAGTACATCGTCGCCCTGAGCCCTGATTGCATAATATTTATTCCTTTACTCTCTGTAAATCAATCATCAGTAGTGAATGAAACTTGGTTTGGGTGACTTATGTACACCAACACACATGCCAGTGTGGCTTTTGCATGTAATCACAACAGGCGACATCTTGGATGTCCCATTTAAAGCTTCTCTCATAATTGGTAACTAGCTAGCTTGCGGCTAGTGTAGGGCAGGCCAGTTGAATTCATTGCATTAAATCACTCTTCTTTTCGTCTCTTTCGTGGTACGACTCCTTTTTGGGTTATAATCACCATAACACCCGTCGTCAGTTGTCTCGGGAACAAGAGTTGTCTCGCGAGTCAAAGACAGAGAGGCCCCCCATAACCATATAAAATTTCATTTGCAAATCAGTTTCGATTTTGTATTTGTAAGTATATATTCCAACTCCAAAATTACACAGCAAAATGTAGCCAGATATATAGCACCAACAGTTAATGATTTTATATGAACTAATTGATATAGCAAACAAATTAATTTGAAAATAAAAATTTATCTATAAAAGGATTGTACATATGGAAGCAACTTTGGAATATAGTTGTAGTAGAGTGTCCATAAAAGTACAGGGGGCGTGAGCATCAAAGCACAAGGGAGTATGTGTGTGTGTTTGTAGCTTTTTCTTGGTTCTAAAATGTAAAGTTTTGTGAGCTGAATCTGTGGTGCTTTTGTGGAATAGAAGATTGTCATGCATGTGTAGTCTTCTCTTCTTTTCAATTCCCATCCCCACCAAATTGTATGCAGACAAGAAAGCTAGCCCCAAAATTCCCCAGTAGAAACGATTCACTCAACACTCGTTGGAAATTTACTACTTCGATAAAGTCGTCCCCACCTTTCATTTACATATATAAGAATATTGTGTGGTTTAGCTACGAATAATGATTTTCTTTAGTATTAAAACTTGAAAAATTTGTAAGTTGTATTGCTAATCAGAGTGGACATATGTACGATTAGTTTAATTATACTGAAGAGAGAGAGAGAGAGAGAGAGAGAGAGAAATATATACACACTAAAAGAAGAGTATAGATAAGTATTCATACGGTTCATCTTTCTCCGAAGGGAATAAATTCTTCCTTAGTTGAGAATTAAAGCACAGATTCTTTCCCCAAATGTGTTTCTGCCGTAAATTAGTCATTGAGGAAGAATTTACATGCATGATGCTACTTCCACCCACAAATTACTTGCTGCCACAACAAGAAAGTGAGAAACACTTCCAATCATCAACCTATATAATTCTCCTACAGAACAATAATTTCGCGTAAATTTTGAACGAAAACATATGTACTGACACTGGACACACAGTCATATTGTTATTAAATAATTAATTAAGGCCCTTTACATCTTGAATGGTTGGGTACAATTACAGAGAGAGAAACATGTACATATGTATTAATTAGTTAATGATGCAGACAATCACGTTATCTGACCGAGTGGCTGTCCCATTACATATAAAATCATACGCACACAAAAGTTGAGATTTAACTTTTAGTAGTTGATTTTGTATTTAAACCATATATATAATACATATAAGAGGAAAAAGCGGCATATTGGGCATGTTTGCTTAAAATTTAAGCATCTTAATATGCTTTCCAAAATTTATTCCTCCCATTGAATATATTCCTTTGGGGTGAATGGGTGGGGCCTAATTATCCCTCACCCACGACTAGAAACCTCCTTTTTTTTTTTTATTTACCTTTTTTTTTAACCATTACTTTCTTTAATGATAATTTATGTGAATGAATTGAGATCCCCTCCCAGGACCTATACGAGTTCCTTGAAGATGAATACAAGTTGAAAGAGGAGCTGAGGCTTGCTTTACTAAGAACCCATTTGATCAATGATTTACATAATTGCTTTTGGGTCCAAAATTAATTTACCAAAAAACAATTGTGTCAAACCATCTTTGCTTTGTTTGCAGTCCAATTGTGAGTCGCCTTTTTATGTGCATTGCAATACTTCTTCCTCATTAGCGGAGGTGTGTAAAAGAAGAAGTGAGTCGACTCGGAATGACTCAATTGCAGGACGAATCTGATTCGCGGAGGACCATCATCACAGTTGAGGTAGTCTCCTTTATATCTCAAAAGCAGAAAAACATGAAGCAGATATTGGATGTGCTATACTGCAACATGAATCCATTCCCAAATTCAATAGGCATATTACATATTCCCCGGCACCCAAAGACTAAATAGATATGACCGAGGAAGATAGGGAAAGGTTTTTAGAGACAGAAACTAGGTAAGAATTGACTTGATTGTCAAACTTTTTAATATCAACACCTTTTTTCTCCTGAATTTTTCTGCGGGCATAATGAAAATTCAAGTATTTTAATCAAAAGTGCATGGAGCTCGCTTTTCGAAACTTCAAACAATAAAACCAGCGTAGAGCAGTATAAGGGCATTTGTCTCTGGGGAATAGTACAAGTAGGCATACTTATTTAGGTTGTAATGGAGAGAGACTTGTCTATCATACAAAACCGTAGCCAAATCCCTTGGGGGTTGGCAATGTAGCAGCATACCAAACCTGCTTTTATTCACATAGCTATCTAACACGTTCCAAGAAGCAAGTTAATGATCAGAGGGGCTGCAGCAGCACTGCAATTGTAAAACTTCAGCTCGGCTCAGCTCATATTCCCCAAGCATATGTATTTAATCTGCAATGAAGAGAATTTATCATCGCCTCCCAGTCATCGATTGATATTAAGAATGCCAAGTTTAACAATTCTGAATCTATGATTCACATAGCACATTTCATTTAAAATAAATTAACAGAAAAAGCTTTAGAAACCAATAAGACTCAAACAGTAATGCAGGAATGAATGTGAAAGTCGGTTCAGGATTTATTCAGTTTGTGAAAAAAAAAACGTAAATGGTTTCTACCTTAAATCCAGAAAAGAGATATAGAAAATGTAAAATTGCAGATTATGCTCTTATTATATTTCTTGCACAAAGAAAATCTGAAATGTACATACTTCCAGATACTCATCCATCCCATATTTTGATCCTTCACGGCCAAGACCAGATTGTTTCATGCCTCCAAATGGAGCCACCTACACGGAAGAAGATAGTTAATGAAGATAAAACATCCATTTCTTATCTTTATCCATTCTAGATACAAATAAGATTGACCTCAGTTGAAATTAGTCCCTCATTAACTCCAACTAGTCCATATTCTAGGGCTTCAGAGACAAGCCAAGAACGTCGAATATTTGTCGTAAAGATATAGGCAGCCAAACCTTCAAAACACCATCAAATGTTAGTATCTGTACAAGACATCATCTTTGGGTCTTACTTGCGTTCGGTGTGCACCACACTTTTACAACTGATTATATGCAAGATTTACATAGAGGATCACAACAGTCATGTTTTTCTGGACCACTCACTCCAAGGAACACAAGTTTGTAAGTTCACATATGCAATGGAAGGTTCACCCAGCAATACCTGCATTGGTGTCGTTGGCCATGCGGATAGCTTCTTCCTCAGTCTTAAATTTCAGAAGAGGCGCAACAGGCCCAAATACTTCATCCCTGGAAGCCACAGTGTAAGATTTTAACAACAAAAAACAGTTAAGCATATGCAAGAAGGGTGGTACTGTCATATAGGAAACGCAAGTTATCAATGACAAATCACAAAACAGTCATTAGAAGAAGAGACAAATTTGTTGTTTCTTCTTCAAGAGTCATGAAATCGACATAGACATAATGCAGAAAAGTACAAATAAGCATGAACAATTATCTATTTCCATTGCCTGTATGCATGAACCAGCTACAGGCAAGCAAGAGGAAAAAATCATTTGATTGTTTAACCTATAAGACAAGGACTGCTCAAAAAACTCACCACTGCGACAAGAAGAAGGTTAAAAAAGGGAGAACTAATTAAGTACCCATTACCCAGGAATCACATTAGTTCTAATATTCGAGCAGTCTGATGCTCGATAGTACTTACATACACACTATCATCCTTCTCAAACAACTTAAAAACACTACTTAGGCACATATAGAGCAACTGGCTTTTGAGTTTGCGAGCCATTTCAGCATATCACGTAACACCACATAACATCAACACAAAATGGGCAAAAATTCCATTTTTTATTACCATTTGTGAGGGGCAAGAAAAGCATGTCGCATGCGATAGCCACTCCATTCCACATAATGCAATTCTAAGTGTTTGGAGTCTCCTAATACATAAAAGGCCACACAGTGGACTCCAAAAGACAATATATCATACATTTGAATATCAGATGAATTTCATCAGGCTTTTAGACCTACCTTGACAGAAGCATCTCACTTTTGACATCAGTTATCACTGTGGGCTCATAAAATGTCATTCCAAGACTGTGCCTCTTTCCACCCACAAGGACTTTAGCCCCCTTGAACCAGAAAGCTATATTTGTCAGTACAATCAGTATCACAAATAAAACACGTTAGCATGCCCCATTGCACGTTGGGTATAGGTTACCCAACTTTTTGGTAGTTGGACATAATGCTGTTTCTACAATTCAACACCTACCCAACATAGTTTGACTTCAAAGAGACCATAATTCACCATTACGCACAGAAAAGAGGATCACTCCTTCACTAGATTTTCTCGACATTAACATATTTCTCTATGTGCTTTGTTTGCAGGTCCCTGGAAGCCAGGTTACTGATATATAAAATTTGCACAATTTTTTTAAATAAATCCCTTCCAGTTTCAGATTCCCAGTAGGCATTAACTATAGCAGGCAGGTACAATTCCACAAAGGCAAAAAGCAAAACCTTGGAGATGGCATCTTGCACAAATGATTCAACCTGTGAGCCAATTTTAGGAGGGGTCAATCACAAGTATGTAGCACAATGTGAACCATAAATTTAAGATGTGAAACAGATAACTGACCTTGTGCACTGCAGCATCATTTATCAGAGGTCCCTGTTTGTGAGTCAAAAAGTTAATGTCAAAGCTATATCATTAGGTTACTACCTCCCGATCATCAGGATGGGTGACTGAGAAAATTATGCTAGATGCATGAGATAAGACAACAAAGTGACAATACACTAGCCAAAAAGCCAGCTAACTATATTAAAATTATAAAATGGGGAATTGCTGACTACCTGTACAACATCTTCCCCGAAACCATCCCCAACTTTCATATTCTCAACAGCATTTGTGAAAGCATTAGCAAACTTTTCATATATCCCTACAACAGGAGATCAAGAAATCAAAACATGAATTAAGACAAAGCATAGAAATTACAATTTTCAGGATTCACCCAGTACCTTCTTGCACAAGTACTCTATTTGCACAAACACATGTTTGTCCACTGTTCCGGAATTTAGTTGCCAGCTACAATTACATAAATACAATTGAAGTCCTCAAATAGAGATTGTGATGCAAATGATCAAAACCCTTCAAACAGTAAATTTCAACCAGCTGAGATCCTAAATTTAATGGTCATCAGTAGTGCAAATTGTTCTAAATCCAATAATTTTAATATATTTCCCCTTTTAATCTATATCTTCCTCACAACAATCTCGGTATTTCATGTACAACTGAAAAGGCAATATTTTCTTTAATCTAAGCCACAGCCACTAGTTGGTAGAGGAATCGTATCAATCAAATTTGCAGTCAACATATTTTTTTATATCATGAACAAAGAAAGGCAAGGTTTACAGAGTCAATGCAGAAAACTACAAGACTGCCATTATGGCATCATGGAGCCCATTAATGCTTTCTGACCCTGCTGAATAGTTTTCTGGCACCAAGACTAATTTAAATAAAAGTGATGTGCAAAAAGATTAAGGGAAAGTATACAATTCCATTGCATGCTTTGAAAATTAATTGGCAATGCTGCATGAATGCTAGCCATATATAAGGACACTTGTATTAAAATTTTTCTGCACTAGAAGCTACTTATAGAAGATTCTACCAGGTTACGCCATTATAGGTAAAGAGTAAAAAGTAAAGAGTAGAACTCTCAGGGTTATTACATAAATTAGTGTGTTTTTCAGTTTCATGTTAGATGCATATGTTATTAACTCAAAGAAAATTCATAAGCAACACAAAGAACATGATATTAGCTTGTTCCATGATATTAGCTTGTTCCTTATGCAAATAAGTATTCCAGGGCTGATTCCCAACACAACCATGAACTCATTGTTTGCCCATCATTAACGTCATAAAACTTAATTAATCAGGAGATGGTGTTACTCTTACTGTTCCTTTCAAGGCTACATCAAGATCTGCATCATCAAAAATTATGCAGGGTGCATTGCCACCAAGTTCAAGGGACACCTACACATTAGAATTTGAATTTAACAACATCAGGAATGATTCTGAGAAAGCAATTATCTTTGAAACCTACCTTTTTGACAGTCCCTGCAGAACCTGCCATCAATTTTTTCCCAACAGCTGTCGAGCCTGTGAATGTAATCTTTCTTACCTAAACAAGTTTCAGAAAATTAAAGTCTATTTCTTCTACGGTCCAAAAATATACTTCCATAGTAGAAAGTAAAGCACAGAAACCTGGGGACTTGCAAGTAAAGCTTGGCCAATGTCAGATGCATTTCCCATTACAACATTCACTGCACCCTGTTTTGCAGAAAATCATCACAATCAAAACAAAAGGAACAATGAACAAAACTCAGGAGAGACAGTGTTTACCAAAGGGGCAAATTTTTATCTAATTCAGAAATAAAAATACCAGTGACAGGAAGAAAGCCATATAAAGCAACAAACATGTGCATGAATTAAAATGATAAACACTTCACATTAAATTGTGTCCTAAAATAGTGTCTAGAGAAACACCCCAGGCTTTGGAACAGAGAGGCAAGGACTCCTTCTTTTCTTTGTTCTCTCACATATTTTTTAGCACTTCAAATATAATTATAATATAGCAGTCCAAAATTTCTACTTTTGCAGCATTACTTCACAAAGAGTTAGAATAAGGCTGCAGTAACCTTGGTTCCTCTTAGATACTTTTACATTAGCAATCAAAGTATAAGTTTGTGCCTTTAGTTACTTTTATTTTGGTAGTTATTGAGGATACTCATTATGAATTCAAGAATTGTAATGCATGCTTGCAAACCATAGTTGTTTTAAGAGTAACAGCCAGCACAAGTGATGCTGTCAGAATTCAGATTAATATAGATCATCACAGTTATATTTATCCATTACCTTTTTCACTTTAATTAAATAGTATGAACTAGAGAATTGCTTAGAAATGTGATTACAGGTGGAATCCCAGCTTGAATGGAGAGTTCAGCTGCAGCTAATGCAGTCAATGGTGTCAGTTCAGAAGGTTTTATGACAACAGTACATCCACAAGCAAGGGCAGGGGCAACCTAGTACCAAGACAAACATATCACTGATTATATGATACCAATGCAGATTCCACTCTCTAGAAACAGTTAGATATCACTAGATGATAGATTGACAGTTCCACCCCACCTTGCGTGTAATCATGGCCAAAGGAAAATTCCAGGGTGTAATTGCCCCCACAACACCAACTGGCTGCACAAGAAGCAACAAGCAAACATATCCAAACAAAAGTTATAGAAAAGATTCAAGGAAACAATGATACATGGTGCGAATGTGTCACAAAAACAACTTCAACCCTAATAAAGGTTCACGACATGTTATGTGTTAATATAAAAATGGTAAACTAATTGATATGAACTGAGAACATTATGTAAAGTAGCATCATTTCTGATGATTGATAAGTCATGCATAACCATAATCCATGTTAAAACATTCCTTTACAGCATTAAATTTTTCTCTGATTTTACCCCTAGTGTTTGTGGAAAAGTGAAGGACTTCATCTTGTTCATCTCACACGGAAGCAGGGAAATATATAAAAACTAGTAAATTTGGTACACTTGATGCATGTGTTTAAATTTAAAACATTATTTAATTTATTTCATTTGTAGTATATGTATTAGTTTATCTATATATTTATTTTTAAAGTTATACAAAAATACAATAACAAAATAAAAGAGAAATAAAAAGAAAAGGGAAAACAATAAGAAAGGGGAAAATGATAATGTTGTGATTATTGAATTCAAAACAGATAAATATGTAAACATACTTAGTGCCATCCATTACAATTATTTTAAGGATCACAATATTGATAAATAATATAGATAAATAAATATTCAGAAACTTGGTTAAGTTTTCTTTATTGTACCAACATTGCATTTCCAAGTATCCACATTCATCATTACAGACATAACAGAGAAAATTCAAGATTCACCATAATGTCCAATATACAAATGTGTGTTGGTAGTTGTCACCAAAGAAATTTCTCATTATATAAATTCATAATGTCAAAGTATACATATGGTCCAGAAATAAAGCAATTAAAAATAAGGAACTCAAATATAAGGGCAAATATTCACCTGCTTCAAAACAAACAAACGACGATCAGGTAATGTTGCAGGAATTATGTCGCCATAAACTCTTCTAGCCTCTTCCGCATAGAACTCTATAAAACTTGCTCCATAACTAACCTGTGAATTGCATGTTCATACATGCACCAAGAAATAAAATGCATAGCCTAAGCCATTAATTCTAACACCAAATATCCAGTACCTCACCAATAGCCTCTTTCAAAGGTTTTCCTTGCTCTAATGTCATAAGTTGTCCAAGCTCTTCTTTATGTGCCATTATCAAATCATACCATTTTCTCAGACGCTTGCTCCTTTCAGCAGCAGTTAGCTTGCTCCAAGCTTGTGTTAGGACTCAAACATAAGATTAACAAGAATCTATGCCATATCAAATTGAAATGCCTTTGTGAAGAAGAAGAATAGACAAAGGTAATGCATATAGAAGACCCCATAAAAATTACAGATCCTGCAGTTCAATTGAAGCCTATTTTGATGGGATGAAAATAAGTAGTGTTTTAGGTGTCAAAATATAGGAATAGTGTAGAAGAAAAAGGGATTTTTGAAGATTAGTACTTAGCATGCTTGGGTTATATGTATCTTACTGAGTAGCAAATAGGAAAGCAAGCATAGCCATAGCTTCTATGCTTTAGCTATTTCATTTGGACAAGAAATCACTCTTTGAAATATCGCAGGTTAGTAAGGCTCCAAGCCTTAAAGCAGGCGGGTAATGAGCAGCATGACATTGTTACATGCGCCACAAGGAACTGGAAAGCACGTTCCGAGAATTGTACAGAGGATAGACAAGCAAAACTGTAAACATTTAATAAAATGACATGAAAATCAGATATCATCCTCACTAGATTGATGATCATCAACAAAATATAAGTTTACAATATAACAACAGAATCAACAGAAAGCTGAGTAAAATTCCTAAACGGAGGAGGGAGATGGGAAAACTTCAGTCGCCACTTCTGTGACATTACATCTAGGTGGTAAGAACTAAGGCTAGGTATCATATGCTCACAACACCAACAAGGACGGTCTGCTAGATACATTTAGTAACAAAACTAAAAAAATAAAAGGAAACACTGCATATAAGATAAATAAGCACGAACCAACTCACATAAAAAGGTGTCATGTGCTGAAGCAATTGCATCATCGGTCTCCTTTCCACTCATGCATGAAACATTTGTTATAACCTCACCTGTTGCAGGATTGGAAACCTGCCGTATAACAGACCCACAATACAAATCTATTGAAAAATAATTCCTCACAAGTTCGATATAAATTTTTCCACTATCATTGTCAATGCGTAGGCTATCAAACCTCAATAGTCTTCCCGTCATAAGCATCAGTCCATTTCCCTCCTATAAAACCCTGAGACCTAATAAAACCTGAACTGTTTAGACGAGAAGCAACATTCTGTGCGCTTGTACTCATCTGCCATAATGAAAACATCACTGTTATAGTATCATAATTTTCAACTGAATCGCGCCATTCACATCAATGGCGAAACATGAATCAATAAAATTTCTGGCAACAAAACACAGGCCTTCAACGTGGTAGAATTACAATAGCTAAATCAATCAAAAGTTGAATAAGCTTTCACTCAGGAATCAGATTCAAAAAGCTAATACAATCCAAAAAAAGACTCAAAACACAGGCACGCACTTTATCCGCTCAAAATTACTTACTCTAGCTCTCAGTTCCCTGACACCTATATCAATCACGCTCAATTCAAATAGTTTTTAATTCAATTTGTTGATCTGCACAAAGAAGAAAGATGAAGCAGATGCGAGAGAGTGAATAGCGATGGGAAAGCCAGAACACCTGATGAGCAAATATGGCAGGAGAGATGGAGCGTGGGTGAGGATAGTCAGCGAAGCGAGAAGAGAGAAAGCCGGGTGTCCAACGACGGAACGCCATGCCTACGCGTGCCACCCCCATTTGCTTCACAAGTGTCCAGACTCCCGTCCCTGCCTTCGCGAAATTACCGTTGGTTGGTTTCGCCCACTCTTCTTGAATCTTGGGACAATAAAAGGCACACCAGAAGTGGTTTCCCGAACAGTTCCGCCACCGCTTGCTGCGCTGTGCTTCAAGAAGCGACGACCTTCCTATCCCTTCTGAATTTCTTACAGAAAATTTCGGCTATGTTTGTCGTAACTCACACAAATCACAATGGTTTTGTATTCATGAAAATTTATCCCATTATTTCATTTATTACATATATTTTTAATATTAAAAAATATTGACAATTAACAAAATATGTGAATATGTACATTCTCATATGTATTAAAAATTAATCATTGTCTTCATTTAATCACTATTAAACTTAAATAAATTTAAATTTTTTATCAAAATTTTACAACTAAACATAATTTTCATACTCAATAAAATTTTCATCATTCTCAAACAAAGTCACTTGTCAAACATAATCTTCTATTTGGAAACAAATACAAATTTTAAATATACAATACTTTAAAAATAATTTTGTTTCTCTTGTATCTAAGTATTTAAAATTTAATAATTATCCAACCTGTTTGTGTAGTTAATAAAGCATTTCATGGAATTAAATTTTCTGAATATTAAATTATAAATTATTATTACCAAATAGTAAATTGTAAGTGTGTACTATTTTATTACTTATAATAACAAAGAGATCAAACAATGATGTAAAGAAACGATTACAAAACTATTTATTGTTTTGCTCAAAAAATTAATTATTATTCTTGTGTATTATTATCATATGTAATTGTTATATAGAATTGTATATTACATAAAAATAATCAAATTAAATGCACAAATTTATTAATCTTATGCTTTTAATAAATTTTTTACACAAAACAGTATATTCTGTTCTTAAGCCTTAAAAATAGACGATATGTTTGTTTCAATGTCTTCAACTCTTTTCAACCAATTAAAATTTATACAATTCAAACATATTGATAATAAATATAAAAGTTTTTATATAATTTCAAATTCAAATTATACTCTATGTGACTTTCTAGTAATTTTGTGATACTTTATTTGTGTGCTTTAAAATTACATAATATAAATTTAAAAACATGTCTGTAGTTCACTTTATTCATACCTTGTGGTAATTTTGGCTTAATAAGGTGTTTTTCTTTTCAATTAACACCGAAAACCTTCTTCTATTTATTTAGTTTACTTTATTTGTAATAATTTCGGCACAACCTGCAAAGTTACATTTCATTTACTTTGAATTCGATGCATGTATAGAGTTAATGGGTTAATCAATAATTTAACTTCGTGCCAATCAAAATTTAAAATTTAAGAGTAAGAGCCATTGTATATAACAAGTATTAAAGACACACATATATGTACACAATTATATAAATAAATTAATAATACTATTTAAACATAAAATTCTATATTATTCATGGAATAAGAGAAAACACTAAAAAATAGATAAATAATAAAAATGAATACCAAAGAATAGATAAAAAATACAATAATTAAAATTGTAAGATGAGAATGAAATAAATAAAAATTGAGAAGGAAACGGTAGAATACATACATAAATATATATATATATAATATTAAGGATATTGTACTAATTTAATATATATTTTGCAGCAAAAAACTAAAGATCTACTTCCTAATACTTACTATAAAATAGTAATAGGGACACATTTTATGCATGAGCAAAAAAATATAACATAAACAATTAAATAACTCTATAGTGTTTCTTGAAATGGAATTTATCAAAATTTGATAAGCATTTTTTTATCAAATCAAAAGTTTTCAATTTGAAATTTGAGATAAATAAAAAGTAATTGTAAAATTAGAGAAGTTGAGGAAGAAGTGAAGAGAATATCAAATGGAAAAGTTTCGAGAAGAAATTTGAGGGAAATAAAGAAGCAATTCTAAAATCAAAGAAATTAAAGGAGAAACCGTGGGCAGAATAATTGGAAAATTTGTTTGAATGTAAACTTTTGGGTGAAATTATCTTCACAAAACTATTATTTTGCTCATGCTTCGATGTTCTAATATATTCTCATTTTTTTTCATTAAGAATATTTTTTAAAATTACACGTTGTACAACCAAACAATCATCTTCAGTCATAATAAAATAATATCAGTAATAACAACGCACTTGATGGGTGTGATAAAATTTTTATAACTTATAGAAATGTAACAAATCATAATAAAAAATATATATCTCAGAATTAAAGTAAATATACATACAAACACATACATATATGCATGGAGTGAATTAAATGATATGGTAAATATGAAATGAAGATAAAATTACATTGAAACATGACGAAAAATAAGAAACATTATAAAATATAAAAAAGAGATATTATAGTAATTTAAGATGTGAAAACAAAATTAGGCATTTAGCCTTAATGAATGCATGTGTCCATATTATGTATATACATAAAATTCTATTTTTATCGTATAAATATTTTGCATTAAATTCCATCTATATTTTATTTTATAATTGAAATATATTATGTCTGGTTTCCGTTTTATAACTTGTCGTCTGATAAAAATTATATATAATTATTAAAAAGCTTGTGTAATTTTACTAAAAAAGTAAAACATTAAGCACTTGCTTTAATATTAAAATTATTTAAAATTTATAATGCAAGAGGAATTCATATAAAGATGAGAGGAAAAAATTTATGAAATAAAGCCAGGTAAAAAATAAATTAAATTAAATTTAAGTGGAAAAGATATATATTTAAAAAAAAAACAAGAAATATATACTATATAGAAATCAAATATAAGACTTAAACACCTTCGTATTATACTAAATTATTTCACCCCTAAATTTCCATTCTTTATATTTCAATCCTTTATATTATATATTTTTCCTTCATTTCCAAACTTCAATTTTCAACGTTTTAAAGTTTATTTAATTATCTTTTTTCTTTTAATCTATGTTATTTTATCTTGTACGTGGATTATTTATCATCAAGATAAAATATATTTCTTAATATAATTTTACTTATAAATTATTTTTTAACTACGTACAAGGAGTGTGTATAAATGCTAGTATAAAGAAATGAAGAGAAAAATATACACCAATTAACAAAAAGGTTATTGTAAGTACACATTTATAATAAGCAGTTAACTTCGTAATTTAGTATTATGATATTTAATCAATACTATGGTTATGTTTGGGGGGGTGGGGGGGGGGGTTGGAGATGATGTTTGATGTAAATTGTATTAAAATGAGTAATATAGTTTGGTATAAAATTTTGATATTTAAAAATTTTAATTTATTCATATATATATAATATTATAATGATTAGATAATGTAATAATATATAAAAATAATCATTAGTTTTATAGTATAAATATATATATATATATATATAAATGTAAGTGTGTGTATAGATTTAGGTATTATTTTAATTGTAAATAAGTGAAGTGATTGAAAAATAATTAGTTAATTATAAATATAAAAAAAGAAAATTTTCAATTTTAATTTGAATTTGTAAAAAAATTTTGTTGAATTATATGTTCAGAAATATAGTTGTGTAAAATGTTGGGAGGTTGAAAAATAAGTTCCAAAACATAACCTATGTGAATGAGGGTAATAAAGAAAAATAACTTAGTACAACTAAACTAAAATTAGGCTTTTGGCCTTAATATATAGTAATATGCACACATGCAAATGCATGACATTTAGTTATTAAATTTATTATCAATCAAGTAAATGTCTAAACACATATTAAAATTTATTTATTTTTATTTTAAATACTAATCACTATCTACATATGTTGTCAAATAATTAATCATTATTACCAGTAGTTAATGTGCACTCAACTCACGATTGTTTGTACCAAAAGCTTTTCTTATTATGTGCTTTATCTAATTATCATTAGATTTAACTATCACATATTATATTTTAATACCTACACAAGACTCACTAAAAAAAGAATTATCGCTTGAAATGATTAGCTTTCTCACAGCTATTTATTTGAGTTTTTAATTGATTGTTCTCCATGTCTAATAATTAGTTATTTATAATTGTGGTTTGTAAATGTTTTATTCTATCCAAACTCTAATAGATAAGCAATTACTTTTATAATGTTGGTTAAAGATAAATGTCAAATTAATATTGCAATGTCCAGCAGAATGTTGTAATGAAAATTTGACATAAATTTAAGTTTTTGATGCATAACCAATAAGCACGAAAGTCAATCCAACTTGATTTCATCATATTTGTGTCTAGGTCGTTGAAATTTCACAAAATTAGGTTCCAAGGTTTAAGTAAATATGTCCAACTCAAATCATCAATACTCACAAGTCTAAGTTGTTTGGAATCATTAATCATTAGATTTTGCAGGTATAAAGTTGTATATATACGTGCTAACAATAATTTAGATAATATTTAGTCATAATAATACTTAAAAATTTAAACTAATTTATAGATATGTGTGTGTATGCCTACTTATATACTAAAGACATGAATCAAATTTTATTCGTTTAAATTACCATAATGCATTTATTTTTGTATTATATATATTTTTTTATTTTAATATGATTCTATACTTTTTTTGAATATTTTATTTTTCAATTTATTTTTATCTTTATTATATTTTATTATGATAAATAAAATTATATAATTTATGAAAAAAGTTTGCATATGCATAAATGTGCCGCCATCCACTCAGATCTATTTATTTTATAGTCTTGTAATTTCATATTAAGCTCTTAAAATACAGTAAAATAATTTATTAAACTTAAGCACATATACAAATTAACAAAGCGTTTCGACTTACCATTAATTAATGTAAATATTACATTAGTTGTAAGGATGCGAGTCCATATTACAATTCTCAGACTCATTGGCTATGTTTGGTTTGAAATTATACATTATTTATTCTTACTTAAAAATCTTACAAAATAAACATTTTATCTTACAAATTTTATTCAAATTTCTTCATATTTTAACTTTTATAACTAACTAATTATTATTTTTATTTATTATACCTATTCACAATTAAATCAACATCCATCCTCATTTTTTTACTCATATTTATTTTTGACTGTATTATAAACTTATATACTATTATATCATTCATTTTATCTCCACTCAAATCATCTAAATTTTCCTCTCCGCTGCAACTTAGAAACAAACGCAGCCATTGAATAGTCTTAAATTATACGTTCATGCTTAAAATTTAAATCAGAGTGTTGTTTAATTAAATGGAAAGAATCAATATCTAAATTTCAAATACAGTAAATGCTTGTCTGATCAAAAGCAAATTTGGTACGTTTTTAGTTACATAAACGTGTAAGACAAGCATGATCTCCTCGATGCTGCACCGTGAGGGTGCGGCAAATTTCGCCACGTAGCAACATCTTATTACTACAACTAATTGAATTTATTATTTTGCTTTTAAATATAACAAATGTATTAAATAAAATTTTTTATGTAATATTTAGTAAAATAAAAAATAATATAGAGTAAAAAATGCTGTTTAATAATTTTTGTTTTATATAAAACACTACATAAATTAAACATATATATTCAACAAAAAATATCCAACATCAATTTTTTATGTGGTTAAAAATATATGAATGTGTGAATTTATGAATTTTAAACATTTCAAATATTTTTATATTTTATTTTGTTTCTAATTACTTTTAATTTTTATTTTTTAATGTCTCGTTTAAATTTTTACTTATTGTATTTTTTTGTATTTTCAAAAAATAACTAATTCATTATTTGAGTTTTTGCCATCTGCAATGATGCATTTTTTTTAAAATTAAGAAGTAGGGGAGAGTTGATCCGACACCTGGTGAATTTCACCAGGTTTGGGGGATCACAATCTGAATCTACTTAAATTAAGAATAAATTTTTAAATCAAATAAATAATAAGAAAAACTCTTAAATAAATAAATAATATAAAAACTTTTGAAATATTTAAGATATAAATATAACTATTTTGATAACATGTTTTAATTTTTAACTTTATTAATAAACTACTATAAAAATGTTTAGATTTATTTATATTAAACATTTCAAAGAGTTTCTTTGTTATTTGTTTATTTATTCTTTATTTTTTAAAAATTAGATAGAAAATGTTATTTAGTGAAGTTGTACAATTTTTAACTTTTTTTATTGTTATATGATAGCATTGGATAAATAAAGCAAATTATTTTATAAATATTTAAATTTATTTGTCTTAAACATTACAAAAATGTTTACATTATTTATTTCTTTGTTCATATATTTTTTATTTCATTTAAAAAATTAGTTTTCTTTTTAATTTTGAGTGTGATTTAGATTGTGACATGTGTAGTGTTATGACACATGTCACAATCTCCCACACCTGGTGGTGTGGGATCGAAGAGTCGAGCAGCAGCCACATGACGTTGTCACCTACGACGGCTCTAAATTTCTTGCCATGATTTAATCTCAGTCAATCTTACCTTGTTGGCTTTGCTTCATTTGACCGTAATAATATTATTACATAATTTCTCAAAATTCTATTTTATTTTATTAAATAAATAAAACATATAAAAAGGAACAAAATTGAAAATTCAAATCTATTGGGATATTTATATATCTATACTGTATTGTTAAGGGTATAAGTTTATTTTACTTGTACAATGTAAAAATGCATAGACATCTTTATTTTAAATTATTTTATTTATATTTTCTCAAAATTTATTTATTTTTACTTTTTTGTTATTTCATATATTTTTATACTTTAATGTAAAATTATTCTACACTTATTATTAAAAAATTTTATAATTTACAAAAAATTCCACATAAACATGTTTTAGTCTATTATTAATATATCTATACTATATACTATATTATTAATTCACTAAGAATTTTAGATTTCATAAAGTCAAATTACAAATACTCTTATTTAAAATCGTTTTAATTTTTAATTTTTAATTTTTTATTTATTACTTTCCTTTTGACTTATCATTTATTTATATTTATATTTATATCATTTTTTTTCTTTTCAAATGCTTTCGAATTTTTTTGTATTTTATTTTTGATATTTTTATACTTTTTAAGTTAAAGTATTTTTATTATTATTTAAAATAAAATAATTTTATAATTTATAAATAAATTTGAAAACGATGTACGACTGTCACTATAACACACACAAGCATATATATAATAGGAGAAAAAGAAGAAGATCCATTGGGTCGGATCCAAATGGACCGGGTTGGGGACCCGAGTATATCGTCAATATTGTCAACACAGAGAAAACGTGTCGGGAGCATCAAAAGTTTGGACTGATTCGTTCCGTGACTGCCCTTTGAATCAACCATCTTCAAGGGAAAATTCCCACGCCCTTCCTCCACCTGCCTTCTAGACGCCGGGGGAGACAGATACAGAAAGAGGGGGAAGAATCCAAGTGGACCGTTCCGCGTCTGCCGCCCAAATATATAATAAGGTTGATTCTCGATGGATATTTCTTTTCTTTTTTTTTTTTCACAGTGAGAAAAAAACGCCTTGCAGAATTTTCTTGTTATTTTTGCCCCATTTTCTGTTGTGGGGGGTCCGCTGTGAAAATTACAATGGGAAGAAATTTCGATGTCAAAGAAGAAAGAGGGTGTAAAAAAGAAGAGCATTCCCCACCCTTCTCACACCCTCTCTATTATACCGAACCCTCCCCAATCATCCCTTCCCCAGCCCTTTCTTTGATATAATATAATATTTTCCCAAGTGTCGGAGTTCTTGATTCCTAGATTCGTCTTTCAAAGGCTGTGTGCATCTGGGTTTGTGTTTGATCTTCCCTTTTGTCTTTAATTCAATCAATTAGTATTAATTTTGGGATAATAAGTTCCGCAGTTTCGTAAAGGAGGATAGAGGAAAAAGAATTTTCTGTTAAAGCGATGAACTCGAGTACTCCGTCATCAAGTGCTGGAGGACCTGGATCGGCCGAATCGAGTGCGCCTAGAAGGAACTCCAAGCGACCCAAGTGTATTTTCCTTTACCCTCTTTTTTTCAAAGTTTTTATCGATAAAGTTCATGTTTCTTGGCTTCCTGTATTGCTTGGTTTTGGGATTCCTATATGGTATTTTTAGCTTGACGTGGTGTAAATATGGATGGTTTAGTTTGATTTTGAGAATTTAATGATACGAGTCGTTTGGAATGAGCAAAACTTTTATATGATGAGAATCTTTTAATTTAGAAACGATGTATTATTGTATTGGCAAACAGCACTTCAACTTAATAATTTTTCGTACATGGCATGCTTACCAGAAATTAAGTCTGAGAAGTAAGAATTAATTTGGGAACATTTAGCACATTTGTCTAAAATTCAGATTATAGTGAGTTTGATTTGCTGTGTGTTAAGAAGTTAAATACTGATCCAGGGGGATTTCTAATTCTTTGAGTTTTCTAGTCTTTGATTCTCCGAGTGGTGTGGGTGGATACCTGATTCTTTCATTTTTTTTTACTGAGTTTGACTTCTTTTTTTGAGTTTTTTTTAGTGAATATGGTTAGTATTGAATTTTTTTTTTCTTTTACCACTAAATTTCTGTTACTATTGGGAGATTTTGAAAGGAGCAACAAGTAATTATAGATTCTTCGGATGATAAGCGAGAATTGTGTTTTGAGAATTTTAGAACTTGCAATGCAGCATGTTGCAACTTTTCTAAGGATCAAAGTTGCAAAGGATGACTGGGAAAAAATGGAAATTGTGGAAAAGATATGTATAAACATGAAAGAATTTGGCAAAATTGTGTCTTGACTTTTCATGGATTTATAAAATGTTCCTATTTCCATGTCATCTTTAAAGAGATACTAAGAATAATGGCATTAAGGGGAATGCTGCTGACATGAAAGATGACACATGGGTAAGGAAAGGGTGATGGCTGATGACGTTCAGCCTGTTGTCGATTAATGCAGTTCTTTTTCTTTTTCTTTGCACTCTAAGGTTAACTGTTTAGGGTTGCAACTGTTGGGCATACTATTGCGAGGCTTAATTATTATTGCCGTTTAGATTGAGCATCTAATGAGATTAATTTGTTGGATTTCTTATTTATTTTAGAAGGAAGCTGACTTCTTAAGTTATCTTCACAAAACAAAGACATCTGTTTGACATGAAGTGTGAATTGTGCATCAATGTATATGACTTTTGTTATTTGCACGTCTAAGAAATAATGCTAGTTACTGTACCTCGGAAAGTGCTTAGAGAAACCTTTTTTATCAGGGAAGATAAATGTTTAAATTTACAAAGGAGAGCGAGTTGCCAACTGATAGAAGATTATTGGATATTTAATCATCTCCTGAAGTGGGGATAAACATGTTGGAAGGATATTTATTACAGACTCCAAACATATGCATTGTTTGCCAATTTGAATATTGAGGTGAAGCCATTGGACATACGTTCAGTTTAAAGATCTGGCACCTGATAATATGTTATCTTACTTGTGAAATGAGGTGAAATTCTTCAATGGGTAACTAAAGCATGGCAATATGGTTTGTAAAAGTTAAATCTCGGATCATTGAACCTGAAACAGGAAATGAGGCATTGAGTGAGCTGGAATTTGGTTAGATTTGTGACGTCAATCGTGTAGCTTTGGAAGGCTGTTCTATCTCTAGATATTGATGATGTTATGCTCCCCTCCCTCTTTTCTTCTTCTTCTTCTTCTTCTTATTCTTTTTCCCTTACCAGCTATTAAGCAGATTTGAAGTAAATTTTTTTCCATTTGTCTTCTTTAGATTCAAGGTTTACCCAGCAGGAACTCCCTGCATGCAAGCCCATACTTACTCCAAAATGGGTAAATATTTCAAACTCTTGTACATTCCTCGGCATGCTTCACTTTGGAGAATTTATTCTAATAATGGCTTTTATCCCTCCTACGCACTTTTGCTGTAGGTGATCTCAACTTTCTTGCTTGTTAGTGTTGTCTTCATTCCCATTGGAGTTGTCTCGCTTTTTGCTTCTCGAGATGTATGCTTCAAGCTTACTACCATGTTTTTTTTTTAATCCACCCTCTTTGTTCCTTTTTCAAGTGCTTTACTGACTGAAAATTGTATCGTGTTCACTAGGTTGTGGAAATTGTGGATCGATATGATGCTGACTGCATTCCTTCAGGTTTGAGCAACAACAAAGTTGAGTTTATCCAAGGCCCTCAAGATAAAACCTGCAATAGAACTCTAAGGGTGGGTTTCTCTTGGGCATTTCCCGATTCTTGTTGTGGCTGTTTCGTCTTATCATTGTGTTCTTTGTCATCCAATAAAATATACCAAATTGCTGTTGACTAATGATTACTCAATGTCAGGTGCCAAAACACATGAAGCAGCCCATCTATGTGTATTACCAGCTTGATGGTTTCTATCAAAATCATCGCAGGTAACTATAATGTACTACCTGTTCTTGTATAAAATTTAAGGGAACAGTTGTTCTTCTTGATTGTTTCTTTCCACCTTATATGTCCTTTTAGTGGCGAGTATGGGTGGTTCTTCCAGTCGATTAAGATCTGGGATCTTAATTTTATAAATGCTTTCCCATCAGGATGGATTATGTGTACTGCTTTTCTTACACCAGACACAAATTCGCGAAGACTTTCTCTTGTTTCTGATGTCTGCAATTCAGTTGATGTTGCTATCATTTTAGTTAGTTGCCAAATACCTTACTGGCCTGTGTATATCTTGATGATGTTAGATACGTGAAGAGCCGAAATGATAAGCAGCTGAGAGAACAAGGAAGTGAGAATGACACAGATGGCTGTAGTCCTGAGGGCACTACATCAAATGGAGTACCTATTGTCCCTTGCGGTCTTATAGCTTGGAGTCTGTTTAATGATACTTATGACTTAACTCGCAATAACCAACAGTTGGCCATAAACAAGAGAGGCATCTCATGGAAGAGTGATAGGGATCATAAATTTGGGAAGGATGTCTTCCCAAGAAACTTTCAGAATGGCACCCTAAGAGGTGGTGGTACACTTAATGCGTCAAAACCGGTAAGCCTCTAACCATATTTTGTAACATGTTTGACTTGTGATTCACTAACAAATAGCTTTTCCTGCATTGAATACAATATAGTTATATTTTAATTGAATATCATGTATCCATCTTGCTGCTGCTGGAGTGGGAATGAACTAATATAACCAGATTGGTGGTTTCATTCTATAGGCTTGCAAATTCACAAATGAATTACCAGTGGCAATGCACCAACTTATGTGATTTGTATTCATTATGTGAATACACTAGAACATACTTTAAAGGTGGAAAGGGCATCTAAATGCAATTAAGATGTTTCTGCAGTTCTGGATTTCAGGGTTTTCCATTTCATCATATTCATTATCTGCTGCATTTTTAAAAAATGATCAACACTTCCTACAGATCTCCTGATGCTAAAGAATAATATTCATATTAAAATAAAACAAATCAGTCCAAGTTGTGTCACCTCTATTTTGTTTGGAAGAAGATACATCACTTAAATACTATTATCTATGATTTGTAGATTTCTTGTGGTTTTAGTTTCAGTTGCTTTCGAGGTTAATCTGATAATCTGTATTATGAATATGTTGTGTAACAGTTGAGTCAGCAGGAGGACCTTATTGTTTGGATGCGAACAGCTGCTCTTCCAACATTCAGAAAACTGTATGGGAAAGTAGAAGTTGATCTTCAAGAGGGCGATGTCATCAGTGTGACTTTAGAGAACAATTATAATACTTACAGTTTTGATGGCAAGAAGAAACTAGTTCTTTCTACCACCAGTTGGCTGGGAGGGAAGAATGATTTTGTGGGTATTGCATACCTCACCGTGGGTGGGTTGTGCTTTTTCTTGGCCTTGGTTTTCATACTCATTTATCTAATTAAACCAAGGTATGGTCCACTGTCTTCTTCTATGTCCCTGTTACACTTGTTTGCTTGCTAGGAGGATGTTTTATGGTATTTATTTGTATATTTTGTGAGCGGTAACACCTTATTTTTATTAGTTTTTTTGTGTCTCTCATAATTTTTAACTTTGGTGCCTGTTTTCAAGGTAGATTCACACTTCTAGTCCTTGACAATGTCAAGGACATGTACTAAGAATACCCAATTCATAAATCCAGAGTGAACTTGTTCTACCTTAGGAACTTGTGTATGTCTGAAAAGAAAAAGGGAGGTGAAAATTGTTGTGGTTTGGGAATTGGGAAAGTGCCATTAATCATATGCTCTGTGTCTCAGGCAACTTGGTGATCCGTCTTATTTGTCGTGGAACCGGAATCCAGGGGGTCACTGATTCTGGCTTATTCATTGTTCACGTGGATAAAGCCTCAGGCACGTGAGTCATTACTGTGGATTCATGCTTTTGTTCCTCCATCACAGGCTACTGGAATATCTTCGCCTTGATATGTGCATCTTATTTTGGTTGAACTGATTTTGTTTTAATACAGATATGTAATGTGCTTGTTGTAAATTACTTGCAGCTATTTATCAATTTACCCTATGCCAAGTTTTCTCTGAATGTTGATTAGTTAGTGCTAGTTCGAGGGATACGTAATAAGTGGACGGCCATTTAGCCAACCCTATATTTTTACACCCATCTTCCCGAAGTGTGGCTGAAGACCAGAAACTGTTCTTGAGTTTTTTTTTTTTAAAATTGTTATTATTTATGAAAATATATCCTTAATATTAATACTAGCAAGTGTTGCGTGGAAGTACATTTAAATTATATAACATAAATAATTATATTTCTATTAATAAAAATTAAGTTATTCAAAAAATTAAAATATTGTAAAATAATAACATAAATGAAAAAGATAAAAATAATATAAGTGGAAAGAGAGAAACGTTAAAAAAGAGAAGATTGATAGAGAACAAAAATTAGAAAAGTAAGTTGAACAAAAATTGTTTAAAAGATGAACATGTAGCAATTAAAAGCACTTACTGAAGGAGGTCGAATCTTAAATCAAATTTTATACATAAGAAAATGGATGCATTTGACCAATTTTGCAAATTGATTATTAATATTTATTTACATTAAAAATATAGATTAGAGGAAAGGGGTTATTTTTGTAGATACACTTTTGGCAACCAAAAAGTACCCCGTATCTTTTATGGTACTAGTAATATTGACACATTTGTTGGCGTGCAAAATTTTAAAAAATTTAAAATTTTTATTAATTGTAGCAACTTTATAAGATTTATAATTTTAACAATGAAAAGAAAACTTATTTTAACAAACAAAATTATGTTGAAGATTTAATCTTAAAGAAAGAAAGAAAGACTGAGTTGGAAGATATTAAAACATAAGAGAAATAAAAATGTATTAGGAAAAAAATGAAGAAAGAAAGAATAATATAATATATTAAAATAAGGGCATTACAATATATTAATATTGTATAATCCAAATAGGCCTATATCCCCAACAAAGAGAGACTTATGGCGGGGTCTTACATATTTACCCACAGAAAAGAATATCCATTTAGTAGCATTTTTTCTTCATTGCTGCAGCAAGACAATTCAGTTATTGGCATAGAGAATTCTGCTTCGAAGTACCCTAAGTAAAACATTGGAAAGGCACTTCCTCGCTGGATAAAGCTGGATCACTAGTATGATCACAGGCCGCTTCGGCTTGACGTAGTACTGTAATCTCTCTACCAGTCATGGATGCAGCACCCTGGACAGGAAAAACAAAGACGCATTGGTCCATTTAGTAATCTGTTCTTCATTGCACAGATTTCACGCTGCTAGTATAATTCAACGTCTAAATATTGGTTAGTATAAAAAAAATCAAATACCGATATCTAACATGCAGGACAAACTTCTGCAATGACTACATCAGCCTAATAGGGAGCAGCATAAATTAAATCCAGAAAGAGACTGTTACTAGTGAAGGATTTAAGATATAGGTAACGAAGAAGTAATATAGGTACTGTGAAACACACAAAGATAAAATCATGACCATATTTATCCAACTCACTTGGTGAGTAAATCATGATATACAAGTGATGCTTGGTTTGGTCTTTAACGGACTGTAAAATGACAAATACAGCAGAAACCATGCCATATCCAGAACTTACTGTCATAGAATGTCAAGGTCTGGATGTGTTAGAATACTTTCAAGCATTTTCAGAGAGAGGCAACTTGCCTGTAGAATGCACATGAACATCCCGCTTTGGGTCATAGCGCCAGAACATGAGCATGTCATCAGTAGTCCACCCCTTGTTATTTGCATAGCCAAGGAATTTAAATTCCTATACATTCTGGATGCGCTATGTAACGCCTAAACAGGCAATGGTTTACTCATCAGAGGAAGCAAACGGAGATTACAGATGGGGTGTTCAACTGTGTGAGGATGGTTGTGCATTGCTATATTCCAGTGTGGGGATCAAGTCTCACGTCACTCTTATACTCATGTTTGGACAGAATGCTAATCAACTCAAACTTTTTTAGCAAAGATTAGAATGTATCATGAGCAAGAACTAATTTTAAAAACTCAATATTTTGAATTACAACTCTGCTGCACACTTCTAATATTTGATCATTATGGCACAATTATAATGAACAAAAAGCATACCACGTGGACTTAAGAATATTGATCTCTAGAACATTTTTCTAAGTTTTGGTGATATTTAATTTAATTTTTTTGGGATGCTTGGTTACTTTTGCTTTTATTTTTGTGGGTGTTACGTTATTGTGTAAACTTGTGCTTTTAACAAATGGGAACAAAAACTGGAAGATTCACACTTTCATATATAGTGTATGGGTTGACATTCACTCAACTGCAGTTGGGTTGAAAGCTTTTCGGCAATTAACATAGCATATGAATCACTATGCTACTCTTTAATGCAAAGCTCCGGTATTGATTCAATAAATGCTATCACATCAGGGTTAGTGTATATTGGTTACTCTCAGCAAGTTGGTGAGAGAAAGGAGGTCCTGCATTGGTGTTAACATGCAAGCTCTACTGCTATGAATACTCCTGTGTATGTACTGCTCTGAGATTGGTTAAAAGGCATAAATCTGAGAGACAAGGGGCCTGCTGAGGGTCGAAGTTCTAGTCAAGGGGAGCTGGTAGAGCCATTGATTACATGCAACGTCACATTAGAAAAGCAAAGTTTATGTTTGTTTTCATTTTTTGACGTGTGTTTTTAGGTGTATTTTTTTTAGAAATTCATAAAAGTAAGAGAAAGATATATTAAAATTAAAAAGTATAATAATTGTAGTGTGTGTTTTTTGGTGGAAAAATGAAAACATAGCTAAAGAGAAAGATAGTGCCTCATAGATGCCTGGACTGAGGACTTGTTGGCTTAGAACTTTTGGGTTAAGATTGGGATTTGTGCACGGGATTCCATCTGCAGCAAAATCTCAAGTTTGGTTTTACATCATGAATTAAGATCAATCATCATACAGATCATGCAATATCAAGCAACAAAAGCCTCTGAAATTTTATATCAACTAGCTAGTAAGGAAAGTGACCACAAAATAAGCGGTCACAATTGAATACAACCTAGCTGTTGCAATAGTAAAACAATTAAGCTAGCATATATCTTGTAGAAACAACATTTATTCAGTTAACTTTATCTGCATATTCAGTTTTTAAGTCAATTCTAACTATCATATATATTTTCATTAACCTGGTGAATATAATAGCCACCAAATTTTACTTTATCCTGGCAGTTGTGCAACAAATATTATGGGATCCTAAGGCAAACTAAATAAATTTAGGCTTATCAATTCGTACATGGCTACAATGATAAGAGGGGCATTCCCAGCAAAGACTCATTGAAATGCTCTTAAAGATAAGCGCCGTAACTTCTTAACAAGCAAAACACATAACAAAAAGGTCGAATTAAGCACGTTTGAATACCTTTCTATGTGGAGCTAGTTTTGGCAGATTTAGAATAACTATGTCCCATGAATCACCCTTCGAGATTGCACTCTTCATAAAAGCTGTAGCGTCTTGTCAAACAAATGATATTACTTTGGAATCAAGATTATTGAGACCCATGTTCTCCTTTGCAATGTCCAGAGCAGGAGAAGATGAATCAACATCTTCCAGCCCACAGAAATAATCAAAGTATAGATGTAAGGAAGTGGAGCAAACAAGGTATTGTAATAAGTAGAACAAATGATGCAGAATTAAGCAGGAATTATCATGTATGCTAAAGGATTCATAGAGTTTCATGTTGCGGAACAATTTGACTGATGAGGTACTATTAATTTGTATGTTAATTATCTTTTCCTGACTGTTTTAGGAATTACATTCTCAATATATCCATAGTTGATTCAAACTTCTGTTTGCTTAGCTAATATTTGCTTGTCATTAACAAATTTGTTACCACAGAAATCATTACTCTTACATCTGAATCCAAGCAAATAGCCATTGGCAAATATGATTAGCTACTCCTACTCTACCATGAAGATGTGCAATGCTTAAAATCCACGGAAGCTTTCCTGGAACCCTCAACCTAAGGTGAAATTGCTGTTTTCATTTAAATATTTGCTTCGAATAAAAGTTATCATCAATAAACTGATAAGTAAAACAATCAGATAAGAATGTACCAGTCACACTAAGAGCACCACTATGTTCTACATTTATTGCAAAACCTCCAGTATAACAGCAAATATCAAGTACTTTCTGACCATCTGAAATTGATGATACATATTGGTGATTCTCACACTGCTCAGCGTAAAATCCAGTTTTTTGCCCATCCAAGGAGACTAAATAGGAAATGCCATTCTCCACAACCTGCCTGAGAAGCACACGTATCAGCATATAAAGAATATGTAACATTGCCATCTGCAACAAGATTGTGTGTGATTTACTCTATGAAATAGAGATTTGACTTCTAAACCTTGCTAAAAAAGAAGACCACAAGATCCAGGACAAGTTTTTCTTACAGTTTCTTTTGCCAGTGATTTCAGTCAATCAACATTTCATGTTAAGTGTTCCACATCATTTGAATGTCATGTCCACATGTCCCATACACAAATAGTATCCAAGAAGAAAATAAATTTAACCATAATTACTAAAATACCAGTCAGCTTTAGCCCACGCAGGATGCATGTCTAACAGCGTCAGTTTCCTAGCAAAATTCTCGTGTGGCAACCTTCACCATTCTGGGAGAATTTGATAAAGCTACATCTCCTGGATCAGACAAATCCAACCCTTCCTCCTTCAGGATATCGGTGGATGGTCTCCATGTTATATGGCAGATATTGTTTATTTTGCTGATGCAAACTTTTATTTGTTGCTTGTACTTTTCAACCCAAGCAGCAGAGGAAGCAATAACTGCTTCATCTCCAAAATATCAACAATAAGGACTGATAATCTGTATTAAAACACATATTATTTCCAAATATGATCACATTAGTTTCTACGAGATGTTCTAAATTGGACAAAATCAGCATGAATGCATTCAATAAAAATCAGGTTCATTGGCAGGCTGCCCCCTCGAATTTAATTTATATGCCCAGAGAACCGTTTTATACCCGTAAAAGTAAAAAAATGATGCCAAGTTTTCATGCTTAAGCTAAGTGGCTTGATACTCTATCACAAGGCAAGCCCAATACAACTAAAGCAATAGCAAAACAGTGAGGCGATGTTCACTTCAAATGATTATATTGGATAGATTATTTTATTGAGTCTAATCACATGTTCTTTATAATAAATTAAAGCTCTTAATAAAAGGTAAGCCCAATATAAAATAACTAAAACTTTGGATAATTAATCATACACAACACATGTGATAAATTAATCCTACAAAATAATCCTATTGAGTCTTAATCCTATCCTTGAAAGTCAACATATCCCAAGATGATGACTGTATTACAACTGAATAAGGCAGTTCTTTAATAGGGTACAATTACAAAATACTTTTCACAAATGTTCGAGGTAATACAAAGTTCAATAGCATTGATATCAATCTTGAGCATAATGTAAGATGGTATTCTTGCACAAGCATCATATGTGGATCATTCAGTTTAGGCATGAATTTGCAAAGGTGGTGCAAAGTTCATCTTTTCATAATGCAATACTGAATATTGGAAACAAGTTATATAGCAGCCTATAGGATCTTCTGGAGGTGGAAGAGATGGGGTTAATAACATTTGTAATAATACTACTGAAAGTTGGCAACTAACATAACCACCAATCCATCTTAAAACATGACAATAAATGCCAAAATTGGCCTGATCTCTAGTACCTTAATCCCAGATATACAGACAGCTTTATAGATAACAAGTGTTGGGAGGTAGTACCAATCCCCTTTGCTGTTGATGAGATGATATCCATTTGTCTTGGCTGAAGGTAGACCAAGACGCTTTCTTAAGGCAACAGCATTGCTGATTCTGGTTACAAGCAGTCTGTCCACGTTCAGCACAGAAGAAGGATCTCTTTTCCATTGTCATTACTGACACAATCAGGCTTATATATTTGAAAGTATACCAGAGAATAACGAGGATCTCTCATATATCATGCTGCTTCATCTTCAAGTTGCATGAGCCGAACACAAAACATAGCAACTGAATTGTTTAAGCCCCAACCAATTGGTTTTTCTGTTCCATCTGAGACCAGGACAACACCTCCAGTTATTGGGGTGGTCTACCAATGATCCTATCCACGGCATCACTGTATACCATTGGGCTACCATCTCTAAACAATTGAGTCTTCCCCCTTTTCAGCACAACCCTGGCAATGCCTACAAATTAACTCCTTATGACAACATGAAAAACTCAAAGGAAATTTTACAAACCGTGGGTATATTCATTATGCGATGGCATTACTGGACCATCACATGATTGAGCACACTATATACAGTCGACTGAACAGAACATATTGAAAAACTCTCAAAACTCTCATTTGTCCATGGATGCTAAAACCATATAAAAGAAACTGATTTTAATACCAGGAGACTTCCCGGTGGCAGCGTTAATAAAGTCGATAATTTTACCGACACAATTAGCTTCGGTTGTGAAGAAGTAAGCATTCACTTAACTAGAAAATGAAAAGGATAGGTTTCCACATCACATCACACATGCATATCGGTAAAATTTTGTGGAAACGAACCACAGAAAACTAAACCAACCTTCAGCGCAAACGACAGCCGTGCTAAAGATAAATCAAAAAAACAGAAACAAGGAACTTTGTGCAATGCACACAAACTGATGCTACCTTTGGGGTGATTGGACGCGATTTCTTGAAGGGTCGTGATGGTAGTGGCGGCGGCGGGCGGCGCGGTAGCAAGAGAGAGAGTTCTTGACATCAGGAATCGACAGCCGAGCACCATTTTGTTTTCCGACTCGGCCAACAGCAGATCTTCGAGTTCGCGTGCAGACATATAAGTCAAACAATTTCTAGGCAATCGTGCTCCTATGCCTATGTTGTCCGATGCTTTCAATTTACTTCTGGTTCCTGCAGTGCTTCAAACGTATGTGACAAATACTTGCGACTCCGAGAGAACGCGGTTTATCTGACTATTTCTAGTTTCCGCAAGCCATTATTTATTTATTTTCTAAAGGAATTGATGATGGATGGACACGGGCTCTTAGATATGTGGGCCTGTTAATCGATAAAAACAAAGTTTGTTCCGTTTTTGTTCGTTAGCCACTATTTTATTTAATTTCCAAAGGTAGGTTTTCCTCCCATACACACTTCTGTTATGTTTGGTTCTTGAAATTCATAGAAGAAAAAAAAATATTAAGAAAAATGTTTTTGTTTGTTTAGTTAATAAAGAAAATTCTATGAAAAAAAAAAACTAGAAGGAAATTGTTGTTTAAGAAGGGAAAATTCATTTACTTTATAAAAAATTCATTATCAACTCTATTTCTTTTATTAATTTCTTCATTATTTTTTCTCAAATTATAAAAAAAATTCAATTCATTCTAAATTTTTATTGACTTTATTTTTTTTCTTTCCTAAATTTTCCTTTCCTTATAAAAATCATTTTCAACCAAATAATATATGGAACATTGAATTTCTTTCATTTTCTTTTCCTTTCTCTATCATTTTTCTTTCCACACTCATTTCCTTAAACCAAACATAATCTTAGACTAATTGCACATTGTCATTTAATTAAATCTTCAAGAGAATTTTAACATGAATAACTCAATTTGTTTTTTTTTTTTATCAGCTGTCATTATACGGTGGGAACACTCAAGCATTGTTACTTTTAGTTGCGTAATTTTGATGGATAAAAGATGATCATCAAAAGTCAAATTTGTGAATGAAACACAAATTAATGCTTGATCAGTCTATTATGTGTACTCTATTAAGTTTTACCTTAATTTGGTGAGAATTTATTTTTCCTAAAACCTGCCTAAACTAGTATACATATTTTTTTAAAAAAAAATAAGTTTCCAACGATAAAACTTTCATAAAATATAGTGCCAAATCTATTAAAATAATACAAATTAGGCCTCCAAGCAATTTAGAAAATAAAAAACGAGAAAGAATTTCGATAAAGATAGTCATTAGCTGAAAATTCGAACACGCTTTTCTCTATTATGCTGGAATATCTTAATATTTTGTCTTAACTTTCAAATATAAGTCCAATCTTTACCATCGGAGGTTGCATGATAAGTATTTACTTAATATATCAAATAGTGTTAGATTTGTGACAGATTTTTCTTTAATTTCTTGAATTATTGATTCCGAAAATGACAAAATGATACTTCAGGTATCATAACGTGTCGTGTGTGTGTAATCAATCGCCTCGGTTTCTTCCAACAGATGGATAAAATATTAGCAGCGATTAGCATCCTACATAGATTCTTGTTTCATTGGCTTTTTTGTCCTAGGCCAACGTAGACAGTAAGGTACTTCATCGTTTATCTTCACCTTCCTAAAATTTTAACCACTTCTTACAACAGCAACGTATTTCCATGATCTCCGACGGGTACAGAAGAAGCAACAGATAAAGCTGTAAGTTTCTTTCAACACACTTTGATTTTGTTTCCTAAAATACCTGCTAATCCCCAACCTTGCATGATTAGTAACTGTACATGGCTGAGGATACCTATCTAGAAGATAAAGGTTGTCAGTTTTCAAAACCTACGAAGTTAGCACGCACGAAATGCAGTGAAAATTCCTGCTTTCCCAAACTCCTTTTTTTGGTTTTTTTCAAATGAGTGGAGGTAACTCAGGCAACCAGCATTGAGAGCTAAGATTCAGAGCATGGTAGTGGGGTCCACACCATGAGTTGGAATGCACAACTCTCGGGCCGTCTAAGCCCAACTATCCACCTCCTTGTACGGACTGCCTAACTATCTACCTCGTTCTAAGCATACAGAACCAGAACTTCCATTGAAGATGATAAAATTACATTATGGTTTAGGGACTTACTTGCCGCCACGATGGAATTGCCCACTCTTGCATCATCTATTTCAAATAAATGGAATCACTTGCAAGGTGGTAGATGACTTTTTTGGATGTACGAGGTTACACAGAGGAACTGAAAAAACATAAATTTAGTTAGTTGAAGCGCGCGCACTCAACCTCGTTCATATTGCTTTGATGGGATCTGCATATAATTTTGATGGTATTGGAAGTAATTGTCCATCATGACTCTGATAGCAGATGTGATGTTGATTTTAGCAGAGTTTTCTTCCCCCAGAATGTTCAGGAAATAATTTCAGCTCTTAGGCACACAATCTGTGAAATAGGAGAGAGAGGGCAAGGAGTGACAAACCATATCGCTGACACAGCGAGGTTCCCCCAACTACTTGTTTTCTGAATTCAGTTTGCTTTCTTGATACCGAGAAAACTTTGATTTACCCGTTTCCCTTCTCCCGCCATTTCCCTTTTAAGCTCCTAATCTGATTGTGCCAATTCTCGGCCCGTCCGGCCATTTTTCTGTTTTGAAAATTCCTCGGTTTATCCCTTTGTTTCACCCCCAGGATCTGCCGGCGGAGTTGAAACATAGTTCGCCAACTTTATTCCACTTAAAACGTGGGCCTTGATTTGCACTTAAGTGGCCAGATTTGCTAAATCCTATGACGAACGAAACTGAATGGATCAATGAAACATTGTCTTCTTTCTCAACTGTAGAATCTAATCCTTGCAAGGAAAGTTGTGTAAATACAAGTTGCCTTTTGTCGGTATAGCCCAGATATAATGGAGCAAATGTCCACAGATGGTTCTATCAGAAACAAGCAACCACATATTTGTGATATTTTTTTCTCGTAAACTATCCTAAGCTTTGGGTAATATTTGGAGACACTCACATGGAAGACTATATAAAAACTTAAACTATTCCTATGTACACTTAACGATATTAAAAACTTATCTATTCCTGTATAAGTTCAAGAAAAAAATTCTTGCAATTTTTGAACTCTCTATTTTACTCCTAACTAAGAGTATAAAATATAAAAAATATAAGACATAATGGAATTTTGTATCATGTAACATTAAATTAGTGTCTATTTGTATGCAAAATTCTTTATTGTTTGTTCTTTTTAACTTAACTTTTTAAATGTTTTAAATTTTAAAATAAAACCAATTTTGAATAAAAGTAAACTTTAAGATCTTTCAAATTATATCTCATATGAGATATATTAAACTTTATATGAGAAAGTTATGATCTTTTAAAAATTATTGTTAATCAAATTACGAATTCATAATAGAACAAAAAAGTTAATTGATGTGCAAAGATATTATAGTATTAAACTTATGCATTTATGTATTTATTCATGAGCCAAAAGTAAAAAATAAAATAAAATAAAATTGAAACTTAATATCATATTTATAAAATTCTATAAAATGAAGTATGCTAATTAAACATTTACTTATTGGTGCAAAAACTTAAAATAAAAAAACTATGTATGTTCAACTGTAATACATTTTTTTATTTTTAAAAATATGAGTGAAGAGTAAAAGATATAAGTTTTCTAAGAAGTTTAATTTTGATAGGTTTACGAATTCAATTTTCATATTTTCTACTCATACAAAGAGATAAAGTTTTAAAATGTTCATCTTTAATAAAACAATTTAAAACTACATAGTTTTTTTCTAAAATTCAAAATAATATGTTTTATTCCCTACAAATAGTATCTATATTATAGACATATCTTCAGAGCATTTTTTTCGTGGGACGCATACATTTTGAAAAATTAAATTATCAATTAATCAAAATTAATGTAAAATTATAGAATATCTCAATACCAAGTTTAATTAAAATAATCTACCTTTCATTTGTTTATATCCTTTAGCAACCTAGCTAAATTTATGTCTATCAACAGCATAGCTATCGTCAATTTTATTTCATTCATATAAAACATACGTGCATTGTATATGCAAGAAAAAAAGGTTGAAGGCAAATACGGTAAGAAAAAAAATCGGCAGTGATCGTTTTGGTTTTTAGGTATGTATTTTTAAATATATTTTTTAAAAAAATTTATATAAAAATAAGAAAGAGAAAAAGATAAATTTTAAAAAAATATAATAATTATATTGTATATTTTTTGAGTATAAAAAAAAAGAAAAAAAAGGAAAACGAACATTGCCTTCTTTCCAAACCGTAGAATCTAAACCTTGCAAGAAAAGTCGTGTAAATACAAGTTACGTTTTGTTGGTATAGCCCAGATACTACGGTGCAAATGTATACGGATGGTCTAACCAGTGATAAGCAACCACGTATTTGCGATATTTTGTCTCAACGCTTTGAATGAACTACTCAAATATTTGGGTAATACATGGAAAGAGACACTCACACGGTAGTGGGGCCCATCTGTTAATGGGGTCCACATCATGAGTTGGACAGCACAGCTCTCGAGCTCGGGCTGTCCAACTCCAACCATCCAACACTTTGTACGGACTGTCCAACTATCTACCTCTTTTTAAGCATGTAAGACCAGATCAGCCATTGCATGTACAGACATGACACATGGAAGACGATATAATTACATCATGCTTTGGGGCTGACTTGCCGCCGTGACGGAATTGCCTACGCTTATGCCCGCTCTTGTATCATCTATTTCAAATAAAGGGAATCCCTTGCAAGTAGCAAATGCTACGTTCGTTTCCAAACTTTAGGAAACTTAAAAATTTTATGAAACATACACCTTAATATATAAAGTTTATTTAAATCCTTTTTTTTTTATTTTTTATAATTAACTAATATTTTTTTAGTAATTATACCTATTTAAATTCGAATGAATACTTATTTTTATAATTTTCATACTTACATTTATTTATTTTTATCTTATAAATTTATATACTATTTCATCTTTAATTATTATTACCTATTAAGTATATATAAAAATAATTTTTCTAACCACCCAAATCAAATATAATTTCATTTGTATTCAAATCATTCAAATTCTCCTCCACGTTCTAATTTGGAAACAAAGACGGCCCATCAATTTTAATCCAAATTAATCGAAGAGATGCATTTTATTTTGCCTAACCTCTTAGTTTTTCACCCTACAGAAAAAAACAAAGGCTGTAGTCGGAGTAAAATTATAATTTACAAATTATAATATGTGGCCAGTATTAAGAATGTTAACTTGGTACTGGTCAACGCACCAGCTTATATGATTTGAATTTATTATGTCTACACACTGGAACATACTTAAAGGTGGAAAGGGCATCAAAATGCAATTAAGGTGTTTCTGCAGTTCTGCATTTGAGGGCTTTCCACTTCATCATATTCATTATCTGCCGTAATTTCTTGAAAAATGATCTACACCTCCTACAGATCTCATGATGCTAAAGAATAATATTTATCTTGTTGTGCTGACAGCCTGGTTCCTATATTCCTTCTTTTGTTGCCTATTGTTCATGAATTCCAAATTCATGTTTTATTTTTAAAATGAAATAAATTAGTCCAAATTGTGTCACCTCTATTATCTTCGGAATAAGATACATCACTTAAATACTACTATCAATGATTGGCTAGTAGAGTTTGTTCTTGATTTCTTGTGGTTTTAGTTTCAGTTGCTTTCGAAGTTAATCTGATAATCTGTATTGTGCATATGATGTGTAACAGTTGAGTCAGCAAGAGGACTTCAATGTTTGGATGCGGACAGCTGCAGTTCCAACATTCAGAAAACTGTATGGGAAAGTAGAAGTCGATCTTAAAGAGGGCGATGTCATTAGTGTGACTTTGAAAAACAGTTATAATGCTTACGGTTTCAATGGCAAGAAGAAACTAGTTCTTTCTACCACCAGCTGGTTGGGAGGGAAGAATGATTTTGTGGGTATTGCATACCGCGCTGTGGGTGGATTGTGCTTTTTCTTGGCCATGGTTTTCATGCTTATTAAACCAAGGTGTCGTCCTCTGTCTTCTTCTATGTCCTTGTTACACTTGTTCGCTTAAAGCGAACTTATTCCACCATTGGAACTTGTGTAAGTTCCGAAAAGAAAAAGGGAGGTGAAAATTGTTGTGGATTGGGAATTGGGAAAGAACCATTAATCATATGCTTTGTGTCTCAGGCAGCTTAGAGATCTGTCTTATTTGTTGTGGAACCAGAATCCAAGGAGTCATCGATTCTGGCTTATTCACTGTTCAAGTGGATAAAGCCTCGGCACGTGCCTCATTAGATACATGCTTTTGTTCCTCCCCTCTTTGCTATTGAGAGGTGTGTATAAACCTCCACCAGAGACTTCTGGAGTATGTTAGCATTGATATTTGCATCTTATTTTGGTTGAAGTGATTTTGTGCTCATACAGATACGTAATGTATTTGTTGTAAATTACTTCCCACTATTTATTAATCTACCCTATGCCAAATTTTCTCTGAATGTTGATTAGTTAGTGCTAGTTCAAGGGATACGTAATAAGTGGAAAGGCATTTAAGCCAACCCTACATTTTTACACCCATCTTCCTGAAGTTTGGCTCAAGACCAAAAACTGCCCTTAGAGATTTTTTTTTTAATTGCATTTATTTATGAATCAATATCCTTAATATTAATACTATCAAATGTTGCACACTTAAAGCACATGGAAGTACATATATATTATATAACATAAATTACTATATTTCTGTTAATGAAAATAAAGTTATTCAAAAATTAAAAATATTAGAAAATAAAAACATAAATCAGAAAAGATAAAATAATATAAGTGGAAAGAGAACATTAATAAAGAGCAAAAATTAGAAAATTAAATTGAATAAGAGTTGTTTAAAAAATTAACATGTAGCAATTAAAAGCACTTACTAAAGGTGGTTGAATCTTAATCAAATTTTATACATAAGAACATGGATGTATTAGACCAATTTTGGAAACTGATTATTAATATTTATTTACAATCGATACGCTTTAGACAACCAAAAAGTACCCCATATCTTTCATACATGGTACTAGTAATATTGGCACACTCGTTGGTGTGCCAAAAATTTTAAAAAATTATAAAATTTTATTAATTGTAACAACTTTATAAAATATATATTTTTAACAATGAAAAGACAATTTATTTTAACAAATAAAATTATGTTGAAGATTTGATCTGAAAAAAAAAGAAAGAAAGATAGAGTGAGTGAGTTGGAAGATACTAAAACATAAGAGAAATAGAAATATATTAGGAAAAAAATGAAGAAAGAAAGAAAGAGTAGTATAATATATTAAAATAAGGGCATTACAATAAATTAATATTGTATAATCAAAATTCAGTCATTGGCACAGAGAATTGTCCTTCAAAGTACTCTAAGTAAAACATTGGAAAGGTACTTCCCCTCTGGATAAGCTGGATCAATAGGATGATCACAGGCCGCACCGGCTTGACGTACTACTGAAATCTTTCTACCAGCCATGGATGCAGCACCCTGGACAGGGAAAACAAAGACACATTTCTCTATTTAGTAAGCTGCTCTTCCTTGCACAGATTTCCTGCTGCTAGTATAATTCAACGTCTAAACATGGGTTAGTATACAAAAATAAAACACTGATATTTTTGACAATATTAGAATATATCCAACATGCAGGACAAATTTCTGCAGTGACTACATCTGGAAGCAGCATACATTAAACCTTTTAGAAGTCAAGGATTTAAGATATAGGTAATGAAGAAGCAATATAGGTAATGAAACACCAAAAGATAAAATCATGACCATATCCATTCAACTCACTCAGTGAGTAAATCATGATAAACAGTGAAGCTTGGTTTGGTCTTTAACGAATGTAAAATGACAAATATGGCAGAAACCATGCCATATCCAAAACTTATTGTCGTACTACTAACGTTCGGGTGTGTTTGAATACTTTCAAGCATTTTGAGAGAGGAAACTTGCCTGTAGAATGCGCAGGAACATCCCACTTTGGGTCATAGCACCAGAACATGAGCAGGTCATTAGTAGTCCACCCCTTCTTGTTATTTGCATGGCTAAGGAATTTAAATTCCTATACATTCCAGATGCGCTATGTAATGCCTAAACAAGTAATGATATGCTCATCAGAGGAAAAAATAGCATACAGAAATTACACATAGTGAATGCAAGTGTGTGTGGACGGTTGTGCATTGCTATATTTAAGTGTGGGGTATAAAGTCTCACAATACTCTTATACTCATGTTTGGACAGAATGCGAATCAACTCAAGCCTTTTTAGCAAAGACAAAGTATCACGATTTAAGAACTAGTTTTGAAAACTCAATATTTTGAATTACAATTCTGCTGCATACTTCTAATATTTGGTCATTATGGCACAGTTATAATGAATAAAAAGCATGCCACTTCAACTTACAAATATTGATCTCTAGAACATTTTCTAAGTTTTGGTGATATTTTATTTAATTTTTTCAGGATACTTGATTACTCTTGCTTTTATTTTTGGAGGTGTTACATTATTGTGTAAAATTGTCTTCTCACAAAGGGAATAAAAACATGGGAGTTTCACACTTTCATATATAGTGTATGGGTCAACATTCATTCAAGTGTACCTGGGTTGAAGCTTTTTGGCAATTAACATAACATATGAATTGCTATGCTACTCTTTACTGCAAAACTCCGGTATTGATTCAATAAATGCTATCAAATCAGTGTAAGTGTATATTGGTCACTCTCAGCAAGTTGGCAAGAGAAAGGAGGTCCTGCATTGGTGCCAATATGCAAGCTTTACTGCTATAGTACTCCAGTATATATTGTGCTCCAAGATTGGTTAGAAAGCATAATGCTAAGATACAAGGGGGACCTGCTGGGCGTTGAAGTTCTAGTCAAGAGGAGTTGGTAGAGCGAGTGATTACATGCAAAGTCATATTAGAAAAGCAAAGGTTATGTTTGTTTTCACTTTTTGGTATGTGTTTTTGGTGTATTTTTATGAGAAATGTGTAAGTATGTGTCAAGATAGTGGCATATCGTGATTATTTATGGATTGATTGATTTCTTCCTTATATAATTGATTTCCTTCCCTGATTAGTTGATTCTATAATAATCATTTTTGGTAAGGGATTTGGGGTAGGTGTCCTCTGTATTCTTTAAATAAGTGAAAATATTATTACACTGACATGATATCAGAGCACTGTTTCCTGTGGCTTTATTAAAAATAATAATAATAAATTTTGGAAAATTGTCGGTCACCGAGACAGCGCTGCAGCCCCAGCCATGCGTCGCCCAACAACCACGCAGCCCACTGCTCCGGTCCTTCCCTGCTCCGCCAAACGCTACTGCTTTACCATTGTTGGTCGCCTAGCCAGCGTTGCAGACCCAGTCGTGTGTCGCTTAACAACCACGTTGGAATTACTGGTCCGCCGCGAACCCATAGCACCAGACGCGAACCAATGAATTGTCAGTCGCCAACCCAGCTCAGCGCCGCGTGCCCCAACCACCTACTCCGTCGTCGTGCATCGCCCATCTCACGCAGACAGCGTCGACGACAATACCTTCCTGTGTTTTGCTGCCTTATTATTATTATTAAAAAAAAGGAAAATAAAAGAGGCCGGATTTACACTTCTAGGCCTGTTGTTTGGTTACTTGACTCGCCCTTCTCTCTCAATCTCTTCTAACTTGGTGTTGTTTTGTGATGGCATCAAGTAGTGAGCATAAATCCATTTTGGAAACTACTGTTAAACTAAATGGCCAAAACTATATCCTGTGGTCTCAGGCCTTCAAAATCTTTTTGGGATCCCAAAATAAATTAAATCATATCCTGTCTGACCCTCTAAATGTTGCGGACATTGAATATTCTCCTTGGCAACAATCTGATTTCTCAGTAATAACTTGGTTACTTAATAGTATGGAAGAGTCTGTCAGTCTGCATGCCATATATTCACATGAAAAGAATGTTTCTCAGGTTTTTAAATTGTATGAGAAGTTGTTTGCTCTTAAACAGGATAGTCAACCCATATCTGATTATTTTGCTTCCCTTAAGGCAGCGGCTGATGAAATCCTATTGTATCATCCGCTAACCTGTGATTTACAGACTCGTAAGAATCAATGGAAAGAATTCTTGGTTGCAAACTTTGTGTCGGGTCTTGACTCTCCACTTCAATCTGTCCGATACAACCTATTGGCCAGTAACAATGTTCCTTCCTTATCCAATGCCCTCTCTTGAGTCCTTCGAGTAACTACTGGTGGTTCCGGATCTACTCCATCAACTGTCGAGCACTCCAGTATGATTACACGAGGTACTGGGTCTTATCGGGGCCAAAAGGGAGGTCGAGGCCGTAGTGATAGCTCTAGGATCACACGTCCCTGTAGTCATTATGGCCGGTCTAATCACGCCTCTGAGAAGTGTTGGAAAAAATTTGACAAGCCAGAATGGGCTAACACTAGTCCCGAGGAATCGAATACTCCACCTCAAGGCTCAGATACAATTTCATTGTCTCGGGATGAATATGAAAAATTACTGCAATCAGCCTCTTCCTCTACAAGCGCTAGCCATTCCTCGATAGGTGCCTTCAAAGCAACCTATGGTAAGTCATGGAGGTTGGACTCCGGTGCCACTAACCACATCACTGGTAATAAATCTCTTTTTTCCACCCTTCACACTATCTCTTTATCCCCTATACGCCTTGCCGACGGGAGTTACTCACCAATCATTACGTGTGGCATCATTCGTCCCACTCAGGCCCTCACTATAAATAATGCAATGTTTGCTCCTCGATTTCCTGTCAATTTGCTCTCTATTTATCAATTTACAAGGTTACATAATTATTCTGTAACCTTCTATCTGTTATATTATGTTTTTCAGGTTCTGTAGACAAAGAAGAGGATTGGTGACGGGTATGAACATGGTGTTTATTACATAGATACCAATAACCTATGTGATGCTCGTGTGCTCTTTGCTTCCACATTACCCTCCTAGTGGCATTATCGTCTGGGTCATCCTTCCCTTTCAAAGTTATGACGTCTCTTCTCCATTCTGTCTTCTACCTCTTTTTTAGAATGTAAGTCATGTGAACTAGGAAAACATTACCGTGCTTCTTTTCCTTCTAAAGTCGAGAAAGGTAGTGCATCTCCATTCGTTATTATTTATTGTGATATTTGGGATCCTAGTCGGGTTGAAACTCGTGGGGGGTTTCGCTATTTCATTATTTTTGTTGATGACTATTTTCGAATGGCTTGGATGTATTTGTTGCGAGATAGGTCTAAAATTCTCCATGTACTCAACACTTTCGATAACAAAATAAAAACCCAATTTTCAATAAATTTACACACCCTTTGCACTGATAATGCTTTGGAATTCACTCAAAAAGATCTCCAAGCCTTTTGTGACACTCATGGCATTCTTCATCAAACATCCTATACCTACACGTCACAATAAAATGGTGTTGGTGAACGAAAACATCGGCATATTCTTAACGTTGCTCGCATTATGATGTAGCATATGAACGTTTCTAAATATCTTTGGGGTGATGCCATTCTCACTGTATGCTTTCTTATCAATAGAATGCCCCCTAGCGTCCTTGATGATGATATTCCCTATCTAGTCCTTTATCCTAACAAGCCATTGTTTCCAATTCCACCTCGTACTTTTGGGTGTACTTTATTTGTTCATAATTTTGGTACTAGTCTTGATAAGCTTTCCACTCAATCCACCAAGTGTATTTTTCTAGGATATTCTCAAACCCAAAAAGGGTATCGTTGTTATGAACCCATTAGTAGTCGGTACTTTACCTCTACTGATGTTAGCTTCTTTGAGTCACAACCTTATTTCTTAATGTCCTTTTCCTCTTCAAATCAGTCTCCCTTGCCTCCTATACCCGTGCCATTACCTCTTGCCACTAATTCAGATTTGACAGGCCCTCTTAAGGTTTACACCCGATGCTCAAAGCATACGCATGACGCCGCCTCTTGCCCTTTGTCTGAAGATCGCGGAGCTCCTCCACCAGTTATGCTTGAGACTGACCTCTCAATTGCCTTACGAAAAGGTACGCGCTCTTGCACCTCTAATCCGTTAACTTATTATGTCTTTTGATCATCTTGGGCCTAGTTTTGGATCATTTGCCGTTTCTTTCTAATCCACACCACTTCCTCGCACTTATCATGAGGCTTTACAACATCCTGCTTGGAAGGCTATTATGGATGAGGAAATGTCTGCCCTAGTTTGTCGAGGCACTTGGGAACTGGCGTCGGTATCACCTGATACTGACATTGTTGCTTGTCGTTGAGTGTTCACCATCAAATATCGTTCCAATGGAACTCTTGACAGGTACAAAGCTTGGTTAGTCGCAACGGGGTTTACATAGACTTATGGGGTTGATTACTTTGAGACCTTTTCCCCGGTCGCCCGATTGAATTCTATTCGGATATTGTTTTCCTTGGCGGTAAACCAAGATTGGCCCATGTTTCAGTTGGGTGTGAAAAATGCCTTCTTATATGATGATTTCCACGAAATTGTGTACATAGAGCAACCTTCCAGATACATTACTCAAGGGGCGCAAAAACACATGGTATGTAAACTCCGTAAGGCTATATGGGGGTTGAAACAAAGCCTCAGGGCTTGGTTTGATAAGTTCAGCGGCGTTCTACACAGTTCTGGTTTTCAGCAGTACAAGTCTGATCATTCTGTATTTGTGAGGCATGGGCACAATGGAGTTGTCATCCTGGCTGTATATGTAGATGACATCTTAATTACTGGAAGTGATAGTAATGGAGTTCACAAAACTATGGAATATCTGCAACAACAATTTGTTACTAAAAATATGGACCGTCCTAAGTATTTCTTAGGTATTAAAATAACCCACAGTCAACATGGGGTGGCATTGTCTTAAAGAAAGTATGCACTTGACCTTCTAGCTAAGGGCAGCCTACTGGGCTCCAAGCCAGTGAGCTCTCCTATCGAAACTAGTCCTGACTTGTGGAATGACAGCAGTGATTATGTACAAGAATAGACCAGGTACAGACATTTGGTCGGTAAGTTAATTTATCTAACCATTACACGGCCAGATATAACCTTTGCTGTGGGGGTGATTAGTAAGTTCATGGATAAACCACAGAAAGTTCACTAGGATGCAACTCTCAAGATATTACGCTACATTAAAGGGTGCTCCGAAAAGGCTTTACTGTTTAAGAAACATGGGCATTTAGATATTGAAGCCTATTCTAATGCGGACTACGCAGGGTCGATAAGTGACAGAAGGTCTACCTCTGGCTATTGCACCAATATTGGAGGAAATTTAGTGACTTGGCAAAGTAAGAAACAAATTACAGTCGCTAGATCCAATACAGAAGCTAAATATCAGGCTATGGCACATACTGCAAGTGAAATCTTGTGGCTAAGAAACCTGCTTAATGAATTGGGATACACCTACGATGAGCCTTTACCAATGCACTGTGATAATCAACCTGCAATTCACATTGCGAGTAATCCTGTGTTTCACGAAAGAACTAAGCATATTGAAATAGATTGCCATTTCGTCCAGAATGCTGTCATAAACCGTCAAATTACCACACCGTTTACTCCGTCTTCAAAACAAGTAGCACATATATTTACCAAGGCCTTAGAAATCAAGCATTTCAAGGACTTGTGTATCAAGTTAGGCATGATTGACATATATGCTCCACCTTAAAGGGGCGTGTCAAGATTGTGACATATCGTGATTAGTTATGGATCGATTGATTTTTTCCTTGTAGAGCTGATTTCCTTCCTAATTAGTTGATTGCATAGTAATCATTTTTGGTAGGCGATTTGGGTAGGTTTTACTCTTGTAACCTATATATAGGTGTTCTTTGTATTCTTTAGATAAGTGAAAATATTATTACACTGACAGTATGAAAGAGATAGTAAAAAAATTTAAAAAGTGTAATGATTGCAGTATATGCTTTTAGGTGAAAAAATTGAAAACAAACATAGCCAAAGAGAGAAACTGCCTCATAGATGCTTGGATTGAGGACTTGTCGGCTTAGAACTTTTGGGTTAAGATTAGGATTTGTGCATGGGATTCGATTTGCAGCAAAATCTCAAGTTTGGTTTTACATCCTGAATTAAGATCATACAGATCATCAATATCAAGCAACAAAAGCCTTTGAAATTTTATATCAACTAGCTAGTAAGGAAAGTGACCAAAAAATAAGTGGTCACAATTGAATACAACCTAGCTGTTGCAATAGTTAACAAAATGAAGCTAGCATATATCTTGCAACAACATATATTCAGTTAACTTTATCTGCATATTCAGTTTTTAAGTCAATTCTAACAATCACATATATTTTCATTAATCTGTTGAGTACAATAGCTACCAAATTTCACTCTATCCTGGCAGTTGTGCAACAAATATTATGGGATCCTAGGGCAAACTAAATAAATTTAGGCTTACCAGTCTGTACATGGCCACAATGATCAGAGGGGCATCCCAGCAAATACTCATTGAAATGCTCTTAACATTAAGTGCCATAACTTCTTAACAAGCAAAATATGTAACCAAAAAGTCAAATTAAGTATGTTCGAATACCTTTCTATGTGGAGCTAGTTTTGGTGGATCCAGAATAACTATGTCCCATGATTCACCCTTTGAGATTGCACTCTTCATAAAAGATGTAGCATCTTGTCGAAGAAACGATAGTACTTTGGAATCAAAATTATTGAGAACCATGTTCTCCTTGGCAATGTCCAGAGCAGGAGAAGATGAATCAACACCTTCCAGCCAATGGAAATAATCAAAGTTGGAGGAAACAAAGTATTGTAATTAATAGAACAAATGATGCAGAATTAAGCAGGAATTATCATGTATGCTAAAGGATTCATAGAGTTTCATGTTATGGAACAATTTTGACTCATGAGGTACTATTAATTTATATGTTAATTAATTATCTTTTCTAGAATGTTTTAGAGATTATATTCTCAATATATCCCTAGTTGATTCAAACTTCTGTTTGCCTAACTAATATTCGCTTGTCATTTACAAATTTGTTACCACAGAAATCATTACTGTTACACCTGAATCCAAGCAAATAGTCATTGGCAACATGATTAGCTACTCCCTATTCTACCATCAAGATGTGTAATGCTTATAATTCATGGAAGCTTTCCTGGAACCCTCAACCTATGGCGAAATTGTTGCTTTCATTTAAATATTTGCTTTAAATAAAAGTTATCATCAATAAACTGATAAATAAAACCATCAGATAAGAATGTACCGGTCACACTAAGAGCACCACCATGTGCAGCGTTCATTGCAAAACCTCCAGTATAACAGCAAATATCAAGTACTTTCTGACCATCTGAAATTGATGATATATATTGGCGATTCTCACGCTGATCAGCATAGAATCCAGTTTTTTGCCCCTCCAAGGAGACTAAATAGGAAATGCCATTCTCCACAACCTGGCTGAGAAACACACGTATCAGCATATAAAGACTACATATTGGTGCCATCTGGAACAGATTGTGTGTGATTTACTCTATGAAATAGAGATTTGACATCTAAACCTTGCTAAAAAAGAGGACAACAAGATCAGGAACTAGTTTTTCTTACAGTGGTCATGGAATTTTCTTCTGCCAGTGATTTCAATCAATCAACATTTCATATTAAGTGTTCTGCATCATTTGAATGTCATGTCCACATTATACCGGTTCTTATTGGACCTCGTGCAACAACAGGTTCGGTCTTATGCCAACTCCCCACCCCCCATTTGAGGGTCCCATACTCAAATAGTATCCAAGAAGAAAAGAAATTTAACCATAATTACTAAACTACCAGTAAGCTTTAGTCTACACAGATGCTTGTCTAACAGGGTCAGGTTCCTAGCTAAATTCTCATGTGGCAAGTAATTTTACCTTCACCATCTTGGGAGAATTTGATAAAGCTACATCTCCCGAATCAGACAAGTCCAACCCTTCCTCCTTCAGGATATCGATGGATGGTCTCCACGTTATATGGTGGATATTGCTTATTTTGCTGATGCAAACTTTTATTTGTTGCTTGTAATTTTCAACCCAAGCAGCAGAGGAAGCAATAACTGCTTCATCACCAAAAATATCAACAATAAGGCCTGACAATCTGTATTAAAACACGTATTATTTCCAAATATGATCACACTAGTTTCTACCAGATGTTCTGAATTGGACAAAATCAACATGAATGCATTCTATAAAAATCAGCTTCATTGGAAGGCTGGCCTCTCAAATTTAATTTATATGCCCAGAGAACCGTTTTATACATCTGAAAGTAAAGAAATGATGCCACATTTGCATGATTAAGCTCCATAGGTTGAGACTCTTATCACAAGGCAAGCCCAATACAACTCAAGCAATAGCAAAACCAGTAAGATGATGACTGTATTACACTGAATACGGCAATGCTTTAATTAGGTACACTTACAAAAATACTTTTCACAAATGTTCGAGGCAATACAAAGTTCAATAGCATTGATTTCAAACTTGAGCATAATGAAAGATGGTATTCTAGCAAAAGCATTGTATGTGGATCCTTCAGTTTAGGCATGAATTTGAGAAGGTAATGCAAAGTTCATCTTTTCATAATGCAATACCAACTATTGGAAACAAGAAGTTTTATAGCAGCCTAAAGGATCTTCTGGAGGTGGGAGAGATGGGGTTAATGACATTTGTAATAACACGACTGAAAGTTGGCAACTAACATAAATGCTGATCCATCTTAAAACATGACAATAAATGTTAAATTGGCCATATCTCTAGACCCATAATCCCAGATACAAAGAGAGCTTTATAGATAACAAGCGTTGGGAGGCGGTACCGATCTCCTTCGCTGTTGACAAGACGATATGCATTTGTCTTGGCTGAAGGTAGACCAACATGCTCTCTTAAGGCAACGGCATCACTGATTCTGGTTTCAAGCAATCTGTCCACGCTCAGCACAGAAGAAGGATCACTGTTCCATTGCCATTACTGACACAATCAGGCTTATATATTTGAAAGTATAACAGAGAATAATGAGGATCTCTTATATACCGTGCTGCCTCATCTTCAAGTTGCATGAGCCGAACACAAAACATAGAAACTGAATTGTATAAGCCCCAACCAATTGGTTTTTCAGTTCCATCGGCAACCAGGACAACATCCCCAGTTATGGGGGGTGGTCTACCAATTATCCTATCTACGGCACCACTGTATACCATTGGGCTACCATCTCTAAACAATTGAGTCTTCCCCTTTTTCAGCACAACCTTGGCAATGCCTACAAATTAACTCCTTATGACAACATGAAAAACTCAAAGGAAGTTTTACAAACTGTGGGTATATTCATCATGCCAAGGCATTACTGGATCATCCCATGATTGAGAACCCTATATGCAGTCGACTGAATAAAACATATTGAAAAACTCTCAATTATCCAACGGATGCCAAAAACACAATACAAAAAAAAAAAAAACAATCGATAGTTTTACCGACACAATTAGCTTCGGTTGTGAAAAAGTAAGCATTCACTCGTGTATACGAACCACAGAAAACCAAACTAACCTTCAGCACAAACGACAACCGTGCTAAAGATAAATCAAAAAACGGAAAAAAGGAACTTTGTATAATGCACACAAACTGATACTACCTTTGGGGTGATTGGACGCTATTTCTTGAAGGGTCGTGATGGTAGTGGTGGCGACAGGCGGCGCGGCAGCAAGAGAGAGAGTTCTTGACATCAGGAATCGACTGCGGAGCACCATTTTGTTTTCCGACTCGGCCAACAGCAGAACTTCGAGTTAGCGAGCAGACATATAAGTCAAACAATTTCTAGGCAATCGTGCTCATATGCCTATGTTTTCCGATGCTTTCGATGTCGTTCTGGTTTCTGCAGTGGTTCACACGAATGTGCCAAATAGCTGCACAGAAAGTGGTTTATCTGATTATTTCTAGCTTCCATGGGCCTTTTGTTTATTTATTTTCTAATGGAATTGATGATGGACGGACACGGACTCTTAGATGTGTGGACCTGTTAATTGGACTGGGTTGACAAAATGTGCACATAATCTGTCAATAGGGCCCAAATTAAAGTTACTTCTACTTTTGTTCAGTTTTCCCTTCCGACAAGCACCTAGTCATTTAACAAAATCTTCAATAGAATATTAACATCGATAACTCAATTTGTTTTATTGTATCAAGCTGTCATTGTACGGTGGGAACACTCAACCCAGATACTATGGAGCAAACGTCCGCAGACGGTCCTATTAGTAACAAGCAACCTCATATTTGCAATATTTTTTCTCCCGAATTATCCTAATCTTTGGATAACACTTGGACAGAGACACTCACGCAGAAGACCGTTTACCAATGTGCGGCGGAGAAGACCATCTGCCTTCCATTGTCACCAACCCTCTGTCGTCCATTAAATGCATTTCTACCTTCATTATTGCCCACGTTTATGTCAGATCTTGCATCAGGTATTTGAAGTAAGTGGAATCAATTGGAGGTGGCAAACGCTATGCTTGTTTTCGAGCTTTACACTGTTTATTTTCGCTTAAAATTTAAACATCTTTTTATATAAATTTTATTTAAATTTAAAAAAAAATTATCTTTTATAATTAATTAATAATTTTTCAATCATTATATCAATTTACAATAAAATCAACACCCATCAAACCACATATAATTTTCACTCTCATTCAAATCACTCAATTTTTCCTCCCCATTGAATTTGGAAACAAACGTAGCATAGCCATTGAATTTTAATCCAAACTAATCAAAGAGATGTATTTTATTGTGCATAATATATTAATTTGTCACCCGAACAGAAAATAACAAAGGTTATAGTTAGAGTAAAGTTATAATTTACAAATTTTAAATTATACAAACTATAATAAACAAAAACATGATCCTAGTGATCTTGTTTTAATGTTACGTTTATAACGTCTCAAAAATCTCATCTAATAAAAGGTTACATATTTAAAGCCCACCTATATATATATATATATATGTATATATATGTGATCAACTTTAATTTATTTTTATGATGTAATTCTAGTTTATAACAAAGGCTATAGTTGTAGTAAAAAATTAGTTAATAATCTACAAGTATAAAATAGACGATGTAAAATCCTGCTTAGAATTAAATGTAAAATTATGTGAGCTTAGATATGTAAACTTATATGATGAATTGATTAAAATTTTGATAATAAATTTCTAATATTGATCCAATTCATTAAAAATCAAAATTGAAGTAAAATTGTAGAATATCTCAACATTATCAAGTTTAATTAAAATAATGCCTTATTTATTAATGTAAATTATTGAAATTTTAATTTCATAACTAACAAAAGAATAAATGAGAATTGTGTCATTCTTCAAAATCCATTTGGTGTGCTAAATGATGAATGCATATTATACGTTGAACAACTTTAAAGTAAAGTAATACTCATTATTAAAAAATATATTAATAATTGAAGTAAATCTATGTACAAGAACATAATATATTATAAAATGAATTAGATATATGACATGATATGAGTAATGAATCAATATATTTCTTAGTTCAATTATTTTATCATATATTTGTATAAAATAATTTTACAATAGATTTTAGCAATTTTGTATTACTATTGAGTTTTTGAAATTTGTTAAAGTGATAAAATCTAGAAAGAAAATATAACAAAATATTATTTGAAAGTTGACTTAATATAATAAATTTTACTCATATATATACGCATACCCAATGAGTAATCATATATATACACATACCCAATGAGTAATCGTCAATGGGTCTAAGGTTAATTGAGTAGAATAAGTTATGAATATTTTATGTATGAGAATGTATAGATATAGTTATACAAGGGTGTTATAATAATAGATATTTATAGATATGGGTATGAGTAGAGTCATTCGCATTGACACTCCTAATTCCATGGAATGCGTTGACGTAGAAGACCACCTACCTTCCATTACCACTAACCTTTTACCATTTAATGTACCGACATACACCAACCATCCATCTTCCATTATCCCACGCTGATTTCAATTCTTGCATCATCTAATTAGATAAATGGAATCAGCTGCACGTGGCAAAGGCTATTTTTGGTTATACTTAATCATATCTTGAGGTGGGGATGAATATTTATTACTAACTCCGGACATATGCATTGTTGCCAATTAGAATATTAAGGTGAAGCCATATCAGATCATTGAACCTTAAACAGGAAGTGAGGCATTAAGCGAGCTGGAATTTGGTTAGACTTGTGATGTCAATCGTGTAACTGCCCCCAATTTAACTGTGCCAATTCTCTGTCCATATCAAAACATTCTGCGTAATCACGTTTCTAGTTGATTCTTTTATCCATCTGCAGAGAGAACCGCAGGATGGTAAACTAAGTGCATATCTTTATGCATATTTAATGGCGGAGGTACGATAACCATAGAGGCTGCTTCAAACCTGGCCAGGATTTATTTTGGCACATGAGCAGAGTGGGGTCAATCTACAGGTAACGAGAAACAACTGAGGTGTTGGAAACTACCGCAAAAATACTTAATGAGGGTAAATTATTCCAAATTACGGAAATGTTTGTGGCCAGATGCAAGCGAGAACTGGCTTTGAGTATTTCTTGTTCCGTACAACAAAATAAGTATCTTCCAAAGGCCATCCCAATACTACTTTTGACACAGTAAGCTTCACAAGAGATTTAAAAGGATTTCTTTTCATAGGAGACCAATCCGTGAACTCCACCTTCGACTTGCGCTGCTCCAGTTCTAACCTGGACGAGTAGAATGGAATATATTGAGAGCTGACTCATAAACCTTGTCAAGTGCAAACTTGCAAGCTAAAAAGATGAACTATTTATTTTACCATATTTACAGGTCTGCCCGTGGGTAATGATACCACGAATTTTTCATAGCTTGGAAAAATTTGATATCCAAAGGAGCCATGTGCCAAGCAGCGAGGATTACACTATTAATTGCAAACATCACATAAGTGAAGCAGAGAAGAAGATTCAAAGCCCAAAACAAACCTCTAGCCTTAGAACGCCTGATCTTAGGAGCTCATGGGCAGACTGCACGGAAGAAGCGCCAAGGTCCTGTAATCCCTGCTTCACGGCTTGCATTGTGTAGGGTACGAACTTCAAAACAGAACCTTTTTCAGCCACTGCACCAACCACCCCCTGAGCAATTTTCAGCTTAGCTTTATCACCCAAGTACCTAGCATCACTCCCTTTTGTCATTGCTTCTAGGGATCCCATACCTCGATATTTTTTGACTCGGCGACCCCCCTGTTGTGGCAAAATGTCATAATTATTAACAAATAAACAATGTAACAGGCAGACCAAAAAAAATAATGTCTAGCCAAGACAGTCCATATGCTCTTTTGTTGAGTTCTTCTCTGTAGCAAATCCTAGCGGGCTGGCACTTTCTAAAGATGGTTTTGCTTTGATCTTTATTAACATACATGCTGCAATATATAATATACAACGAGATATTTCCATTACCTGCTACTTCGAACACCATAAGGGATACGACCCTACTAAACGAACTCTACAAAGGCAACTTATATGGAACTTCGTTTATATTCTTATGAAAGGGTATTGTGGCAGATTACAGGACTAGAATTTAAAGAGCTAAGTCATTAGACAGGGTTCTAGAAAAGGTGAGAAATGGAACATAAAGAAGCGAAAACTCGTCAATGGCAAAAATATGTAAATTATACACCAGGATGCGGCCGAACCTGAATTTCATAAGTGCCAGGAGCTTCATTGCTTCCAGCTAAAAAGCTTCCCATCATTACAGTTGATGCGCCAAGTGTTAAGGCTTTAACAATGTGGCCAGAATTTGAAATTCCACCGTCAGCAATCACAGGCACACCACTCTGTGCGGCAATTGATGCAACCTTGTAAACAGCTGTTGCCTGAAATGTGTTTTAACTCCGGTTCAATTATCAATAAATCTTAAAAAACTAAATGTAAAAGAGAAAACAGATAAAGGACTTGGTAATCAGTTCAAAATCGTCTTTGACGCATCAAAATTAATTTGAATGGAATCATCCATTAACACATTTAGTCATTGTGTATCTTCCAAACTTGAAATAATTTAAAACCCTTTCTAAAGGATATTCATTCTATCCTTATAAAACTATAACAAAGGCTTAGTTCATTCATGGCAATAGCAACAGCTCAACCCCAAACGAGCCAGACACGACTTACCTGTCCACGCCCAACAGCACAAACTTCCTGGGTGGTACAAATGGAACCTGATCCCATTCCAACTCTCAGACCATCCACCCCCGCCTGAATCAAGTTTTGGGCCTGGTATGTCGTCACTACATTCCCACCAATCAAATCCAGTTCTGGATACATCTTCTTTGCATACTTGATCATCTCAATCTGATAAATTGAATTCCCTTGAGAACTATCGAGGACCACCACATTCACCCCTGCCTTCACCAAATGCTCCAATCTCTCCTTATCTGTTTCCCGCGTCCCTATTGCAGCCCCGACCAGAAAACTCCCATCAGAACCCAGCGACGGCAACCCTAACTTGGGGAACCCCTGAATCCTCTCCACATCATCACTCGTCACCAAATTCACGATTCCATCTCCTTCGTTTCCATTATCCCTCACCAGTGGCACAAAATCGAGATTGTCCTTGGCTAAATAACCAGCAACGTCCTCAAAGCTATAACTAGCTGGAAGCGAAACCGATGACTTTACCATGTACTCCGAAACCCTAACTTCGTTGTCAGCTAATTTCTCCCAATCAGATTTTTTCACGTTACCCAGAAGTTTCGACTTTTCAGTCCCCGACTCGGTGACGAAAATGTACGGGGACGAAGAGAATTCATCCACGGATAAAATCGAATCGGAGGGAGATCTAAAGATGAGGTCATGAGTAAATGGTATTTTATGTGATTTAGCGAGGCGTACTAGGGCTGCCTGATGAGAAGCGGGGGTATTGGAGTGTACAATACCGATGGCGCCGAGAGAAGCCATGGCGGCGGCCATGGATGATTCGGTAACAGTGTCCATGGGAGAGGCGACACACGGAGTGGCCAGCGCCACGTGGCGGCTGAGCTTGGTGGAAAGAGAAACGGCGTCGGCTGGGAAGTCGATGTAGTGGGGAAGGAAGATCACGTCATCGTATGTGTAGGAGTAGCCCAGGCTGAATAACCTCGCCGCCGGGAACCCGTCTTCCACTATCGGAGCTCCGTCCATCGCCGTCGCGGAACAACGTAGAAAAGTGGCTGCTTGTTCCAGATATTAGGGCTTTAGATGTTGTCGTTGGTAGGTTTTAGGATTATGTTACTCTGCCCGAGGGAGGGAAATATCCAAACAAATTAGTGGAGCCGGCTTGTCAGAGCGTCGAGTTACAAATATTTAATTAACGTTGAATGAAATAGATTAACTAAAAAACACTGTACGTCAACGATTATATGATTAAAATCAAGATACACCATCTCATCGGAAAATATATGGACAAACCAGAGCACCTACTCCCACACTCACAGCGTGGATTTGGGGCTCAGCGTGCGTGAGTGTGTGCAAAATTCCATAAATGAATGGGGAAAATATTATCATCAGCAGAAACATACGAATGTGCGTGTATACGTTACAAAATCGTGGCCGAAATGAAGATGAAGAACACTAAAATGTAAAGCTAGCTGCGGCCATAGCCCACAATTTGGGGAAGCATAGACACGCACACACATGCATATATTCCTCCCATTCTACATTTATTTTCTTCGGGGAATTTTTTAAATGTTTCCTCGTTGCTCCATGTCTGTCCTCACCACCCAAGCTGCCATTTTCTTCAAGAACTAAAAGTAGACAAAATGGCACCCATCATAACCTGTAGACAAAAATGAACAACGGAGATGATCATCATCAAGTTCACATCTATGTACGTGATGCTTCAAGTTAGAAAGTCAATTAAATTAATACATTAGGTGAAGGAATAAATTCAGACAGACGATATATCATTGATGATAACAGATTGGTGCTTCGTTTTGATGGATAAGAACTCACTGGGATCCACGGTTACAAGGATTGCTGTTCCTCCAAAATCACAGGTGCCTCCAGCCACCTTAGTCCTTTGCCAGTAGCTGTTGAATGCGTACGATGCATGGGCAAACAAAGTGTTGGGCCGAAAGCACGATCCATTGGGCTGAATCTGGAAACAATCAGCTCCGGACGCACAAGCATAGTTCATTGCTTCTTGGATGATGGGGTCCGGCACCGACGCCTTGGCCACACACCACTGGGCCGTGAGTGGGGTCCGGTGTGGCGGCGGCGGCACCGCCGGTGGTGGGAATACGACGGGTGGCAGGAACCTCGGGCTTGGAACAGATCCGGAAGGAGAAGGCACAGAGCCTGGTGGGCTTGGCACAGATCCCGGTGGACTAGGCTCAGAGCTTGGTGGGCTGGGCTCATAGTAAGGTGGGGTTAACACGGGTGCAGTCGGTGTGGGAACATTTGATGGCGGATTTGGGACAACACTGGGGGGCCCGTTACCGATAGTTGGTGGGTTGGGCGTTGGCGTGCTTTCCGGCGGGCTGGGGGTTGAAGGTGTGATGGGGGTGGGGCTGGGTAATGTGGGCCCTGAAGAGGCAGGAGGGGGCGATGATGTGTAACCCCCAACTGGGCTTGGGACGGTAGAAGGGGCCTGAGGGGTGGATGGAGGATATACACAATACGGAGGAGCACTTTCAGGCATGGGATAAGGAGGAAGGGACTCATAGGGTGGCAAGGAGAATGGTGAACTTACATATGGGTCACTGTTGGATGAATCTAATGGGTTGTATATGTCAAACTTCCTGAATGAACTAAATTTTCTGGGAGGTTTGGTGGTTGATGAACTTCTGATGTGCTTTCCTGCTCTGTAGGGATGGTTTGTTTTTGTTGCATCTGACGACCATCAAGAAATCAGTCACTCTATGTTCAAGAAAACTGTATGTGCTAAAGACTATTGAATAAAGAAATGGTATAGCAAAAGTAGCTGAATACTGTTCAGTGATTCGATTAGTGGCAGTGATGAACTTCACCCCCAAGAATTGAGACTACTGTATTCATATCTGGTGGACAAAATCTCTGTTGAGTATAGGAGAAAAATCCCAACAAAGGCTTAACATTAGGATTAGAATAAGCCCTATCCAATAAGTGTGTTTTGCCACAAGTCCAAAGTTTTTCGGTTGCAAGTTTAAGTCATATGCGAGTAGTAAACCAAAACGCAAAAAGAGGAAGAAAAGAACAAAAACAGCTTACCACAATGCACAAGGCAAACGGCAGCAAAACATGCATAGAGACCTAAAATCCATACGAGATTAACTCCATTTCTCTCCATTTGAAAGATGAAAAAGAACTCCAATTGTTGAACTAAAGCCCTGTTGCTCCCCCAATCACAGATACAGCAGAGAACAGAACCAAATGAATGGCTATATATATAGAATGAAGCGAAGTGGCCGAAACAGGAAGCGGTTAGCCCAAAAGATGATTCTTTAGCAGCAGCCCACTTTGCACCGTCACACATTTGTTCTTAGAAATGTGTACTAGAAGAAATGTAAAAGAGTGATAAAAAGTAGTGAGTAAGTGCATAATTTTTTTCAGGGGAGGAAGCGTAGACAGCTCGAATACTGTCTTTTGTTTGATCGGAAGTATGTATATATGTGGGCATATATGCTTGCCTTGACATCGGAAATAACCAAAAAGTTTCAGTTCTAATTTAGGCCATTTTGTCTTTTGCTTGCTTTCTACTCAAAGATCTCCTCCAGCACACCACCACCACCCACTGGTCATATTGCCCCTTCTGATCAGACTTTGATAATCCGATGTTTGAATTATATTTATATATACATGAGCTCTTAAACAAATGCTAGAATTTTAAGTCTGACTAGCCAAGCATTCTTGAAAATAATTAATCAATCTTTATATTCTGTTCTTCAGATTGTTTGAGTCCAGGAAATTATTAAATGTTCTAATTTCAAAGCTTTGATCTCAAGTTTAGCATTACACTAAAGTGCCTACGTCGTGGTTTAGATTAGATGAGGAGAGTGATCACTGGGGATTAAGGTTTGAGACTGACCATTAGTTCTTTCTTTAACAGTACCGTTTTTTTTTTGTGTGTGCGATCACGAGAGCTAAAAGTAGGTGCCCAGTTGCCATATATTGAGTTATTCAAGCTCGCCAAGGGAATTAAGTAACAAGAATAACGAAAATTCAGACATCCAAAAAATGAATACGATCAAGAATAACGAAAATTAAGACCTCGAAAAAATGAATACGGTCAAGAATAACGAAATTAAGACATCCAAAAAATGAACAAGTATTTTCACCTGTGTTGATTGTCTATTTTGTATTACAAGTGCAAAGTCTGATAATAAATTGAATGTCATGTCCTCGGGATAACAAAATACTCCGTGAATAACAACAGCTTAAGAGTTTGGATGCAAATTTGCAACTTTCAAAATCAATTCTTACAAACATATCAAACATTAAACTTATACTTTTTATCTCTCTCTTTCCTACTTTTACGATGTTCTTAAGTTTTTGTTCCTCCAAAATTTACATACAAACATAACTTAAAGGTTTTGGGTTGACATCTTGTCCATTTGGTTCCAAAGATAATACTTAATTCAAAATTACAAAATACATTTATTCACAACATTGGTAAGTATGGTATTGACTGGTTTTGTTAAAGTTCTAAACTTATTAGGACAACTTTATGATGATGTCTGAACGCCTTAAACAACAATGTTGCTTGACGGAGCTTTTTACAAGACAAGTCTATTGATAGTGAAAGACTTGAAGAGCTTGAAGTCTCATGGCGAAAGTGTTGGAAGAATTCGAATTAATATAAACTCATATTGGATAAGGATGAAGGAGTTTGAGTGAGACTCGTATTGTTGCAATCATCTTAAGTTGATATGAAACTAAGTTTGTTGCAAGGTGAACTTGATCTAAAAGGAGTTTTTTGAAATTTTTGAAGTGAGGCAACTGAGATTCTTTAACTATAAATATCAGATTCACAATTAAGGAAAAACAAGAGTGAAGGCTTCCTTGAGACAACCATGAGAGAGGTGAAGACTTCCTTCAGACAACCATGAGAAAGTTGAATAATCAATTATGTTTTGAGACTAGTTAGGGAGTAAATAACTTTGGATTATACAAACCTACTGAAAGGAGAGTATTGAGCCTAAAAAGCTAGTTTAGTAACATGATTAGAGGGGGGCAGCGAATGAAAAAAAATTGCTCGAATACAAGTTTGAATTTCAAGAATGCAAACAGTACGTCAAAATATCTGACCTAATATAATGAAATCAAAATTAAACCCAAAATTGATAACTGAGGTGATAGGACGGCCACAATCGATATATCAAAGTCAATTAATATGTTACGACTCACACAAGAATCATTCTTATTGAATTGATGTGAATATTCTCATTCTCAGAGAAAATTGAGTAATTTCATAATTTTTTAACTCAAAAATCAAAATCTTTGTTTGCCAACTAAATAAAATAATTATTTATACTAAACTCTAGTAAACCCTAATCTAACAAGTTCATATAATCCAAATTATTAATAAAGATCAATAATAGATAAAAATAAAAATTAAAATTACTAAATAAAATTCAATGGATCTCTAGATCGCATCATTTAGATTAAGCACAAAACTTGAAAAGGGTTTTGGTGCATCCAACCATTTAAGTACTTTGGGAGGTGTCTGGTTTGTGAGTTTGTTTGAGAGTTGATCCCTCTGTTTTCACTATTCTTTGTTTGAAATAGTGGAATTTTGCCTTGCAAATTGCCCGTGGACGTAAAAGTGAATCTCCAAATTGTATTAATAATCTTGGTGTTCAATATTTTATTTTTGTTGTTATGCATGTGTTCTTATTTGATTATACTTGGCATTTGTGTGATTTGTTGTTGCAACCTCAATAACAATATTGACACTACGTTTTCAAACACCTTTGAATAGTTAAAATCAAAATCAAATCATTTTTCTGTTCTCCCACTCCTTATGGGCTCTCTTCCAAATAAACAACACACACACACACACACATAATAAAAAATCTTAACAAGCTACATTAGATGTAGGCAAAGAGGGCTAGCCCATAATCGAGAGTTTGGCGGTCCATATGGGTCACTAGTTGGCTTTTGACATGGAATAATGGAGCAAATTTCACTAAATCAATTGTAAGATAGGAACAGTTTGTTGTGATTATACATAAATAGTGCCTTTTTAACTTTTGGGTTATGAATATTTGTCCATCTTCATTTAGTAAATCAACTTTACAGGCAATGTGCTATGACTCTTGTCTATTAAAAGGATTAATCACACATGCTAAACGCAGTAGTTTAACTATCATCTTGAATTTCTATTACATTTTGATCTTCATATGCATCCTAATCCAATACTTAGCAGTTTCAAGAAATCGAAGAATTACATGCAAAATATATTATGAGAGATCATGCACATTATTGTCATTGACATGATAAGTTGGCAATATGTGACATAAATAACAGTCCATGTAGAAAGGGTGGAGAATAGGCCTTCATGTGGAGAAAAGTGATGCAATGATTAAGTAAAAATTGCAGCTAAGCAACTTAGTACTTGAGAGAGACAAGCAGACTTCTCAATTATGATGAGGTTAAAGTTGCGAGTACACAACTATCGTGATCCAGTAATATAGTGAAAATATGAGTGTCGAATCCACAAAGAGGTTAAATGGTGTTTATTGATTTGTCTATATATACATTAGGTTAATCATTTTACTGTAATGATTTAAGAAATTTATGAAAAAAATTTGTTATGCAAGTTTAAATAAGAAAATGCACAAGCTTTTGAAGATTATCAATTGATCTTATATGTCTAGGTTCTTGCATTGTAATATGACTTGTCCATATTCAACATATGTTAATTATCCATTTAATTGAATTCACCACACAAAAGTGCATAATATCCTAGTTTCACTTCCACTAATTCTAGAAAAATTAAGTTTATGATTGTTTCACAGATTATAGAAATTCCCTTCCACTACTATTCCATAATCATCATCATCATAGGAATTAGCCAAATTCTTAAGCATTCAAATCACAACAATAATAAATAGTAATTCAATAACACTCAATCATAGATTGAAATTGACATAAACCACATTAATAATACAAGACCCTGGCAATATCAAAAAGCACTCCATCATAATACAAGAACCACTAATTTCTAAACTAGGAAACACATGAAATTCAAGGGTAAAGGTGCTTAGTCTTGTATCTAATGAGTGATAATGGTATATCTTTAACTGTTTTTTTCTATAGCTTGTCTTCCCAAGGCCTTGTTCTTCCTCTCTTTCTATTTTCTTGTGTCCAATACACCCCGCTTCTAGTAGCAAACTTTCCTTTTTTATATCTCCTTTTCTACATACAAAATTTCAAATAAAATTGTTCCAGTTGCCTAATGTTGTTCTTATGTAGTTGTTGTGCGACCACGTAATACCTCATGTCGTAAAGGCATTTGAATAGCATGCTAAGAGCATAATTTTTTCCTTTTCTGGTGCACTCTTCATGTAGACGTATGATGATAGCATGTCAACTGCGTAGTAGTAGCATGTCAACCATGTGAACTTGACTTTCTCTGTTGTGTTTGTCATGCAGTGCTAATTTGAACATCATGAATCTAGACTTGTCTGATGCATTTTTCTCATAATTCCTGCAGCTTGACAGCATGAGAAATTTTTTTAACATCAAGACTTCCGTGCTAAGTGTATGATTTATTCAAAATCATATTTATCGACAAACCTTAAAAAATAAACCATGACATTTTTCAACATAATATTAAATCTCATAGAACTAACACACAATTGTTCCAAGTTTTTATGCCAAATGGCTTCATTTCTTGAAGTTATCAAATAGCGTTAATAGATCATTGGTTGAATTCAATATAAAATTTTTTTTCACAAGTGCTCTACCTATGCTTTTCTACAATTCAATTTGCATATTCGAAAAGGGGACACTATGTATGGTACTTTGTAGATATTCACTTGAGAGACAAGAGGAATATAGATGACTTTTAGTCATGTAACCCATTTCGAAACAACAAAAATATGATTTAACCATAAAAGAAAGTTTATTATTCAAAGATTGTGGTGTCAACACACCACATTGTATCACGGATGTCTTTAAGAAAGACAAGAGTATGACATCAAACACGTAACACAAAGAAGTTTCCACCTAGGACAATTTGCATGACTGAGGAAAAGCTAACTACCTCCGATGCCAAAGACATTTCCAAATTTAGGTGGGCACGATGTTATACCTGCCAACTTCGAGTATTCTACAAGTTCAATTTTACATTCTACATTAAAGACATATTCCATCTATTGTGTTTGAATTTATAAAGTTTAAAAGAGCTTTGTAAAAGTATGCATGATCTATATTAAATATTATAGGAGAGTCCTAAAAGTATATTAAAACTTCCAAGAGAGTTTCATTATGCATTCTAACAATGTGGATTACTTAGAGTTAATCTTGACCTCTAGATTGTCTTAGTCTTCACCGACCATCCGAAAGGTGGATGGTATAGATAGGAATGCTAAGTTCATTTGTAACTATCAAGAATTGAGTTGAATAATCCTTTCAAGCATTCCTTGTGTGTTCTTTAAATTATTTTCGAACTTCTATACTTAACCATATTTTTCGTACACATTAATGTATTTTGATTTAGAAAGTGAGTAGGTTGATTTAACTAATTGTAAGAGGTAACAAAATGAGTCAAACTATGACACTATGAGATTTGTTGAGGAATATGAAAATGCATCGGTGATGTTATAATTATGATTACAACACAACAAACTATTTTATGGGATTTTGCAAGGAAACAGTCACACACATGCTGCGCGCGCATACATACACATATACACACACCCTAACAATAATTATGATCAATATAGAATACCAATATTTGTTAATACAGTTTAGATATATACTCCTACTTTTGCGGGTAATAAGCTAAGATTAATCCACTGTAATAATCAATGTATAGTGAATAATAAGATGAACAAACCCCTTAACACTTCATATAAGCCCAATTACCTACTCCAAGGTAGTCGTACTATTGGCAACATCAAAACTTCATTGTTTTGTGTTTAACCTATCTACCTACTGGCCTAATACTAACTAACATAGTTGGTTTGTGTATCAATTTGGTTGTTTACCCATTTTCCAATTCACAAAGGCAAGAGTAGTGTTTATGAGGGCTAGCGCTCTCACGGCTAGGCTTCTAAGACTTCTCTTCATCATTCTTCACATTCACAAAGCTGGGGAATTTATACTTGACAAATGAAAGTCTCCAAGTCAGTCCCAAGTCCTGTAGATAATCATTATCTGCTACACCCTCAGATATACTAAGTTTCTCAATAGTGTTGCAACAGATTAGGATAGTTTGGATATAAGTATGCCTTTTTGATGCATATCCTTTTGTCATCCAAATCAATCATATTTTAGCACATCATAATTTCGTCTGGTTACCAAATTCTTCTACGAATCCCACTCATGCAAAGCCCTTTTAATGATCTAAATCCATTTAAGTTGATTAACCAAATCTAATTTAATCATTATCACCAAATAGAAGTTCAAGTTGATTTGGCTACCAATTAATGGATAAGGTAGTGTTACAAATGTGCTAATCATAATTTTGCTAACAATTTCCCCATTTCGGATATTTGTGGCATAAGACATAATTAGTCCCTAAAAATTTAAAATGAATAGAAGTCTAAAAATCCATGGTCATTGTTATCAATCACAGTCACAACATTATACTATAATTGAAGTCAGAAAAGATCTTCAAGGTTCAACGAACTCCCCTTTTGCTAGACAATCGCACCCCTTTTTTCCTTTGAAACTTTTCTCCCTCTTTGTGCTACGCATATACCAAAAGGTAATTAAATGTAAAGAGGTTACAAAACATACCTTATGGATGAAAGAGGTCAGTTCCATTAGGTGAAGCATTACCATTAGGAATAGTATTACCACCATCAGTTCTTACTACAAAATGTCTATGCATTGTTGTGTATAATGTTACAACATTATACGCAACAATGTCCTTTATTTCAACATAGTTTTCAACAACCATCCGATTCAAATAATTTTGAGTCATAAGTAGTTTTTTGTTGCAACATTTGGCATACAAAATTTTGTTTGCTCCATTTCAAATATTGCTCTTTTGAAATTGGAAAATTACTTATATTACTGACATGCCATGTACCCTTTAAATAATCCTTCGGGGATGTATATGAGATAAAACATTTTAGGTCTTATTTTTTGACCTATATCTACTTTTTGCGATCTCTTTTGTCTTTAATGTTGCCAACATTAAGTGCAACATTACTGCCTTATAGCATATGACAAAACAATGCAAAGCATCTACCTACTGGATGACCTAGTTTTTTGTAGTAGGAGCAAAATTTCTTTGATCTCCTCTTTCTTATTCTCTTGGGATTTTTCACAATAGGTGGTGGATTAAACTTTTGTGGTGTTGTTTCTTTCATGAACTTGATTTCTTTTGATTCTTCGGCGTTACTTTCAACTTTCTCTACAAAGCCCAAACTTGTTTTGTCTTTTGCAATCTATTCCATGGATAAGACATCTACCAATTTAGTTTTACCAAAATTCTATTTAAGTAAAGTATGTTCAGCTTCATTAGTCTTTTTGTTTGCCTCATGACACAAGTTTCCTATTGTCATTATTTAATTTATGATTTTCAAAAGTCAAATTTTGAAGTTTATTACTCAACCCATGCACTTACTTTTTAAGATCATCATTTTCAACTTGAAGTGTCAGCAATTTATCACACGCCATTTGGTAGGTTGAGTATATCATCGTTAGAATCACTACAACTGTATTCTGACTGCGTTTCAAATATTACAACATTGTAGGCTATTTTCTATGCCTTTTGTTGACAAAGTTAAAAGTAACATGGTTACATGTTTAATTCTCTTCCTATTCAGATTTGTTTGATTCTTCTTTGCTTCAAGTTGTATTCATGGATTTTCCTTACTTGTTGGCATATACGGCTAGAGTATGGCTATAACCACCATACTCATAGTATTGTGGCCCTTTCTTTATGGTTTTACCTGATCCTTCTTCTTAAACTTCTTCGTATTCTTTCTTGGATTCTTTTTAGGTGGATCTCCAAACTTGTTTGGCCAATTAAATGCCTTTTTGATGTATATCTTTTTGTCATTTGGACCAATCATATTTTAGCACATTATAACTTCATCTGATCACTAGATTATGAATTCCACTTATGCTAATGTCCTTTTAATGATCCAAATTGATTTAAATGAATTAACCAAATCTGATTCAATCATTATCGTAAAATAGAAGTTCAAGTTGTTCTGACTACTAATTAATGGATAAAGTTATATTACCAATGTGTCAATCATAATTTTTGCTAATAGAATACATTGCAACAAAATACCTTGAGATCATCTCAAGTAATAAGCACTTTAATTTTCAGCCAAATGTTGGCAATAAAAAATCATAAAAATGGTGGAATGGAATGCATGTATTTCAACGATAAAAGCTCTTCAATTGTATAGTTTACTCCCCAACCTATCAATTTTATCACAAGTACGGATTTTAAAATTTGTGTTAAAAATTCACATCTAATTTATAATAAACTAAAATAAATGGTGTTAGCTAGTTGGCTAGAGAAGTGAGATGTAAAATGAGTATTTTGAATATCTTATCAATGCTTCTTCTTTAACTTTTCATATTTTAAAATAATATGTTTTTCTTGGTTATTTTCATGGGTGAAAATGTTTATGGCACATGCATTTGTTTACTCTTATCATGAATTGAGCTTCTTATTCTATTCTTAATATCTCTAGTGTATACAGATAAACATATTTTGAATTGTTATTATTTACAAATATAATAAAAGTTATTTTTACATGGCAATTTTGTACTAGGCAAGCCTCATCGGAATAACCTCCATTTTTACTGTATTACTTGGTATTCTTCTTCTTTTTATTTTTTTTATTTTTTTATATTAGGAGGTGAAGTGCTGGAATTATTGAAATTTGAAAGCAAGGGTATTTTTGTAATACCGGCGCTATGAGAAGGGCGGTCTGTTTAAAATTTTCTCAACGTTCATCGTTGTTTTCATTTAAATTCTCCTCCCAAGAGTTCAGAATCGCTCTCTCCCAACAACATTGTGGTAAGCCTGTTTAGGTTGTTTTCTTAATTATCTGAATAGTTTACTCTTATTTAAGATTGCACTTTCAGTTTTATACCCGCTGATTCCTTATTTCGATTATCGTTCTTCATTGTGAAGGACAATATGTCGTTTGGAAGAATCTCGAAACCTTTAGGGAATCAGAAGAAAAAGTTCTAGCTCACTGTCACTACACACGAAATTTGGCCCAAGGAAGAGATGGTGGCTGCCAAGGTACATTCTTTGAAAACCCTAATCTTGTTTTCGGCGATGAACGCCTACAGGAACCTTAATTTAGTTTCTTGGACGGATGCATTTTTGGTTTCTTTTAGACCAGTTCTTTAATTTTCTTGACAATCTGTCAGGACCTAACGTTTTTCGTGTGCATCTATTACAGTCTCTTTTTCATCCGTTCTTCAATTTTATGGATTTTTTAAAACTATCAATGAGAGCCCTAATTCTTGGGTTTCTTGACAATTAAGGGGAGACTGAATCCAGTCGCATGCCGAGCGACCCAAGTCCGGAAAATGAGCGACAGAGGTAATTTCTATAATCAGTAACTAAAGCGATCTTTTCCCCAATTCTTCTAGGGGTGACTTGTTTTTAATTGAATTTACCCCATTTGGTATTAGGCGAAGCAAATAATTTGAAGATATATGTGGAAGATGACAAAGTAAAAACTCATGATACTCTCGGCAAGGGTACCAAGTAAGCATTGTTCGGTTTATTAACTTTACATCTTTTTGGTTTATCGAATTCAGTCCTTTGTGCTTTGCTTATATACATATTATCCAGTTTTGTCTAATACCTCAATAGTAAGTGGCAAGCTCTTTTTCCTTTTTGTTTGATGAAGTCCATCCATATATCATCGCTTTTTTTCTAATAAATTACAGAGGTAAATCTATTCCATATAGCAGTGGTAGCTATCAGCTCAATGTCAATGATTCAAAGGTTAGGTTTCTTACAGACATTTTGATTCAGTATATATGTGTGCTTCTTCTACATATCTCATGAGAAGTCATTTGTTTGGTTTTGACCTTTTTGAAATTTTTATATATAGAGTGGTGTCAAGAACTTGGAGAAGAGAAAAATCAAGACAGATAAATCAGGTAAAGTGCGAGTTGCCTACACAAGGGAAAGCAATAAGTAATATTGGTTAGAATCTTATTCTGAAAATTTAGAGCTCATTGCAGTTGATGCCAATGTTGGAAGAAAAGTTTTGGCCGATATTGGCAATGTGAAGGGCAACTTCTCAGGAACAGAACAAAGAAAAAACTATAGGGTTGGGTAAGTGTTAGAGATTTTTAGAATCAGGAAAGTGATTCCTCAGCAATTTGTTGTTTTCTTTTTATGGGTTGGAGGAATATTCAATGGAAGTCTGTATCAGTCCAAAATATCTAATATTAATATTATCCTCTGAACAATCTTCAAGAATTCAATTGAATTGAATTCCTGAATTTAGTTAATATTGGCAGTTCACGTTGCTGCAGTTTCATCTTCTTTCTTAAAGGAACAATTAAGAAATAACAATTGAAATAAAGAAGAAGAAAGACAAGTTTTAAGTAATATGCTCTCCAGTTTCTGTGGTTCTAACGGACCACCTTGCTGCAGGAAGGGCAAAAGTGAGATGATGTTGTGTCCACAAAGGTATGTGTTGGTGAATTTGAAGTAACATTGGCTTTAAGATTTGTATCATTCTTATGCATCATCTTACTGCAGGAAGGGCAAAAGTGAGACAATATTGAATCAAGAAAGGTAGTTGTTGGCAATTTACCTAGTAGTTTGTATTTAGCATTACAACACTAGAGCTTTCTTTCAAATTGGTTCTTTGCTGCTTTTAATTACTTGCTGAATGTAGCTGGATTGTTGCCTGCACTGTTCTTCAGTTGATGGTGCGTGTTAAATTTTCATTTATTTTGTTAAGATTTCTTAGTTGCAGACATGCTGTAGATGTGGGCAACATGAAAACAAGTTCATCAGACAAATCTTCTAGGGTATGCAAATGAACCCCGATCACAAATTTGTCATCTTAGTATTCTTATTTCAGCTTTGCTGGTGTTTTACATTTTTAACCACTCAATACTGGAATAGCTATGTTGAAATATGCCTTGCTGACCATTTGGTACTGCAAATTTCACACGCACCAATTTAAACCAGCCTTTTACCTTTTGTCATGTCGCAATCTATAAAATATGTTTTAGATCAGAATTAGGGGATCTCAGCCTTTCAACTATGTCAGCGTATTATGATATGACTTTACATGTCATAAAGAATATTGATATACATAGAGCTGTGTGATTGATGATATGAATTTACATAGAGCTGATATTATGATTGCTTCATCCTAAAGAATAGTTAGGGAAATTATTATCTTGTGATCCTTATGCTGGTTCTGTGTCCTTTGAATCTTCTTGTGCTATTTTGGAGAATTGTAGCACTGATGCAAATATATAGGTGTTGTGTGCTTCACAAACTAGGAAATATAAATGCATACCTTTGCAAAAATAGATAGAAGCTTTTTGTCTATAAAGAAAGAGTATCTCTCTAGAAATGGTAAAAATTAAGGAAAATGATTGGGAAATCATCAAATTCATTGATAAGATTATTTGCCAGAGAATATTTTGAAGAATATATGTATTAGCTACTTTCATTTTCTCCAATTGTTCACTTTCAACAAATATCAGGTGAATGGTCATACTGGTTTGAGTCAATGCTCTTTTCTCTAGATTTATAAATTTTTCAAAGAGAATCAAGCTCTGAAATTGCCTATGAACAGGAAAATGTGAGACTAGGCCCGTTTCAAAGTATAGGTGACGATCAGACTTCAAGGAAGTGTAAGTTATTTCCTTTTTCCCCCATGTCATGAAAATAAATAAATATTGATATAAAACCATTCCCTGCCTAATGCATTCTCATTGTTGAATGGCAGCTGTCAATGAAAATAAGCCTGCCTCTAATGGTGCAAGGACTAAATTTTGTGGTCGTATCTCTGCAGCTGAAACTAAAACTGAAGTTGGCAGGTACACTAGAAACCAAAAATTTATGTTGCTTCATTAGCTCCACAAATGTTCTTCCCTTTTATATCTGATTTGAAGAAAACTTATTGTTTTTCTTTTGGTTCCAGGAAATCTGTTCGAAAACCTCTCAATCTGACAAGGTTTCAGGATATGCACTATGTTTTTCTTTTGATTTGATACATGTAAATGTTTTTTTAATTGACATTGTTATTTATGACGGCTTGAAGGAGATCTTTACCAGTACTGGACCAAGTCAACCAGGTAGAAACAAGTAGCACAGCAAAGGTTTTTATGATTTCACATCTTATTTATATTCTTGGAAATATTCTTATTGTTCTTGTTGTGAGTTATGACATAGTCCTGTTTGATGCTACTACAGGAAAATTCTGAAAAATTGTCTAACCTTAGGGGAAAACATGGCTTCCCTGGTGAGCTCTTCTGTTAAGCGATAATTCTCATCATTTACTTACATCAAGAGCCGATATTCATGAATTTGATTCTGCTAATTTTTCTTGCTCCCAGTGAAGCCTGTTGTCAGGACAAGTATTGTACCAAAGGCAAACAATTTGAGTAGCCGTCCCTGGGGGAACAGAGTTAGTGATGGATTTGTAGCAATGTAAGTCATACCTTTTTAGTTTGTACAGAGAGTGTTAGCCAGCTGAGAGACTGAGTTTATCTTGAAGTGAGTACTGTTCACATATTATAGCTATTCTTATGGGACTACTTCTATTACTATGAAAATGCATGACATTTTCTTTTTCCTTTATATTATTGTTGTTATTGTTATTATTATTAGTATTTTTTGGGTGGGGGGTGTTACCAACAATGACAACTTCACACACTTAGTTACTTCTTGATTCTTGTATAATAGTTGAAAGATAAGTATAAGAGTCTGTTAGTGTAGGAAATTAAGTGACACTATGAATTGGTTATCCTTGATGGAAACGTGCATGCAATCATGGTGTGATAGGGGACAACCTTCATTTGTGGAGATATGGTCCATATGGCACACACATGGTTCATCATTTTCCTATCTTAAACTAGTGGATAATTCTGTCACATATATTTCATGACCTGTGGTATTCTGCTAGCTTATTGGAGCCTCAATTTACTAGAAAATATTCTTGGAACTAGTGTCTATTGATTGGAATAAGTTATTTGGTTCCCTCTACATGATTTTGAAGTGTTTACCATGTCATGATTTTGCACCCTTGGTTGACACGTTGCCCATAGTATACATAATATCCAATGTTATCACTCCATAGTACCAGTAAATTATTTCCTTGTGGCAGTGTTGTCTTGAGCCCTAAAATATAACATTGCTTAGTTTTCACCTTCATGATTAGCTTGAGGGAAAAAACATGTTGATGGAAACTTGTAAGGCAACAGAATTCCATGAGGCATGATTTAACATGATAATTGTATAGTTTCATTTGTTTATCACTATTGCATGCTATTATCAGGGCGTCCAGGGCTCAAACTAAGTCGAATGATAAAGTACCACCCAGGAAATCTGTCAAGGTAAGGGAAGCATTTCTGGTTTTTCCTTTTTATCCCCCATTTGACTGCTATTGCGGTTAACAAATATTTGGATTATATATGGTTGCTGTTGCTTAATTACATTACGATGTCTACTTAATCATTCATTTGCTTTGTGCATTTTTCTTTTTGGGTCAGTCATTAGCAGATTTTCACAAGATGAGCCATAGATGAAATTTGCTGTTAGGAATTTAGCATGAACAAAAAACATCTTTTATGATTTATGTATGTAATCACATGGTTCAATTTTATATATAAGCAATCAAATTAAACATTGCGTGATGTTGAGTCTCTCTCTCTCTTATGCTGCAGTAAGGGAATCCTAATTGTGATGATAATCTATGGGCAGTTCAAATGTATTTTGAGTGCCTGTTGAAGATGTTTCGCCCACTTCTTCTGATGCTACACCTGTTTTAAGGCATACATCTGTGTCTCATCCCATGATAGGAAAAGAGACAAAATCCTATTATCTCTTGTTCTTTAATTTGGGTGGGATGCAGTAATTGTCAATTGTCAACAAGGTCACAATACTGAAGTTTAAGCACATATTACACTCTATGGCTTCTTACTATGCAATTGTTGTGTCATTTGATATCCAGCCCACAGAGAAAAAAACAATTACAGTCAACAATCAGAGAAATTCAAAATCTAACCACATGTCCACCGCGAAGAATTTGAGGTCTAGACCTTCTGATTTATCCAAGAGAAATCTGGACAAAGATTCTGTGCCCAAAAATATTCCTTCTGTTGTATCCCATGGGGAAGCCCCAGAGCTAGTTATTTCTGGTGTTACAAATGCAAGGAGAAAATCTGAAAGAAGGAATTCATATACCTGTTCGTTAATGTCGAGACCAAAGGTAGTTGAGACCTAATTTCCTTTATAGAATTTACTTGTCATCCTTTAAATTCTAATTGCTGACATGATTTTGCAGTTGCTTAAGGAATGTAGTAGAGTTTCATCCCAGGAAATTTTGCCCAATATTTATGATGATCGCAATCATCTTGAAGTTAGTGATTATATTGATGATATATATCAATATTATTGGGTTATGGAGGTTAGTTAATCTTCCAATTGCTCATCATCTTAGAATATAACAATGTGTTAATTTGTATACTGGATATTTTCAATTTTCTTCTGTTTATTGATCCATCCTCATACCAAGTCATGCTTTACCTTCCTACACATCCTGTTGCAGGCACAAAATCCTCTGCTGAAGAACTATATGGCAATTCAGAGAGATATTACACCACAAATGCGTGGTATATTGATCAATTGGCTTATTGAGGTCCTTTACCTGTTAGCATGCTTTTACCTTTTCATTTTCTGGTTTCAGAAGCTTCCTGCACTCTCTTGCTTACAATCAATTGGTTACAGGTTCACCTAAAGTTTGATTTGATGGAAGAAACTCTTTTTCTCACTGTTACACTCTTAGATCATTACCTGTCCCTTGAGAACATCAAGAAGAATGAAGCACAGTTAGTTGGCCTTACTGCTCTACTGTTGGCATCAAAATATGAAGACTTCTGGCATCCCCGGGTAAAGATTTTCATGCATTCAAATATTGCAGAGTCTATAGAATAATGACGTGTAACTTTTCTGTACACTTTTCCGGTTGCCTGAGTATAAAGTTCTTGATGATATAGATATCCCCTCACCTAGTTTGTGGCTATTTTTATAGGTCACTGACTTACTAAGCATCTCAGCAGAGACATACACTAGGGATCAAATGCTTAAAATGGTGAGAGCAAGCTTCTCTTTGATCTTTTATGGTTGAAGTCAAATTCCATTTTCTGCAGTATGGGTATACTAATCTTTCAAAATGTGTTTCATCTGATAGTTTAATCGTTGATGTCCTGGCATATGGAGATGTACTGATGCTAGAAAAATAATATAAATGTGTACATTTTTTAATTTCAGGAGAAGTCAATCTTAAAGAAATTGAAGTTCCGTCTTAATGAGCCAACTCCCTACGTCTTTATGCTCAGGTTTCTTAAGGCTGCTCAATCAGACATGAAGGTGCCTTGTTTTGCAAACGACTTTTATTTCTTTCTTTTAATTTCATAATTTCCAAAATTGAAAGGTTTGAGGCATAAGAACATCAGTTTCTATTTGTTTCTTGAAAATTAGTCTGATTCCTTTGCAAAACTTACTTATAGTATTTGCCAGAAATGCACCTTGGGAAGTGCCATTAATGAGAATAACTCCAAATCTGCAACTCACCCTCTTCTTTGTACTGTTTTCCAGTTTGAACGCCTGGCTTTTTATCTCATTGAACTCTGTTTAGTTGAATATGAAGCTGTGAACTATAAGCCTTCAATGTTATGTGCATCTGCCATCTATGTTGCACGATGTACAATGCAAATGACTCCACCATGGACTCCACTCTTAGCAAAACACACACGCTATTCAGAATCTCAAATCAGGTTCGCTTTTGTTGGATCTTTGTGTATGCTGGAGCTTCTGATTTAAAAAAATTTAGGGACACAACTTGGATTCTTCAGGGAATGTGCTGAGATGATTCTCAAGTTTCACAAAGCTGCGAAAACAAGTCTATTGAAAGTCACATATGAGAAATACACAAAGCCCAATTTCTGCAAGGTTGCAAGTATGAAGCCCTTGGAAAAGCTTCCTCCGTGATTGTGGCTTGGGCTCTCGATAGTTATCATTTCTATGAAATATATGAACAGGAATGTTAAAGAACTTAGATGTAAGTACTCATTATATATATATATGTATATTTGTTTCATTCTCAAAACAAAAGTCGACTGAGTTTTTCATATTGTTTTTTCAGGAATACGAGGGTAAAGGGCATGTGTATTTATTGTTGCTTTGAGATCCGACATTCTGGCGTGGATATCATTCACTTCACGGAAGATCTCTGTTTTCTCACTGCTAGGAGTCTTTGTGAGAATCTGTAATTGCTAACATGTAGGACACTAGATATTGTGTCACTGCACTAGTAAAGGCTTCACTAACTATCTGCGTAGGAATTTGCTATGGAAAATTTAAGTGCAAGGAATCGCTTGGGCAATGGTGCCATTCCACAGCATGGTTGAAAATATTTGATTCGAGAATGCGAGCATTTAGGCAAATGATTCTGCAATTTGATACTAGAGTTATTGTATGAAATTTGCTTAAATGTTGAAAAACCTTTATACTTGCTGAGCGCTTCTTATCCTAGCTTTTAATGGCGTTGAGAGTGACTAAGTAATCTGCTACAAGGCACTAAAAGGAAAAAGACATCATTTCGCCCAAGTTGTATATTTTGGCATTTCTGTCCAGTTGTACTTGAAATCCCCCCATCGGCCTCCCATGGAGCCCTCCGGACACCTCTCAAGTTCCATCTAATCAGAATCAGTCTCAGAGAGCTTTAATCACGTCCAGCGTAAATCGTCTTCCTGAACAGAGTCGAATTCTCGATGCCGAGAATATCAGTTTCCACTTTTCGATTCCGGTAAGCGTGTTCCAAGGGTCCCTAAATCTAAATGTTACATCATCCGCAATCATTCTCCAAAAGAAAATGCTAATTAGTAAATATAATCTGCGTGCGTTCAACACCAAGTAAAACTCAATTCTCTCATCGTCGTCAAGACCAGAAAACGGGCCTGTAAGTGTCATGGTTGATGTAGGTCTCCACGGAGAGCCCGCACAGCTGAGCCTGAAGAGACATAGAAATCATTCCTTGGTCCTGCTGCTTGTCCACCCTGCAAGGCGGAGGGGGCTCGAGCTTCGTCTGAGGAGAAGCTGTAGCATACTGAGAAGAGCTGGAGAAAGATTTGGATTGTGCAAATCTTTGTAATGATCTTAGACAAGGAGAATGTGCAAGGTTTGATTATAACTTTAGACAAGTATAATATAGACGTTCAAATTATGATTATGAAAAACCATGCTGTGATTGAAGAAGCAACTGTGAGGTAGAACTCCAAGTCATGCGCTAGAACTATGCACTATGATTTTAAAGATGTGGATTTCGGATTAAATAAATTAAATGATGGAATCTTATTAAAGTATTAATAAAGTTCCATGAGAAAGTGCCATTAGTAAAATATTAATTTAAGTTTTGATGATGGGCCAAATCAAAAGGTCCAGACTACATATATATGTATATCTGTATTTGTATTGAAGTGTATTTTCACCCTGAAATATTTAGGGTACGTAAATTTACTATAAATGATGAAAAAAATTTCTCATCAAGCGATTAATGATCATTAGAGTACCCTAAATTTCTAAGATCATTTTTTTTGGTATTTAGAACTTTAGGGTACGTAAATACCAAAAACAAATGATGAAAAATTTACTATAAATGATCTTAAAAATTTAGACTACAAGCGATAAATTGTTTTTCCGTAAGAGTTTTTTAACATATGCCTTGAAAGAGTAAGAATAACTGATAGATACCAGCATTCTTTCTAGTTTAGTGAATGGTAGTCTCGAAACCACTACACACACAACAGGAGGTGTTGACATGTGTCCTTTTTATCTTCATCACTTCTTTTTTTTCCTTCTAATTTTAACTTTCTTTTTTATCTTCCTTCTCTCTTTTTATTATTTTATTCGTTTACACTTTTTCAGTTTTTGTTTATGTGTGGTTCTTGTATAAATAAATACAATCATTATTATTATTTAGAGTGTGTTTTTTCAACTTTAATTCCAAAAATATTATTATAAATTAAATTATAGAATGATATGAATACACACACACACACACACACACTGTCAAATATGCCTTAATAAAATATATCTTTATGATAATTCTTTTTATATTGGCAAAAATATCAAATAACTGAAATTTTGTAAGTTCAGATTCTCTTTTAACATGTATGTTATTTTTATACATCAATTTGATAATTATAAAATATATTTGATTACATAATATAACACAAATATAAAATAGATAAATATAAAATACATTTAATTTTTAAATGTCTAATAAAATATGTTTTGAAAAAAAAGTGAAAAGAAAAAGACAATGCAAAAACCAAGAAAAAACAAAAAATCGAAAGAACCAAAAAAACAAAAGAAAAGAAGGATGAAAGGAGAGAGAGACAACACGTGTTGTTCTCTCCCTGTGCAGGGGCACTCCCCCCTGTTTTAGCGCCACTATGTTTTTCCGCACCAGATTTCGGCGACTTGGCCCACGTTAACGGTGGAAAAGTAAAAGAAGAACAAATGTAAAGTGGGACAGCAGACAGCAGCCACACTCGTAGCTGGTTGCAACATTGGGGCCCAATCCAATGAACGGCTGCCCCAATGTTCAACTGTGCTCTATTTATTCATTGTCAGCATCAACAGCCCCAACAACAGGCCTTTCATATTATTTTATGCTATAAACCAATAAACAAATGTAAAACAGAACTGGAAGGGGGAGACACCTCAGACCATCAATTTTGGAAATATTTGAAAAGGGAAAAAGAGTGGACATGTTTTTATTTATTTATATTTTTCCGGGTGTTTAGTGCTTTGATAAGAGAGGCCAGAAATTTGCGAAGTCTTGAAAAAGAAAGAGACGAGAGACTTGGCCAACCATAATACTACCAGAGCAGTTCCATGTTTTCCTGAAATAATCAGGACCCATATAATTAATAATTAATTCGTAGAGAGAAAACGGGTTGCTGCTCAATAGGAACGCGGTGGGATTCGGGTGATGAAATCTGCTCATACTTTGCTCTTGTGTTCTGGTCTGTGAGTGAACTCAAAGTCTATATGGACGAAAGCTCTCTCAACCTCAGGGAGTTGCTCGAGCTTTTCTTGTAACGGCTCGCCAATGTTGTGGGCCTGGCTCAGCAGCATATCTTCAGGCAACACTATGTCCACCTCCACGAAGTAATGAGAACCAAAAGTATATGCTCTCACCGTGTCGATGTGCTGGATCTCTTTGTCATGGTTCCATATGAGATATGTCAATTTTGCTAGGAAATCTGGTGGAGCTGTTCTTCCAATCAGCGACCATACATTTTCGACAACCGTCTTTGCCCACGTGTTGATTGTATATATTGCTATCTGCAGCATAGAATGAAACGGTGTAATAACTGAAACAACATCAAGTTAAAGCCAGTTTAATAATATCTATTAAACCAAACTGTCAATTGTGGAACCATGCTAATCCTGTTATTATTATTCTCAAGCAGCTGTGTGATGATCTGACTTCGTGGATTGAAATATAAGATGTGTTTTAGACTCACTCTGTTTCATTGCTACTCATGTCATAAGCAGAGAAGTAGGCTACTGAGTCAACTTACAATAATGGCACCAGCAGGATCAATCCACCAGTAGTAACGAATTGCTAAAACTGCTGTGGCCAATCCAATTGAGTTGGTAATGACATCAAAGAAGTGATCTTGGGCATAGGTTCGAACTATTTCGCTCTTGAATCTGCGGCAATAAATCAAAAGCAGAAATTTCACCCCGGTTACAGAAACCATGATCCCGATCAGCCACTTCTCCTTCTCATGGTCCACGTCAGGTCCAGACTGTCAACAAGAAATAAACTAAATATCATATTAATGCAACTGTAGCACGATCAAATAAGCAGAATGTTGCCACAACATAATGGCATGTATCTTGGCGCAAAAAATAATTTAAAGAGGAAGTACCTTTGCAATTAGTTGCTGGACAGACTCCAGTATTATTTGCAAACCCAGAGTGGCCATTACAGATGCAAAAACAATGATTCCCTGCATACAAAAAAAGCCAATTAAAGCAGACAAACTCCCCCGGAGCATCTCCTTGTATCAACAGTAATGCACTATTGATTTCTAAACTTGAAGAACATCAAATATGTCATCTTGTATTTTACCACTTCAAAGACAAGACAAAACCAAGGACAATGAGACTTTTGTTCTTCTTCAAGATGCAACATTTGATGTTAGGTTGAATATCATATTTCATCTCATGACAACTTCAATCAAAATTTAGACCACCTTCGTTTTAATTTTGCTAGAACGACATAATGTAACAGCAATATTATGCATCAAGAGAATCTAAATTAAAAAGAATGGCAGCATCCGGCACAACAATGTACATCTTCAATTTTTCTCTTGGCAGCTTTTAGTAAGAAAAATTCAGATTTAGGCCATAAAGTCACGCTTTGGACTTGCAATATTGAAAACATTGGAAGAACTCAAACTTACCACTGGTTGCATTCTCTTCTTTCCGATTGGGTAGTGGTACTGGTTTGGGTTTTTCATGGCATGGGAAGTAAACCACAGGATCACCCCAGATAATAGGTCGAGAAAAGAATCCATTGTTGATGCAATGACAGCCAAAGATCTGCTCGCGACAGAAGCATAAACTTTTGCCACAAAAAGGAACAAATTAGCTATATTTGACACATTGACAGCCATGCTTTCGCTCCTGGCAAGCTGTTTCATTTCATCCTGACAGATATTTAAGCAGAATAAGATAAAGATACAAGCAAGCTTCGTGAAAAGTGAACTTCACAGAAATATGTGTGGTATACTTCCATGATGGTTTTCACGCAGAGTGTTGAGAACAAAACAAAAGGAATTTGGACATAGAGTACCGAATCTGAGAAAACTGGTCTAGAAAAGAATTTTCATTACCCAAATTAATATGACCCAAAATTTTTTTACAATGAATATGTTTAAGTTTCATCAAACTGGGGTTTGTGTTAACTTGACATTTTGAGATGATACGCATTGCATATCAAAGATTAAGACTCACTGAAGCCAATTCATGTTATAAAGTCTCATACATCTAACCTTTATTTTTCAGCATGACACGTGTTCATATATGGAGTATTGCAAAGCATCAGAACTATCTTTATTTCTTTACAAGAGAGAAAGGGTGCTCCAAAACTCTAAAACCAACCTCAGTATGACTGTCTGGTAAAATACTGGATTCATGAATAGTCTCCATTTCATTGAATCCTTCTAGGAGTCTCTCCTGCTTTTTGTAATACTCAGCAACTTTTTGTTGTTTTCCTGAAAAATTGATACACAAGAACATCAAACAATGTGACAGCTTTTAAGAATAAATGAATTATATCTCACTTTTACCCGCAAGCTTTACAGACAAGTGCTACAGAAAGCACAGAAGAGAAGGGCAGTCATCTGAATTATGCACAACATTTACGCTGACGATACTTTAATAATTTTCCATCACTCAAGTTGGTTTTGGTCCACGCTTTGGCTAATTCTGAGCGATATTAAAAACCTCTTTTCTGGGTTCTTAATGTAACAAGGTGTGGAATTTAATTGAATATGATACCATCAATGGTTTACAAATGCCTTTTTCTATGGTCACTACTTGAAATTTTGACAGAACGTGAATCAAAAGCCATGAAATTACATACTTCTGCCACAGCCCTTAAAGATGCTGCACCCGCTCAATGCAGAAAATGATAAATTATTGAACTCTGTACATATTCTCTCAAAGAAACCCAATGGTTTAATACAAAACCAATCTTGGCTTATTCATGAAGGTAATTAATCCACCTCAACTTCAGAGCCACCATTCTATGGCAAAATATGCTTGATAATTTTCGAGCTTGCTTCTCTGAAATGACTGTTTTACCATCCTACGTTTTGAAAACAAAGAAGAAGACACAAGCCCCGGAAGATTAATTCAATGAAGAGGGAAAAGAAAAAGGCATCACGCTGAATCTAGTCTATAACACCAAATTTCAGGGTCTCATTGTCCAGGTTAATTCGTTAAATATTCCTGCTTATCATCTTCACCAAAGTTCATGGGAAAAATTCATTTAAAGAAAAAGAAAAGGTCTCGTCCGGAAAAGTTTGAAAGAGGAAAATATAATTTAAGTTCTAAATTCCAGTACTATGACATCGATTACTTGAATAAAGCACTCCGATTTCGAGAAGTGAAATGAAATCAAGGGCATCAGATTCGGTCAATCTTTCTTCTTTCAGTTTAGTTGTTTAATTGTGATTCTTCCGCAAAGGGGTTAGTAATCTAGGATAGAGAACTATAACACCAGAAAAAAAGGTTACTCTCTGTAAGAAGCAGGCATCTGTCCACAGACCATTGCTGAGCCAGAGATCAGATCAAGTATTTGAAATTGTCGTCTGAAGTTTGTAAAGCAACATAAAATATGAAGCATCAATTTAAATCAGCAACATCCAAAAGCAACAGGGTAAAGGAAAGCTAAAGCGAATCTATCATTTTATTTAGTATTCTGCATCAACCCCGTATGTCAGAGGAGGAACTATTTTCTGTTATTACTATTATTTTTTAAATGATGATTCCGATTTCGGTTCACCGCCGCTTATAAACAATATCGACCAATCCTGTCACCCCGTCGTACAAAGACCGAACACACGATTAACAACAAAAAAGCTTGTGTTATGCACTCTTTACAGTAACTGCCCTCCAAATCAGAGTATCAGAAAGGTACCGATGCGATTCACATGGCGTATGCAATATTGACTCCAACTATCACGGATTATTAATTAATCATTCTGCGCCTCTATGCACATGCGCATATACATACAGATCAACCCGTCCATCGATAAATACAAAACGCGACATACTTTTATTGGGAAGGAAGCGTCGTGGATTGAAAGAGTGGTGACGATGATCGGAGCCGCGCTCCGGCAACCGGAACTCATTTATGTTGAGTCTCCACGACGGATGTTCGGTATCGAATTCCGCCGCTCCTCGCAGCAACTCCCTTCGACTTTCTCCGAAGACGCCGCCATTGCCGCTCTCGATTTCTTTGGTATAGTTTTCCCCGGTGGACATTTTCTTTTAATTATTTTTGAAAATGTAGAAATGCAAAATTGCAAATGCGCGGTGGATTTTATGGCTGCGGAGTAAGGAACCGCCCCTGAAGTCACTCCCGTGGCTGGACGGTGGGATTTCGATAGGCACTGGGTTGCACGTGCTGTAGTATTATTGGCTGGTGTATGGGGCCGAGTTTTTACCCGTACGCCATTATTTGTTCTGTGGGTATATTTTATTTCTTTTCTACTGCTTTGTCGTCATGCTAGAGACCGTTATCTACCCATAAAGGCCACTTTTAGATATTTTTATTTTAAAATTTATAAAAATAAAAGAGAAAATAAGATATAATTTTAAAATTATAATAATTGAATTTATATTTTTAAACTCTAAAATTGCAAAACAATTACAGACTTCCGTAGTATTTTTGGAGCACTTAATGCAATTATTATAATTTTTAGAAGTTACTCACTTCATATGTGTGAAGAATTATTTATAAATTATTATTTATTGTATTTTAAATAAAATAAATTATTTAAAATATAAATATAAGTAATATACAGAATAAGAAAATAAAAAAAGATGAAAAATGAACAAAGAAATTTTTGAAAGAAAACAAAATAAAAATAATAACTTAAAATAAAAGAGAGAAATAAAGATATAGACAAGTAAAATAATTGAAATTAACAGTAATTGTATAGTTTTATAGTGTGAAACATATTTAAAATAATAAAATAAAAAAAGATCAAAAGAATTCAAAAGAAGAGAAAATATGAGAGAGAATATAAAAAGATAAAAAGTAAAAAGAAAAAAGAGAAAAAAATGATCAAAAAGTAAAAAAAATTCAAAATCAAAATAATTGTGTGAATTCTCCTTGTGTAGCCAAAACTTCTTACTGGACAAAATAATATAATACAGATTAAAAAATATAAAGTTGCTAAAACAATAACATGCGTCTTATTATATTTATTAAATAATAATTCTAAATTTCTAAATTGACTTTGTTTGGATGCAAATTTTAATGAAAAAAAATTGATGAAAAATTTTAAAAATAATGTAAAGATAAGAGAGATAAGTAAAATTTGTAATTTAATGATTAATATGTTTGGGAAGGTATTTTTTATTTGTTATTGAAAGAGTGAATATCCAAACATAGCTTTTTTACACATTTGGACACTTTTTTGAATTTATAATGCATGTGTTAAAAAAAATTAGGACATGACATGTCAATTTGGACCAAGTTTGCAAGAACGGGTAGATTATTTCGTGTGATTTGGTTAAATATATTTTTTATTGATAAAAATTTATGATAAGACGAGGGTTTAGTGTGATAATTGTTGGATAAGTAATGCGTTGACACTTTTCTATGCATAATTTAGAAGACTTTGATTTTACTCCAATGCTAAGATTAATATGAAGATATATCTGTGTGTGTGTGTGTGTGTAAAATTATTTTAAATAATCAAGTTTATTACATGTAATTGACAATTTTTTAATCCTTTAAATAATCAGGATATTACTTATTCTTTATAGATGAGTTGCGTGAACTAATTGTAAATTGTATGTAATTTATTATCAAAATTCAAACGTAGGATTGAAGAAAATTTAACATTGTGTAACAAAACATGATGATTATCCATGTTTGGATGCAAATTTGTCAATTTTCACGCATCAAAATATTCGTTTTTAAATAATTATCCATCAGAATATATTTTTTATTTTTTAAAAATTATTTTTAAATTTCCGCAATATTCTGTGAACGTGCATGCAACAAAGCAAGTGCTGCTTGGGGGGTGGTCGTCATTATCAGATGCTCTGACTCCGTCGCTCGGATACAGTACAAGTGTCGTAACATGTGATTGCCATTGGTCCAGACAGTACACAAAGGTACAATGGTGGGGCATACTGTGGAACACGGGGGCCCCTCCATCTGAAGCCCCAAGCCAGTGATCATATTAATATAATAATATCTGGATTGTGTCCAATTGGGGCTGATTCAGCAATATTTGGCACATTCGTTGCACTGTGGGAAAGAGGAAAAAAATATGATTGGTTTGGTGGGCAGTGCAATGCACTCGTGAATTATCGTGGCACTTTTTCCATGCGACGTCTTTTCACTCCCCAACGTTGATTCTCTTTTTTTAAAGAATTTGGTTTATGAAAAGCAACTTTATTTTTGGTGATGAATTTTTGCGAGATGAGATGTAGTGTATGGGAGAAAAACTAAGTGGGAAAAAGTTCTAGCCTTAGTTGACCAAAGGAGTCAAAAGCTAGCTTTAAGGTAAGGTGGAAGCACTTTGTTACATGTTATTACCTCAATGCTTACACATCAAATAGTGTTTTGTCTTAATGGACGAAGGTGGAAAATCACAAAAATAAATCCGCTAGATTGATAGTGGAGTTGGGTCCTTGTGACATGTGCACCACGTCATTTTCTTTTTTTTTTTTTTTTTGGATTTTCTCCAATATCTTAGCCGCCCCGCAGGACACGACATGTAGCATGCCATCAAATAGTAGGATTTTAGAAGATTAATTTCAGAAAAAAGTAGTAATTTATATTTCAAGTTTTAATTAATTATAGCTTTTTAATTATAATATGAAATTATTAACATCGTATGATTTACATAATCGTATTTTATCTCAGTACTAGGATGGCTTATATTTAAAGGAAAATTCAATATTTTATAAAGTTTGAAAAGTACCTTAGGATATCTAAATATTTATCAGATATAAAATAGACGTTACCTAATTCATCGTGATAGAAAAGTCAACCTTGTCATCCTCATTTATTGTTCCTTTAGGATATCTAAATATTTATCAGATATAAAATAGACGTAACCTGGATTCATCGTGGTAGAAAAGTCAACCTCGTCAGCTTAATTTATTGTTCCTTTCCAATTTTAATTGAATGACGGTTCAGGGTTTCAGCAATCAATGAAGAGGGCTGAGATGTGGGCCCAATCATTGGTTTTTGGATCGGGTCCAACCCAGACCAGAGCCCAGTCATAATTCGTGATTCTAGGAATCCAAAATGAGGAATCCTAGCAATCGATCAAGACACGCTGGTTGCGCTGTGTGAAGTTAGATTGAAATCATTGCAATGAGATTGGGAAGATACACAACCATGCAAATAAATATAGTAAAATAAAGTAAAGCATGAGATATCAAAATTATTAATGCAATTCAGCATAATGTTTTCTATATTTGCAAGACTTTACTTAGATAAAATCTTTTTACTAAGTTCAACAAAGTAAAGAATTAATTATAAAATCGTTTACCTAATTCACTGTCCCAATCATAAGATCTCAATTTGTTGAACACAATCACAGCATATACTCAATTGTGTTTAACTTATATGTACTTTAAGCTTAAGTTTTGTCATAATAAATTCTTTTAAAAAGATTTTGACTCACATTCTTATATACTCTTTTTCAAATAATAACAATGAAATTCAAACCCAAAGACTATCAGACACAAACTCTCGACTATGAACTTGTACTCTCTCTGGCCTCTTTCTTCGCTTCCATGGCTTCAACATTTCTTGATATGGAGTGGAAATCATGAAGTCTAGGCCATACTTATTTCTTGATGAACAATGTCTAATTGTCAGACATTTAAGTAAATTTCTCTCTAGTGCTGCCAACCATCCAAAAGCATTGGACTGATCCAGTTTGTCTCTTTTTCAGTAATTATCCAATTGATATGTCAGCTTTGAGAATATCCAACAAGTCTCTTCACCCTGTTTACTCCACTTCGATCACTTTGTCCACTTTTGTCAAATCACATTATCGAAAGCATCATTTTTATTGAGTCCAACAAGTCAGGAAAATTTAAACAATTGTACAATGTGCCAATATTTTAGCCAACACTCCACTGTGATTTTGTTGGCTATTTGGAATAATTGATGATAATTAACTTAGACAATAAATCAATATGTCATCCGTTGATGCAGTTCAAAAGAAGTGCATTTCTTCATTAACTACACCACATGAACTGCTAAATTGTTATTTTTACTACTCATGCACTTCCCATGGAATGCTTTTAGTGCCACGGATCCTAACTTTTCTGGTAACCGCCTACTCTCTTGGTCGTACCCACAAGTTCGGGGTTTCTTTTTTGCTTTCCTTTTTCACCATTTCATACCATAAATGTTACAGCATCTTGTTATAACGCTGATCAGGCTTCTCAACTTTTGCAAAAAGATGGCATGCATATTACATGCTGCTCTGTTCATCTTATATTTCACAACCATACAGTGTGTCCTGTAGAAGCAATGCCCAATTAACTGATCCCTGTTGCTCGATTATATGAATATGTCTGAGTGTGTGTGTGTGTGTTCCCTTTAGGCATCGTAGCTCTGGATTAGACTATGTTTGGAAGTATTGTGGGAATCATTGCATATCATAGAGATGATTCTCTGATGGAACACCTCGTTGTCTCGCGTCAGTTGGAATAGTGTTTGGTGATATAATGCTTCTTTGGGCATTGCTGCTGCTGACATTTATATGTATTTATATTTTAAAAATTAATTATTATTTTTATATTTTATTATGTTATTTAATTATTTATATATTTAAATACATCAAAAAAAATTATTATTAAAAATATTATTCATTCTAATGCAATTTGTGGGGAACATTTCCAACAGAAAACTCTCCCGTCCCGTAACATAAATGGCATGCCTAATAATTGTTTCCAAAAGCATAAAATCACGTAACAGTATATCACCATTCTTTACCATTCAAGACGAGGTGAAATTAATGCAACGTAAGGCTGGGAATAAAGAAGGAGATATTTATTTAAACTCAAAATGGTGGAAGAGATATATTGCACAATAACATAATTCACAGCATTTGATTCAATCATATATAATTAAAACACTTGATATTATATAATAACGTTCGATATCTTTCTATTTCTTGTTCTCACTATATTTCTAAATTTTCATGCTCACATCAAATTCTTGTCCAGTAGTCGCTGAATATAGAAATTACAGCCCCAGCTTCAGGTCCGATTAAATAAATCAAGTCTCACACCTTCTACAAACACACCGGCTTGCGTCGCACGTGCCAGATTCGTAGCCCTTTGCGACGCCAGAGGCCAGACATCTGACAGGACTGTGACAAATTCCATTGTTAAGCACACAGAGGTCATCCACATCCGCCGCCAAACGCTCTTCTGCGCATTTACAAACCATCAAATTAGTTCCTCCACCAGATCACATACAAAACAAATAAAAATAAAAATGACGGCAGTTCAACACATACTGTATTTCCAACTATCAGATATTATTACATAACAAAATTTATCCACCAGAATTTATTTATAATTATAAAATTATTTATATTTAACAATAAAAATAAAAATATAAAGAAACTTTGAGAAAAAAGAAGAAAATTTGACATCAAATACAAACAAAAATTTAAAAATTAAAATTTCCGGATTTTATATTCTGTAAAATTATTTAAAATGAAAAATAGTAAAACTTGATAGAATATATAAATATAAATTGTATGTTACAGGAAAAGAGGGAGAAAAAAAAAAAGATAAATAGAATGAAAATATTTAATTTAATTTTGCTTTATATCATCATAAATCATTATTAAAATAATGAGGAGGAGACAACTGACGAGAGGCAAAAGCCAACCGTAAGAGCAAGACGAGGCCGAAATCGTGTTTGGTGTCCATCGCTTCGGGTCTCTGTTTTCTTCTGTGTCTTTTCTCGATCGTTGTCAACTGACTCCTAGGCCGACAAGGTGCCTCGTCTCCTCTCTCCACACGAGTATATATAGCATAAAATTCCTTCTAAAAGATGGAGATTCTTGTCATCAATACTAATTATTGTTCATAAAATTGTAAATATACCATTTTTTTTTTCATATGTTTAAATTAATATACAAAGTTTTCTTGCTATATTTGGTTCCTTATTACGCTCAAACTTTTAGGGACTAAACATTTTGGCCATATTTGGGTCCAAATTTAGATGGTGAAAATTTAGTACGAAAAAGTTAGGAATAGTATAAAAATAGATGAGAAAAAAAATAAAAAATGATATTTTGATATATGGTATATTAAGAAGAAATTATTTAGATGAATCTAATAATTTCTTCTAACTAATTAACAATTATATATATAAGTTTACTTTTTAAATTTTATTTGAATTCAAATTTAAAAATTTTCATCTCTTAACTTTTATAATGAACTAATAATTTTTTAATTATTATACCTATTCATAATTAAATCAACATATATTTTTTATAATTTTTCAACTCACGGTCATTTTTTTTCTTACTTTATAAAATTATATATTATCACATCATTCAATTATTATTATATATTAAATATATATAAAAATAATTTTCTGTCAATCTTCATCTTGGAGAACAAACATAATTTTCAACCCTTCAAATCACCCTAATTTTCTTTCCTCGTACTAATTAGGATACAAACATAGCCTCTGTATATTTGAATATATAATCACAAAGATGGAAGCCTAGGAATAGATATGATTATTGTAATATTCAATGACATTCATATATCTAAATCAACACTGCCTATATGATATACGATTTCTTCTATTCTAAATCTAGAGTTATAGTCAAATGTTCAAATTATATACGAAGTTTTCGGGACAAATACAATATATTAGTCGAAGGGAATTTTTGAACTTCAATAGTCAATTTGATCAAACAATGAGCTCCTAAATTTTCAATAGCTTTTTTTCTTATTATTTTTTAAAATCAATTTGGTCAATTATAAATTAATTTATTTAACTTTATCGACTGTAAATAATATATAGGTATTTACCAGATTTCATTTACTCATCCAAATTATCTAAATTCATATTTAATTTAGTATATTAGATGTGATTAATAATTATTTTAATACTATTCTATTGGTCAGTTCTAAATGTGATTTTTTTGATATCTGTTTATGGTATATAGGTATTTATAAAATCTATAAGTGATCCAAATTATCTAAATATATATTAAATTAATTATATTATGTTTGCTTAATCAAATTCATTAATTTGGTGCAACTGAATAGATATTAAGAAAAAAAAAAGCAACAATTCAAATGCTAAAAGGGAAAAAAAATTAAAACTTTGAATTAAAATAAAAAAGTTATTCAAATTATATATAGGCATGTTTCCTTTAATATATTTTCCACGAAAAAACATTTTTGTTGGAAGTAATTTTAGATAATTATGTATATTTATATATTTTTATCAAAAAACAATTATATCTTTGAGAAAAATCGTATAGGTTATTTATAGCAATTCAGTATACTTATTTATTTATTTTTATCCATTCAATATGGATAATTTAGTGCTACTCATAAAAAAAGACAAGATGCGAAAATAAGAGATAAAGAAAAAGTTTGAAAGAGAAAAAAAATAGAATGAATTAAAATTGAGAGAGATTGAAAGTGAAAATATATAACAAATTTAAATTGAGGGAAACTGAATTTTGTGTGCATACAGATAAAGTGATAATTTTTTTAAAATATGAAATTTATATTATGCATAATATTAATAAAGTGATAAAGAAATAATTTAAAAAATGATAAAAATTAATAAACTGAAATCCATGAAAGTAAATAATACATAAAGAAAAATTGAGGGGATGTATATCATGTAATTTTTTCTACTATTAATACAGAATGCATTTTGACCAAGGTATTGCTATAACTTCATACAAAGGAGATGTTTGCCAACTAATTGATTGATTATCTCTTAAAATTTTAAAAAGAAAGACATAGTTTTAATGAATCTGCCACAAACGTACATTTGATTTCATTGATTATTTCCTCAATCTTATAAAAAATGTTAATTATTTTGCCAGAGAGTTAGTAATTTTTATCAGTTAAAAATATTTTATTGGTGTAATGAAACTTCGGTTACACCCTTCCCGTAGGGTGGAGGTCTAGATAGTTTTGTTTATTTTCAAATTTTGACGTGTGTTTTTAAGTATTTTATTTCAAAAATTGTGTAAAAATAAAAATAAAATAAAATTTAAAAATTATAATAATTAAGTATGTAATTTTAGAGTACATCTTTTGAAAACGAACATAACCAGTTTAGACAATCAGTTTGTATACAGGTGTTGTGTAGTTGATCAGTAAAGTATTGGTAAATATGTCCATTTTGGCTATTTTTGTGCTCGAAAGACTGTACACCACATAATATCTTGATGGTTAACGAGGCACTTCACACTATGGGAATAATGAAAAAGAACGAAGGGGCTGTGGCAATTAAAGTTGACTTGGGGAAAGCATATGTCCAAATTAAATGGTTTTTTTTTTTTTTTTTTTTAATTTTTTATAAGAGTCACTCACCAATATTAGCTTTCAAGATTGCTGAATTAAGTTGATAGTGTTTATTGTCTTTAAATTCTTCTGTCATTTCACCGAGTCCAGAGAGTTTGTTGTCTTTCTCACCCATCTCGTGGAATTCATCAGGGGACCCTTTATTACCGTATTTGTTTGTTTTATATTTGAAAGAACTTTCTCATTTAATAAACGAGGAGGAACGATATTTTTCAATTTTTTATTTTTTAAAACTCCTTTCTACCTCTCTTACTTTTACACTTTTAATAAAAATACACCTAAATAAAAATTAAGACAAACATTAGTGAAGGATGTTTTAGCTTAATTGCAACTAGACTCGTAACGATTGACATATAATATACCATTTCCACTCCGCAAAAATGGGGAGGGGAATTTTAATCCAGAGATCACTAAGACATGCAATAGATGTGATTTGGGCCAAGTACACATCTTGTTGAGATAGGATCCTTAAACACGCCAGAAATCTATTTCATATATCGCATAATAGTATGCCACCATACATTATTTTTCACAATAACATTCAAAACTTCAAATCTAAGAGATCTTCATTACTGCATCAGCTTTCCAATTCAACAAGGCTTTTGACAAACACAGACCAGCGGGGATGAAGGTCCCAGAAATTGACAAAAGCCAGTAGTGTAGCCAAGTTCGGAGCAACTTTTCTGACAAGCGGAATCGGTCGAACAATTTCCATTAGTCTCTCGACAGGGGCTTTGCGCCAAACTCTCCTCTGCAAATTTGCAAACATCGGATTATTTCATTAGGAGATTGATTGATACATAGAAACATAAAAGACAGCAGTTGTGAATATAAATTATTCTTATTCTCCTATTTTCAGTTATCATAATAATCACAACAACAGCGATGACGACGACGACGACGACGACAATGATTTCGAGCTTGCATAGTTAAAATTTAGTAGAATTGTAAAAATGTGAAGGGAAGAACACTGACGAGAGGTGAAAGCCAACAGTAAAAGCAAGACAAGGCCGAAAATGTGTTTAGTCTCCATAGCTTTGGATCTCTGAGTGCCTTTTTATCACTTAGCCAACTTAGGGCAAAGCCAGCAATGTGTTCAGTGTACACACAAACACATACGTACATATACATAAGGGTGTGGGTGTGCCAGTGTGAGCATAAATTTAGGAAATTAGATTCCGTTTAAACAGGATTACTATTATCTATCTATACGTTCAATAATGCTAGATGATAAATTATAATATATATATATATATATACATATATTTATATAAAATTATATAATATAAATAGAATATATAATTATACAATAAATTATATTTTAAATTTTACATGCCCACACATCAAGTGTGCATCCACTGTAGTTCATTTTATTGCACGGAAAATTGTAGTTCTGCTGTCATTGTTACATGTTTGAATTAATATACCATTTTTAAATTAATCTCATACGCAGTGCAATCCATGCAATAATTACATGATTATCGTAATGTGGTTAACGTAATATTGCGTGTCTATATCTGTTATATTATTTATGCATAATTTCATGAAAAACGAAATTCCAACCATCTATGCAATTTGATATCCATTAAATTGGAAATCGACTGGTAATGTATCATGTCTAAATTTATACATGATTTTTTTTTTCTGTAAATTTCACTCTATATTCATCTCAATTAAATTGACGGAATAAACATATTTTAATTGTAATATGTAATGACATTTATATGTGGATATAAATATATTGTTTGTTAAGGTTGAGCACGATATGGTAATGCATCGTTTGTTTCAAATGTATCATCATTCAAATACTGTAATTCATTTTTTATTTTCACTTGTTAGTTTTTCTTGCATTTCTTTTCTGTCGACCTTAAATAACTTTGTTTTCATTATTAAATATATCTCACTTTTACAATATCTAAATCTACATGTAATTTTGACTGACTTTCAATATGATATAATAAATTTTTTATTAAAATTGAATTTTTAATTCAAGATATTAAATTCTAATTAAATTCCTTTATTTTAGCATCCAAATATACACTGTCTTTAATTTAAATACTAAATAAGATTTTTATACCGAACTCTTCTCAAACTGGTTTAGTTTGAGTTGCACATAAAATAGTAATTCAATGAAATAATATTACAAATTTTATCTTTCTCTAGGTTTTTTTTTTTTAATCTTTTCTTGCTCTAGGTCTGTGATGGATGAGACTTGTGCACGACCAAAATGTGCACCCGCATAGATAGAGGGCGTGCGCGTGCATTCGCTATGCAGATAAGTATTACCGGTATGGTTCGTCCTTCCTTTGATTGTCTCTCTTTTACTTTTAAAATTCCAATTATTAATAGAAAAAAATGAGCATGAAAACTTGCATTGGCGGGTCTATTACACTAAAATGTTTTTAACTTTTCTTGATAGGTACTATAATTATTTTTAATAATATATATATATATATATATATTTACATATACTTTTCATATTTTATAATAAAACAAAAATTTATATGATTAATTGAAAATAATATAATATTCTTTATGCAATTAATTTTTTAATAGTCATACCGTGCGTAGCAAGGGTATTAGGTTGGTAATATATTAATTGAAGAGAGTGTTTGAACTTCAATAACCAATTTTGACCAATTAATGAGCTCTTAGAATTTTGAAATTTTTTTTAATTATTTTTTAAAATTAATAGGTTAATTATGAATTAATTTACTTGATTTTGTTGTTTGTATATAGTACATAGGTATTTACAAAATTTAATTTACTCATCCAAATTATTTCAAAACATGTTTAACATGGTATATGAAATTTACTTGATACAATCCATTAAATTTAAATGCAACTAATTAATATGCGCTAAGAAATGAATGATTTTAAAAAATTCAAATAATAAAAAGGAAAAAACAAAAATTCAGATTACAACTTTTATATATTTAAACAGTCAAACATTATTGCATTTACTTAATGTCAGAAGATTGTTTTTAATTATCCAAACAATCATAGTTCTATAATTTTAATTATTTTAAATTGCTTTATTGATTAGTTTTGAAAAGCTTACAAAAGAGATGGAAAGAAAAAAAAATGTTAGAGAAAAAAACAAACAAAGAAATAAAATTTAAATTCGAGTAAAAAAAAAAAAAAAAAAGATGTTAGAGGCAAAATAGGAAATAACTACAATTCACATTAACTATCCCGAACTATAGTTGTTTATGACATACACCGTAGTTCATGACTTAGCTAAGCTCAGCGCCATTCTTGTATTACGACACTGAGCTCCGCTAAGGTGTTCGCCACGGGCAGTAGTGCCCCGAATGCGGGTCATGTGACATGTGCCATACATGCATTTCAAGGATGAAAACGACTGATCAATGAATAGTAAAGAGGAAATGATTAAGGTAGCTACTGTCTTGGGAATAAATTGGGATCATGAAGAGGAATGAGTTGGTCAAGAACAAGATTAAGGAAAGAAGAAGGTTTGGGCTGACCAAATTTACCGGAGGGATCAGGGATGACCAAACGAGCCTTTAACAAAGACAAGCTCCTGAGCTGATGAATGGCCACGAAAGAAACGGAAGGCTGAATACCGTGAGTGAGAGGAGTCGGATGGGTGAAACGGCTGACAACATACACTTAAATGTAGAGCAAATTTCGGGTATAAAAAAGAGGCGTTGGATAAGGAGGATGAGTGAAGAGGGATCGAGAAGAGGAAGGAAACACAAGAAACGCACTCATTTCTTCTCTGCTTCAGAAGCCTACACGGACAGAATATCAGCAAGGCGAAGTGCAAGAAAGGAAGAATAGAACGGTAAGTCTACTCGATCAATTCCTTTCCGGTTCCGATTTCATGGAAATTTCTAGATTCGGAGCAGGTTGATTGTTTCGTAATTTGCGTAATTTTACGAGGAGGGTCAGAGGATTACATTGGCATTCACGCGAGGAAGAACTCATACAGCTTGGGATAACTGACACAGGTAAGGCGTTCAGTTATATTTTTGCTTTCCACAAGGATGTAATATAGGAAAACTTAGGCCGAGATGACGAGGCTATATGCCTGTAGGAAATTTTGGAACTATTCAATGCACTGCTAAACGAATGGAGAAGAAAGGAGTTTCTGCTAATAGAAAATCCTACGATTGATGTAAAGGAGAGAAACCATCAAAAGAGAACCCCAACTCTTGTATTCTCCTGAGTTCCGCTGCTGATTGCCGCTAGAGAAGAAGAAGAAGGGACCCGACTCTCATCGCTGGGATCACCGAAAACGCCGCAACGAGAAGGAACGCAAGAATTGGCTTCCAATCCTACTGCCAAGGTAAAACGTCACCCCTCTAGTAATCTAAATTCTCTTTGGACATCCATGAAAAACTGAACGTCGGATCGTAGCTTGTGCATAATTCTCTTCGTATATGAATTGAGACAGATCAGTTCGCAAATGAATTTTAGAACACATGCTATATGCGTTGATTTGTGCATAGTTGAATAAGTAGAAATTAGGGAATTAGACCTAAACTATGATGAAAACCAAATTGTACATAAGAAATCTGGGAGAATAGACCAATCCTTTCGGAATCAACACGGATTGCAGGAAGAATCGGATTTTTTCTGAACGTAAGTCCAATAAAGCCTCACTGAAACTTTGTAGTTGACGGGGAAAGGGACATGAAATTGGTTCCCCTGCTCACTAATCAAAGCCTTACCATACCTGGAAATTGTACAACAACCATAGGAAAAAGGAAAAAGAGAGAGACAGAGAGTTGGGAACTCTTCAAACTGGGATCTGGACTGCAGGACGTAGGTTCGTTTATTGCGCTTTTAATTTTTTTGAATTCTGCGAAGAAAGAAAAGATATAATACATATATATATATATATATTTATATCTATCTTTTTAATACCAGACATATACATATACATACACATATATGTTTGATATTGAAAGTATAATATAGTTTTTTAAGATTCACATTTTGCTTACTCAGCAATGTTTTCTGAATTTTTTATGGCTATAATATTCATTTTCAATATTTTATATATTGGGACTTATTGACGTTTCTCATTATTAGGAATATTTTAGTTATTTTGAAGTTTTTCACATTATAAATATTTATATCTTAAAAATTATTTATTATTAAAATATTATCGAAATTTCAAATCATCATATAATACTATTTGTATGAAAAATTAAAAAAAAAATAACTTAACGAGCATATTCTATTCATAAACTTCTGCACACAAAAACATATGCAATATTTTTTAAAATCCAATCAGCCGTTGAATCAGTGGAATAATTGGGTCCTTAATCACTAGTTTGGCTATTTTCAAAGAAAAAAAATAGTAGTTGATTAAATTGTGTATAATATTAAATATATGTATACAGTAGAAACCTATAGTTGAAGTTTAAGCCATAAAACATGTGAATTCATACAAAACAGTACGGGAGGAATAGTAGCATAACCTAGGAGTTTAAGTTATTTTCAAGTCAAGAGTAAGAATTAAATTCCTGTGGATTGAAGATTTAAACCGGGTATTAGTGATTGAGTAGTAAATCAAAGGATTGAGCCTAACGAACCCTGTAAGTGGATTATCTAAAATTTTAAATGTTCATATATTTCCTTAAATTCTATTATTTTTCTGAAAAAACTGTTTACAAATTTTTTTTATGCCACTCTTGAAATAACTTACTAAGTATGTTTTGGATGTGAATAAGTGCTCCTATGTATTATGTGAAAATTTTATTGAACTTGTCTGATACAGAAATATTTACGTAAAGGTGTTCATTGAAACATTCATTAGTGTAGTGGAATTAATTCTAACTCACTTAAATGGGAAATAGGTTTAGGGTCATTTAACTTGAAAACACGTTGAGGCTCTTAATTAGGGAAATAGATTGTGACAGATGATATGATTGAAAGATCATGTAACTTTCATAATTGGGATTAAAAACTAAGCCACATGACTCTCTCTATTGGAATTATAGATTGAGCATGGAAGTGATTTTCTCAATAGGGATTAAAAATTAAGCATTCAAGTGACTCTCTTAATTGAATTATAGATTAAAATAGCCATTTTGGTTGAATGGCCTATTTGGTTGCATGTAACTCTTTTTAATTAAGGTTAAAGATTAGCATCATGATTAATAAAATTAGTACACGAAATGTCTTGATCGATAAGTAGCTTTCATGATGAAATGATGTTCGAAAGGAATCTGTCACTTATGTGTGATATTTATGAGATGTTTACTAAAAATATTCTATGTGTTAAATTTTATTGAAAATGGTCTATGTAAATATTTGAACTGTTCTCATTCTCAAAAACATGTAATTTTTTATTGAGCGTTTTCACTCATGAACTTTTTTTAGAAACCCTTTTGCAATTGAGGATTTCGAAGGCTAGTTGACATGGGATTAGTGAAAAGGTTGCATCAAGGATAGCTTTAAGTTTAATGTTTATTCCTTTAATAAGTTGTAAATTTTACACTTCCGTGGTTGGTTTGAAATTAATAAGAAAACCTAATGAGAAATTTTAATTTTAAGTTTGTTCTATGGATTCACAACTAAATAAATGGATATAGTCTCTCTGATGAAATAGGCTTTGGCATTTTTAAGACAAAAGTGTTGAGGGTGCTGCCATGTCTTGTGCCTATGTTTGGGGCGTAAGATTACCTAACTATCCTTAAACTCAACACTCACACTCTGGGTTAAGTTGTGTATTAATAATATTGTTCAAATACTCTATGTCTCATAAGCATATGAATGATCATTCAATATATCTAGCACTCTCACGTCTACCATATGGACTCTTCAAAAATTGCTCTCTGAATGATGTGGTATTTAAAGTTAACGAGTGGAAGTTCTCCATTTCATGTAAACATTTGTGGATAACTAAAAACTCTTATAAAATCGATTGGACCTTAGTTACCTCAATAATATTGTAACATTTTTTAGAACAATGTAATCATATCTTGGAGGTTACCACGTATCTTGATGCATATCTTTCAGACATTGGAACCAATTCGATTTCAACATATCATATTCGCATCAAGGCTCCAATTTCTCAACAAATTTCATTAATTCTAGAGATTTTAAACTAGTCATAAGCTTTATCAAATAGTTGGACTTAAGAATTATGTATAAGGTAGTTCAACTCAATATTGATTATTAACAATCCAAAATTTGCCAACCATAATGATTGTTGAACTTTTCTATAAGAAGTTATGTATAAATGTGTCAACATAATTTTGGTAACAATATTTAATCAACTTTAACATAATTTTTTTTTTCAAATATTTAACCAATTTTAACGATAAGAAAGCTCTTGTTGACGTAAAGTGTGGGACTTTTAAGTATTGACAAACTACTTTTGGTACTTAACGATGTTGTACTAAAGTCTCCTTATTTTCTTTGTTTTTTATTTCTTTTTAAACTTTTATGTCTTTTTTATTTTTTGTTTTCTATATTCTTGATTAATCAATGCCAAATCTAATTTCTCTTATATATATATATATATATATATATAAATATATATATTGAGTCGCGTCTATTACTTTCCATTTTTCAAAAAAATTTCCAATTTAATATTAATATTAATACTTTATTTTTTGAATTTTATGATATAATAATTATATTTTTTACTATGACGAGTAAAATAACCTACTTTTCCATAATTTGCTATTAAGCGTCCATGCATCTATTTGTATTCCAAATATATATCAACTTAATAATTTTTCATTACAAGAATCAACTTCATAGGAAATAATAAACCAAATAAGAAAAAAACTTAAAAAACTGGAAAAATCTTAAGACAAGTATTTTAGGCAGTAACAACATTTTTGGATTTGTCCATACTCCACATTCAACAGTTTAAGGAACTGACAAAAATTTTGGGCTATCCATATTCAATTCAACAACCAAGGGAGTAGTTATAGTGGAGGTCTTATCTTGACTGCCAGTGTAAATTAACTAAATAAGATTATATAAATTTTAATTTATATTTTCAAAATATTTTTATTTTAAAAAAGGATGATTAATAATAAAAAGCAAAATACTAACTATATTCTAATACTATTTATAGATACATACACACACTTACCTTTATTTAGTTTGCTTTTGACTTTCTTGAATGTTGTCTTTTAATCACCTATTCAATCACATTTATAATTCTTGTTCAACATTTGATACGACTAATGATGCCTGCTTATTAATGCTTACTATGTCCTTTGCCTTGCAATCGCTTGAATCCTTTCAATTATTGTGCCTTCTACCCTATTATGTTTTATTTAGTAAGTTTAGGTCTGATTTGATCCAAAAATCACAAATTTTGGATTAATTTCTTTGAAATACATAATCTGTTCAAGGTCGGCGATCAAATACTGCTACTGCAAAGCCCATGTCCTCATTTGTGACATTCAACAATGAAACCCACAGGAAATCCCGCTTTCTTTCCGTAATCGCAACGTTCCAGTCTGCGACTAGGACTTTAGGTCTAGCAACCGCACCTGTGGTCACGGGTTGTTCTAGAAACAGAGGTGCTGAGTCCACGGTTGCGCCCAGTGGTCTTGTAATTGCGCTATTGTCCACTGCGATAGCACTTGCCAGTCAGGGTTTGGCATAGAGTTGCGTTTGCACATTGTTTCATTTATTTTTCTTGTCCTAATCCATTCCAAATCATAAAACTTGATTCTACCCGTGTTATCAAGATCCTTAACTACGTATTGGTCCGTTGAAACTCATAGAAATCAGAACATTTGTATTTTAATGAATTTTGAAAATTCCAATACTTGTTTTTATTTCAATATACGCTTTCTATGAATCCTATACCCAATCCCACATTTTCTATTTAATCTTCATCAACCAACACCATTAAGCTATTAAAATTCATGTATTTTGAGTGCCTACATGTATACAATTATTGTTCTATATTTGATGCAGGATTTATCGATAAAATACCGCGTTGACAAGCTGAAATTCCTCCTACACGTTCTCCAGCACAGTCCCTGTTCTTTGCAGCTGAAAATAAGGTTTTCAACCCTTTAATCACCATATTTATATAGCCTAGGTTTAATTGGTGAATGCATTAGATTGGGATTCTTAGTAATTTATGTCCTTAAAAATATTTTTGCTACTTTTTTTTTATTTTGCCCATTTTCCGGCTGAATTCCCACAGATTTTTAGGCCTTATTTTCTGACTTTAATTGACGGGTAATTATTTTCCATGATTTAATAAATTATATGGCCAAATTTCGTCGGCCCAAATTGTCAATTTTCAATCTTGAACTTTCTTAATTAACCTCAAATATTATCACCGAAAATTTCCACAATATGTTGGCAACATAGTTTCAACTTATAGTAGCCTTTCTAGCAAGTTTTAGCATTTATTTTATTGAGAAACCAGGTAATGGCACATGATCACCACACTTTAACGTCAAATCCCAGACATCTCCATGATTTCATCAGCTTCCCAATTCAACAAGGCTTTTGACAAACACAGACTCGTGGCTTAGGCGCCCGAAATTCACAAAAGCCAACAGGGAAGTCAATTAGGATGCAAGTCTCCAGACAAGCGGAATCACTCGAACAATTTCCGTTGTCCCGCTGACATTTGTTTTGCGCCCAACTTCCTTCTGCAAATTTAATTACAGGCATCAAACTATTTCATTGGCAAATTGATACATATATAAATAAAAAAATATGGCAGTTATGAAAATGATATATTCTAATAACACAACAACAACAACAATAATTGCAAAGTTAAAATGTAAAAATGGGAAGAGTGGAAAACTGACGAGAGGCAAAAGCCAACACTAAGAGCATGGCAATGCCAACAATATGCTTAGTCTCCATAGCTTTGGATCTCACTTAGCACGCTTCTCAATCTGTGTCAACTTAGGACATGGCAAACAATGTGCACAGTCCCTGTATATATAGGGGCGTGGGTGCCTGTGTAGAGCATAAATTAATTCTGTAGTATTTCTTTTTTTAAATAGAGATTCATACGATTCATTTTAAATTAACCATACATGGTGAAATCCATGGAATGATTATATGATTATTGTTTTACTTTTTGTCCTTAAAAACTAATATTAAGGCTTTTATTATTTTATTAAAAATTAAATGTAAAATATGATGAAGTTGGTAAATAACCATTACAAAGAATGAAATTCATTCAAAATATTAATTGAAAAGCATCAGAGTGATGTAAAAATAAAATAACCAAAAATATTTTGCATCTAAATAAAAGAAATTCCAAGACAAAGATATCAATAATCATATTAGAGAAGATAAAGCATTTAGATGACGACCATAATGAAAGGAAAAATTAGTTCAGCCATATAATTTAAAAGTATAATAGGAAAATAATTAATAAAAATTATTTATAGAATAAAAAATTAAAAAAACTATTGAAAAATAAGAAATAAATAAAAATATTTATTTGCATTAGTAATAAAGAAAAGATAATTATTGGGTATGAAGAATAATCAGTAATTGGCTACTAAAAATAAGAAAATGATTGTTAAAGATATGGATAATGAGAGGTATAACTCAAAATAATATAGGGTGAACTGAAAAAAAAAGCTTTAATTAAAGTTAAAATAAAAAGTAATAAGTTTTTTAAAGCAAAATTATGCTTACAATAAAAATGGAATATAAACACTTTACATACTATATGTTGGTCTTCATCATTGCAAATTAAGTTGTCTAATTTCTCAACAAATAAATAGATAATATATATATATATATATATATATGCAAACAATTATACATATACAAATTGAATTGAATGCAACTCTAAAATATTTAAATAAAAAACATAGTCTTCATTCACTAGAAACTACTATATACTTACTCAACATTTTCAAATCATAATACAATATATTTGCTACTCCAAACATGCGAAAAATGACTATTGTCACTACCACTAAACTAAAAAAGAAAATGAAAAACATATTAAAATGTCATAAATTAACAATGATAATTAGTTAATGGCCTTGATCTCAGACCTTTCCAACTTTCCTTTGCATTGTCACTATTAGTGTCTCCATTCTTCATGCATACCTTTATCTCATTTAATCTACAAATTTTTGAAGTCTAAATCGACAAAAAAAACCTGCAAGTCTTTCAACTTTGATTTTAACTTACTTTTACTCCTCGCAACATGAACTTTCTCACCTCCTTTTTCTATTTAACAATGTTGCCAAAACTTTTACTTAAATTAAAAACTATATACATATATATATATATATACATATATATATATATATTTATATAATCATCCTCATATAACATTTTTAGGTCAAGTATTCTAGGATAATTAATGGAACATTTTTTCTTTGTCTTCATGTAACATTTTTTCTAAAAATATTACCACAATTTAAGAGAGATTTATGGAATATTTCATTTAATCAATTCTTTTAAAATAAAAGAAAGTAAAAAATCCCTATATTTCAAAAATTCTTTTTGGCTTAGATTATTGTGCTTTATTATAAATTTCATTCCATAAAATTAATTATAGAGGGACAAGAATTAAAGAATGAGAAATAATTCAAAATTTGTGTTGCAAAATTTTGAAAAAATAAATTAATAATTATTGACTTGACTTTTGTTTTTCTGGATTTATAGTTTGTCCAAAAATAGTATCACCAACTTTTGGAAAGTTTCAAAATTTAGTGTTTATAACAGGATTTAAGGAATTCAATAATCAATATTTGTGGAGCATTATTACCAACTCTTGGCTCTTACTTTAGGCTTTCACCACACCTCAGTTTAATTCTCTGTACTTTTTTCCATTTCTACAAAAGTTTAACTATGTAACCGTTTTTTGTATTGCCTGGAAAAAATTATCATTATTATTATGATTACTAACAATAGGAGAATAATTAGAATATATTATTTCACACCTGCCATCTTTTAATTTTTATATATCTTCCAAATTGCCAAGGAAATAATTCGATATTTGTAAATTTGCAGGGCTGCGTGGGAAGCTGATGTAATAGTTGTAAGAGATTAATTACATATATATAAAAACAATAAAGATATCTTAGATGTTGAAGTTTGAATGCTGTGGTGGAAACTAACTTTTTCGACCATATATTTTAAGCTTTGTAAGATAGTCATTACATTCAAGTTGAACATCATCAGCGTCAACTGTAACATCAATTTTGATACAAGTAAATCCAACACATACAACAAACTATAACTACAGAAACAGATACTACACTTTAGTGAAACTTGAACTCGTGAAGTTTTGGATGTGATTTCTCGATTACATCACACATAAACTACGACATATGCATAAAATTAACATTTTTGAATTTTGCATTAATTTGGATCCCGGAAGTTTGAATATATTGGTTTATTATTATTTTTTAAAAGAAGTAAAAAAGAAAAGAAAAATTTGTGAGGGCAAATCATACAAAACTAAGTGCTTAATTATCCAAATCCGGACTTTGAGCCAAATTTTGCAAACCACGTTAGGCAGACAATGGGACGGCAATTGCCCCAACCCATTAAGTATTAACATGCAAGTTCTTGCATGGAGGGGCATGTATCATACGTAAATTGTAGATCATTGGTATACATAATTAAATTGTAGTTTTATAATATATCGGATTTTTGGGACACAATAAAAATTATAGAGATAATTTTGGTGAACAATTTATTAAAATTTCTAGCCTAAATTTTCAATTACTTTAGTTTGATTTTGTTGGGATAATATTAAGTGCACAAGTAAGGCAAAGTATGCACTATTGGACTAGTGGAACCATATCGGAACTTTGGATATTAATAGTATATTAATTTGGATAAACTTTATGGGGCATGATGGAATTATTTTGAATTCACTATTTTATTTAATTCCAAGGGAAAATATCAAAAGGAGCGTAAGGAAGCATAGGAGGGAATTTTTGGTATGTTCAAGCGATGGAAACTCGACCATATGACTTAATAATTAAACAGGAATAATTTCCAATACTTAGAGGAAAGAAAACTAGAGTTTACATTGGGAATTTGGGTGAAAATAGGCCTTAAAATCAGAAAAGTGTTTATTTAAATTTAAGGACCTAAACTATTAAGAATACTAATCCCATGCAAACACTAATTAAACCTAGGTATAACTAGTGGATTTAAAGGGTTGAAAAACCCTATTCTCTGCCCTAGAATAGCAGACAGTGTGTCGAACACCTGTGGGGAATCCTTGACCTTCAAACAATTGGACACAAGGTAATTTTCATGTCTGGTTGCTTGATTATCATGCATATTGCCACGCTTCCAAACTAGGACCATGACATAATAGTATTTGCAAACCAACTCAGCAAATACCAAAGCCATACATATATAGAGCAACTAAACCAATAATAAAATTCAATAATTGTTCAAAAAATAACAGCAAAATATCTATGTCAATAGTGTCATTTCAAGTGCACAACAGAAATATAAAACTTATCTATTATATCTCATTGTTCTCTAGAAAACAATATAAACATGCTTAAACTATGTAACGAGCAAGCTTCTCTTCTCGTACCACCATCCCCCATGGTTCCTCTTGCTCCCTTGTCTCCTCTACAAAAGGTCACTAGGGTGGTGAGTGATGAATCACACAATAAATAATAATACTCACTTGTTTACTTTTCAAAAACAGATGAGAGCAAGAAAAACAATTTCAAAGAATTTACTAATAAGTAAAAAGGTCATTTGAAGAAATACAAATGCAGTAAAAGCATTTACATGTCATTTGGAAAACAAGACACATTTATTCATTTCATTTCATTGTTTCATGTATCGCTTGTTCTGGTTTCTCAGCCATTTCATAGTTATGTACACTGGGTATGTTATCCAATGATCAGACTCTTAGCCTATCCTCTCCTAGCTAAGAGTGGGTATGTTTGATGGCCTCAAGGCTTCAACCCCATCTGAAAAATATCTCAATTTACTGTTACCTAACTGGTAGGCCCAAATGTCGACTTCACCTACTGCCGATCCCAATTTTCACCACAATTAGGTGGACACCCACTACCGGTTCTAATCTTCACCATGATTAGACAGATCTCGATCTATTACCTGATTGATATGGCAAAACTCGTTCCTCGTGCTCATTGGCAATCTCATGAGTGGCTATTGTAATTCACATATTTTATATATATATATATATATATATATATATCTCCAATTTAACAAGTGACTTGCATTTGGTTTCAAAATAAACTTTTATGTTTACGAACTTGCACAAAATTCCACATTTTGCAAAGGAAAAAACATTTAGAAACTTGAATTTTTAATGCATACCAAACATTCAATTATGGAAGTAAAGCAAATTTTAATTGAAACAAAATTTGGTAACGTGTTATCATTTACAATTATTTAGATCGACTGGGTTCTAGTTTCCTTAGATTCTATCTCTCGGTCACCTGTTCAATTACATACACGGTTCTTATTCAGTATTTGATATGTTTAATGATGCATGCTTGTCAATACTTAAGGTGCCCTGTGCATTCATGTTCACTTGAGTCCTTTCAATTATTATCTCTTGTATTGTATTATATTTTACATAGTAGGTTTAGGCCTAGTTTGGTCTAAAATTCAGAAAATTCAGATTAATTTCTCTGAAATGTATAATTTGTTCAGTGTTTGCGATTGGGTTCCGCAATTGTGACCTCTTAGTCCGCAAAACCCGCAATGCTTTGTTGAATTTTTCATGCACAATCCATGCCAATCCTCAAAACCTGATTCCATTCTTTTTCTCAAGGCCACCCTTAACTATGTTTTGGTGTATCAAAACTTAGAGAAAACTCATTCTAGCTTGGTATTCAATTATTGGAATCCTATGAATATGTTTATGGTTATTCGCATGTTATTCCAATACACGTTCCTATGGTCCCTATGCATTATCCCACGGTCTTAATTCACTTTTCTACCATTGACTTCACATAATCCATCAAACACTAGTGTTTTCATCATGCTTACGTGTGAAAATTTACTAATCCTATGTGTGCGCATGATAAACAAGTAAATCGTGAGAATTTCCTTGTATTCGCACATGTGAACTGTTTCAAACATGTTAATTATATACATTGAATTATTCTAAAGTAAAGTTTGGGGACCAATAGAAATAGTGTAAGAAATCAGTTCCCCTCTCTCATTAGGCAATATGTAAGGTAAGACCTGCTCAAGGTAGGTTAAAAGTTAGGATAAGACTTGTTAAACCAAAGTTAAAGATTGAGATAAAACCCACTCAACTATAGTTAAAAGTTGAGATAAGAGCCGACTCAACTAGGATTGAAGGTTGGGATAAGACCCTCCTTAGCAGGGGTAAATGACTAAGGTTTTAATCAAGAAAATGGTACACAAACTGGTTGTATCCCTCAGTATACTAAAGAATAAGATAAGTGAGGTGAATATGTGATATTTCACGTGTGAATTTTTAATTGTTACCTTCTCTGTAAATTTTTTATATAAATGTTTAAATATTGTCAAATACTTTATTATGTTCACATTCGAACAAAAAGGCAAATAACCGTTTACTGGATGTTTAGTCGCTCATGCATTTTTAGAACTCCTTTTTTAGGGAACCCTAGTGAGTAGGAGCAAACGTGGAGATTGTAGGGAACTTGGGAAGAAAAGAGCCTAGTTATAATTTTGAGTTGCCAATAAGACTTCACTGTAATAGACTAGGTTATTCATCTCTTTTTTCACTGCATTATAGAAGACTTTTATTTTACTTTCAATAAAAGAACTTGATGGTTTAGTTGCTTTGATACGTTAGTTTTGGTACCGATTGAGTTGTTTACGAGTACTGTTGTGGCGTGATAAAAGTAGTATCAGAGCTAAGGTTTTGATCATGAGAACCTAGCATGAATGACATAGACTGGAACCATAGGAAATCACATTACGAAGACTTAGAATTTAGTAGTTGACTCCATACATGTATAAGTTATGGAATTGTTACTATTTTGCCTCAAAAATTTGACATTGACATAGGAAATGGACGGGACTAGCAGTTCCAATGAGCAGACACCTTCTTGTTATAGTGCTTTACCTAAGGAGATTTTGGACCTTAGCAATTTAAGTGTCCATAGGAGACTTTCAAAGCGACTGCTGCCAACACTAATAATGAGAGTGGTGTTAGTGGTAGCAACAACAACTATGAGCTTAAGTAGCCCAATGCTAGGCTGAAAGGAGATGCTAAAGTGTTTGCCATGACTAGAATGCAGGAGGGAATGGACAATGTTGAGGATGTAGCCAAAGGTAATATTGTTGTTAACCAACCTTGTGCACATGCCTTGTTCGACTAGAATGTCTCGCATATTTTTGCTTCTAAAGGTCTTTCTAAATGCTAAGTGCATAGGCCAGAATATTAGAATAACCTTATAGAGTAGCTGAATCAGGAGAAGAAATAGTGATAGCTACCACGACATATATAGGAGTAGGGGCTTGAACCTCTGCCGAAACTAGGAATTGAAAGTCAATCTAACACTCCACACGAAGGTTAAGTGGTCTAACCACACTTAACGAGTGGCAACACAAGAACTAGAGAAAGATATGAAAGACTAATACTCAACTACTTTAAAGTAGGTTAGTCCAAGTTTCGTATTTGAAACTTGTTATAAGTGGGAGGATGTAATACTCTAGAATTTTTGGGGGCTTGGTAGCAATATTTACAAAATATCAATAAATAAAATTAGCTAAGAATTTATTTTCTAATTTCAAGATTTTATTTAATTATTTTCGTGTGAACTATTGTCTATAATATTTGTGTATGAATGGTAGTGAATAAACATAGTGGGTGCTAGTCGAACTTATGAAAAATTTAGAATAACAATGAGAAATTATAACCATGCTCAAAGAAGCTAATTTAGGAGGTTGAGAGGCTGAATTTGGGCTGGTAAATGCCAGAAAATTTGTGTGAAAATATTGCCTAATTTTTGGAGAGTCCAAAATTCTATAACTAACTTGATTGTACACACACACACACACACACACACATATCCAGAAGGTTAAGTGGTTGGCAACACAAGGACTAGAGAAAGATATGAGAAACTAATACCCAACTACTCAAAGTCGGTTAGTCCAAGTTTCGAAAACGAAACTTATTATAAGGGAAAGGGATATAATAACCTAAAAATGTTTGAGGCTTAGTAACAATATTTACAAAATATCAATAAATATTATTAGCCAAGAATTTATTTCCAAATTTCATGATTTTATTTAATTATTTTCGTGTGAATTACTATTTAAAATATTTGTGTATGAATGATAGTGAATAACGTAGTGGGTGCTATCAAACTTATCAAAAATTTAGGACAATAATAGAATATTACAACCATGCTCAAAGCTAATTCAGGAGGTTGAGGGGCTAAATTTAGGCTAGTAAATGCTAGAAAATTTGCATGAAAGTATTGCCTAATTTTTGGAGAGTCCAAAATTCCATAACTAACTTAATTATACCCTTAAACATATGGTTTTGGATACACACACACAAAACCCTGAGAGTAAAGAGTTTTTTTCTTTGCCAAAAAGCTTTAGTAGCTGTCCAAAGAGAGAGGAAGGAGGCAGAGACTTACTAGCTCCAAACTTGTTGGATTTGAGATGAGTTTTTTAGTACAAAACCTATATAATTCATTCGTGCACATAGAAAAAAAATTATTCCATACACTTTAGGCACATAAAGCACAAATGCCACAGGAAAAACAAGGATCAAAGGGCTAAAACATGAATGTTGGTGTTGAATTGAACGAGCATGCATAGAAGATTTGATATGGATATCACATATAGGAAAATATAATGGAACTTCCATAAACTCTTGGATTCTTTAGCAAATTTTGGAAAACACCCAAAGATCGAATTTTTATATTTTGAACATGATTAAAGGGTTTTTAGAGTCCATAAAACATGTTTAGATATCTAAAAAAATGATTAAAATTGAGTAAAGTTGGATTTAGAACCAAACAACTCCTTAACAAGCTTCTAGCACCTGCCTTGCAATCAATCCATGATCGCAAGACTTCGTCTTGTGTCTGTGAGTGACCAACCCACAAGTGTAGAGCAGAAACGTAGCATAGGAAAAACACCTCATAGCTTGCTAGTGCAATCGCAATAGGCGACCTCTTGGTCACGGCAATGGTGCACACAGAAGTAAGGACTAACCATGTGCACGGTAGAAAGTTACCTATGTGGATAAAGGACAACAGGGAGTTGATGCTATCAAGAGACTACAATAGAAGAGTTTTGATAGACTTAGAGAATACGCAAATAAAAATGGATAAGAGTCCAACTATGTCATAACTTGTTGACAATTGACTCTGGCTAACAAAGAAGATTTAGCCTATATATTAGGAAGCTGAATTCATGCTACATGTAAGTTCAGATGTAGTAAGACTTCTTAATAATAATTTATAAATAGAAGACTGCTGATACATGGATTGAAAAGAGGGGGGGCAACTAAAAGACTTAGAGTGCAAAGAGTTTAAAGTTCTCAATTAAGTAAATGAATCATTTAACATGAGAGCTAAATGGATATTGATTTGATGTGTCGATAGAGTAAAGAGAATGGGAAAATAAAATCTTAAGAGAGCCTACTATGATGGAAAGTTAATTCTAGAAGGATTTTATATATATACCGTTGAAACAGTGTTATCAACTAGTCGGAAACTCTGAGATTGGGATAGTAGAGTAAGTGAAAGATTTTATTATTTATCTCTTTACTTATATTGCTTAGTGGAATATTTTTACTAGGCTAGACTCCATAGACGTAAGAATGAAAACTCTAAACTACATTAACAATTTTGTATCTCATGTACTTTTTAGTTACGAGATTATATTGTGTGTGTATTCTCAACATATTTTAACAACATAAATGTTTTAATCATAACCCAATAAAATAATTTTCCTGTCTATTTAAATTTTATAAGTTAAATATAATTTTCATGTTCTTTTCTCTCCCCATTCTAATTTGGAAACAAACATAACCTGATTATCTACAATATTTTTATACATCAACCATGAATGAGTCAAAAAAATTGAAATTAAAAAGAAAAATCAATAGACGTTTTGGAGCGTACCAATGCATTTAATTGAATATCAATTAGTGAAATATTTTTAAACTAAAAAAAATTTGAAAATTCAATACGGTCAACGACCCTTGTAAAACTAAGCAAAATGCCCAATCCCATCCACCTCCGAGAAATGAGCGGCGATGCTGCAGATTTTCTTACGTCAGAACAGGTGTCAACTGAAGAACAAAACAATTTGCTTACGTGTGTGTACATACCTGGAGCAAATGCAGATAATTTTAATATTTAATAAAATTTTTGTATTTTTAAATATAAGATTTTATGACATTTTATTATAATTTTAATCATTCAGTGAAAATGGAACTAACGTGTGTTTAATAGACTGATAAACAATACCACCGGTTAGAAAGAACAAATTTATCCAACCCATACTCATACGAAATGAACTCATCCAAACGTTGGCGCCTGGAAAGAGGAGAGGAACCCATCCGTGTCCTCAATGACGCGTTTATCTAGCTCCTTTTTTTTTTTTTCGGATTGAAACGTGTTTATCTAGTTATGGTGAAAGGCCATAATAATTAATGGTGGGAAATCTTTAGTTTGGCGGGAGGTGCGTTTTGATGATGTTTCACCTCAGACAATCTCCCTGCAACGGCCTAATGGAAAGTTAAGCGGTCATCGCATCACAGCTCATCACTCCCAACAAACTCTCTGCCAGAAAAATCATCACTAATTTGGAGTAACAGTATTTGATGCATTACGTTATCTTACAAGGGCTGCGTTTTGTTCGGCCGGGGCTTTTTTACTAGCGTAGAAATTAAGGTCCCTCTGGTTTCCATTAGACCTCAACTTTTGATACCACCCTGAGGACTTCCACATCTCATTCTTGTTATCCATTCATCATCAGGTGCACCTTTTCTTTTCTGTTTTTTTTCTCTTTTTTTTTTCTGATCAATTTGACTTCCTTTTGATTCTGGGTTCTTGATTTAATTTTTCCAAATGTACGGTTGTTTGATATGGGGCTGCGCATAATATGAGCGGTTTATTTGATTTGATTCCTTTATGCTTCTTCACATCAGAGTCAGCTATTTAATGTTTGCACATTGAGTGACATTATGCGTTTCTTGAGTCTTGATCATCTCGGCCGAAGAAGGTTCTATATGTGATCTTACCCTTTCTACATTTCATTTGGCTATGCTTTTTGTTTATTGGGTTCTTTTTGGCAATTGGAACAATCTACTACGTGATCATACGCGTCGTAATTACCTTGTTTCAATCTTCCTTAATTACCATTTGGGCGCTGGATTGTGAAGTTGCGGGAGATTCTTCCTTCTCTGGGTTGACATATACGAAAACTTTATTAATTATGGCATCCTTCCTAACACTTATTCTAAGGATTTTTCTGAGGAGGGGAAACAAAGATGCTGGGAAGACAAAATTCTGGTGAAAATGGTATGGTTTGGACGCCAGGAAAATACAAACAGAAAAAAAAAAATTAGATGAAAATAACTTCTCCAACAATCTTTCGTTAGACAACCAAACAAAATGGAGTTCTTTTGCTTCATTTATTTATTTTCCTCAAATTCTCTTTCATCATGAAAATCCTTGAATCAAACGAAACATAAATTTCTTGAAATAACGTGTGAAATTCCAGTTTGCTTTAAAGAGAGGGTGTTTGGATTTTTCACAAGCGAGCAGAATATGCAGAGATAGAGTGGTATATCTGTGAATGATAGAAATTTTACACTTACATCAGAATGCCTTACCATGTTGAATTATCGATAACATTGCAAATGTGAAGAAAAAACCTAGGCATGCACAATTCAGTTTTACCAGCATTTTCTTTTTTTTTTTTTTTGGAGAAAGGGATTGGCGTTTGGTGCAGAAGAGGTTAAGAATATCTGGTGCATCGTCTTGACTTCTTTTTGAACTCTGTTTATCTTCCAAAACCTTACTACCTGTTCATGTGGTCAGTCATCTATCGTATCCCATAATCAAGAAATTGCAAAGGCAACTCAAGTTTCCACTTAAGTTTTTATAATGGATATGTATAACCTTTTGACAACTTTATCCAATGTCTGAGTATGCTTAGAGTTAGCAACCGCCATCTGAGATTGTGTAAACTGCAGTTTGGAGTTTGCAGTTTGCTCGTGCATATTAATTCCTTGCCAGATATTATTTTATGAATTACGATCTTTTCTTTGTTTCAATACTACCTTGACTCTCCAAATATCATTTGTCATCTTTTCTAGGATGACATCTGTAAGCTTCAAATACTGGAATGATTGTTTGGATCAAGAGGACTTGGAAGCAATGTGGATGGAACCTGATGTGAGAGCAGAGTGGCTTGATGCTGGAGAGACCATGGGAAGTAATGTTCACCTTTCACGCGATCCAGATGGCCACCCTTATTTAACTCGGACTGAGATGAGGGTAAAATGGAACTGACTTTCATCGCAGGGTTACTGCATTTTCCTAATTCCAGTTAATTTTGTATCTCAGAATGTTCAACACCATACAAATAATCTCCTAAAATTGATTAGTGTAACATGGAAAATCTAAATTGTTGAACCAGCAACATCCTTTAAATTTCCAGTAATCATAAAGCAAGCCAGCTTGGTCTATCATATATGATTTGTAGATACCATGATAGAGCAACCAATAACTTGACGCCCATACTGTATTGAAACATGTCCCCAAAAAGGCTTCAGAGATTGATTATTTCTAGCCAGTTGTATATTTGGAAATCATATTACCTTCCTCCAAAAATGTACTTTTAGTTTTGTATTAGAAGTCAAGCTGTAACTTCTGGTGACTTTGTTTTGGCAGGCCATGGCAGGAATTATAGTCCAAAGGCATTTTGTCTATCAGATAGATTCGGTATGATGATCTACTTCTCAACTAGCTTTCCGCATGGGATGCCACGAATCAGATAGAAAATATGCAATTTCTCACTTGGTTTGCCAATTAACATGATCATGTTATTTCTGCCTTTTCTTTTCTTTTTCTTTATAGTTGTCCTACAAGAGTCATGGCATGGTTTTGACAGCTGATGAAATCATCATTCCTTTTTGTCATCTATAGCTTGATGTGTTTGTAGAAGTTGGACATTCAATATACCAAAGAGTGTCCATTTTGTCATTTCAGATCTTTACTAATTCTTAGTTTCCTTTTGAGTTGTTATGTTGAAATTTAACAGAACATCAACTCATAGAAACAAGAACTGCTAAGCATTTTTGCTTTCTGGATTTATATATATTAAGTAAATAGTTAGCTTTTACTATTTTCAAGTTTTTATATTTTTTATATTGCAGCCTTGTGTGCATACCCAAATGCATAAGAATTTGTTTGAAAATTGCAGATTCACAATGGATTTCTACAATTCTAGCTGCATCCCATGAAAACTATTTCAATATCTTCTGCTTCTATAACATGGTTGGGTGGCAGTTTCTGAAAATCAGGTGGTACATAAAATATTTGCACTAGTAAATATCAAGGGGTGAAGTTTCCTGTTATTCCTTTTACATCTTAAGCCACTATATTTTGTCAGGGCACAAACTCACTATTGTGTATGTCATGCTTAAAAAGGAAAATGTTAAGTGAGAAGATGGCAAGTCTGATACAATTTATTCAAGTTGCTCCATGCATTGTTTGAAAGTATATTGTGAATCGATTTTTGGTCAGTTCAGGTTTAATAAATAGGAAAATAGGTTACAGGTCAATTTCTCAGTTTCTTCCCAGTTTGTGATTGTATCTCATCCTTTTATGTGTTCCATAGGACATGCTTTGTGCCATTGCTGAGCTTGAAAGTGATAGACAACCACTTGCGACAAGCTATAACAAGAAATCTGAAGAGGTCAAGTTGGGAATCATGCAAATCTCACGAAAGACTGCAGTGTGGTTGGCCAGGTAACCATTACCTTAAGTTCTCCTTTTGCAGGAGATGTATAACTCCTATGAAGCCCTGTATTTTCAAGTTGGAAACTAGTGAAAACTAGTTAGAGTTCGGCTTTGCTGCAGTGACTTGGGGTACAGGCACTATCAAGTCATTGGTGATCCAAAACTTCTGTATAAGCCTTTTATTAATGTTTATCTTGGAGCAGCTTATCTTAAGTGGCTATCAAACTTTAACCATAAGTAAGTTAATTGAGGAACCCATCCCTATTTATTGTTTCTAATTTCTTGTCTCTTACATGCGCATTGTGCCATGTTGCAGTTTAGATATCTTGCTGGCCTAAAGCTTACATTGAAATTTTGAAAATGAAAATTGTTTTTGCAGAGAAAGGAGTGAAGAGTTCATGATTAGGGCTTATAAAGGTGGGACCAAAAAAGTCGCTCACAAGTCAACTTTGCCATACTGGGGAAAATATCTCTTTGTTAAGGAAAGTCTGCCACCCAGGTAACTGTTTTAATGGATGATGCTTATGAACTTACTGGGTGCTGCAATTGGAAATGGCAGAATTGGAATGTAATATTTAGTTGTCTCGCCAACTTTATAGATTCTATACTCCACCTGGTGTACGTTGTCCTGGGTGATCTTGTCTTCAATCTGACCCCCTCAAGGGCAAGAGTGTCAGCTCGAATGTCCTTGGTGGTCTTCTGGTTGATTCCCTTTTCTTTGAGGAACACCCATTTAATTCCACAATATATTATGTTGTAATAAGTGAGCTAGGCAAGTTTATGCTCATTCCCCAATGTTCAATGTGCATGCTGACTTTAGGAGCTTGAGAACAAGTTTGTGTGTAATTAAAATGATTAAGCAGTTCTGCACAATCACTTGTGAGAATACAACCAATTTCAGCAAGATTCCATACATTTATTATGGTAGAGTTCGAAGTTTGGTAAATTTGAATGGTCTTATGTTTCTTACCAATGCATCATGGGAGGATTTTGCAGTTAAAACATCTTCAATAATGCAGAAAAGCTTTTGGAGTTGGTCCTGTGCCCAATATTCCTTCTGGCCCATCTTGTGCACAAAGCAAAGGTGTAGTACTACAATCAACTTCATTTCAATTTTACCAAATGTGTGCATGTTCGATGCCTGGCCTAGGAGGGCATCTTTTATAGAATGAACATAGGGAAGAGAAAATATGGGTTCAATGGCATTTTTGGCTTTATGTGATTAGACCCTGAGCTGCTTTTATGAGTAGTCTTTTCACTTGTTCTCAATAAAATGGGAAAGAGAATAGTAATCAGATTCTTGGCAGCATGTGATGTGACTAGCTCAAGAATGCAAATCGAGCTTTCTCACCGGAAAAGCTTAAAATATTAACTGTTGATTCTGTTTCTTCACATATATGGCCTTGTCACTTGCTGCATTCTGTTTATATATGAGCAGCTGCTACTGATACAACTTGGGACTCAAGGACTTCCCATGAAGACATGGAAGCTATGTGGAATAATCCTAACATAAACAAAGAATGGACAAAATCTGGTGAGAGAAAGGGTAAAGTGCGATTCTCTCATGACATAGAAAAGAGACTTTATCTTTCGCGGGTGGAACTAACGGTGAGATTGCGCTTGTATTTTCTTGTTTTCGTGGATAAGATGAATGTTTTGAATGATGAGTTGAATTTTATTGGTTTCATTTATTTCCTCTGAATTATGGATTATAGTGCATTGCATTATTTTCCTTACACTCTGTTGACAAGCGGTACAAAGAACCTTCAATTAGACATGACAAGTTTGTAAACTACAAGAAGAATACTTCTAAAATTGGTTCTGATTAATTGAGATTTTCCTTCATGAATAACTGAGTACACATTAATAAAATTTGTAGTTAATGCTCACAAGTCAGTTCTACAGGTAAAGAGATAGTCAACACCATATTTTCTTTCTTTCTTTCCCTTTTTTTTGGGAAATTTTGATTGCTTTGATAAACATAATGATTAATGGAAACATCACTTTTCCCCTTTTCCATTCTAATGCGGATCAAGTAAAGCCATCCGCTCTGGGAAATTTTGTAGGAGTGAGTTGTTTTAACCTGTCATCACTCACCTCCATTCAATCCTACAGTCTTGAATGGTCTAAAAGCATCCCTTGAAGAATTTCTCACCTCTCATAGCATACATAAGAAGCATCAAAGCTGGTCAAATGAAGTATAGAGACACATGCTAAATCTAGTTTTTTCCCCTTTAGGTCATGCATTTTTGAAGAGGTACGTCTTTCTGTGAAATTTCTTTGATCCCTGTGTGGTTGTGCCTTTCTGCATGTCTTTACAAGGTATTAAATTATGACCTGGTTGCATCATGCTGTCTTTTCATCTATTGAGTGACCTGTTTATCTTATAATCTTGGAAATAAACTAAAAGCATTTATTTTTCTTGTAGGCAGTTTCAGAAATAATATTGGGAAAGCACTTCAGAGCCAAAGAATTGAAACCCGTCAGTAGTCAACTTCTTATTTTAATTTGTGGACATGTTATGAGAAAATACTGCCATGCATGACACTTAGTAGGAAACTATATAGACAGAGAGAACTTTTGTTTTGTCTCAATAAAAGAATCCAGGTGTAAGAAATCATTTAGGAATGAAGCTCAGTGAACTTTTATAAAGCAGAGACATAGGAAATGAAAGAACTATTACAGTGCAACACATTCGACATCCAACTTGGTTGACAATGTAACTACTTGATGCATGTAGAATATTTGATCCATGATTCGGCATTGTGTCAAATGTGGACAATACCATGTATAAGTTTCGCTATTAACTATGGTATAGCATATTAGGATCTTCTGCACGAGGAAGCATTGAATTCTTGTGGATGAATCTCTGTAGAATACTATAATGCTTGTTCTTGGTTACATTTAAACAATTAAAATTAACATAACGAATCACTTTTGTGGTTTAGTTGTCTTTCTGCTAGAGTTGGTCAGTTTCTTTATGTATATTAATTGGTGCAAATTTTGTCTACCTGAGCATGTTCCAAGACATGGAGCCAATAGGAATTTTTGAAGTTAGGAGATGAAAACAGAGTGGAAATTTTGAATTAGGAGATTGGAACCCTGTCGATGACTATTCTGTAGTTTGGAGAACTCATTAAATTATTCATAGTGTTGTTTGTAGTGATGAATAGAAGAGTATTCATAGACTTAGAAGGCGTTTGACTAAACTTATAAACTCTCAAACATTTTATTTAAGAGTGCTTAGTAAAGTTTTTGATGAAAGAGCTTATAAGCTCTTAAAATAAGATATTAAACTTCTTAAAAAGAAGTTGACCTTTCCTAACTTATTTTAAAACTTCTATTAGTTATTTCATTATATATGTTAAAAATGACATAAACATATTCAACTACATTATATTAATGATATTTAGATTATTTTTGTCATTATTATACCAAAAAATTATAATTAACAATAATTATAAATTTAATAAAATCTTATAAGATGATCTATTTAAACACTTTATTAGCTTATTTTAAAAATAAGATGTATAGATTTGTAAGCTCAAAAAATATCTTATAAATTGCATGATGTTATTAGCTATTTAAAATAATTTATCCAAACACCCTCTTAGTGCACTTATGAGACCTTGATCCGTCTGTGAAGCTTTTTCTTTCTGTTGCCCTTACATGTCCAAAAATCCGCCTAATGCGCCTCGTTTTGGGTGGCAGGCATTTTTATGTGCTCTCTCTGAGATGGTTAGCATGCGCTTTGTGAATGGAGTTGGACAGTGTACAGGACTCATGGGAATTGACTATCCCACGGCATGCTGGCTATACAAGTATGGCCATTGAACCTTTTGTCTTTGCAAGTGAAATAGAAAGAAACTCCTCTGTTTTTTGAATCTTTGCCTGGTGATGCCCAACACCAAAATAAAACAGTGAAATAAAGTATGGCCCGATCACCACCACAAAAAAATTTTTTGCCGAAATAATGGGATATAAATTCGCAAAAATGAATGCCACTGTTCCATTTGGAACCTGATTTCTTAAAAAGAAAAATCATCCCTTGTTAGTGGATAGATAATGCCTCAATAATGGAACACAACAAACTAAATCTTCGTACTCGACTACATGCCTAAAATGGCCTCTGGAATCTGCTTGATTTGAAATGTAGGGACATGGGCTTCAAAGGTTACCGGGTAGAGTCTGTTGATGATCTGACCAAGCCTTTTGTTTCCATGTACTTCGGTGCAGCCTATATGTCTTGGTTATCTGAATACGAGGGAAGGTAAGTCGCTTTCACTCTCTCACTTAATTTGCCATCCGGGAGTTTCCATTTCCCATTGCCAGCACCATCTCAATAATCACTTTAATGTTATGACAGGAAAAGAACTCCTCAATTTGTTGTCCAGGCTTATCTATCTGGACCACAGAATGTGAACCTTCAAGAGACAGGTCCTCACTTGACTAAGTTTGAGGAAACATTATGTCGCTATGAAGAAAATGTAAAGTAGGCAACATATCACCTGTTTTTTTTTCTTTTTTTGTGGACCCCTAGGCTTCACTTCTTACACTGGCCTTTTTGATGAATGAAACAGCTGTTACAGGACAAGAAATGCCAGCTGCACCATTATGTGAGCTTTTGCCCCTCTCTGTCATGCTGCCCGCCGCAGAATGTACAAAGGTTCCTCAGATTGAATATTCCCAAAGTACGGGACTTTCCTGTCAATGCCAATTTTATACATTGTGTAGTTCTAATACATAACGTGCAGATTTATAATTGTATTTCCAGATTGTGTGAATCAAGTCATTGGTGATTTTTGTATATTCTTTATATCATAAATTTATTTTGGAGAAAAATGCAGTGAGTTGCCTGAAGTCTGAAGTTTGAGATTGCTTTTAGGTTGAACCGTTTGTATTTGGATAAATCCCTTACAAGTTACACCATCTATAAATACATTTCAATCAAAAATTTTATCTAAATTTTAAATTAATTCAAATTATTCTTTCTTATCCATACATTTATATACAAATATTTAAAATTTAACCATTGTTGATGACAAATTAAACACCTTTACATGCACACATATATCCACATTTTTGTATTTTACTCTCCAAAAATTATTCATTATCTTTATATATTATCATATTATTTAATAAACATTAATTAGTTAAGTCTTGTCTTAATATTTTGTTTTATTGTTCAATCATATCCGATTTCTTTTATGACTCAACCATAGCTATGCCATATACCCAAACTAACTCAATGCCACAGGAGATCCACCATGTTTATGTCTGTGGTCACTAGGAAATCCTGCTCTATGTCTGCATGTGCAATGGAAATAAATAAGTAATCTATTTTATATCATGACTTAAATTTTTACTATATTTATTTTATTAAACTTATAGACATATCAGAGGATTAAATTAATGAAATATATGTTAACATATACGACCCATGTGTGTGTGTCTATATATATATATATATATATATATATTTACATAACCAGTAAATTGTAGGAAAAAGAGCAAAATATATTCTTCAAATTTTTGACAGATCTCACAAATATTTTAAGAGGATAACATAATTAATTTTGATTAATAGTATTTTATTTTTCAACATTATTTGTCTTGCTTTTTTGGAGCTATACATGAATATATATAAACCATAAACATATATGAAATAATTATTAAATAAACATAAAGTAGAAGAACCCGAATTCCAAATAAACAAATTCAAATTTGCAAAGATCCTTTCTAATTCTTGCATAGTGAAAGAAAAGAGGCTTGGTCAATAATAAAAAATGGAAAGTATTTAATTGGGACATGAAAATATGACTAAATTGGTCCTAATTACTCTTCGAGATAGAGTGGAAGAATGGAAAAAATTCTCAAGTAGTTTTTTTTTTTTCCCTCAAATCCTTTTACATATCTGAAAATTTATCTTAATAAAAAGTTAAACTCATGATAATACTATAAGGGCAAGTTTAGTTTACATAATAAGATTAAAATTCTAAGAATTATTTTGAATGATATGTTAATCATAGGATAATTCAATAATGCATTCACCAAATTCAATAATTTAATGTGAAAACTTTTATTTTTCTAAAATACCCTTCCTTCAATTTTTTTAAAAAACTTATATTTTTTATTTATTACTTTTATCTTTTCACAAACCAATATAATAATATCTACTTTATAACTCCATTTGATATTTATTCAACAAAACTCATTTATTATAAATTATATTTATTTTTCTGTACTTATAAATATCTCAAAATTATATTTAATTTTAAATGTTATAAAAAAATATTAATCATTATCATTTTAAAAGATTAAAATGTCTTTTAGATTAAAAAAAAAAATCAAATGAACCAACTAAGTTGGATTGTTTTATCCCACCTTATGGGATGAATTTATCTAAAATTTAGACATTGAATATTGGACCCATATTTTACTGTGTACCTTATTTCTCTAAGTAAATATAGAATTAGTATAGATAAATTAATTAATCAAACTCAATCAATCTAGCTGAACAACCCCAGACAAATAATACTAGACATTGACATAAGGTCCAAACCGGAGGTTTCCCCACTTGATGTTTGGAATGGCTATTGGTTCCTTTATAAACAGAAGGCAGAAATCTTGTGGGTTGTGGTGTTGGTTTGAGAATATTTTTGTAACAAAGATCGGAATCAGCTGTCATGGATCATTCAGACCAGAGGAAGCAACTGACACATCAAAGCCAGCAACAGCAACTAGGGGTAGGAGTTGAAGCAAGCGGTGGTCAGTTGCTAATCCTACCGGCCCCACCTTGTCAGACAGCGCCTATGGTGGCCACTGGCACTTTAGCTGGGACGTTTTCTTCTCCAACGGATTAATCTGCCCCTCAACAGCATTTTCATAGTCAACGGCAACAACTTCTTCAAGCTTTCTGGGCAAATCAAATGCTAGAAATCGGTAAAACTACCGATTTCAACAACCATAGTCTCCCGCCAGCTCGAATCAAGAAGATAATGAAAGCTGATAAGTACGTCAGAATGACTTCTACTGAAGCTCCAGTTATATTTGCCAAGGCATACGAGATATTCATCTTGGAGCTGAGTCTGCAATACTAGATCCAACAGAAGACAATGAAAGACGGACTCTTCAGAAGAACGATACTGCTGCTGCCATGGTGTTTTAAGACTTTCAAGTTGATATTGTTCATAGAGACGAATTGAAAGAAGAGGGTTTAGGCATGACCCCTGGTGCTATTCCATTATTTGGATCTGCACCAGCTGCTCTTCCGTAGACATAGCCTCCTGTGGGATGGTTTTGGGAAAGCCTACTGATCAGGCTGCTCTTCATTCTGGTCAACAGCTTAGACCTCCTATTCCCATCATGCCAAGACCACCGTCTCATACTCAGCAACCACCATCCCAGAAGCAACCAAGTGACTGTTGAAAAGTTAACGTTGCATCTTGATGGAGAACTTTCAAGACAAGCTGAAAATCCTGTGTCCTTATCTGGAAACTGTAGTATTCCCACGGGCTTTGCTAAAGGAAATAACGGTAGCGAGACTAATTTAACTTGGGTATCATGCATTTGGCGACTATAGGGGAGGTTTTCCTCTTATAATAACATCCGGGAAGATGCAAATTCAATAATCTCATGTGCTCATCTACATTAATGCCAAAATAATTGGAAACTGGCACTTAGACAAGTCCAGAATCCCAGTACTTGTTCTGTGAAGATGCTGTTAACAACATATCAAAAAGTTCTGAGAGAACCTTTTCCTATAGTACAATGGGAAACTTCAAAAGCTATCGGGCATTGCCAAAATCACAGGGAGTATTCAGATTCGTCCATCTTCAAATGAGATATTTAAGTTAGAAAACGCCTGGAGAAAGCCCCAGTCCCCAAAATTGAAGCTGTGTTGCACACAAACCAGACAATTTCAGTCTTCAGATTCTTCTGTGGGATTAAATGCCAGACAGAAAAGGCTTGGTCCCCCCAAAATTGTAGCTGCATTGCATCCATAACAGGCAAAGATCAGGTTGAATGATGGAATTCAGTCTTTAGATTCTTTAGTAGTTTTCCCTCTCTTTCGTTTCTTACTCCTGTTCTTCAATAGGCCTTTTTCTGCTAATGCCTTCAATTTCTGACCTTTTCGAGCTTTGGCTTTCTCCTCAAAGCCATCATCCATCATCTTCATTGTTGCTACGCGCCTAGCCTTGTAGACCTGTAAACAGTAGCAACAGCAGCATGGCATTTTTTAGTTTAGATGGAGTTATGTATCCACACCAGCATTGAACCGAACTCGTTTTAAAACAAATTAGCTTAAGTACTTTTCTGAAGTGGGAGAACAGTTATAGAAAATATGTGATCTTCGTCCCTCATATAAAACTAGCAAAATAGATATCCTTGGAATGGTCTTAGGTTCTTACCCTTGTAATATTATCCTCAAGCACTTCCTTTTCTTTACATTCAAATTTATCCAATTGTTTCCCAATGACGGCTTCTATTTCATGTACAAGGTCCACATCATTCTGTGAAAAACAATCTTACAGGGATCAGCATGCAAATAAAAGAAAACAAGAGGGAACTTGTAAGCAACACCCATAATAGAATTCAGAGCAAGAAGAAAATAAGGACATAACAGACAATTATATTTGACATATACTCAATTACACCAGTCTCAGTAAGTGTAGTTTTCTGAATCACGCTAACCTAATATTTATTTAGCTGAGTGTCTCGCTAAAAGCACATCATAGATTGACCAGAAAAAATTTTATGGATCCAACCCGTAGTAAGATATTTGCAATAGCAAGTCTATAGCACTATTAAACAGAATATATTTCATGAAAATATTTCTCTCAAATATTACAATTTGAGAAGTGTCCAACAGTAGAACATAAAAGAAAAATAATTTCTACAAGCGGCAAGAGTCACAAGAAGCATTAACTAATTGGTAGAGATTCTGTTTATTATATAAGAGTGTATTAGTCCACGAATCAGCCTGCATTAGAATTCAACAATGTCTTCCAATGTGTTAGTTCAAAGTAATGGACAACAATTGCAGATTAACTGTAGAATGACCCACTGGAATGGCTCCAAATAAAAGTAAATATCCTGGAATATTATCAACCACTAAAAAATGAACAAAATCTCAAATAAAAAATTTAAACCTATTATGATAATATATACATATATATGTATATTTGAACAATGTCATTGTCATCCATTACATTGCTGAGATAGTATTATCACTGGCCTCATATTCTCAAGTCCACAATTTTCAACACCACAGAGCATGAGTAGCAGCTTGCTAAAATCCCATTAGAGATCACTGAAAATAAAAGCAACACAGTTTGACTTGTACCTGGGTGACAAAGCTAACAGCAAGCCCTCCTCTTCCTGCTCTTGCAGTACGCCCAACACGGTGGATGTAATCCTCTGGATACCTATAATGAACAGGAGTTGGCGGTACATTCCAGAATATAGTACAAGAATCAATGCAACTGTCTGAAAAGAAATTATTACCTAGGGATATCATAGTTTATGACTAAATCTACTGTTGGTATATCCAACCCTCGGTTGGCAACATCAGTTGCCAATAATACAGGGACCTGTCCAGATTTGAATTTATGTAATGCAGAGAGCCTCAAAGACTGGGATTTGAAAGAGTGCAATGCAGTAACTTCCAGTTCAAGCTGTTCAAGCAACACACTCAGAAGCTCACAGTTCCTGCTCATCCAAATAATGATCAGATCAGGACCTAGAGTCTTTTCATAGTTGCTATTGAGTGAGATGAAAGAAGCAGATCAAGTCTCCAACATGCAAGACACCTTGACAACAAGCTACCAACAAATCAATGTTAGTGCAGCCAACTTAAAGTTAGCAAGATAACAGATGGTCCAAGCTTTACTGCAAATGTGTAGTTGCTACAGTGTCTTACTCGCTTTATCAACATAATGGTTATCTAGGGAGAAGGGTGGTCAGTAATGATTTTATTCCCTCGATAATAAAGCCAATTTCTAGAGCACATTATTTCAAAGGAATCAATACATTATACCCTTAATTTCATTTGACCCTATTGAGGAAAAAACTTACTTTTCAAAGACACACTGTAATATCTTACACTAGAACAATTTCATTGGCCATGTTTAAAAATGCAACTAATGCAATCCAACATCTTCACCTCCTTGATACCAAATTAACAATATGAGTAAATTTGTAGCCATGTGCTATTGAAACAAAATAAAACGAGGTATAAATCAGAAACTGTGATATCATATCAGAAAATCGTACCTGCAGGTTGAAACAAAAATTATGGCAGATCGAACATCCATTTCTACCATTTTATTTAAGATGTGCAATAGATACACATCCTTCACATTCTTGGGGACAAATACATACTGCTGTCTCAGAGATTCCACAGTTTTATAACCTTCATATGCTGCGTAGAAATATGCCTTATTTGCAGAAAGGTCAAGTAGCGTTTGTAAATTACTTGTCATGGTAGCAGAAAATAGTAAAGTTTGCCGATTCCTTGGTAAGCACTGGAAAATAACTCTTAATTCTGCTTCAAAGTTAACACCCAAGACTCGGTCTGCTTCATCCAAGACTAAAAACTGCAACAAATTTCTTTTTTCTTTTAGACTGGACATTTGGGGGTATAAGCATTACTACAGATAGCGTAACTGCTCAAAATTCAAATGGAAGCTCAGAATCCACCAGAGAAAGCAATATATTTTCATTGAAGCACTTTCATACCTAAACAAACGGAAGGGTATGGTAACTCCCCAAAAACGCAATTTTACCAAGACAGAAGTTGCCTAAAAATGGCTGATCTCCAATCAAAAATCACAGCATTTTCTTCTAAAATCAATTCAAGCTGAGATTTTGAGGAGTAAAGAAGTAAAATATCATTCAAGTACAATTACTTCTCGAAATATAATCTCATCGCGAGGTCATGTTCCACGGAGTAAAACTTCTAATTAATCACCAACGAAAAAACATAGCCACAATTAAAGAAAATAGAAAGATAGTATGATCTAAAATTCAAAAGTAAGATCAACTAAATAACAACCTTGGTATTAGAGAAAACAGCAGGAATATCATCAGGATTCTCCTCAATAAGAACCTTAATCCTGCCAGGAGTCGCAATCACCACGTGTGGCCTCCGCATCAAGCTCTGGGCCTGGTTAATCATATCCATGCCGCCCACAATCACAGAGCACCGCAGTCCCAAGCCCGAACCGAGGGCTCGAAACTGTTCGGCCAACTGGTAGGCCAGCTCCCGAGTCGGTGTGACAACCAACGCGAACACCCCGAACGGGTGTTCCGCGAGGCGGTGGAGAATAGGGAGGGCGAAGGCCGCCGTCTTGCCACTTCCAGTCTGAGCCAGGCCCATCACGTCCTGGCCGGAAAGGATTTTGGGGATGCAGTGGTGCTGAACGGGAGTAGGCCGCTTCATGCCGAGCTCCTTGCAGGTGTTGACGGCCCACTGGGCGAGGCCAAGGTCGGAGAACGTCACGTGGGCCGGGGTCGGGTTGGGGTTTAGTTCCTTTTCGACTTCTTTCGTGGCGGCCGGGGAATCCGTGGGGGGTGGAGGTTCCTTGTTAGGGCGGGACTCTTTTTTCTTCTTCCTGGAAAATAAGGGGAAATTTTGGTCGACCTGGATTTCTTCCTCCATGACAGAGCGAGAGAGCAGAAACCTTCCTTGCCCTAAAACCCGCGCGGTGACCTGTGATTGAATTTCCTCTCCTTTAATCCCCTTTAATCCGAGTGTGCAGATCTATGAACAAACGTGTACCAGAGTCTAACGCTATGTTTGGAATTAGGTTGGTTCAGGTTGAACATGCGGATCGACAAATGTGCTATTGACATAAAATATCACGAGTGAAGTTTGTGCGTAAATTAATTTACAATTTGTAAAATTTTTATATTTTAAATAATGTAAATGGAAGTATTTTAGATAAAAACAAAAGGTATAAAAATTATTTAAATTAAAATAACTGTATTCAAAGAATTTTAAGAGAAATAAATTTTAGAAGTATACACAAATAAGAATAAATGCTAAAAGCAGAGAGAGAGAGAGATTATTAGAAAAAAAAAATTTAAAAGAGGTTAAAAAATTAAAGTAATTGTATGGTTTCAAATTGCCTAACCAAGAAAATTTAATTCCTTAATAATATAGTACATATAAGAAAATGAAAAACTCAAAATAATTTAAAAGGTGAAAAACATTGAGAGAAAGTATAAATAAATAAAATAAAGTCAAAGATAAGAAAGAAGAAATAATAGAAAAAAAATTATGCTTCATAGATGCAATAGCTTAAACTCTTAGTCCCCATACAAATTATAGGAAATACATTTTTTTTTAAAAAAAAAAAAGTCTCTTCAAAACGTTGTGCTGGAGATTTCATTTTCAAGACTTTCCATGCAAACAAAGATTTACCCATACAAGGTGAAGCCACTCAGGACTATAGTCCCATAAATCATCAGTCAGGAAGAGATGGGCATGGCAAAATCATTTGACATGAAGAGAGGAGTTGGTGGCACAAATAGTATAATAGAATTATATCTAGAAGAGGGATGTCAGAATAAAGTAATTTATACCCCAGTTCATTGAGTGTCCTTGGCCCTTTCTACTACATCCTTGCGAAGACTGTTCTCCACCTCTTTCAAGTCAAATTCTACCACATACTTGAAATTTAATGAACCAAGTTCTTCAACTAACTTCTCCTTTTGAAGAATTTCCTTCCATGCTGCAAGTCTATCATGCCATTTTCCTACAGTATTCTGATTCTATACTGCCAGAAAAACCCAATAATAAAGGCCAGATAAACACCTAAATTAAGTAATTAAGTTAACTATCTTGTCTTGAAGCATTCAGATCCCTGTACAACTGCCCAGAATCCCTGTATATTTTGAAATCACAGGACTGCATTCTCTTATAAACAACACAAGCTCCAAAAAAGTTCCTGGCACTTATTTTTCCATTTCAAAAAAATATTACAGGATATCTTTCATTTACAAATTAGCTGATAACAATATGGTGATGCCCTTCCAAATCAAGTTCATCTATTCAAAAAATTTTATAATCCACCACAATTTAGATTTTTATAATTCCAAGACATTACGAGTTAAATTTTTATCTTAAACCCAACTAATTTGTTAAAGGTCAAATCTCCGTTGATACAAATCAAGTGCAACTACGAGAAACTTATTACGTTACTGGAAACCAATTTCCATTAAATTCCTTAAGAAGTCAAGACTAATTTAGACATCAAGCAGAAACGTATATTGATTGCTAGAACGACTATAAATGAGACTATAGATCGTTACAAGTTCAGAAATCAAACACATCAAGAAGATATAGAAGTTGAATCTGTTTCAAACTTAAAATTTATCTCGAATCCGAAAAATGAAGCTATCACCATTGCATCCAAACACCTCCTTCCGAGAAGCATGCTTCCATGCCTGTTGCATAAACGGATTAAGAAGCCAAAAACATATTATTGTTATATGACATTTCCCATGCATGTAAACAAATTCCTCCAAACCTAAGCAAGCTACTCTCCATGCACCAAGCTTTTCAATCACATATCAAAATTACTCAGTACACTGCATTCAATTGCTCATTAAAAAGAAACCTGTAGGGAGGAAGAATTCACAAACCATCCAAAAATGTCAAGTAGATGCCAGGCATACACTAAGATTATATTTAGCTGCTATTCATAAGCCAAGTGTACCTTCAAAACAAGCAAATGACAACAACGATGATGAAGCTATTCTCTTCATCCTGGGGACAAGTAACAGCATTGCATGACTGGATGATGAAATTCCAGTTGAAAAGATTCATTGGCCAAGCAAAATCTGTCATCCAGCACCAATAATCCGATGCTCTTCACCCTATTATGGTCCTCCGAGACAAGTGAAGAAACCATATCGCAAGCCATCTGTCATAATATGTGAGATCAATAGGTAATGCCTATGAAGATAGTTTGGAATCATTTCCACAAAGACATCAACATATCATGCTTCTAATCCAATTTTTCATCCCATCATCAGCATCTTGCCAGAGAGCTGTCCCAGACATCATTTCTGCCCATTCTTCAACAATTATCATATTAGTTTCATCTCTTGGAAGGCATGGCTTCTTCAATTTTCCTTATGACTACACTAAGACTGCCTCCATTTTCCAGAGCCTTGACAGCAGCCCTGTGGGCACGTCTATGCCATTTAAGCAGATTGTAAGATTGCAGCACCGACCAACGGGCTTGATTTGACATCTATACATACAATACTGAGAGTCAAGTTCTAAAAAGCTAAACATGAGACTATACAACATATTTAATTATCAGAAACAAACACTAAGGTGCCACATATAATGAGTTCGAATCAAAATATCAAACCCCTATAAGCTACTTGCACATGTAACATTGAACTTGTATGAAACCATCTAAACCCTCTTTTATTTTAAGTTCCCCTCTATCATCTTAACAAATCGTGCTCATACAATAGATCAATTCCTAATACGCCTTTCTCTATCAACACCATGTTTTGAATACTAGTATGCCCACAGATGAATTCCTAATACCCTCTTCAATATTGCAGCATATAGATCACCATGCAGATGTTACTAGTATGCCTACAGACAAATAGGTAATCATGCCTTGGGAGAAAGTGAGTTGCTGCCAAGTGGCAATGTCAAAACTTGAAGGATTTAATTTTCAATTTCCAAGACTAAGGAAAAAACAGTGTAATTTACAAACACAAAGCGAGATGGACAGTTCACATCACTGGAAGACCTGCACAGTGGAGAATGGGGGGTCTAGAAGCACACAGACACTCCTGAATAGGTTTTCATCATTTTCTCCACCCTCAGCCTCTTCATATACAAGAGCTTCAGCCGCAATACCAGCAAAAAGCACCATGCAATACCTGGACATGTTAGAAAATGGAAGATATGAGTTGTACAACTATAGAAGACTTTTAATATGACTTCATGTCTGGAAAAAAAAATGATGGACATTGTTCCACATTTATAGTGTAACATCATATCTGCTAAGAACTTGATGTTATTCCACCCTTCTGCCCATCCAAATATTAACTAAAGAAAGATCTATGAGAATAAAGAGCAGTTGGGGTAATGAAATACTGGGATCAGCTTTCAGTAAATTTGGACACCACCGACCTGTCAAAAGTGGTACCACTGACATGGCCCTCAACAAGCTCATTCTGAAGTTTCTCGTCCCAAAACTGCGTTCCTGCCTGCAAAAATAACACATGTATCAAATATAGTGAACAAAAATATGCGTTCACAGATAGGCTGCTGCTACAATAAGCTTTTGGTGGCTAATTAAAGTCGAGAGGGGCCAAAGTTAGTACAAACGTTTGTAATTAGTTAAATACTTTTAGTCAAGAGAAGGGACAGAAATAAGCTATTTTTTGGAGACAAAAAGAAAAATAGTAGCAAAGACACAGATTATCTGTGAAATAGCACCTGGAAAAACGCAATCTCACAAGGATGGAAGAAAAACAAAGTTGGAAGCACAACCATCATTTTCTCTATGACTTAATAAGCTTTAAAATTTAAGATTAAGAAGATATACCATCCATAATAAAATGTTAGGGTTCAAAGTATCTAAGTAGTAACATGTTCCTCTAGTTTTGAAGGAGTCATCAAATACAAACATACATTAAATAGAGGACATCAGCGACTTAAAAAATAAGACCTCATTTCTTTTAAAAGCATTATCAATTTTCAGCCGGGTATCTTGAGTGTAAAAAACTACCATTAGAGAACATAATGCATGTGACTCTTGAATGCCTTTGAATCATTGATAACATGACTATTTTGAAAACTATAGCAAGAAAAGCCAAATAACCTTGCAAGATGCCGCAAAGGAAGTCAAAGAAAATACACCAGAGTGGAAATACCTGCCCCTGAATGCCCAACTGCACTGCAACAATTGGGTCTAAAATTACACCGCGAATTGGACAACCCATCAGGTATGCTGCAAACCCATTGACTTAATACATGAATGGAATTCAACGTAATCTCACAACATTCTGATAATGCTTCATCCTTTAGGTTGAGAAGATTGAAGAGAAAAAACATTTGGGCATGCACAAATTTCCTCCCATAAAAGCAGCCCTTAATAACCCATAAGACAGGAAGATGTACTATCATTTTTGACTATTGCAATAGAAATATAAATATATTAATAAAATTGCATACCTACAAGAAGGTGACCCGCTTCATGAACTAAAATGCGACGCTTATATGGCGGCCAATAACTAGAGATCTGAGCTAGGCACGAGCCACCAAGAAAAATAGCATCTAGCATTGCCAATCCCAAGATAGCTGCAAGGTTTGGTCTGATATCTATTCCTTGATTTAGTAGAATAGACACTCCAGCAAGGAGAGCAATCAAAAGAAATCTTGAGCTTCCAGAAACTCCCCATTTCTTTGGAGAAAGCTTCGAGACTGGAAAAGCAACAATAATGTGAAGAAAAAGATCAAAATAAAAGATTCGGAACAAATATAGCACCCGAAATATAGAATATCAATTGTTTCAACGGGACATAGCAAATAAAAAAATCTTGTTCATTTTTCAGATGGTAATATGTATTGCATAGCATTTTATGTTTGACTAAGAGGACATAATTACCGCAGATGAAATTATACCTTCCAAACCAGTTGAAGACTTCAACACACTTGGTGTTACTTCTCTTGTTCCCTCTAGGACTGCAAGAAACTACTATTCAAGCATGAGGAACACAGTCTTGTCGATTTGGAATTGTTTAGAAACTACTTGGATTTTGGCAATTCGCAAAAATTAACATGTTAGTGCAAAACAATCATAACTCATGGTAAGCTACCCAAGCATCTGCGCCTAAAGATTAAAAACTCTAGGTTTCAGAAATGAATTAGCAACCTGCATACGTCAAAGCTAATTGAGGCAACTATCAGCAGTCTATTGATCATATCCAAATCCAACAAGTACCACAATCTACTAGTTAAACACAGTATGGACCAATTAAATTGTCTTAAAAAAATACGCGAAAAAATTTACCAATGTTCCGGTATTTTCCGAAATTAGGCAAGAACCCTCGATCCTTTAGAAAGGCGTAGGCGCCCCCAACAAGCTTCATATCATCGGCGTTCAAGCAAGTGTCCAACAGTCGCCAATCCCTGTCCAATCCCAAGAAACCCAGCTCACTATCTGCAGGTCGAATCGGCTGGATGGAAGAATTGTCCAGTTCAATCGGAACGTCTTTGAGGAAGCGGAGGGCTCGGGCGAGGTCCTTCTCCTTGACGGCTTCTTCATATTCTTTCCACTCCCTAATCGCTCTGGTTCTGATGTTCCCTGCAAGGAGCTCTCTGCGTGTAAATTGCGTGGTTAATAGAAATGGAAACGACGGAGAGATGGATGAATTGGGTGAGAGAACTGCAGCAGGAGTGGGAGTTGTGTAGCGCAGAGGATTGAGCCATATCGATGTCGCCATTGCAGCTTCCAGTTTTCCACTATATTGTTTGAACCAAGAAACTTAATTGGATTTGGGATTTATCCAACTTCGGATATGCGGACTCCTTACATTATCTGCAGCAAAAGGTCAAAAAAAACCAACAATTTATTCGACAATTGGTGTAAATTGTTCGCAAAAGGTACCGCCACGACAACGTAAGCCCCGTTCAGTTAGTCCATATTCAGGACCGAGTGAATGACTGTGTAATTGGCCAAGTTCAAATCCAGCTGAGTTGGGAAAGGCTCCACACGCGTCTCAGCCCTTCCTCGCCCGAAGGCCAGAACCCAACCTTAAGCATGGACGTGCCTCGTTTCCGAGCCCGCATCTCTGCGGCTTGTGGCCCGGGGACTTTCCCGAGCAATAGACCCACCATACTGTGAGCCACGCTGCCCGTTCACTCCGCGTCGTGGCCAGCTACGGGCGCATCCTCCCAGCTCCTATTTTGTGTTGGTTGCAGAATATTTTAAGAGGCGATGTGGGACAAATAAGTTAAAATAAAATTCCCATTGAATAAATAAGTAGATAAATCAGGCTTGGCTAATCGATTTTGTTGTTACTGTTACTATTATTTAATTAAATTTTAATAAAATATTATACTTTTAATTATTTAGAACTTTATGATAATCCGGTTTGCTGAACTCTGGTTTTAGATCCATACTTATGTGGGTTGGCTTTTAATCATTATTCCCTATGTCGACTGTATCAAGTTGCCCTAAATTATGTGGAACCCATGTTTTTCTTTTTTCTTTTTTCTTCCAAAATTTAAAAAAGGAAAAGAAAGAAAGAAAGACAGGAAATATTAGTGTTCTTGATTTTTATTTTTATTTTTTTGGTTTTTTTGATTGATGGGTTCTTGTTTATTTACTTGTGCAGTGACAACACGTGTGCGTTTCTTTAATTCTCTTCTGTTCGCTTATTTTTTTCACAACTCAACGCACATCAATGATTTAGTGGGATTCAAACGTCAATTCGTTGATTTTCAGATTTAAGTCCATGTTTGCGATTCTTTTATGATTACATGAAAGTGAGAAAGAAAGAAAAAAATAAAATCATAATATTAAAGTGTGTATTTTTATTTTGTGAAAAACAAGACAAACAAAGCCCAGAGATTACATTAAAATAAACCATATTGAAAGCACAAATTATCCATCGACTTTACGAACCATTTCAATTTTATGTCGTACAAAAATACTGATAAATAAATAATAATAAATAATCTAAACTGTTGGGCCATGTTTGTTTCCAAATTAAGATGGAGAGGAAATTTTAAATGATTTGAGTAAAGATAAAAAATTATATTTAATTTCTAAGATTTAAATAGATAAGAAAATTATTCATATATATATATATATATATTTAATATTTAATAATGATTGAATGATGTGATAATGTATTGACTAATAGAGTAACAAAAAAATGAATGTGAGAAGAAAAATTACAAGAATAAATGTTGACTTAATTGTGAATAAATAAAATAATTGAAAAATTATTAATTAGTTAGAAAATGTGAGAAATAGAAATTTTTAAATTTGAATTTGAATAAAAGTTGTTTTGATAAAGCCTTGAGCAATTTGTAACATGTATGCCTAATCTCAGACGTTTGTAACTCTTTATTGGGACTTGAGACTTCAAGATTTTGATATGTTTTAATAAATGAAGGGTGATTGTGCTAATCATCTCCTAAATTAGTGGTTTAAATAGATGTATATGATTGATGTTGCTTTGAAGTTTGATCTTGTAATTAATTTCATGCAATGTGCATGGATTAAATATAAAATATGTCCTTTTATCTTTAGTTGTTTGGCAATTTTATTTTTCATTTTTTTGAATTGATAAAAATGTCCACAATTTTAAAAAAAATTTGACAATTCGGATACGCTGAACCCTAAAATCACCAAAAATTGTTATGTGTCACGTGCAGTTGAAAATTAGAGGATTGCAACTACATTGACACGTTATATCCCATTCACATAAGATGGAATGCTAATGTAGAAAAAGACAAAATATAGAAAAATAAATAAAACAAGCCAGGAATTTTAAAATATAATTATACATTTTCAAAAAAATAAATAGTTTAAAATTTTAAATTTTATAGAATAATAATTTTAAATTTTGAATTAGTATTTTTTTTATTTTATTAAATCTTAAATTTTATTTCAATACACATATAATACAAAAGATATGTTTTTTTATATTTTCAAATGATATATTTGGAATAAATAATTGATATTAAAATTTATTTTTTGTACAAATTTCATAATTTTTTGACTTATAAATATTACATATATAAATAAATAATAGATAATTGACATTTCATATTTTTTTGGTATATATGACATAAAATAGAAATATTTATGTTTATATTTTTATTAAAATATCGCACATATTTTCATAAATATATTACAATATTGTTCTTGGATGATCTTTTGAAATTAATATCTTTAAATATTATTAAATTTTTATTTTTTTTAATATACACGTAATACATAAAACATATCCTTTATATTTTTCAGATTATACGTTTGGAATAAATAATTGATATTAAATATTTTTTGGTTAATATATTGTAAAATATAAATATTTATTTTTATATTTTTATAAAAAAAAAATTAAAATATTGTACATATTTTAGATACTATTTTGCAATACCGTCTCAGGATGATATTCTGCATTAATATTTTAAAATTTTACGAAATTTAAATTTTGTATTTTAATATACATATATACAGTTTAAATTTTTAGCTTAATACAAATTGGATAATATAGATGCACGTCTAATGCAATCCTCGTCCAAATATAAAATTTTAGTAATAGGAAATAGAAAATTTAAGTTTATTACATATTTGAAATTCGGTGAAAAAGATCTCGCGCGGCACCAGAAAACTGTATAGGCTCAATGCATGCATCGATTATGCACGCGAACTTGAGGACCTGTCCATCCACATATGTGTATTAAGATGGTGTGGAAGTGAATTTGTTCGATTCAGACGCACCATCGCTTTCACCAAGACTCAGAAACTCGGTGTTTCTATCTACTCAGCACTCTTCTTCTGTCAACCATCTGCTCTAAATCCAGTGCCAGTAACTTCTTACAGCAGTCGGCTCTCATTGATCATATATTAGCGCTTCACACAAAAACAGCAGACACACCACCGGTCAGAATGAAACCATACGTATCCCTCAGAGTTTAACATCTGTGCAGTGGTGCAGGATAGATATCCAATGGCTGAAACCGGAGCCGGTCATTGCGAGGCAATGGTCCATCCTGAGAAGTAAAAGATAAAATTTAGTAAAGTGGCCATCCCATCAATAGTAGGAGCTTAAGCCTAGGAAAGATCTATCTAACATAGTTCACAGATGTGGCCAGCCACCCCAGAATGACCTGAGCATCTCTTTGTTGGATGCAGTCAAGACAGATGGGAGTAAGGAAACAAATGCCTACCTCTTCCAAGTTAATCTGGAAAGGTTTCACAAAATCTTCAAACATAATTGGACATAATCCTCGCATCCTTTCTTCCACTTCCTGGGAAAAAGACACTGAAAGATTAGACTGCAAGTAGTTTGCAAAGTTCATTGGCTCCGACTACAAACGGGTGAAAATAGAGGAGATTTTGACGGGCATCAAAATTATGCTTGATAGTAAGATGTAAGAAGGATAGAAAATTTCCAATTGTTTGAATTTGAGGTTTTTTATATGTATATAATATGTACTAAAGATTGGACAATGTAACAGTATATAAGTTTATAAAGTATAAATATATATTTACACACATGTAAGTATATGTGTATATAGAGATATTTGATTTGATTGTGAATAGATGTAATGATTGAATAATAATTAGTTAGTTAAGAAAAAAAAATTTAATTTTAATTTGGATAAAAAATGTATCGCGTAAGGAGTTTAGTTGGTAAAAATTTGGGCGGGTAGAAATAATTTGAATTAAGCAGACAGCCAGCCTAAGATGTTTGTTGAAATTAACTGTCAAGCTTGCTATTACTATAGGCTCAAGAAAGAAGTACTTAACCAAACAAGTTTATCACATAATGGAAAGATTGTCACACAAACCTTGTGGAAAGATATAATTTTAAAACTCAAGTCGAATATTCTTATCATCTTCTGAAGCAGAAAATAAGATAGACTAAGACAATGCAAAATATGTTCCACAAAAAATAGGAAATAAGCACTAATGATCCTATTCCAGATCCTTAAATGAGCTCAAGCAATATTACATGAAAATGTGCTAACTTTGCATCAAATGAACTCTTCCTCCATGCTGACATAACATCAATTCTCAGTTACTATTGGCTTCATCAGAAACAAATTCAGAATTCATGGATGGAAACATAGTTGGTGAAAACATATTGTGTTTAATTTAGCCAGTTTCAAATCATCATCGACAACAATGGAAGTGTCTTACCAATCCAGTTATTCTAGAATTTTCTAGTAATTCTTGGGCAATTGCGTCTAATATATGCCGGTTGTCCCTCAGTCCCTTCATAGCAAGTTCCTCTGTCTCATCCATGTACTGTCACAAACATGAAATTCAAAAATCAGATAGAAACTAGGTAGATAAAACAAGACAATAGACTGACTTTAAACAGAACATCCAACAATAATATTTCAATCCCATTCTTCATGCTTAAGCTATAATATTAGATCTTAATATTATATCATCCAATCATTCTTATATAATTTATACATATATTCAAATAAATCAAAAATTTTCAAACATAAAAATCTTATAATCATTCTACTAATCCCAACATAACATAATTGCAATATTGGTTTTTGTCTCACATTGTCATGCATATATAAGCACCCTCAGCAATCCAACTCAAGAATGCTGACTGTAAAGTTGTCGAACATAAAGATTGACCACTGCAAGAATAAAGATTGACCAAGTATCTAAGTTTCCAACCCATCAGGTCAGAGTCACATAGATGGGGTTCACATTGGCAACAAGAGTGGTTTCCCATAATATGCTCATTGAAAAGATGAGGACAAATAAATCTTATATTAGTCCACCTCCAAATTGTTATGCATCATTAATAAAATTATGAAGAAAGTGATAGTATCAGCATGGGATATTTTGCTTGAGAACAAAAATTAATATCAAAGCAAAGTTACCCTTGTCAACTCCCTGGTGAAAAGCTCAGAAACTTCAAGCGTCATGTTTGCAGGAATCACATGAGGATCATCCCACTAATGTCAAGATAATGAAGCAAAATGAGTTGTTTGTCAATTAGCAGTTAAAACAAAACAGCCATATCTCATATGTTAAACACCATAACCAAGTATAGGGTACCTTGTATCTTATTATTTCACCATCTGGATTATCAGGCCGATCAACCAGCCCAATTCTTTTTGTCAAGGCAGTGAGCCCTAACCTTGGATTTCTAGGGCTAATTACCATTTCTCGAGCAATCTGAAAGATACACAGTTGAAGAAGTGATCAAGACAACAATATCTAGATAATAACATATTTGCCATCTTTCCATTCCAACTTTCACTACATAGAGTCAGCATCTTTTTAAAGGTAGCATTAGCATCCTTCATGTTACCTTGGTAATTTTCTCAAGATCATCACTTCCCCCATCAGTGATGTCATCACCAAATACAATACGCTCAGCACATCGCCCACCATGAGCAACCACCATTTGCATTTGCATGTACCCAAAGGTTGTATAACCTTGATCTACCATGTCTTCTCGAGGGTAGAAAACAGAGACAGCAGTTTCCTGCTCATACAAACAAACAGATAAAGGTCATTAAAAGCATCCCCAGATAAAAACAATTCCACTCATACACCGTACCTTTCCACCAGGCAACAGCTGAGAAAATGCATGCCAATCAAATCGAGGGAACAGGTGAGCCAAGACAATGTGACCAGCTTCATGCACAGCCAAAAGTCGTTTCTTTTCCAAAGATACCTATAAAAAGTTGGATAACATCATATAGATGACATTAATTCAATAGACCCTTTCCACAAGTGTTGTTCAAGAAACCATACACTTTGTTCACATTTCTGCTGCTCTTCCTCAGTGAGAAGCACACCCATTCCCTCAAGCAACTGCTTGTCCAATACATCAACAATATCTTGCTGGCAGATCTTTGAATGTCCTTTCCTGACCTGTTTTCAGGTGTCATTCACAGTCAGAGTAACTACAATGCCTAAAATGTAAGCATTGTTGTATTGAATAAAATTTGATAGCAAAGGTCGGCATGGGAAATGGGATTAGTGAAGTTTATTTTGAAAAAGGGACACAGTGTAGACAACGACCAAAAACAAGAAGTAGCATATTACATAGAATAGTGGTTTCAATTTTTCGTACTTAGGACAAGGTTCGAAATTAGGTCCGAGTTTTTTCCATGTTAACTGATATTAATGCACTACAGACAAGCCATTTATCTTTCATAACTAACAAGACAAAGCTTTCCTTATAACATCTATCCATGATCACCCACATGCATTGTCAAAATCGCACCGATTCTCCATTTTTTATCTTTTCAGATACTTTTACAGTTCTTGCAACAAGAACTATACAAATTATATTGGCAATTAGCATATCAAATCTAAAAAAGCTGGCAATGTTTGCTTGAGGGAAGAATCAAATGGAACATTTACCTTTTTTGACTAACAATTGTCAAATCTATTAGCAGAATCATAGGATGCATGGCATGATTCAAAAACTGATAGAAATTTAGAATAAACTAAGAAAAGATATAGCACACAGTAGCCATCACAACTTTTTCACTACTTAACAAAGGGGAAAATAAGGGACAAATCTGACAACCAAAACAAAGGGCAGTATTTTTTTCTTCATGTTCCTTCTCCAAGATATTTCATGAATTGAATAAAGTTTACGTCCAACTATATGAACGCTCACAAGACAGACAAATAAAATATTATATTGGATGAAGCACAAAGAACTTACAGACATTATTCCAGATTCATTAACTAGATTTCTTATATCTGCCCCAGAATAGCCAACAGTACGGAAGACAACCTGTGGAGGTGAAGAAAAGAACGACATAACTTAGTTATGAAATCTATTCTTTTTAGCTATACTCATACAGGGGCAGCTCCTCCAACCTATCTGTCAGCTGTAGGTTTATGAGAACTCTAAGAATAACCAAAGGAAGACAAAATGAAAAATGATCAGGTACAGACAGAGGAGATAAAGTACATGAAATGAACCCTACCTCTTCAAAATCAACATCTTCAGCAAGCACCTTCCCAGCACTATGAACACCAAAGATCTGCACTCGTTGTTTTGCATCAGGTAACCCAATATATACACGACGATCAATGCGTCCAGCACGAACAAACTCTAGATCCAATTCATCTGGTCTATTAGTGGCACATAGGAAAATAACAGCTTGCCTCAGTGAGAATCTATCAACACCAGTTTTTTCTTTCCTGTATACAATAAAATTCATTTAAAGCTTTAGTTACATACCAGTAACTGGTTACCCAGAAACAATATTTGCATTTATTATACTTATTTTGTGCTTTTGTCCTCTGATAGGTTCCCCAAGCCAGACAAAGACATATGCTAGTGACTGTAATTGCAAAATAAGATAACCAAGAATGCAGGTAAAGCCTTTGCCATTGATTTCTAAACCCTAGGATGTTGCATCATTTAAGACACAACACTACGTAAGAATTGCAAAATTCTACATTAGGGTATTGTCCAATCATTTTTCTTTCTTCTTATTTCTTAGCATAACAGATTTTCACAATAGCCATTAAAAGAAACCGTCAAAGGCAAATTAATTGTTCATGTCTTGCTTGTTGGGCTGTACAGGCCTCAAGAATGCATTAAACAACTAATTTTAGAATCAACCATCATATAGATCCTCATGTTTCTTCAAATCACTAAGAAAAAATGCATTTCTTGCCTCACTTGTTGGGTATCACAGAGCCCACTGATGTAGAAGCACCTAATTTAAATACATTGGCTTAATGATCAGCAAATGAAGGGTGCTTGTGTATGAATTTTCAAGGACTGCCCCCGTGTCAGATATGACAGATAGCACATTATACCATGCTATGAGACTTCAAATCCTAAATGGTAAATGTATTCAAATTATACTTACTCTCCATCTAGCTGAGCAATCAGTGCTTCAAAGGTTGCTCTTCTTCGTGGATCCTTCCTCGCATGTCTTCCAGCAATAGCATCTATCTCATCCACAAATACAAAAGCTGGAGCCTAGGAAAAGAAGATTACCCTTTTTATATATTTTTAAGGCTGTCAATAAAACAAGTCACTCAACTCAAGCTTGATTAAGCTCGACAATATTTGAAGTCTAATCGAGCTTGAATTTGAACTTAAACAATTGTTTAGAACTCAATCTCAATGCTTAACTAAATCTAGTTTGATTTAGAATTTCAAAAGATTAAGGTGAGCAACATTCGAGCAAATATTGAGCTCAAATTGCTACTCAAGCTCATCACTATAATTGCATATACATGTGTGATCATAAATATTATATGCTTCTGGATATGTACAAAGCCATTCCCTTCCAAACATGCATGGTAAAGGCTGGTGATACAATCTTACAATGTTAGTTCTATGTATGTTTTGATGTAGATTTAGATGTCATTGTACAACAAAAAACACAATATTACTTTCATTATTTTGCCCTTCAAGACTTGGTTGATGATTCCCTCCTCTTGGAAGCATTTGCGAGTACTAGAGCATAAAGCAAATGAGGGCACAAATGTAGTGGATATCACTGACAGAATGCAATTCCACACCAGTGTTTCATCGCTGAAGAGAGAACAACAAGAAACATTGGATATATGATTGTTTTCAGGATTTCCTCATCATGAAATTCTTCTCTCTGTCATTATTCTCAAAAAAACATTGGAAAACCTAATCAATCATTACTTCTTCCATTTTAAAAAAGTTTAATTATATAAATTCAATCCTCCCTACATGATTTTTAAAGGGATAGTGACATCAAATGCACACACAAACAATTTTACTGAATGGGCATTCCGTCTAACTTGTCTTGAATCCCGACTAGTGTTCCAGTGTTTAATCATTTGTCTCACCAGATAAAGTATGGCATAGTGATAGGTGGTAAACTTACATTTCTCCTTGCAACTGAGAACAATTCATTAATTCTTGCAGCACCACTTTTCTCACTATCTGTAAACTCCGCACCAGAAGCAAAAACAAAAGGCAAACCACTTTCCTTTGCTAGTGTCCTGGCAAAAAGGGTTTTCCCTGTACCTGGGGGTCCAGATAGAAGCACACCCTGCATGGTAAAATGGAATTTATAATTTTCGTATTTAAAATATGGTTCAGGTAATTTGCTTCATCAGTTTCGAGATGGTATTAACTTACTCGCACAAACTTCACATCCTTTTCATAATACTGCATGGGATTTCCCATATATATCATCAATTCATCCAGAAGATCCCAGACATCTCCTCCTAAAACTACATCTTTATACATAGATTTTGGTTCCCCAACTTCACCAAGAGGCTGAGTGGAATGAAAAATGCATTAAATATACTCAAAAAACGGGTAGAGATACATCAAAGCTAGGTGAAAAAGGAAAAAAAACACACACCAGAATGAAGTTTTCAGTGTATGCCATATCAAGAAGCTGATTATATTTCTTGTAAAGAAGACGGTTTGTGGTTATGTGAAGAAGCATCAGAGATTCCCTGATCAACCACAAGATTATTAATCCAGGCAAGAGCGCAAACACAACTTTGAGAAAGTAATGAATTTGCCGCTTCTGAAGAAGATCCACTTCCGCTCCAGACCCAGATATGGCCTCAAAAAGAAAAGGATCAAGTGGGATATCAACCTAGACATAACAACATTAGTAAGCCAGAGGCAATGCTCTAAGAGAAAAAATACAGTTAAAAGACAAACAGGGCATTCAACTCACAATGTATTCTAGAGGGAAACCTTCTGTCATGGTAACATACAACCTCTTGAGATCCTCAGTGAAGACAACAGCAGAAACCTGAAAAAAGTAACTCGTACTAACAATTACATGGCACATTTGTTGACATTTGCAGTCTTTAAATAAGGCTTTTCAGAAATACAAGATTTGGTTTCTGAGTAAATGAACATAATGTCTGCACAATTGAAACTTCTGAAAATAATTTATTGCATGCAGGAGTTCATCAATTTGAATGATCAAGACCAACCTCCTAAGTTCTAACTACAATGTCAATAAGTTCATTTTTAACAGCTGAACACCGATGCTTCATAGATGCAATTGCTAAAACTCTTTAAGTCCCTAAACAAATTATAGGAAATATATTTTTAAAAAAAATTTAGTGTCTCTTCAAATCATTATACTGGAGATTTCATTTTCAAGGCTTTCCACGTGAACAAAGATTTAACTATACAAAGTGAAGCCACTCAGGACTATGTTTCTATAAATCATCAGTCAGGATGAGATGGAGATGGAGATGGAGATGGCATAATCATAGACCATGAAGAGAGGAGTTGGTGGCACAAATAGTATAGTAGAATTATAGTAAAGAAGAGGGATATCAGGATGATATAATTTATACCTCAGAGGAATCAAGCTTTTGAAGGAAATAAGTGTAAGGAAGTTTTGGACGGTAGCGCCACCATCTTTTGGAGATCCACAATGCCCTAGTTCCTTGCGTGTTCTTGGCCCTTTCTACTACATCCTTGCGAAGACTGTTCTCAACCTCTTTCATGTCAAATTCTACCACATACTTGGAATTTAATGAACCAAGTTCTTCAGCTAACTTCTCCTTTTGAAGAATTTCCTTCCATAATGCAAGTCTATCACGCCACGTTCCTCCAGCATTCTGATTCTCTATTGCCACAAAAACCAAATTATAAAGGCTAGATAAACACCAAAATTAAGTAATTAATTTATATATCTTGTCTTGAAGCGTTCAGATCCCGGTGAAACTGCCTAGAATCCCAGTAAATTTTGAAATCTTGGGACTGCAATCTCGTATAAACAACACAAGCTCCAAAAAGTTCCTGACATTAATTTTTCCATTTCAAAAAGTAAATTACAGAACACCTACTTTATTTGCCATTTACAGTAACCTATAACAATATGATGAGGCCCTTTCAAATCAATTCTCAGAAATCAACTTCCTCATGCTTCCATCTAAGTGTGATGTCCTAGGCAATAGCTGCTGAACAAAGATGAAATTCTTGTTCATGCATCCAAAAATAGATAAAAAGTCAATCACAGCAAACAAATGCTGTAATCACTCAATTTTCTAAGACAAATTAGCGTGGTTAATCACCAGGGTCTCCTGTCAACACTTTGAAGTATAAGTGGCTTTCTTGATGCATAAAACAAGCAGGAAGCCATAGGAAGAGGGCAACTTTATGCTTGTGATTGTTCCACATAGGCATTCCATGTCTGTTGGAAGTACCTAGTACAGATCCTACAAGCCCACTGTAAAGCCCAAGAATATTTCACTCATATTCATAGGCTTATTATACTCAGTCCCATAGCTGGTTGATCAAATGATGGTGCAGACAGCAGACTAAGTTGCTACTTTGACCAAAGTGATAAACCAGAATGGGCAATGTTATCACCCTAGAGGACACGTCGTGCCATGCCTCTTATTGAAGCTTTAGTGGATGGATCATCTCTTCGCAGCAAGCAACCAAAATGGTAGGCTGCCTGCTTGTCAATTACCTACCAACTGCCATGCAGTCGTGGAGTAGCATGTTTGCACAGTTCGACTATTTCACTGGAGCTCTCTGCCATTAATCAATGAGGAATTCCCATACACTGCTTGACAGTATATTAAGCAAGCAGATGCATAAACTTACAGTAAAAAGCCAATGAAACCCGTACATTGTCTGTTACAAGAAATATTAAATTATGATACAGTGACACCATCTCATGAACTTCGAAGTCAAGAATTTTTTTAGTTACTTGTACTCAAATAAATGTGTTACTTTTGGTTGAAATTTACTTGCTTTGCAGAAAATCTTCAAGCATTATACAGTTTACTACAAACTTTTACATTACATATATGTTAATTTGTTAGTTCAATATGATTTGACTTTGATTTATCTTTTTATCAAAGTTAAGAAAATCATTTATGGGTCTGTTAGAGTACAATTAAATACATACATGGCAACTATGCCTGGATATAGAACAAGGTACACATAGCTTTAGAAAGAGATCGTAATTGTTTTTGTACCCAAGGAAATGCCATCAGAAACATGAAAGAAGAAATGTAAGATGATTTACATGTTCTCTGATGCATATTTGAGGAATCAAGTGATAGATATTAAATTGCAACTTTATTATTTTGAAATTTTTAAATGATCTGTTCAAAGAATGCCGTTGAGTATGCATTTTGAGTCTAGATAATATGTCCATATGATTATGGAAGTATGACTGGAAGGCTAGAGCTTTCTGAGCTTGCTGTGTAGATAGATATTTTCCAAAAACTAGTTAAGAGAAATAATGTTGACTACTTAATGAAAAGCAATTTTGCATGAAACAAAATAATACCATAGGATTAAACCTGATAGACCCAAATCTTCCTGCAGAATCTTTTTATCCTCAGTTTTCAGTTTTGTGTCTCTTGCTATTATTTCTTTCATGCTGCTTTGGGCTTTTTCAGTATCATCTTCCCAAGCATTTTCGCCAACAAACAAACCATCATGAATAAGTGTGCCATCAGGTCCTTCAACAAACCTTTTGAGTTTCAGACCTTTAGGGGTAGTCTTCCTCCATAAACCTTGTTTGAATCTAAAAGAATGAAAAACAGAAGCATCGTACAAGAATATATCAGAGTATCTATTTAATCAGGAGCCAAGATAATTATACTGAAATATATGCAGTGAACCAAGTAACGAGTAAATTTTTTCTTTTATTTTACTTGCTATAACCCACATGCACCTTGTAGTTCTGATCATTTGTCGGTAATCAAAATATCCTCTAGTATGAATCTTCTAACGAAATTTCAGGATTTTTAGTACTTCTAATCTTACAGGTGCACATTGCGTACACCACACCTGACTCATGCCTTAGAACCCTATTAATTCAGCAATTATGTTGCTCAACCCTCTAATGCCTTCTGAAAATTTGCTAACGAAAGGGCCCAAACACCTATCAACATCCTAGAAGTGATAGTGTGCATGTTTCAACCTATCGTAACACTCAATGCTTTATAATCAGAAACCAAAGTTGGAAGGGTATGCAGAAAGTGTAAGATAACAAATTCTTAAAATGACAAAAATTATGGCATGGTTATATTAAAAAAAATTTCTGCATTTCGAACCACTAGACTCCAATGACAATCATTAAAGGAATTCATTACCTCCCCTTTGAAGTGATAAAATTATCAATCTTTGAGTAACCAATTTAACCTCACAAGTACTGCAGACATTAACTAGCCACAACAATGCTCAGTGGATTTCATTGGTTTCTGATTCAGCTTAACACACAGAGAATTATGACCTGAACTAACAACAATTGGATTACAAAGGCACTTACTTTCTCAGATTAGTGGGTGTAGGCTCAGGAATTAGTGCGTCCATGTATGCCTCAGCCAATTCTCTTCTTTCACGCTCAAGAAAAGGAGCTCTGATTGCCTTATATACACTCCGACAAGAAAAAATCGCAACAAAAAGGTACAGCACCAAAACACCCAATCTTTTTGGTTCCCAATTCTTTATATCCTGAAAACAAATTAACATTAGATAGAACAATAAAAATTATTATTTTCACAACTTCGGCACTAAAGTCCATACCTTCCAACGTTCCCATCTATTCCAACTAACAAACAGAGGCAACAGCTCGGATTTTACTTGTTCAACTGCACCCTGGGCCTTCCGGGCGGAGTCTCGGGCCCTACCCGAAAACTCGCCCACTCTAACCATAAAATCTTCCAAATTAAACCCGGTTTCTTTCTTCACAGACTCGCCCAAATTCTGAAGAAAACGTTGAGAAACGCGACGAATTGACCGCGAGAGGCTCAGCCAAGAGAAGCTCTCCGGACCGCTCGAAGAAGAAGACGATGAGGCTAAAATTATGGACCTTTTTCGACGGGAAAGCTGAGGCCTATAACAGTGATGAGTAAAGGAGAGAAGGTCAGTTCTTCGGAGAAGAAAGTAGTTTTCTGGGGAAAAATGAAGTGATGTTGGTCGGCATTGTACTCCTGCCATTTCCATAGCTGTAGCACACGAATGGGGCAGTTCCAGATAACTATTTATGCGACGAATTCCGCCGAAGTTTTAGTGCCCAGTGCTTTCGGCCATTGGCAGGCGATTGGGCGTGAGGAGAAGGGTTTAAGAGGTTCCCACTTTCTATCCATAAACCACCAATTTGGCATTAATCGCCGTTTACGAACGTTTTTAAAATCCGGTCATCGAATTGGAATAATTAAATTGGCGTTCGATCGGTTTAACTATTTTAAAAAAAATTAATTATTTTATATTTTATATAATTTTATATATACACATAATAATATTAAATTATTTTACAAAATAAATTTAAGCCTATTCATTAATATACTAAATGATAAATTTTAGATAAAAAATTGAAATTTAATAATTCAATAAAAATAAAAATAAAAATATATATTATAAAAATATGAAAGAAACTAAATTAAATTCAAATTCAAAAATATAAATGTTGAAAATTTTAGTTTGGTAAAAAAACATAATTAATATGAGAAAATTTGATTGTAAGATTTAATATTTAACATTCAATAACTTAATTAAAATAATATATATTTAAAAGATAATTAAATAATACTAAAAATAAAAATAATTGTTTTATGGAAAAAAATTTTATAAAATATAAAAATATTTTATCTATTTTTTATTTTAAATAGAGAGATTTTTTAATTTTTTTATTAAGTCAAAATACAAAACCTATTTTTGATTGGGTTAATCAGTTTTTGACCAAGTTGATCAGTTCTAAACCGATTCCTAACGAGTCATATGGATGTCTAATTTTGAAAAGTATTCGAGGAGGAAAATCAATTAGTTTCCAACTAGGAGTGGAATTAAGCCGAGTCGAGTTCGAGTTAATTTTTGACAAGCTCGAACTTATCAAGTCGAACTCGAGCTGAATGCACTGCAGAGTATAAATTATTTTTGACCAAAAAAAAAAAAAAAGAAGAAGAAGAATCGAGCTCGAGCTCGAGCTCGACTTGATTACTACATCGAGTCGAGGTTTGACCGAGTTGCTCGACCGAGTCGAGTCGAGCTACTTGGTTGACTAACACCCCTATTCCAAACCAAACCGGTCAAACAGCAATCTAGTTTAGATTTAACAACCTTTCCATTTACAAATTTTTATTTATCAATAATATTCATTAGTTATATTAAGCATAAATAAATAAATGAACTCCACTAGTCATGGTGCGTGGATTTTATCATGCAATCATGCGGACTGGCCTAGAAATTGCATTCATATAATGAGTTGGATATCACCTTTATAACGCACAACACATTTGTAGAGATGAGTCATTTAACAAGCAAGCCCATAATGGAGCAAGATGGTGGGCCTTGGTTTATATCTCGTACAGTAACATTTGTGAATCTTGATAGACCATCCACTTTAGCATATGGTAAAGCACAAATGTCTTACATGTCTACTGCACCACAGTAGTATGATGATGCTTATATACCTACTCCACTAAATTCATCTATACAAAATTTATACTCACTGTAGGTAATGCAGAGTCATTACTACTCAAAAAATAATAATTGGATGTCAATGTAGTACTTTGAGACATCATAGGATTATAGATGTATTTTTTATACATCATCTATTTTATAAAGCAGCTACCAAACGCATAAGGAAGTACAGCAGGACGATATATTAAAACAATCCACTGCATATACACTTAAAGTACTTGTAATGAAAACCTACACTGATTGCTTAAAATACAGATAATGATGTTAAACTATAATTGTAATCAACATAAAAGTAATTATCTTAATTTAATTTATTCAACAAAAATTTATTATTAAAATAATATTATTGTATATAATTTTTAGTAAAGACATTTTTTATACGATACAAAATTTTGGTATAAATATTTAAAAAACCCTAGATAAAGTAAATTCGATTCTTGATTGATTTATTAATTACTATAGTGATTTAATTAGTGTGTGTGTATAAATATACTGTCCTTTCCTTTTTAATTTCATACAACTTCTTCTCGTTAAGTTAATATAGGAAAATTTTGAAAACGTTAAGCGTAAACTTTTCACTTATTAATTATCTCACTCATGGGATATAACTCTTATTTTTCAGGTAACGGAAATACTTATTTTAAATTGGAATTCTTATAGTTAAAATAAACTTAATTAGTTGAATCCAATAACAATGTAAATGACTGTTAACCATATTTTATTAGCATTAATTTTAATTATATCAAAAACGAAAATAATTGTCAATTCCATTTTATTAGTATTAATTTTATCTTGCATAATATCGATTAAGACTTCATTTATTTGAAATTTAACTACCCACATATTCACCCATAAAAAGGCTAATAAACCGACCGACTCAAGTTCATCTAATCAAAAAAATTTTGGCTATGTTTGTTTACAAATTCTAAACTTTTCATCATTAATTAAAAATCTTATAAATTAAATGTCTTACCATATAAATTTTATGTAAATATAAAATCAAAATTTTTTCTCTTCTCTTTAAAAACTAAAATTTTCAATCATCATACTTACTAACAATCAAATTAATACTTATTCTTATAAATTTTCTTACATTGATTTTTGCATTATCCTATAAACTTATAAATTATTATATCCCTTCAATTTTTATTAAATATTATATATATATATATAATTTTCGTACCTACTCAAATTTTACAAACTAAATATAATTTTTATCCACGCTCAAATCAGCAAAATTGTCCGCTCAATCCCAATTAGAAAACAAACACAGCCTTTATAATCCAACACGATTTAGAGTTTTATAATTCCATGACACTGGGCCGGGTGAAATTTTTATTACAAACCCAACTAATTTGTTGAAGGTCAAATCTCCGTTGATACAAATCAAGCTCAACTCATAGAAAATAAAAATATTACTGAAAACCAATTTCATTAAATTCCTCAACTTAAGAAGTCAAGATTAATTTAGACATCAAACAGAAATGCATATTGATTCCTAGAATGACTATAAATGAAAGTATAGATCGTTATGAGATTAGAAATCAAACACATCAAGAAGATATAGAAGTGGAATCTGTTTCAAACTTCAAATTTATCTCGAATCCGAGAACTGAAGCCATGGTCACCATTGCATCCAAACGCCGCCTTCTGAGAAGCATGCTTTCGTGCTACCAAAAATACATTATTGCTTTATGAAATTTCCAATGCATGTTAAGAAATTTCTCCAAACCTAAGCAAGATACTCTCCATGCACCGAGCTTTACAATCACATATCAACATCTGGTATAAATTACTCCGTACACTGCGTTCAATTGCTCATTAGAAAGAAAGCTGTAGGAGGGAAGAATTCATGAACCATGAAAAATGTCAAGTTGATGCCAAGCATACACTTAAGATTATATTTTGCTGCTTCTGTTCACGAGCCAAGTGTAGCTTCAAAACAAGCAAACGAGAATAATGATGATGAAGCCATTCTCTTCATCCTGGGGGCGGGTAACAGCATTGCACAACGGGAAGATGAAATTCCAGTTGAAATGAATCATCGGCCAAGCAAAATCTGTCATCAAGCACCAATAATCCGATGCTCTTCATCCTATTACGATCCTCCCAGACAAGTGAAGAACCCATATCGTAAGCCATCTGCTATAATATGTGAGATCAGTAAGCAATGCCTGTGAAGATAGTTTGGAATCATTTCCACAAAGACATCAACAACAGATCATGCTTCTAACGAATTTTTTGTCCCGTCATCGGCGTTTTGCCAAGGGGTTGTCCCAGATATCATTTCTGCCCATTCTTCAACAAGTGTCGTATTAGTTTCATCTCTTGGAAGACATGGTTTCTTCCATTTTCCTTATCACTACGCTAAGACTGCCTCCATTTTCCAGAGCCTTGACAGCAGCCCTGTGAGCATGTCTATGCCATTCGAGCAGAGCGCAAGATTGCAGCACCAACCAACGGGCTTGATTTGACATATTACGCATACAATACTGAGAGTCAAGTTCTAAAAAGCTATACATGAGACAGCATGCAACATATTTAATTACCAGAAACTAGCACTAAGCTACCACATATAATGAGTTTAAATCAAGCCCCTGTAAGCTACTTGCACATGAAACGATGAACCTGTACGGGAAACCATAGAAACCCTCTTTTATTTTAAGTTCCCGTGTCTTGTTACAAAAATGGGTTCATACAATAGACTGATTCCTAATAACCCTTTCTCTATCAACACCATGTTTTGAATCCTAGTATGCCCACGGACGAATTCCTAATACCATCTTCAATATTGCAGTATGTAGATCATCAAGCAGATGTTACTAGTATGCCCAGGGACAAATGGGTAATCCTGATGTGGGAGAAAGCGAGTCGCTGACAAGTGGCAATGTCAAAACTTGAAGGATGTAATTTTCAATTTCCAAGACAGAAAAAACAAAGTAATTTACAAACACAAAAACAGACAGTTCATATCACTGGAAGACCTGTGCAGTGGAGAGTGGAGGTTCTAGAAGCACAAAGACGCTCCTAAATAGATTTTCATCATTTTCTCCACCCCCAGCCTCTCCATATTCAAGAGCTTCAGCTGCAATACCATCAAAAAGCACCATGCAATACCTGGACATGTTAGAGAATGGAAGATGTGAGTTGTACAAATATAAAAGACTTTAATTTTGATTTGGCTACATGTCTGGAAAAACAAGAGACATTGTTCCACATTTACAATGTAACATCATATCTGCTAAGAACTCGATGTTATGCCACCCTTCTGCCCAACCAAATATTATCTGAGGAAAGCATTATGACTTATGAGAACAACGAGCAGTTGGGGTAATGAACTACTGGGATCAGCATTCAGTAAATTTGGATGTCACCAATCTGTCAAAAGCTGTACCACTGACACGGCCCTCGACACGCTCATTCTGAAGTTTCTCATTTTAAAACTGTGTTCCTGCCTGCCAAAAGAATACATATATTAAATATAGTGAACAAAAAATTTGTGTTCGCGGATAGGCTGCTGCTAGAATAAGCTGTGAAATAGCACCTGGAAACACGCAATGTCACAAAGGATGGAAAGAAAAACAAAGTTGGAAGCACAATCAACTGTCTTAACAAGCTTCAAAATTTATGATGAAGATATATTATCCAAATTAAAATGTTGGGGTTCAAAGTATTGGAGAAGTAACATGTTCCTCGGGTTTAGATGAAACCATCAAAATTCAGAGAGCGTTAACCCACGCCCTGGACTCACGGGCGCCTTGTTTAGAATATTCTGGGCCAAGTTTCCTCATAGCAAAGGCCGGCACCATGACCTGTGAAATACCTATTCACTCCGTCTCGCGGCATGCGGTTTGAGGGGTCTAGGAGAATTCCCCAAGAATTCCTGATTGTTGTTTCGTGTTGGCTGCAGAATATTTAAAGAAGCGATGTGGGACAAATAAGCATGTGCAGTCATGTTTTCGTTTATGGAATTGATTAATGATATAATTGGGAGTGTCAAGATAATAATTTTAAAATAAAATTTGCATTGAATAAACAAGTAGATAAGTCAGGTTTGGCTAATCTATTTTATTATTATTGTAATTTAATTAAATTTTTATAAATCATTAATTCTTGATGTCGACAGTATAAAATTGCCCAAAATTATGTGGAACCTTTGTTTCTCCCTGTTCTTCTAAAATTTAAAAAAAGAAAAAGAAGAAGAAGAAGAAGAAAATCTAAAGTGTTCTTGTTTATTTACTTGTTCTCTGCCAACAAGTGTGGATTTTTTAATTCTCTTCTTCGCTATTATTTTATTTTTATTTATTCACTTATATTTTTTACAACTCATTTAGTAGGATTCTAACGTCAGTTCGCTTATTTTCAAAACTAAGTCTAAGTTTGCGATTCTTTTATAATAACATGAAAGTGTGAAAGAAAGAAAAAAATATTAAAAGCATAATATTAAAGTGTGTATTTCTATTTTGTGAAAAACAAGACAAACAAAGCCCACACATTACATTAAAACAAACTGTATTGAAAGCACAAGTTATCTATTGACTTTATGAACTACAATTTTATGTCGCATAAAATTACTGATAATTAAAAAATAATAAATCATCTAAGCTGTCGAAATCCGATTTAATAAATTAAATTCGAAAACGGCATTGAAATGAAACACGTTCGTATTTCAAATTCCATTTCAAACTAGATCACTTGGAATCCCAAATTATTTCTGTTCTCGGTCCTTAATCTATATATGTGGCATATAGAGACGACCAAGTGATGCATTTGATCAACAGTTTTTTTACTAATATGTGCACACCTTGTTTGTTTCCCCACTTAATGCCCACACAATTCATTAAAAAATCCTAATATCAAAAATGTAATCCAATAAAATTTTATTCAAATTCAAATTCAAACTTCTCTATTTACATATATAATTAAATAATTATTATTCAATTATTACATCTATTTACAATCAAATCAAATCTTATATATATGTGTGTGTGTGTACACACGCATTCACATCTATATATACTGTAAAAATATATAGGTGCTCTCCATGAAGAGTAGCTTTGTTTTGATGCAAATTTTAATAGTAAAAAAGTTGACACAAAAATTTGGGAATACAGTAAAATTTAGAGAGAGAAGAGACAAAAATATTATTTTAATAAGTAATATGTTTAAAAAGAAACACGTCGAGGGAAACATAGCCATATTTGAAGTAAATATTATATTTGTTAATTATATACTATTATTATTTAGTGACTATTATATAGAATTGAAATTCTATTGCAACAAATTTGAGATTTATTGCTATAATCTTGAACCTAGTAAATTAAAGAACCCTTTAGAGTCTCTTTGCAATTTTTTTTTTTGGAAAAATAGGTGATTAATTAACTCAAAATATATTATACCATTTTAGTCATGAAATTAACTTACTTTCTTCTATTCATTTTATTAGTTGTGGCCTTCTAATTTCTTTGATAATTTTTAATAGTGTAGTTATAAAATATTGATATTTTATTGCAATTATCAAATGACAAATAGCATTGATGCCTTATTTCAAAAATTTTAATTAGCTAAATAAGAAACTGTAATTTTAATTCAAATTAAAATACTTCAGTAATAAATTAAGTTTTGATGGTATCTTTTAACTAAGTAAAATTAATAAAGAAAAATTATATAAATTTTAATTTATATAAATAGTTTTTGATTAACGAAAAGATTTATTTACTTACATATATTTGTTTTGAAGCTATTCAGTGAAGTCAAAAAAATTTATATAAAATGTTATATAAAAATAATCAAAATAATCACAAAGAGTAAATTTATAATCAAAATAACTTAGTGAAGTCAAAATAATTTATTTCTCTTTATGTTCACTAAATAATTTAATTCTCTTTATAATCACTCTTTATAATTTCACTAAAAATAAGATTTATTCACACTTATTATCAAAATAATCATAATTATTTGTAAGGAAGAGAATTGAAATTATTTCTATAATTTATTTATTTTTTTGATTTCAAAGCATGTTGGCAGTTTCAAAATTCACATTTTAAAAATAATGACCAATGTTAAAGATTTTAATTAAAAGTAATTTAAATCTACCTAATTATCTTTCATGCGTAAAGTTTTATATTACATTGTTGTACGTAAATGCCACTCTATTTTCATTTACACAACTTCTATAATGTTCTTTGAATTCCACACCTCTAGTGCATATCATTAGAACATCTTATATCTATTATTTTAGTTACATAGAGCAAATCAAAATTATCTTTTATTACTTAGTATGTTGAGCTTTTAATCTAAATATATGCATTCTATATATTATGTATTCTGCATCTGTAAAACATAAAACAAGTTGTTCATGCAAGTAAAATAATTTTAAGATAAAAAACAAGTTGTTCATGCAAGTAAAATAATTTTAATTTATCTTACGGGGTTACATAATAATATTATTCATATTAAATTTCAATTGTTTTAACTTTTGTATAGATCATAATTTTACATTATATATATAATATCTTTTCTAATTTTATACCCACCCATCTACCTAGAATTTTAATAATTCCTTATTTATAAGATATTTAGTCACAAACAATTGAAGTGTTACTTGAAGGACTTATTTTATGATGCATACGTTATATTTTAATTTGTTTATAATGTCATCACACACGTGCAACACGTGCACACACACACACATATATATATACATTTTATTACAATATATATGTATGTATATATTTGTTAACCCTATTGATGATTTTTGAACAAAAATTTTAATTATTAAAAAATTATATTTTTTAAAATTATTTAATTTTTTAATTATATTAACACAATTTGTCATCTAATTATTAAATATCAATAGTTATAAAAGTTAAAGTTTAAAATATTGTATAAATTAAGAAATCATATATTTGGTATTTTAAACAAAAATATTATATAATGATTGATCATATAAATTGTTCTTTACTTATTTAATTGGGCAATTAGATTTTAATAAGTTGCTATTTAATTGTTGAATATCACTATTCCTATAACTCGATGTTTAAGATATTTTATAGACCAATAAATTATATATTCAAATATTTCAATAGAATATTATATAATGAATAATTCATGTTAGTAAAATTACTTCCAATTCATAATAATTTTTAGTAAAATTACTTTAGTATAATTTTATTGAAATTACTTTCAATTCATATTAAATAGAAAAAGCTTCATAAACAAAGAAATCAAGTTTTTACCTATGTCAGCTGGATTCAATTTATGATGACTTGAATTTTTAATGCATTTTCTTGACTGTTTCAATTGTATTGTTGTTTGTTAATTTTGTAATCATAATTCTAATTTATGATTGATACATTTTGATGACTTGTAAAAATTCCATAAATCAACTAAATGCGTCATGAAATATTTTACCCAAAAAATTATTGATAATATAATTTTCATCCTTTAATTTGAGAACAATTACCTTTTCATTTAGTAAAACAGCAAATGTTAAAAATTATTTTATATGAATGTATGTTTTGAAATTTTAATGGCAAATTTTGACTTGAGAAAATCAATAATATTTTACCAGTAAGGATTTTATATTAATTATGCAATATTTTAATGAAAAACTTTGTTTTTTAATCGGTACGCAATTATAATGTAGTTTATGTTTTCTAAATTGGTATGCGTATGTGCTTGTCATCACATGTTATTGTTTAATACATATTTTCTACTTTTAAGTTTTATTTTGTTTTTATAATATTAATCTTATTATATTTTATTTTTATCTTTTCTACTGTGTTTATAACGTATATAATATGTTAAAATTAATCGCCTAAATATTAAATTGAATTATTATCCTTTTCTAACATGGCACTGTTCTCTCTTGTACTACACTTAGATTTTATATTGTTAAACAAATTTTATTAAATAATATATTTTATTTCATTTTCCTATTGATCAATTGATAATTTTTTTATTGAATAATATATTTTATCTTCACAACCTAAAGATTTATGTTAACAATGTTTTATTGCAAATAAATAAAGTATGAAATAAAATAATATTATATACAAAATTCCACACTTTTAGCGGTATCAATATTCAAAATTTCCCTTGTTTTAATTTTTTATAACATATTAATATTTTATAAAAGTAGTGATATTATATATATATATATATATATAATATTTTCATTTTATCTGAACATTTAGCTCGTTATTGTAACTTCGTCTATATGTACTGCTGTTTGTTTTATTTTTGGTCATATTATTTAACTAATATTTATATTTATAAATGTTATATTAATTAATTCATTTTTCTATCTATCGTACAATGAATTTATAATTAGTAGCTTCAGATGTACAGTCATGAAGTTATAGTCCAATTATCTATATTTACCATGCACCTTTTTTGTATTTTATAAATAATTTATAATTGTAATAAATAATATAATTAATTTAGTTTATTAATTTTTTCGAATTTCCTTGATATTACTTAATTTATAGATAACAATATAAGTATTTCAGATAAGTATTATTTATATATATAATAACTATGTGATAATTCTTTTCATATTATTATTTTTATTCCATAGTGAAGTATTTTTATACAATACCATATAAAACGAATGGTAAGAAAAATAATGTTACAATAATGGGCTAAAATTTTAAATAAGTAAATTATAGATAAAAAAAACATTTCAACATTTAATTAGAATTTTTTAAAATAAATTTAACAAATATTTATCAATTAACATCGAAACAGCTTTATAATATATGGTGGACCACTCAATTTTCTTATTCAAAATTATTTGCTTGAGATTTTTTCTTTTTCTTTCTATTTTAACCGTTTTTCCCCTTTAAGGAAGTGTGCACCGATTAAATCTGTTCAATTTATTTTATAATTTTGAAAATATTACAAGTGTCAGTACAGTATTTCAAATATTAATGACTAACCATAAATAGGATATGTGAACTCTTTATTATATTAATTTATAAAAGTGTAGCGTTAGGATTAAAATATACATGTATGTTTATTATTTTTTATCTGTAGATTTTCAACTAATTTATTTAGTTTTCATTTATTAAGCGATACAGTCACGAATTGAATGTTCTCTAAGAATTTCATTATTATTTTAAAAATACAATTATGCAATTATAATTATTTATTATAAATTTAAGATATAATTAGTTTTTACAGTTTAGAATTCAATATTTTTTAATTTTACTTAATTTATAAATAATTTGAAAGGTTTTTAGTTTCATACTTTCAAAAGAGTTCTATTTTACATAATTTAATAACCATATAAGTAGTTTAGGTATATTATAACTTTATTAATCTTCTACCACTAAAAGATATATACATTTTATATATAATTTTATTTTTATTTAAATAACCTTATTCATTATAAAAAATATAAGTATTTAATTAATGATATACATGTCTCTCTATAATTGGCAAAAAAGTTCACATTTTTTTATATAATATAAATTTATACCATATAAAATAATCATCATCTTTATATACATTATACCGTTTAATCATTAATATATATTTTAATGAAGATAACTATATAAATATTAAAATCATAACTCATGGCTATATTTAGAGAGGAGTTTATATTGGGGATGATATTAGCAGTTGTGTTGAGTTGAATAGTATATTTGAAAAGAAAATTTTGATTGGATAAAATGTATAATTTATTTAAATATATATAAAATATATAATAATAATTGAATGATATAATGATACATAAAGATGATAATTAATTTTTAAAGTATAAATAAAAATAAATATTAGTATAAATGTAGTATATATAAATATTGATTTAATTTTAAATATGTGTAATGATTGAAAAATAATTAATTAATTATATATATATAATGAAATTTTTGACTTTAAATTTAAATAAAAAATTTTGTTGAATAATGTATTTAGTAATGTGAAGTTTGAAAGAATATTTCAAAAATTAAAGTTGGATTTCAAACATAGTATAGATTTTTATATACTATTATCTTTTATTCTCGTAACTAAAATTATATCAAACTAGATCCCTCCGCATATATATGCATGCACATGACTCTGTGTATGCACGTCTCATATTGATAAAGATTATTTGAATGACTACGAAAAAGTTGAAAAAAAAAGTTTGTTTTGTAATTTTAGTTATGAAAAATATACATATTCAATTATTATATTTTTTAATTTTTTTTTATTTTTATATAATTTTTAAAATAAAAATATTTAAAAATACATTTCAGAATTTAAAAACAAATATAGATATATGTTGTGCGCATGACATCTCTTTCACGTGAATTGGCACGTGTGGATAATTGTTGTCCCATTGTCATTGTCCCTCTCATAGATTAATATGGGCTATGTTTGTTTCTTAATTAAGATGGAAGGAAAATTTGAGTGGTTTGAATAGAGATGGGAATTATATTTAGTTTATAAGATTTAAATGGGTAAAAAAATTATTTATTATATTATTTAATATATAATAATGATTGAATAATGTGATATTGTACAAATAAAAAAATAAATGTGAATGAAAAAATTATAAAGATGCGTGTTGGTTTTATCATAAATAGATATAATAATTAAAAAATTATTAAGTAATTGTAAAAAAATAAGAGAGAAAAAAATAATAAATTTAAATTTAAATAATAAAATACTTGATCTGTGGAGAAGGAAAACAAACATAGCCCAACAATTGCGTAGATGGGGTTAGCGGGGAAAGTCAGAGATAGAACTGCGCATGCTTATTTTAATATCTGCATATATCTTCATGGCACTACTTAGCCAGGGATCCTAAGCCAGACGACACGAAGTTTGATACTAAGAAAATCAATTATTCCAATATTTTACCGCGTGATTAATAATTAAATTTTACAAATTTTATATGAAGTGCTGCATATAAAAAATGAGATATTTAGAGTTTCAAAATTTAATTACTAAAATGTCTTTAATATTTATTTAAATTTGTTATCATTTGATAATTTTCACTCTTCTTCACAAATTTATATTTGCTATATCTATTAGTTTCAAAGTCTAATTATTAAAATACTCTTGATATTTATTTAAATTTATTATCCTTCGACAAATTTCACCTATCTTACACAACTTATATTTGCTATATTTTTGTAACACTTTCATCAATCAATTTTAATTTATATATTTACTCCTTCCAATTTTATTATTTCTATCTAAAATTTTAATTCATTTTCTTTTTTTAAATTATATAATTAGATACACTAAAGGCAATCTTAAAAATATTATTTATATATGAAGCAGTTTTTATAAATTATGCATTTCAAATATTTATTCACTCATCAAATCGTGCAACAATACTTGTTAAGATAAAAATTATCAGCTGGCGAGACGGTGGCCACAAGTTTAAGTAATTAGCACACTTGAGTTTCCCACTTTAACCCAAACCAAATATTTTTAAGTTAGTGTTAGATTTAAAATTACGAATCAATAGTAAAAGGCATAGAGAGAAGCTCGGAAAGACAAATACTTGAAAAGCTTCAAGTACAAAACCCGACAAAGAAAATCTTCTCAAATCTCAATTATATATACAGATGGAGATGTAAATAAAATAGGATGATGACATTGTTGAAAGTGAAATGTCACACTCAAAAAATCTTGGAAATATTTAATTAATTTATGATGAATGATTAATGTGACATGCAATTGTTGCTTTATGCCACTCTAATAATTGATTTTGCACAGTCATTACTTTTCCCCTATAAAATGCACTCCAATTGATCCTTTTGGGACATGCAGAGCACTGATAATACAGTTCCCAGTGATTTGGAAGCAGACATGTCCGGCTTTTCGATCATCGGCGATCTGGCGAAGAAGGCGGAGTCTGGCGCCGCACAGATTTCCAGCCAACCAATAGGTGTTGTTGCTGGTACGGCACATGCCGTTGCTGAAGGAGTTGCAGCGGTGCCGAAGTTTCTAGGCTTTCGCGTCGAGAAGGTTTCAATTTTTTCTTTTCAATTTTTTTTAATGCTAGTTAACGTAGACATCCTCAGGATCCAATTAGATCGGATATTAGCTGATAGTTGTGTATTTTTCTGAAACTGGAAGGGGTCTGTGGAAGGCGAGGCTGTGCCGCTCGAGAACGTGAAGAGACCAGCGGCTGCGGTTATGGGAGAAATTGAGTACCATATGGAACAAATTGATTCGATTTTGGAGGTAGTGGACGTGCTAATTTTGGGTGGGGACTCGATATACGCGTTCTACAAGGTCCAAGGGCTTTCAGTGGGTTCAACCTCTCTCACGGATGACGATTTAGAGGTTGCGAGAACGGTTCTGGACAAGGCTAAAGGAGTCAAGGTTGTGCTGCCCACAGAGGTTGTGGTGGCGGACAACGACCCGGACTACTTGAACACTAAGGTCTGCATCTTTCGCGTTTCTTTGCCCAGCCAGATCTTGTCAAGAAACCTTACATTCTGTGTTGTAAATACAGATTGTGGCTGCATCTGAGATCCCTGAAGGGTGGAATGGGGCAGATATAGCGCCGTCGTCTGTCGGGTTAGTCGGCGACGCCTTAAAGGGTGTGAAGACAATCATAACGGATGGAGGTGGAATGGGAGCGTACGACGAGGCAACGGCAGAGGTAGCATCGAACTATGTTTAAGCAGGCGTTATTGTGATGGGGTTAATTAGTAATTAATTGTCGTGCACGATTGCAGGGAATTAAGAAAAAGGTGGAAGAAGCTGGGGAGAAGGGAGCAACGATATATCGCATGACTTGAGTGATTCGTCCTCTGTCCCAATGACGGAAAGCGGTGAGAGTTGCATGGGAATGCTAACGAATGATGACTTGGTTTGAGGCAGTGTGGGTTGATGTTGGCTCGTGTCTGGTGAATCGCTCGATTTGTGTTGTTCTTGTTCCAAGTTGTATGTGCTACTGTTTCGTGTATGTCCTGTGCCAGTTTGTGCCAGATAAGGTCATTTATAATTAAGTTACTTCATTAAAGGAATGTGTTTGTAATCTGTAGGTCGGCGGGGATAAATTTGGGGCATTCCACCGAGAACTATAAGACAAATGAAGACACCAACAAATGACGAGACCTACTGAAAGTTGTGGAAAGAATCATTAAAACTAACATTACATTTCAAATCAATTAAAATCGTTTTATCTTGAGAGCTAAAATTCCTCTCGACCTGTTCTACGGTTTTAGGAATTCATTTAAATATATTCCAATGATGCTTAATTGTCATAGTTCAAACTGGTTAACCGGATAGGAACTCCCCAACATAAGAGTGCAGTACTGCATTGCAGGGCCTACATTCGAAGGCCCAAGCGGTAAGCTAACCCCCTAAGCTTTCACCTCCCCTAAAAAGGATTAATTTAACATCTTTATATTAGCCGAATGGCCTAGACGACATGCCACACCGGTGGCTGTGGCAGCCCACTCTATATATTCTCCCGCCGCTTATCACTTCTTTATTATCCTACCGATGTGGGAACACAGCATACGATGTCATCGGCTTGGTACTTGTTTGCCCATGAAAAAACTTTCCGATTCTACAACCTTTCTTGTAGATTACGCCAAGGGTTATGAGACAGCTCCTCCAAATTCTCGAAGGAATGCGAACAACGAGTGTTCATATCAAGATAGGGTATTGCTTGGGTCAATCAAACGCTCGTCCCGAGTACCATCCTATTACTATTAATTTTTTTTAAAGATTAGCTGAAGTTTTTCTTGTATATTTTTTACATAAGTAGAAAAAAGAGTTACAGTAATTAAATGGGCATCGGCAATCTCTTCCTCCCTCCACCCCCCCCACCCCCCCCCCCCCAGGTCCCAAGTCCCAAGTACCAATCACGATTCTCTATTCTACTCGAATAGATGAATTTATACGTTCCTCCACCATTAAAATAAAATAAAAATTAGTAGCCTATGTAATAATGTCATACTATATGAATTTGATTGCACACACATATATGTGTATGACGTTCTAGATCACGCATAATAATGTCAACCTTATAAAATTATCACGCATAACAATTTATAATTTATTACGTGTTCCATGAAAGGAATTTCTAAGGGGCGTGAGTGTTGTTCTCACTTCTGACGTGCATAGGATGCGCTATCATAATGCCACAACTTATTTATTTATCTATTTTCATGTTTAGAAGTACTTGTTTTCCATTACTCTTTTTAGGCAAATTTGCAAAATGAAGATTTCGAGTTTCCCAACTCTATTTACAACACATAAAATTAATTCCAAAATTTGGCTTATTTATGTGAGAGAAATAAATAATAATATCTAATAGTTTCTAGACAACACAAAACACTCAAGCATCATGAATCGTATAATGCCAAAGAACTTTCCACAGATTACGAGTATTAAATCAAAGGATATTTTGAGAAATAGACCACCAAACCACATCAAGGAATTACAAGTCAAATTATTAATTGAAAAAATCAAAGAAAGGGAGCCATGATATGAATGGACTTTGTCCACAGAAACAAATGGAAAATTTCCCGTGGTTTACGACACGCCCACCGTGTCTACATATTGCAAGTGGAAAGTGGCCCCTGACAGTCTCTAACATACACACACACACGCACGCACGCACACATATATCTATATATATAGTGTGTGTATGTGCGTGCTTGGTTCTTAGCTCACTGATCTCTTTTGCATCGATAGCATCAACGTGAGCTCCGTTCGTCTCTTACTTTCAGCTGCAATCCCTGTGTTTTCTAAGAATTCATTTCCGCATCTTCTTGATCTATTTGTGTCTTTTGAATTGGCGTCTTCTCAGGATTTGGGTCTGAACATAGGAAATGGCAACAAAGAAGAGTGTGGGTTCGTTGAAGGGAGCCCATTTGAAAGGGAAGAGAGTTCTGGTCAGAGTGGATCTGAACGTGCCGTTGGACGATAATTTCAACATTACTGATGACACCAGGATTAGAGCCGCCGTCCCTACCATTAAGTACCTGATTGGCTACCGCGCTAAAGTCATTCTCACCACTCACCTCGTACGTATTGATTTGCTCTTTCTGTTAGATCAATATCAAATACAGATGGTATTTGCTTTTAATTGCGATTCTGAATGGAAGTGTTTTGGTTGATTCATATTTCTGTGTTTAACTAAGTTGTAGATTTTTATATGTATAACTCAGGTTTTGTACGTATTGATATTTGAAATGGAATTGTTTTGCCTTCTTGTTTTAATGAAAATCCTTTAATATGGGGATATCTTTTTTGGCTCTTGATAGATTATTGGTTTGGACTATGGATCTTTCTTAGTAGGTTGGTCTTGTATTGATAAAATGCTTGACATTGCAATTGCATGCAATGTTAAGAGTATACGTCTTTGGATAACTCCGGTTCATCTGTTTCACTTGTTCTCTGGTTCAAATCCAAGATGCAATATCTTGGATAATTGCCCATCTATTTCTTAATTTCATGATTAGCAAAGTTGTTGGTACCAGCCCTTTCTTTGCATGTAGATCTTTAGAATATCCTTATTGCCGCGACGGAATTACCCATGAGTTTATGCCTTAATTTTTGTATGGGGGCGATGGTAGCAAACAATAAACTGGCATATAAGGGTTACTGGGTGATTTATTACCTTACAATATGATCTTCAGGGACGTCCAAAAGGAGTCACTCCAAAGTACAGTTTGAAGCCTCTTGTTCCCAGACTCTCTGAACTTCTTGGTGTCGAGGTTTGTATACTCTTTAATTTCTAATTGGGATCTATTCTCTAGCAATGACAAGCTTTTATGCTTATCTGCTTGGATGACGCCACTAGGTCAAGATGGCTAATGACTGTATTGGTAAGGAAGTTGAGAAGTTGGTCGCTGGGTTGCCTGAGGGAGGTGTTATTCTCCTGGAGAATGTTAGATTTTATAAAGAAGAGGAGAAGAATGATCCCGAGTTTGCCAAAAAGCTTGCTTCCATGGCAGAGTTGTATGTTAATGATGCATTCGGAACTGCACACAGAGCTCATGCTTCGACTGAGGGAGTGGCCAAGTACTTGAAGCCTTCTGTTGCAGGATTCCTTATGCAGAAGGTCTGTAGTTTTTTTTTTTTTTCTTGTTTTTGATTCTATGTATCATATTATCTGCTTCTAATATATTGAAGAACTAATCCTATCCAATTTTAACAGTGGATGAAAATTGAAATGCTAATTTTACATGTTTGGCATGCTAACCGCCTGATCAAAATTCTTTTGTGGTGTCTAGCATATGATTTTAGATGGCTGCTGTTCCAATTTCGTTTTCCTCTTTTATGTTCTTGAACTTTTACTGCCAACTTATAATAGTTGCCTCTTTACTGTATATATCTCAGGAACTTGATTATTTAGTTGGAGCTGTTGCCAATCCCAAGAAGCCGTTTGCTGCAATTGTTGGTGGCTCAAAGGTTTCAACTAAAATTGGTGTGATAGAGTCACTTTTGGAGAAGGTAGACATTCTGTTGCTTGGTGGAGGGATGATCTTTACTTTCTACAAAGCCCAAGGACATGCTGTGGGATCTTCACTTGTTGAGTCTGACAAGTTTGATCTTGCAACTTCACTTATGGAGAAAGCTAAGGCTAAGGGAGTATCCCTTTTGCTGCCTTCTGATGTCGTTGTTGCTGACAAGTTTGCTGCTGATGCTAACAGCAAGGTAGGCAGGTTTTCGCTTTAATCATAAATATACTTTTAGCTTAATCTCCACTATTTATCTTTGGACTGATTTAAGTTGCTCATAGACCACTCTATATCACTACATCTGTCTGCCCATGGCAAAAAAAACAAATGACTCAATGGTAGTCATGCTTTGAACTGTTTGTTTTTTTTACTTAAAATATCACTGTTCTAATCTTTTAGGTCGTTCCTGCTTCTGAAATTCCTGATGGGTGGATGGGCTTAGATATTGGACCAAATAGTATCAAATCATTTGGTGAAGCTTTGGAGAGTACCAAGACCATCATCTGGAATGGACCCATGGGTGTGTTCGAATTTGACAAGTTCGCAGCTGGAACAGAGGTGTCGTATCCTATACATTCTTAAGTCACATGACAGTAGATATTGTGAAACTTCAATACATTGAGTGCATGAGATTCGTTTATTTTGAATAAGCATGTCTGATTTTTCATTTTCAGGCCATTGCTAAGAAATTGGCAGAACTAAGTGGTAAAGGAGTGACAACAATTATAGGAGGAGGTGACTCTGTTGCTGCTGTTGAGAAGGCTGGTCTGGCAGACAAGATGAGCCATATCTCAACTGGAGGTGGTGCTAGCTTGGAACTTCTTGAGGGGAAAACACTGCCCGGAGTCCTTGCCTTGGACAATGCCTAAGTAGATCCTTACTCCTTTCTTGTTTTATTGCATCCCTCTTGGCTGTCATGTCTGGTTTCCACCAGAGCGGATTTCAAACAGATATTAGAACTGGTCTTCCGGAGTGCTAGGAGAAATGATAATATTCTCCTCCAGTGACCCAAAAATGTTTGCTGAATAACAAAACTTTGTAGCCGTTTTGGTTGATATCTATGACATGGTGATGATTTGTGGATCTTTCTCCCATTGTTTGGATGGACTTTACTGCAGTTGATGAACAACTATTCATGTGCTTGTGAAACTTATAGCTGCCATTGACTGCTGTATGAAATATGCATGGCGGGTGAGTTTTGTGTCCTTCCATCTTAGCCACTACAAGGGGTGTGAGTCTAACATGCAAGTTTCACAGTTAAGCTTTGAGTATTAGTCAATTGCTTATGGTTTATGTTTGGAGTCTTGCGTTTGATTATCTAGGAAGTTGTTTGTGTAGTGTGAGGGAATTGCAAAATTGCTGCACGTATAGATTGAATATATGTTGAATTTACATAAGAGTAATTAATATATATTTACATGAAACATGGGATAAGTAGATTTATATTCTGTTTAATAAAAAGTGAACCCCAGAACGAGCACATTGCAAGAAAATACCCATGAAGCAGCACCTTTCCATGACTCTTTAAGGTAAATTTGTAGGCTTGGCAGCCAAGTTGAATTTGATGGTGGGTAGGGCTTTACACTCAAATATGACCATGGTCCATGATGCCTAGATGGCCAGATCCAACATCATGTCTGTTACCCCAACCGTATTAGCTAGTGTCTTGACAACTCATTCTCAAATTTCTTGAGTGGATGGGCTTATGTGAGAGTAAATTTCAATAATTTCGAGTCTCTCTACCAGTAGATGAGGACTGCTAGTTTATGTCATTAACAATATTTATTGCATTCTAATCCAAGTCAATGGGGAAGTTGGAAGAGAATTTCGAACTCATTCAACCTCAAAATGCATTGCAGAACTCACACTGTTTTGTTTTTGTTTCGTTTTTTGGCATTCAATGTTGGCCATCATATATTAGTGGAAGTCAGAGCATACATGTGTACATTTGAACAATGTCCATATACCATAGGTTAGATGGACACGCCCAATAACTCCAAGAAAGAGTCATGAGAAGATTGGTCTTTGGTACCGCCTTGCAAGTTAATTTCTGTCTAGGCTCTAGAGAGCAAGTATCTCTTTAAAGGAAGCAAAATACTTAGGTCTTACTTGATTTGTTTTAGATTCATGAACTGTATGCCAATAGATTGGAAATGAGTATCAATCCCGAGGCTGCTTCCAAGTCTTGTCCCCTGTATGCCATGTTTAGATAGCCTAGAATAGATGCTAGGTTATGGATGAGCCGTAACAAATGCTGTTAGTAAGTGCTTGTCTTCTTTTTTTTGAACAGTCATGATGGACTTCTTGATAAAGTTATTTTGGGTGATACTTAGAGAGCCCATCGCCTTTATTGTGTGAAGCCCCTTGTCTCAGGATTCCTGCCTTTGAAAGCGTCCAAGCGTCACTCGAATGTTACAAACAATGGGTAAACTTTGTTATCTGCACAGCCCCAATTTGGAACACCAAATCAGTTAAGACTTCAATCGTTTTCCTCGAAGGAATTTCGATTTTGTATAAGAAATGAGGTTCCAAGGTTTTGCAAGCCAACATGTGCAACACCACTCGCAAATACGAGGATTAAAAGTAAGCCAAAATAGATGACACCCAACCTTATGTGTTTCTCCTCAAGTTAAACATGCAAAGAAGGCTGCTTGCACTGTCATGCATGTCAAAATTTACGCGGCCTTCTTTCAAATTTAAAATCATCAATTCACTCTTTTAATGGAAATTCAAGGAGGACTTGTTGAACCATATGCACTGGCATGATCTTTGATCCCCATGATGATGATACACAGCCATGCATTAGATATTACTCGTACTAGAGGCTGGTAAGAGCTATGGCAGTTTACGTGGGGGCAAGCAACATTACGACCCAAATCATTGCTATTTTTATCGGTTTATTGATTCATTGCGGGAAGGGAAAAATATTAAGACAAAGGAAAATAAGATGAAAACACACTCGAATTTCCAAGCTAGTTTGGTTCTATAGGAAAAAATAATGAAGAAATCAATTTTATTTGATAAAATTTTCCTCTATTTTGTTGTTTTTAAAATATAGGCCTACGAGCTTGTATAAAAGTACAGTAATCTAATATTCTCTTACAAAATTAGCCTATTTTGCATAATTTTGAAAGGAATTTGAGAGAAATTTTAGAAAAAATTACACCTACTTTTTTAGACTACTCTATTTACGTAGGTCGGGGGTTTTCTCTCTTTCCCACATTTGTCGCAATTCTTACTACATGAGTCAATAATTTATTTTTATGTTCACTCACTTCCTTCTTTATTTCGACATCTCTTTCCCAACTTCTTCATCGATTTGTAAATCTTCTTCCTTTTTTTTGCAAGATAATATTCATGCCACTAAGAGCTACATATGGAACTCCATTTACACCATTTTTGTGATATCTTAGTTATTTAATTTTTGTTATTAATATTATAATTTATTTTACCAACTATTTATGTATTTCCCTATTATTGTCATTGCTGTAGTAGCACAACAATTGCAAATACACTAACAATATTTACTCTACAGTATCAAAAAGACCCCTCAAAATTTATCATAATTATATTAATAATATATTCTACACCCAAAAACAATATATTTATATATAATATTTTACATTATTTACATATCAAATCAAATCCCCCACCTCAACAAATATAACCACTTATTACATTAATATTATATAATATTTTACATCATTTATATATCAAATCATTTACTTCAATAAATATAATTATCCATCACATCAACTACTTATCATTATTATCCCCTAAACAGAAAAAATCATTACCATTTTTTAACAAATCTTATCCAACTATATATAAATTACTACTATTTCCTCTTAAAAACTCATTGCTCTCCAATCTCACAAAGTCAATTTTTAAGAGTGAAAATGTCGTCTAATCACAGCCTAACCTTTCTTCCCATTTTCTCCATTAACGAAACACGTGTAATAACTTTCCTCCTAATTTTCTATTCTTTTTCCTACTGAAATCCTCAAACCAGGAGCAAAACACGCACTGTAAGGGCGGTGTAAACGTGTACTACTGATAGATCCCACAGGACAGATATCACTTAGGATTTGAATTTTGAAAGAATAATTGCAGAAATAAAAATTCAATTTACACCACATAGAACCAAGATAAATATAATTCAAAAAGAGGGTTTAGTGATTTAAAATACATTGCAAAGTAAAATAATCCAATCAGTCCAATGGATTTATTATTATAGACTACTTGAAGTTCGAGTCTTCAAATCTTTCAATCCAAACAGATTCTATTTATTGTAAACAACAGGCAACAAATCATCCCACGGGACAAGGATGTGCTCATATGTGCATTCCTCATGTCTACATATGGGAAGTGGCAATGATCCATTCTGTCCATGACCCGTCGTATACTGGAACATCGGTCTTCCCCAGTCGATAAAGGCCCTGAAAGGTGAAATTGCGTATATCCACTCAGAAGCTGTATGCATGTACTAAACTATTTACCAGACAAAGTTGCAACACTGATGGGAAAAAATTGAAAGTCTTTTACGACCCCCCATTGACATTTTTATACGGGTCAGAGCTGAATAAGAGCAGGGCTCACCAGTCCCAGAACACATGCAGTCATGCCACTGCCGCATGAGATTAATATAGGGCTGTCCAATGAAATTCCTATGAAAGACGAAACTATGTCAAGCAACTGCAAGGGAGAGTATTCAAGAGACTAGTTCTGTCTCAAAAAAAAAAAAAAGGAAGATGCGTGATGCGTGCTAGCATAACAGTTAAAGCACATAAGCTCAAACAAGGCTTTGCAAGAACCTGCAAAGGCACAAGGACACTATATTCTAACCTTCCTGTTCAAATCTCTTCCTTAACTCAACTGCAGGTAAGAGTGTCTGTGAGCTATCCAACATCTGTAAGAAACCCCAAAACGCCATATAACTATTTAAGCGATTCACAACTAATATTGTCTTGATATGGAACAGAAATTAGACTGATAGAACCACAGAGATTTTGCATGCATCCTCACAAATGACCAGCTCTGTAGATGGACTTCTACCTGAGGGAAAGGAACACATTTGCTCCCTGGAACATTGCCACTTCTTATTCCCTCCCGTGGCTCTGGAGCAACTCCATCAAATCTGCAAGGAAAAAAATGAGCAGATAAAACAGAGTTGCTGTATGAATTTTGTGACAACAAGATATGCATCCCTGTGCTTGTAAAAATATTTTGGATTCATTGTTGGCATTTTTAATTGGCGAATAAGAAAACAGCTATTAGATTAGTCAGAAAAATAGAACACGATAAAATTTATTGCACAATTAGATGATAAAGTGATCTCTCATCCTTAACAATAAAATTAGAGGCATAAACATACTACTAAAGCTAAAATAAAGAAACTTAAGTGGATAAGAAATGGCCACAAATGGAAAAATAACTCAGGAATAATCTACCTCGGTCTTGGGCGACCATCTACATGCTGGTGAGTTTGCTCTTCTATATTTTTATTAACCTGAAAAACAAACAGAAACCCAGAACTTTAAATGCTAACATACAAAATCATCAGACCAAGAAACAAATGTACAAGTTATAAACACTTGGCAGAAATTCAGAATCACACAAACTGATTCAAAATGTCGTACAACACCAAATCCATGGTTGACATTGCTCCCAACAGTGGTTGCAATTAGCCATTTTGGGGTATGCAAATTCAAATCAATATCATATTAGTTAGTCAAGAAGCAAAAATAAGTGCTTGGAGAGGTCAATTGTGATTCTTAATTGCTCCACTAATCATTTTCAAAATCATGTCTTTATTTATGAAATCGAAATTCCTATTTGCATGGAATTGCATGTGCCACTTTCTTAACATATTCAGTCAAATCTATTAGCTCTGGAAACTATACCAGACAAAGCATAGAATTTATAAAATAATCTCCTGGTTTTAGCCCGAGCATTTAACCTTCCAAATAAAAATTAAACTATCTAAGACAATGGAACCTATCAATTAAAAACCTAAAATTTGTTGTTCATATTATATATACATCTAACATAAGAAACTCACGACTATATGAAACCAAAGAACAAAAACATGCCTGCTCAATTGCCCAGATGAGATGCGGCTGAAAATTGGTCTGGAAGGAAATTGGTCCAACCTGCAGAAGTTCAGATGACCAAGTGCTTAGGCTTATTGTTGCTGTAAGGGAAATGCGAAAAAGAAGTATAAAATAGAACACATGTTAACATTGAAGATCAGAATGTAGAAAGTCAGCCTATGGGTACTCCATGTGCAACATTCATATAGAACTAGCCTGTAATGGAGAGATGCAAAGAGAATCAGCGCAAACACAAATTCGCATTGATAACACAACATACACGTTGTCCTTGGTATAGTTTCTCTACTGCATCAGTGGCAGCATTAGCTTTCAAAATAGCATCATTTGGCGCACTTGATTCAACATCAAATCCTGCAACACGCCATCTAGGTAGGCCACCATCCAAAACCCAAATCCTGTCGTGCCCAAACACTCGAAACATCCTGTTTATAAACAACTCATAGAAGTACATTTTCCTTTAATAACCAAAGATATGAAAAGAAAACACCACATGCTTGTTGACTTAAAAAACTCACCACCAAACACGAGGTGCACTGAAGATTCCCTTCCCGTCATAAACAACAAGGTAATCTTTGTTCTCAATGCCAAGGGCAGTAACAGCAGCAGCAAATGCTTCTTCTGATGGCAACATATGTGGCAACTATACACACCAATTAGGAATAAGAAAAAGCTTCTGATTATTCAAATGCTTATTCAATTAGTGCAAACATATACAGGCCAAGACACTATTAAATTGCTGAATGAATATCATAAGAATCGATCTGTCGACCATGGTGGATGTTATGTTCATGATGAGTAACCAACGAAGCTAAACTACTGATATATACAAGTGTCGAAGTGAAATTATATGTAGAAGACCCTTAACCAGAAGAAATATATATTACTTCTATGATGCACATAAATCCGCACAAAATCATTAATTCATATACTCACATCAGTAGTAGGATCCGACAGAGCATCAGTATCAAAGAAAAGTGCACCAGGAATACGTGCAACCTGTTCGAAAAGACAATGAAAGAAAATTAAACACTAACATAGCAGTGTGAATCGCTAATAATCTTGTCAAGATAAATGTAATGGTTGTAATTTGAAAAATAGTAGAAGTAATAAAAATGTGAACTATTATAGGAGAATAAATAAATGTTTTGGGAAGCTTGTGATGTTAGCGAAAATCAATTACAAGGTAGATATAGTCAGCACCTTATATTCTTCAAGAGGATTTCTCCTTTCTTGTGGCATGTACCAGGAAGCGTCCAAGACCTTAAAAAACGAGCACTGAGTCATAAAACATTACATCCTATGATCAAGTCCAAAGAGAATAGGTAAGTCATGTAAACTTGCTGTAATTCTTTCAATACCACAACAGGCAAGGTTAGCAATAAAAATTTGAAAGAGAAAAAGTTGAGTGTCAAAGAAAAGAAAGTTAAAATAGTATTGCAAACTGAGCCAACCCTTGCACGAGGGTTATAGAAGAGACCACTAAATGAAGCGCTAACCGACCATATCTTAGTGCAGTGAGTTCCCCGTAAATTCCCAACATTTTGGAATCTTTCTTTCTGATACCCATGCCTTGAATGGAGATGTTACACATGCATATAAGGAGAAAAACAGCATGCTACTCGGCATACATGATTATAAGCGCGCGCACCCACATGAATCAAAATCTGAAGCAATGCATCCTTGACAACGTACTGCATGAACATAAGCCAGGAAGCGGGGGTTCACAACACTTAAAAATAGAAAGAAATGCTGCAAACCTTCACATCTGGATCTTGGAGGTTGGCGCAGAGCCAGTCAACTGAAACAACGGGCTCTTTGGTGGATAAGGACTGTTTGGAGAACGAAGCTTGTGCCGCAACTGCCGCCGAAGACATGCTACAAGATACAGAGTCCAGAGTCTATATGTCAAAAAGGTAGAAACCGTGAAATAGAAGGGTTATGGCGCATAAAATTAATCTATTAACAGAATACCCATTAGTATATTAACTCAAATTTACAAGCACCGAAAAGAAATTCAAAAAGTGAGAAGGAGAACTTACAGTGAAAGAGTAAAGAATTGGGATTTTAAGGAAGAGAGACGAGGAACAAGAAGATTGAAGTCCGCGACGGGCCACAAAGGTAGCAAAGAGAAGTCCGATAAAATGGAGGGCACCGATTCCCATTGAAATTTATAGTGTACCTTGCGAAGAAGAAGCGTTTGTCATCTTGCAGTTATCCTCCGTCTCGTGGGGTTTCCGGTTTTGGCTTATTTTAATTAAGTGGCGTGGTGGGCACAAATATTCGTAATATCAATTAATTTTTTGCAAATAATATTTTTAGAATTATTTTGTTGTATCGACAACTTTTTATAAATTAAAAAGAAAATGAGCTGAAATTAAAAAACAAACAATAAAACTGAAAGACGACAATATATAAATTAAAGTTGATAGAACAAAATTTTAAAAGAAAACATAAGAAATGAGAAAGCTTCTGGAGGGAGGGAGAGAGAGAGAGAGAGAGAGATAGAGAGATTTAAATAAATAAATAAGAAATGAGATTTAAGAGTCACCGTAAATTATCATTAAATAAATAAAAATTTACGTAACTAGTATAGAGACAGATTAATCTCGGGTTGCAAACTGTGGATTCAGTCCCGCCCCCGGTTTTAGTTCAAAACCGGGGTTCGTGTCTAGTCAACTTAAAAACACAATTGATAACAAGCACACTCAAAATTATTCGATTATTAAATTTACAGCTTACTATTTCAAGTTCATTAAGTTGAGAATTTTTTGCCCGTAATAAATATATATGTTATAATGCTACATGTCGAAAAATCTTTAATAATAATAAATAAAATATATTAAAAAAAACACGAAGATTCGATCCTAAGATTCAATTCCAATTTTAAAACTGAGGGTTGAACGTAGAGTCCTCGATGTACAGCAAAATACAGGATCCCCTCAAATAAACTAATCCGTTGAGTTGTGCTAAGATATTGAATTGGCCCGTCAGCGGACAGCAGGAGGAAAAAGAGAAGTTGTCTTAACCAGCAAATGGGCAGCGCAATTACGTGTGGGCTTATGTCATACTAAGTGTATCTATCTGAGGACGAGACTAGGGTGGGCAGAAGGAAATAAAATCGGTCTGCGTCCCACTTGCACACCCTCATTCCTTTATTTTATGAAAGGTGAAATGCCGAACGAATATTAGGTGGCATTATCTGCTGCACAAAAATATTATTGTATGTACAGATTTCTTTTTTTTTTTATAAAGATTATGATGAAAAAATGGGTTCAGACCAAACATGAAAATGAGATGAAATTCACATTAGGGATACTAACACTTTCAACTTCGCTGCGCAAAATATTATTCCAAAGCATGCAAGCAGTAAGAAATATTTAACAGCCTACAATTGAGATCAACTATTGAGTATTAAATAATTTGAAGAAATACGTTTGTCATTCTTTGAATATAATATGCAGTACTTACACTAGTCATTCAATATAGAGGTAGAAGTATTTTTCATGAAGTTAAAAGGACAAAATGAGAATATTTTTGTGCGTTCGTAAAACCTATGGACAATCAAGAGAGCCTCGTTCCATTCGAAGCGAGACGGTTTCGTGAAAAGGCCAATATTATCTTACCGTGGAATAGAATCATAAAGCAATAATAATAATTAATAATGTTGACACATTTTATGCGTATACAAATTTTTTATAAATTATAAATTATTACATTTTATGTAATAAAAATGATATTATTTAAAATTTAAATTTGAAAAGAATGAAGAAGATAAAAAATTGAGAAGTGAGAAAATTTAAGAGAAATCACGTATTTAAAATATATCAAAAATAGAGAGAAAAAAAAGAGTAGGATTTAAAAAAAGGAATTCCAAGTAAGGGTATGTGTGTAAATTCATATCATGTAACTAAAATATGTTCAAACACTTAACAATATAAATAATAACAAAAAGAAACTCGAAAACTTGCTACTGGTTCAAGATAGCCAAAGTTAGCAAACTTTCAGTACTGATTCCAAGCAAGTCTGAACATCATGATACTTGGTAAAGCACAAATCAATACTTAATCTACACTAGTTATACAGCATATACAAATTATACTAGGCATTGAAGTTCATCTTCCGCGGATCGCGCAAAAAACAACAACAGTAATAATAAACGGGACTTAATTGCCCAGTCGGCTTTTTGGCATAAGTGCTTCCTTAGTATTTGTTGATTGGCATAATAAGCTGCATCCAGGATATTTCGAAGTGATTTTCTTTCCCATCGACATCCTTGTCTCCCTCGCATTGTTCCACATGCCAGCCGCAGCATAAATACCAGATAGAGCCACGTAAATAGCTGGATTATTGGGCTGCAAGTTAAATAGACGCTTTGCGACTATTTGTCCGAGGTTCATATTGCCATGAGTGCTGCACGCCCCAAGCATAGAACCCAAAACAGAGGCATCTACATCTCCAGGTACTTTGCATGCCAAATCATAAGCTTCTTCCAAGCAATCAGCACGTGCAAGAAGGTCCACCAAACAGGAATAATGCTCTGCTCTTGGCAATATATTGTGTTTGCTAACCATATTGTTGAAGTATTCCCATCCTAGTGTAGTCAAACCATTATGGCTACACGCGAAGAGAAGAGACAATAATGTTACATCATTTGGCTTCAATCCTTCATCTTCCATCTTTGCATAGAGTGCAATTGCTTCGTGTACATACCCATGCCGCGCATAGCCGGTAATCAAGGACGTCCATGTAATAATATTTTTCTCCTCCATTTCATTAAAAACATGCTTAGCATCGTCAATTACTCCTGATTTTGAGTACATGTCAATCAGAGCATTGCCCATGGCTACGTCATGTTGATTCTGATATTTCACAGCATTAGCATGCAACTGCCTCCCCAGGCCCAATGATGCTGTTTTAGCACATATATTGAACATGGAACACAACAGCATAGCATCAGTTGCTATGTTCCTTCGTACTTCATTGAAAAGTTGAAGGGCCGCAGTGGAGTTTGTACCTTCACGAGCATACCCCTTGATCAATGCAGTGCATGATACAACATCTTTCTTCTGCATATTGTTGTATACCTGATTTGCACTGGCCACGCTTCCACATTTTACGTAGGCATCAACTAAAGATCCATTCAAAAATTTGTTAGACCCAAAACCAAATTGAAAAATTAATCCATGAACACTTTTGACGTTGGTGAGCCTATTGTTCCCAACAGCTGATCTCAGAATGCTTCCGAAGCTGAAACTGTCAGGCAGCATACCTATATAAAAATGTTATAACCAAAATAAAAAGAAAAGAATTAAAAAATAAAACTGGATGGTCCAGTGGAAAACCATAAATCCGTTTTATTGTATATCAAAAAAGTTTTTAAGAGAAACCTGGGCTACTCCAGAAGCAATTAATTAATACAACATTGAAAATCACCGGCCCCTAACATTTGTGCAAGAAAATTTCCAATTTTTAAGTTGGCCTAAAGTTAAACTAAACCATTTTTGCCAGGGAAATAAATAGTGGCCACTAGTCACAAGAATAAGTTCCGCTATTAGCAAACTAAAAGAGAACCCTGTTTCAATTTTCACGCTATGATGTACCTTCTCTAAGCATCCTTCGGAAAGCTAAAACAGCGTAGTTGCTTAGACCCTGAGCAGCATACCCTCCAATCAATGCATTCCAAGAGACCAAGTCCTTTGTTTCCATAGACTCAAAAACCCTATAAGCATCCTCCACATTCCCGCACTTTGAATGCAGATTTACCAACGCACCCTGCACAAAAAGGTTGCCCACAAACCTCCCCTTCTGGACACACCCCTGTATCTGCTTCCCTCGCTGCATGCACATCAACTGAGTGCATGCACTCAACGCACTCCCATAAGTGAACTGATTAGCTTTCACACCTTCATATCGCATAGCCGAGAAGACCTTCAAAGCTTCCTCACAATCTCCATTCTGATGATATCCAGATATCAAAGCAGTCCAAGTGACCACATTCCTTTCAGACATTCGATCAAACAACTTGCGCGCGTTTTCCAGTTCGCCAGTCTTGGTGTAGAATAGGACCAATCTGTTGTTCAAACAGGTGTTTATAAGGAACCCATCTGCAATCATACGGCTGTGAATCATTTGGCCAGATCTTTTGGCCCTTAAGTCGGCGCAAAACTCGAGAATTTTTAAGTAAATAGAGTACTGGTGTGGTTCGAATGATTGGGACAAAACAAGCCTCGTAGCTTCTCCTAGTTTTCTCGAACCGCAAAGCGATTCGATAATTGAATTCAATGATGTTAATCGAAGCGCCATACTGGTGTGACGAACGACTTATTCTTGCAGCTCTTTTCATTGTAGTTCTTCGATTCTTGGCATGAATCTTTGATTGCCTAAACAGCATAACACGCTACCAACAGGCGACGTCGGATAATCGCTGACGCTGGCTCCCAAATCCAAATCGCAGGACTTGCGTTCGCCGTCCTGTCCTGCTCGTTAACTCCACCGACCTTTCAATTCTCCGTTACATAGCCACTTCTTTTTTCTTTTTAATTCTTCTCACAGGGGAATATATTTTCACTCTAAAAATTTCAAGTATAATCATTATATATTTTTTTTAATTTATAATTAATCTATCTAACTTTTACATAATTTTTAATAAAAATACACTTAAAAATACATATTAAAAAACTAAAACAAACATTGCAAGTGATACACAAACCTGAATATGTTAATTTAATTATAAAATAGAGCTACATAACATAAAAGAAACTTCTTGAATTTATTAATTTACTTGAGCAAATGCCTTAGCTTTAAATTTTCATCATAAAAATTTGAAGTTACTGCACATCGTATTATATTTATTTTTAACTTTACTTCAAATGTTGTTATTTTTAACCTTTAAATCTTCACTTCAATTAAGAATATAATTTTTTAAGTTTTACATTAGTTATTGGATTAATTAGAACATCACACATTATCAAATCGATAGAGTTAATTTGTATTGCATTTTTTATAACTAATATATTAGAATATTTAATTATGTGTACGTGTATGCATCTCGGGCTGATGTTCAATTATAAGAGATATTCACATGAGCAATTACAATATATGACAAATCAAATTCAAATCACAAACGTGATATTATCAATTTTTTCAAAACTATAATAGAGAATATTTTATTACCACATGAAATCAATTACATTTGACATTTAAGACATCTTCTGAATCACTTATCTTCCCTGGCTATCTGGGCACATTTCTAAATTGTCCTTCTACATCATTTTGTTTACACAAATTGATACATGAAACAAAGATGTTGGGGAATTACATGTCTAAATTGCACTTCCACACCATTTCGTTTAGATAAGTTGATATCTGAAACGAAGCTGTTCGGTAATTTACGTCTCGACTGTGTCGAACAAATCTGCACACAATATCAATAAGAAAATAATCAAAAACAATGGCTTGAGTTATGCTTTGTCCTTATGGAATTATTTTGTTATTCTCTGTATGTAAACAAACCAATCTTCCCAAAAGTCAATTAATTGGGAAATTCAGGAATCAGCAATTTAAGTTGACTAAAATACCCATTTTCACAACAAAGATGTGGCTGACCGATAACTCCTTTCGTGGTGGGCAATCTCCAACAATAACAATTTTTTGTATATAACATGAAATCTAATTATTATTTTTATGTATTATTATATTATTAAATTATTATTATATATTTAAATAAATTAATAAATTTAAAACATAAAAATCACACTGCCTAACAAAACACACTAAACATTACCTTTCACCAAAACCCCACTTCCAAACATAGCCCTAGTGTCTTTGCATGCGTTAACATCGTTATTATCATAGTAGTGGCATTTCTTAAATCAAAATTTCATTTTCCATTTTTATTTTTTACTACGTCTTCGCAAATTAAGTATTTTGTGCGGAGTATATTGTACATTTTTGTAATATTATCATTAACTACAAAAGAATATATATTTGTTTAAAAATGATATTTATATAGAAAATCATGTGTTATTTTTTACGTATTTTTAATTGAATGTAAAAAGTATTAAATTAATATTATATATAATATTTAAAAGGTAATAAAGCAAAAAAAAATTTAAAAAAATTCAACCTGAAACTGTAACCCTTTACAACCAAAACCCAAAATTTGAATTTTGATTTTTTCATTTTAGACTAAATACTTATATTTTAAGATGAAATTTATAATATTTATCTTGTAAGTTTATATTTATATTATTTATATTTTTAACGATTACAATTCATTTAAAATAAATTAATAGTAATTATATTTGTTATATTCAATGTGATTAAGCCAAAACATTAAAATGTGTCCAAATAATGTATTTAAAAAGTTAAATTAAAAGAACTTAAAAAAAAAAGATTAAAACAAAAATTGAAGAAATGAAAATCAATCTTTCAAGTTATGTTTTTAAAACCAAGTTTTAAAATGTTTGTTTACTACAAAATATAGTTTTATAATTGACTATTTATTTTGTTATATTAAATTAAAATAAACTCTGATGTTGCCTAGTGTCGCTAATTTATTGGAATTCTTGAAGGCGCGCACCGATGGTATTCGATGGTGCTGTGCATGCAGCGATTTTGACACTGAAGGAGGGATGAATGGTCGAGTTCTAAATCTGACATTAATTTTGTTTAAACACGATCTCTTCTTTCCAATGAGGAAGGTGGAAGCTTGGATGCATTTTCCTCCAACATTTTTTCTTGGGAGGTGTAGTAATACACCAGAATGTTTATTTGCTTGTTTTCTTCAAATTTCGAGTCTTTTTGGTTCTTTCCCTAACATGGACTTGCAGTTCACGCATCCATTATTTTGTTAAGCTATACCCTGCCATGTTCTGATAAATCTATCACATTGCATAATGCCTGCACCCGCCTTAGAACTTCCTAATCTTGGTTATAAAGAAATCAGTGAAGTCTCCCATCGCAGAATTGCTTTCCCTGTTCACAACTGCCAATGGAAGAGCTGCAACGCTTACAACCCACAATGAGTTATTCAGCAAAATTTAAAAATGGGCCTTCAATAAAGAACCTTCTAGCAATAGTCAACCAGCTGAAATTCACTGCAACAACTAATATCCAATCTGACAATTGCATTGTATAGTTTGTATCATCGTTTGATTTTCAAAGTATGAATTATGCAATTCAAAACGGTCCCTGCAACATCATCATATCATAATCGATTCATTGTAGCTAGTCTCCCATAACCTACGAACACCATTTTCCAGACGGGTACAATAAGATTCAGAGAAATTTTCCAGTTATCCTATAATAAGTAGATATGCCAACGTCTGGCAAATAATTCTACAAATTACAACTATCATATAAATTTCTTGCAAACCACACCTAATAGGCAACATCCAAACGAGACCTGCCAGTCCTGTGAAAATGGTACATGGATCCAAACATTCATACTCCATATCATAAAGCGTGGATGAACGATCAACATAACAAAAGATCGGTCAACCATGAAGATACACATTAAGTAGGTAGATAGTCTGCTTCAGAATTCGCAGATGCACGTCACCTCAGAAGATCAATTTGAACAAGTTGTGCATCCAAGGCCACTCCAGAAGTGATGATAATGTGACCACTCTACATCAACCTGCAACACATCCACAACAATTGATGTCCAAAGATCAACAACATTCATTCTCGTATTACAAAGATTAAAATTCAGTGCTACCTCAACGGCTCTACCATCTCAAAAGTAGGCACCTCTATATTTCTAAGCAGTAATTAGTAACTCCAAAATTAAGAAAATGTGAATTTTGTACCAGACATAAAAATCATACTACTGTTTGATGTTCCATTTATGTGATGTCCGTGGTCCAGTTGCAATGCCCTCATAGTACTGGGGTTCAAGCTCTTTGTTATTCCATTTGGCCACAAATTCTGAAAATAGCCTCCGTGCAGAGTCAGAAGATAGATCTGAGAAAAATATTTTTCTCTCCTCTTTTAGCCACAAAGCAAATTCATTGTTCTTGGAGAAGTAATCTTCATTGGACAGTTCTTTGAACTTGAGCTTCTGTGAGGAGGTCAATTTCACAGTTAGACCTTATATACTCAGAAACTCACAAACACCAAAAACTATGTCAAAAATCATACTTGAAGAATGAAAGCACCTCTAGAGATTATAATATTCCTTACAATTGCTCATTGAAGCATTATATGAACTTACTAGTGAAGAACAATTTATCGAAATAAGTTCTACCAAAATACTACTTGTCAACATTCTATAAATTCTGATAAAAGAACAAAGGCATAAACCTACGACATAGGCTCAACAAGATAAGGTAAAATTAGAACATAAAAATGCTGAGATAACAAGGTTGACAAATGTTCTGAAGCGAATCCCGAGCATAAATAGACCGACAGCATATGGTTTTTTCTTTCCTTTCCTTTTGCATTTTTTATTCTTTTTTTTTAACACATACTCCTCCGATATGGGCTTCCAAAAGCAAGAGTGAAAAAGAAAGAAAGAATCCCAGAGAGGAGCTTTAAGTCGCTTCCAAAGTTCAGGAAGTTACAACTCGGAGAACTATCAGAATGTATTACAGAGTTTAGCAAGCAACTCACAGAAGGAGTATCATGCTTGTGGCTTTTGTCCTTACGCTTCCCACCAGACTTCTTATCTGGAGCAATATCAGTCAGTGCTAACCACGTATAGGTGTGATGTATATTGCAAAATAATTCATTTCGGAGATGAATATCCTAATTTAAAACATAAGCCTACACCCACGCGACAATTTTGGATCCGAACAACAAAGCAACGGTGAGAGATTTTATTAAAAACGAAACGGGCATATAATCGTAAAGTACGGTTAGATCGTTTGGAGGGAGAAAAAGACAAACCAAGTAAGTAGATGACAGTGTCGAAACGACAGTATGATTAAATGCGCAGGCTAGCTAAATTTCGAACCGATTTAGAAAATTTCAATAATTGAGATCAACTCTAAATACAGCAGAACAGCAAGAAAACACCTTTCTCAGAATGGCGTTTGGAACTTTTATGAGACTTGTGCTTCTTCCTGGACCTGTGTTTCTTGTCATCTTCCTTACTTCTTGATCTTTTGATTCTCTTTTCGTCTGCCCAAAAATCCCATCATTGCCACAATATTACACGCCCAAACGCACAAATACGAAAACAAAATATCCAAACGAAAAATACAGTGAACAAATAAACGAAACCTCACCTTCACCTCGTGGGGAAGAAGGAGAAGACCTCTTCCTCTTGTAATCGTCTCCGGATTTTCCCATCGATCAGCGGATTGCTGTGCTTCGGAAACCTAACCAAATTATTTAAAAATTCCATTTTGGTGTTAAGTTTCGACACACGCATCATGTTTCGAGATTGGGCTAAACGCGAATCAGCCCATATTCAGAATTGATTCGGTCCCATTAAGTGAGGTCCAATCAAGACAGCCCCTGTTGACCATTAATTTCTGCTTCTACTTAATTAGGATCAAATTCATTAGCATAAAGCAACGTAAGCAAATATTAGGCATAATATAAAGTAATCTACTTCAATATTTTTAATTAAAAAACCCATTAGATAATTTTTTTTCCCTTAGAAAAGACAAACAAAAACTTTTAAATCAACATAAGTTCCTTGCACAACACAACAACCAAAATTTTATCGAGTTGAAACTATTTTTTCTGATAAAGTCGTCTCAAATCAATTTATACTTTAGGATGGTCAAAATGTTTATTCCAACTCTATTTGGAATAGCTTTAGAGACCGTTCTAACTAGTGTCCTACCCATTTACAAAAGTCAAAATTTCGGACCATCTTGCGATAGATTTGAAATTTTGTATAGTTTTGAAATAGATTAGAAATGATTTTTTTTATATGGATTTGAGACGGCTTTATTTGAGACAGTCCATTTGCGATAATTTTGGGATGGTTTTTTTGTGATGATTTGAAGAAGGCTTTTGCTTGGAACATCATCTTTTATATCACAATTTGGAACAGTTTTAAAACAACTTTTTCAATATATTTTTTTATTAAATATTTCCAAATTTACCAAAAATGCATATTATGAGATAAAAAGCAAATGTACAAAAATTACCAAATATTCAATGCAAATGTTGAAATATAAATTGATCATACTAGTCACAAATGTTTACAAAAAATACTGTTTTAAAATGTATATTACATGGACTTTGGGTTCCAATGGAGCAACGTCAATCACCAGTGTCTGACCTATTATGTAATGTGTTAGTTGGACCAAAGTTGAAGCTACCATTAAGGTTAACAAACCTCATAAATTCATTTAAAATTGTCCTCATGCGCTCCAATTTGAATTTTATGTCTTCCAAATTTGAGCTGGTGTCGTGTAACTCCCTTTGATTTTAATTTAGATCTTCTCACAACATGTTTTAATTCAAGTTGCACAGATCATAAGGAGGAAGCAAATCCTGATGATCTTGAATAATTTTTAAAAAACTTTGCTTTAAACCCCATACCTGATAACTTTCCCTTCTTAAAATTCCCAAAGTTAATAAAATGAGATTACTACTGTAGGAGTAGATTGACTCACGCTGCCAAATCCAGATGCCTATTGTCTACTGATGTATTCTTGAATTTTTTGTATAATCTCCTGAAACATGTAAATAAAGTTGACAATTACATTTATAAAGGCCATTTGATATACAACAATTAATGTAAAATTTTAACTAATACTTTGGGATTGTGCATGTGGATCCGCCAATTCTCCAACTACACTTTTCCAACCCTTGAAATATAATAGCTCCAAGTGAGTGGAAAGTTTGCCCAAAGTCGTCTCCTGTTGTCATGTGGTAGCATGCAATATTAATGTATATATATATCATTTAAATGAAATAAAATATAAAAAGATATAGATGCAAAGTTTACCAAACAATCCCCATAAGTTGAGATCAATATGGATCCATCTTGATGGATTGTTGAAGCTAAGGTAGAGTCAACAATACGGTTGACGTTATTTTTTTCACGTAATGCCTTGTATATGTCATTCGTTTCATTGTTCCAACATCTTCTCCCATTCGTTTATGAAAATCTATCTGGCTCTAGTGTTAGAAGCCTTTATGTGGTGCAATGCTTTTCAACTATTCACTAGTTTTTAAAAAAAAAAAATTCCCATTATTGTGACATCAGCATTATTCCAAGTAAATTGTTCTTAAAAAAACAATAAGACATACTCAACGATTGAAAGTAATAAACTCCAACTCATGCACATATTTAAAGTAACTTAGTAGTCACATATCAACTATTAATGTAAAATCCTCCCAAGGTACAAAACATTAAATCCTAAAATTTTGTAAGTTGTGGCATACTTAGAAGCAATAGAAGTGGTAATACTTTCAAACAATAATGTAACAGTAGAAATATACTTTAAACTTTTTGAACCAAAATTCTTGCACTTCATGTGGCATGATGGAATACCAAATCCAAACCCCATTGTAATTTTTGGTTATAATATATCCAATTGAATTTTTCATCTCATGTAAAGCATTACACATAAACAACATTGCATTTACAAGTACATTCTACAATAACTCAAAATTCTGGAATAACTTTACTTTATGTCATTGGAGAATGGTACAACTTACTTAAATGAACATGGAGTTAAGTGAATTGGACCTCCAATTTGCCATTGTGACTCTTGTGACATGGGTACATCTGGAGAGGCGGGCACTAATAGATTATCATAACCCCTCGATGAAGACAAAGAAGTTTTTGTAGGCAATAGCGACGATGATGCTTCCATATGATGTGTGGAGTGTAGGTTGTTGTGGGCCCAATGATTGATGTGTTTGGTGTTCAAGTTGTCCCTCGATGTCATATTAGTTTAAGGTGGGTGTGCGATCCCTACTCGTACTGCCTCATTGGATTCCTTTACTCTTCGATGTCTTACTTGTAAATGTTCCTAATGACATTCTCAACAAGCATAAATCAAATGTTAAATTTTCCCAATTAATAGCAATTGAAAACATATGATTCAAGAAGACTAACCATGAGTGCTTTATAATTAATTCAACATCTTTTATGTAAATGTACATATGCTTTGGGATGATTAACAACATAGTTCAACACAATTCATGTAACTCAACAATATGCAACAATTTATAAATAATTATAAGTTTTCATGTATGCTCCATTTACAACATTCAAACCAACATAAGCCATGTGTACTACAATTACAATATACATACCAACATATTCCGTGTGTGATCCATTTACAACATTCAAACTAATATATTCCATATGTACTCTATTTACAATATTCAAACCAACATTGTAACGTTGACAAAGTAATGAACAACATAATTTACTCAAAAATAATTAAAACACTTACGCTTTTCATGTGTGATCCATTTACAACATTCAAACCAATATAACTCATATGTACTTCATTTATTATATTCAAACCAACATTGGAAGATCGACAAAGTAGGAAACAACATGATTTACAATTCAAACCAATGTAACCTATGCATACTCCATTTACAACAATCAAACCAACATTGCAAGATTGACAAAGTGGGGAACAATATAATTTACCCAAAAATAATTACAACAATCTAAGCTTCCCATGCATTCAAACCACCATGTCAAATAATAGCCCCAACATCCATAACTTGTATAAACTTTAGCCTAATAACAAAGGAACATGGGCAAAACAAAAAATGAAAAAATAAATATACACAAATTCCTAACCTAAACAAAAATTAACATATTAAACCAACAATAACACTGAATTAGAATACACAACAAGAACTAAGAATGAAATTAGTTGGATAGAAAATAAAAAATATTGTGTACCTTGTCAATGATGCAGAAATGAGGGCTTTTTTTTTTTCAAAATGTTCCAATTAAATTGCAAAATCTTGTGAAAGAAGAGGAATGTATCTCAAATTTTGATGTATTCGAGTGGGGATAAGTTAGATAATGAAATTAGGTAGATATTAAATATTAGGGTTTTGAGACGAACTCTGCCAAGTGTTCGAAAGAAATACTAGAAGAGAATGGTTTATGTATATATACATAAATAAAGATTTGGGATGGCTTTGGCATGAAATTTTACAAAAAAAGGTCGTTCCAAATTGAAAAATTTTCATTTCGCGGGTTTTCTATCTAGCCTGCTCATTTAGATGACAAGTTTAACAGTCCAAAATTAGGTTCTGGAGTGGTTGTCCAGCACAATCGTCTTGACAACCCAAAATTGGGTTCTGGAGCTAGCCTTCGAGCACGATTATCTTAATAGATAGCTCAATGGCTGCTCCAGAAACTCCTAAAGTGACCGTCAAGCATCCCTGTTGTGACAGTCCGATCGGCTATCACCTCATGAGTTTCTAAGGTGGCCGTCGTGATGGAGTGGTTCAATGGCCAGCCTGAGGACTAGCCCTATAGCCTCCTGGAAAGGTCGTCAAGCCACTCCACCTCGACAATTAGGTTAAAAATAGCTTTAGGATTTTTTGGAGCAACCATTGAGGTGATTAAGCTCGACTGCTAAAAAAAAAAAGAGCCATAGACCTCGTCGTCAAGCAACAAGTTGGACAACGAAAGATATATAAATATAACACAGCAAGCAGCACAAATTTCTCACCCACATTGAAATTCTACATTAACTCTCTTCAATTTAATCCTTTAACACTTTATCTATTCTTCAAATCACGTATTTTTGTTCTTGCAAATCTTGCATGTACTTAATTTGTAACATGAATTACATGCAATTTATTGATATTTTGAATAATATATATTGGTGAATGGTGAAGTTTATGTCTTAATTTGTGGGAGAGTTGAAACAATGGTATAATATATGTTATGGGAGATGTTTCTTGGTATGTTAATGTTTTTTGGGTTGATTGAGTGACAAAAAAATTGTTTTATTAGTGATAACATGCTTTGCTAACAAAGTGTTCGATGAAATACATGATAGAAATGCTGGTTTTTCATTTGAACTATGGTGATCGTGTGTGTAACAAGTGAGTTGATTAGAGAAGTGACAACATAGATCATGGAAAATATATCCATATTTGGATCTATTTACCAATTATAGGTAAGATTTTGTATGAAAATGTATCTTTTGACAAATACGATTATGCTAACATGATATGCTATTTTTTTGTAAGCAAATAGTTCCGAAGAGATCACGAGAGGGTCTCTCGTATGACTAAAGAAAATATTTATCCCAAGAATTCCAAGATAAGATAAACAATAAAATTTTCAACTAAAATTTAATTTTCAAGTGTGGCATAGTAAGGGAAATGAGGCAACACAAGTTCTACAGTCATACCTTGACATATTTGGGTGGAGATAGTTTACACTAAACTTAAAGTGTCATGCAGTAAAACCTGTTGTGCAAGAGTTGTATGCTAACATGTCAAACTACAATATAATGCATTCATAGGTGCCAGAGGTTAACATTAGTTTTAAGCCTAGTACGATCAACTGCATTATTCAAGCACTGAATAGAGCTTACTGGGCACAGTTTGAGCAGTTATGGGTGATGAGGCATACCACAAGAAAGGTGTGGCTCCTACACTTTGGCCCAGTGGAGTTATGGACGGACTTCAAGGTCAATTCGCTTTTAAAGCCACGAGACTTGATGATGTGGCTAGAACATGATGGTATTTTTTAGCACCATGCGTATGTCCTATTAGCCACCATTCGACATTGACTAAGGGGCGATTTTTCAATGCCGGAGATATCACATGCAATGGCATTTTTAGGTGTTCATAGTAAACGCATAAACAGTTGTGGCACCCCCACCTCATTATCAATTTATGCCAAGGCATAGGGGTGGAATTTAAGGTAAGGGAGGAGGTAGTACTCTCTATACTGGAGATTAGTTTCCCTCTAGCATAAGACAATGGTGATTTGCCACTAGGTGATCCAAACCCCTGAATATTTACACCAGCCCTACCCCAAGCCTATTAGGGTCAGCGACATTTAGAGAAGCTGATTTTGACCTCGATTGACTGAGTGGAGCAACTAATTAGGCGCATGACACCATGAATGCATTTATGCAGAACTAAGAAGCATATAGGCAAATCTAGGATGCGTGCATAGATCGTATAAGTGACCAGTTGATTGATATGTCAAGTAGACAGGTTCATCATTACGGCTAGCAGAACAAGTATTAGCGATGGGCCATTGGGAAAGATGAGACCATGCATGAGTACTATAATACGATGTCCTAACACCAAAGTGTTAGCCATATGCTACATAGCCCTAACAATTTCATCCTGAGACATATCAGTAGAAGCTACAACCCTTATCGCCAGCGGAGAATGCATGGGATTTGGACTTGCAAGGACAAGAAAATGCCTCACATTACAATAATATATGATTAGATTTTCATTATACTTTCGCTTATATCATATGTATACATTTAACTATGAACTGTGTATTATGTATTACAAATATAATTGCAAACACCACTAGTTTGTAATGTCTATATTTGTAATAGTTTTGTCTTGTTGTCATATCAGTTGATCATAAATCTTATGTTACAATAACTTAAGATTGTGATACATAACATATCATACAAAAAGACTATATGAGGAATAATTCTCATTGTACTGCTATCTTTATTGTCGTTGTCTGCATCCTCGCTCCTATGAGACAAACTATTGTCATCAAAAGTCTCTCCACCACTGGAAAGAGAATTTAGATCATGATGCAAATCTTGCATAGTCTTTATTGAGGTCAACAAAAGTATATATCTTTGAGGTCATGCAAAACTGACACTTCAAATGATGTCATCCATGGCGGGCTGATGTATTCATTATTTAGCTGATAAGGGACTTTAGTCCTCCACACTTTAACTATATTCCGAACTTTATTTGGTTCAATGACTACTCCAGTTTTAACGCATTACCTAACATTGTATCAAATTTTACACAATTAAATACACTATTCAATAAAATTTTCATTCAAATTTAAATTTAAATTTTTGCTTTATTACATATATATAACTAACTCTTATTTTTCATAATTACATTTATTTACAATTAAACACATTTCTCATCCCAACGCAATTCTCATTTAACATCATCCACCAACAAAACCCCTCTCCCAAACATTCTCTCCAATTTATTATTTAAGTAATCTTAGTGAAAAACAACTTTGAATCCTAATTATTATTTAATACTAGTAAAAAATACATAAAGAAAATAAGTACTTGATAATTTAACGTTAGAGACCACTCCTGTTAATATAATAAAAATTAAGGACAATAGTGTAAATTTATATTTTTCAACTACGTGGCCACAGAATCTTAATAATTTACTATAGATTATCTTAAACCTTCCCACTCTATCTGTACAAATAATAAGAGTATGATGGTGCTCGAGTTGGTTTTCTCAAAATTCAAATTTTCCTAGCAAAAACTTCAACCCCTAAATAATTAATGCCGGGGATTGATTGGGCCTTGATGGGCTGATGAGCTTGGGAGTGAGATGATGCACAGGCCTTGTCTTCGGCCGTTTCTTTAACAACAAACTTCGTTGAATAACGGGCCTTTGACATTATAGAACAGATTAGACTAGCTATGAAATAAACTCAGAGGTTAAGAGGTTTTATTGAAGAATGATGTTTAATAGAAATTTTGTTGTGATGAGTAGTAGTTAAATTGTAAAATTTTAAAGGGATAAATTTTTTAATTAATTTGAATTTATTTATATATAATAATAATGATTTGATGGTGTAACAGTGTACAGGGATAATGATTAATTTTAGGTAATAATATAAATGTAAGTGTATCAATTTAATTGTAAAGAAATATAATAAAAAAATTTAAATAGTTAGATATATATATATGTGAGAAAAGAAAATTTTAATAGCGAATTTAAATAAAAATTTTATCTAATGGTATGTTTGATTGTAAAAAGTTGGATGGGGAAAGGACATTGAAAATGGAGTAATAATCATATTTTCAAATATTCTGTATGATATATGGTAGCTTATAAACATTGTCAAGTTGTTCGGTAAATTTTTTAATATAATAGCATATAAATTATAAAATTAAGACATTTAAAATTTATAAATTTTTTAAAAATATATAAGTTTTTTTTTTTTTTACTTTTTTTGAAACATACTGTAAGTTACCACATTTCATCTATTAAAAACAAATAACTATTTTTCATTATATTACATTAATGATATTTAGTTTATTTTTGTCACTATTGTACCAAAAAATTATAATCAATTATATTTATAAATTTCAATAAAATCTTATAAGATAGTCTTATTATTTAATTTAAGCATTTTAGTAGTTTATTTTTAAAATAAAATTTATAACTTTATAAATTCGAAAAATATTTTATAAGAAGTAAGAACTTATAAGCTCTTACAATAAGTTTATCTTGAGCATGTAAATTTCTAAAAAAATTTTATAAAATTATTGAAAACTTATAGAGTACTTAAAACCATCTAACAAACTTTTTAGTAAAATAGGTTATAACATTTAAAAAATAAGACATTTAAAACTTACAAGCTCTTAAAAAAAGTTACCCTTAACTTGTTTTAGAAAATTTTATAAATTATTTCATTTTTTAATAGAGACAAATGACCTAAAAAATCTTAATTATATTATGTTACTGATATTTTAACTTATTTTTATTGTTCATATAAAAACAAAAATTAAAATCGTATACGTTTAGAAGTTTCAACAATCTATTATGAAATAATCTTAATATTTTATCCAAACGGATTGCTAACTCATTTTCAAATAAGATTAATAATGACTTCATAAGTTTTAAACCATCCCATGACCTGCAAAAGTTTATAAAGTTTTAAAGGCAAGTTTGACAAGACACCTTGTAGTAAATTAATTTGTAAAGGAAAGAAAAAAGGGGGAGGGTGGAGGCACCCAACATTGCTACCAAATTAATGAAATGGAGAAAACAAATAAATCTACAACACCAATAATTGGTGTTGCCGATAAGAAAAGATAGCCCTTTGACCATGCAACACATCAAAAGTCAACGAAATGGAAAACGCATATGAACAAGAACAAGAAAAATAAGAAATTTTGTAGCACATCATTTGATCAATAATGGTGAAGTAATTAGGCAAGCTACGCTCTCCACGATGTTTCCATTTCTTAGTCTATAAGTAGCAAAATTATCATCCGTTTTTTTTTTTTTCTATGCAAATATACATAGATCCAATAATTATGAAGTGACGAATATTTGGTTTTGTACATGATTCATCCGATACCATGCGATGAAGAAGAAATTGACGATGAAAACCATCTTCACATAATCTGGAAATTACGTTTATATAGATGGAAGGTACCATATTTGTTTGATCCTTTCAAAAGATGGAAAGTATATATTTGTGTGTGCACATTTACATATATGTATATGCTAAATAATTACTTCAATAAAATATCTTTGCGGGGGAGGACAGAACCAAAATGAAATAAAATAAACTAAACTAAAATATGTATATTCCACGTTTAATGAGCAAGTCAACAAATAAAAATTTGAATAATTCGAGTATGTGTGCGCCCACGTGCATATATATTACTAAAGTTTAATTTAAATTTGATATTATGTTTGAATATAAATTATATTCAACAAAATCAAACACGAATTAAACTCCAGCGGCTTAGCAAATAATATGTCAGCCTCGAGGTACAATTGTTCACAGTTCATTTAATCAACTAAATAAATTGAGTTGATCCATTTTTAACATCGTAGTGAATCGTTTTTATTAAATGTGAAAATTGAGAAAATAAAAACAAACAAAAGGGATGAGAAAGTTGTGGCCGTGATGAGGTATGAGCTGTTGTCCGAAGGTGTCGCATCCGAGGTTTGAAGACAAATGAATGGGGCAAGATGTCATTTCATTGACCTGCGCTCAAAAAATCTTTTGAAAGAACAAATTGACTTTCCACTCTTAAAAGAATCACTTCCAATCTTCAATGACATTTCACGTGCTAAAAAAATAATGGAATTTTATTTTTTATTTTTTAGGATGATCGTCGTTGCAAAATAATATTTGAGGGCAAAAGTAATTTTTCTCCTAGTTTAAAAGATATATTTTATGATTTATTGTACTTAATATATATTATGACAATTTTGATTTTCATTTTTACTTTCCTGTTTCTACTTATTGCAAAGAGACCGACATAGATAGCCATTAAGAAGTTGCTGGCATTTTCTTACAATGTTCAAGGATTTATGAGAGGGGAAAGATCGTAAATGTTAGAAAAAAAAAAAAAAACAATTTTATTGTTTGATTAATACGAAAAATGTCAATGCAAAAAAAGCAGAAAGAAGTTGTGATTTAAATAAAGAAAACTAGTTTTCTCCACAAAATGATGAGCAAAAATTATTTTAGCTTTTGCCTATTCTTCTAAGCATCCATCGCTTTTATTTTTGTGATTCATTTCCCACTATATTTGATGATAGAATTTTAAAGAGTAAAAATATGTTAGGAAAAGGAAAAGAAAATGGTAGAAACTCAAAATTCAATTTGTTGTTTGGTTGAATAATTTACACGAGGAAAGGAAATACTAAAAAAAATAGAAAAATAAGATAAAACACAAATTTTAGGCTTTTTACTATTTGAGAACAATAACATGAAAATGAATGAGAAAAATAGAAATAATGAATGCTTTAGAGTATAAGAGTGATAGCTTAAATAACTTTCTTCTCATTTTCCCCATTAGTTTGACAGGGAAATGAATTTCATTTTTCCAACTAAAATTTCCTTCAACTTTTCATTTTTCTTGACATTTTTATTAGCTAAGCAATTAAAATTATTTTTTCTAACATTTTCTTTTATTTTCCCACTCGACGTGAGTTTTGAACGGCCACTGACTCAATAGTACTGCTGTTTTTTCTTTAAAAAGTCTCCCTTTTTCTAGGTTTTGAGAGAGGCTTTATTGTCACACACACACGCATATATATATATATATATATATATGTTTGTATGTATGTATATCATTATAAAATTGTCACGTTTGTTAAATTTAGCATTCAAGCCACCTGGCCACTCACTTAGACATGCACAAGCACAAAGCAAGCCAAAATTTGCCATTAATTCCACTGGTGTATATTTGGTTGCATTAATTTTCGAAGGATTAAATATTGGCTTTGTGGATAACATTTAAGGCAGTAATAAAGGTTTATCACAGTCAAATTTTAAATGGAAAATTATGAAAAAGAGGGGTGTTATTATTTTTCACGAGGTAGAGTCTTAAATCAATGTGCACGCAGTTGCCATTTAACATATTTCTAAATCCTTCTCGTTAACTTGATGGTTCAAAAATTCTTTCTCTTCCTGCGTGCATTTGGCTGCATTTATTGAGAAGATTTTATAGACTTTTATCAAATAAATTTAGAATCTTGTAAAATGTCTTAATTGTATAAACTCTAGTAATATCTAGGATAGAATAAATTATAAAATTGATAAAAAGTCTTGGTGGTTGAGACCAAAATATATTTAAATTTTCAAGATAAGTTAAAACTTCTTATTTCTCCTTAAAATTATATCAAACAATCTCAATAAATCTTGTATAACATTTTAAATACTATTACATTTATTCAAATACAAGGTCACTAGTGACATAGATTAGTTTCAATCCACTCAATGAATGTTAAAAACTCCACAACAAAAGAAAAGGTGTTAATACTCCCATCCACCAAATATATATTTAGAAGATCCATAATTGAGTAATGTATTGTACTTGGGGTGATCATAGTGCGATTTTAATTTTTTTTTCTTATTAATTTTAAGTCAAATTGTTATATGTAGTTTGATACAGTTCAATATGGTTTTTCAAAACTAAAATAACGTGGGATTTGGTGTAGTTTAGGTGATTTTTCAATATTTAATGTGATTTAATAAAAACTTTAAATTATTAAAATTAATTACCTATATTTTATTTTATAACTCAATTTGTACTAAAATTTTATACTATACAAAACAATTATACAAAATATAATTGTCTTTTATTTAAAAGATTATATTCTCGATAAAAAGAATAACTTAACAGTAAAGATTTTAGTTATTTTTAAAAATGCATATTATTAATACACAATTTACATTAAAATATTATTTTTTATATATTACATTATTACTCGTATAATAATATTCAAAAAGAAGTTGACTTATTTATGCATGTTATCACTTTTAACACTAGAAAAAAATATCGGTTGTGTTTATTTATATTTTTTTAACTTCATTCTGCTTAAAAGAAAAAACATAGTACACCTCAAAAAAAAAAATACAAATATTAGACTTCTATTGATTAGACTTTTTACAATTAAATTATTATATACATTACACGTGCGTTAATAAATAGGCATATCTATATTATTATATTATTAAGTATTTAGATAACACAATATAGAACTACACATTTACCTTTTTTTAGTTATATAATGTAAAGTTATACATTAATTCTTATTTTAATTCATTTAGGTCATTTATATCCTTTATATCTCCTTTTCTTTTGAGTTACCTTTATTTGTTTGTTTCCAATTTTTCACTTTTATTTTTTTCTTATCTTTTTTATTTTTTATTTTAAATAATATAATTCCTATTTTTTAAATAAGTTTCACACACATAGTTGGTCTATTTACAAGTGTGTGTGTGTATATTTGTAAGTATGTATGTATGTATGTATTTAAACAATAAAATACAGTCATTAACACTATATATACTATATTACATCATACAATCAGCACATAATATTCTATATACAAATATGCAGAAAGAAATTAACTTTAAATATGCATTTATTTTTTTACTATTCTCATGATTATTTACACAAAAAACACACATTGTTTTTCACTCCCTGAAAAATAATAACCAAACGAAGTCATTAATCTTTTTTAAAATTAAATTAAACAAGCACACTTCAAACCTTAATATTTGAGATGGATAAAAATAAAAAATATGCGACAATTTAGTAAGTACTAAAAATTTATAGCTAAATTAAACCTAAAAATTAAGAATAATTAATAATAAATACATATCACAGTTTTAATAATAATTTGACAAAAACGGTGCTATTTAGTGTGATACAAATTTCTAAGATGATTTTTATATAATTGTTGATTGCCCCTTCTCCCTTCACCATTTTCAGTCAAAAGGGCAGCCTCTTATTAGTAATTAATGGTGTCTTAGGCTTCACCTTACTTTGTACTTTGTCAAGCCAAATTTAATATGATTGACTAATAAAAGCACCCTTTAATTGCAGCAATTATGCATATGCATGACTCTCCCACGAGTCCATGACTCATTATGCAGCACCACCACATTAACAATTCTACCACAGTTGAATGCGAGCACATGCATTGTTAACTTCATGGCACATCCAAGGATTTGTTTGTCCACTCACCCCCTATTTCATTGACTCTCGAGAAAATCAATTTTATTATCCAATTACATGTCCAAGAACCAGCACTATGAAACAACCAGGGGGTCATAGAACTCCTTTCTTAGATCCAACTAGGAAGATGGGCTTTCATTTACTAAATTTAGAGTTTTACGTTTGTTTTCAAATTTATATACTGAAAGTATTTTTATTTTAAAACTTATATAAAAATAATAAAAAATAGATAAAATTTAAAATATATAATAATTAAATATGTAAATAAATTAAACCGTTCATTCAATGAATGAGGTAGGGCAAACATGGCCTAGAGTTCTCAGCTAAAGTCTGGTGGTCATCAACAGAGAAAACACAAGGAGGTTAACGAATCTAAAAAATCAGAGACGCAAGGATACAAAATTGAGAAAAATTTAAAGGCGGCTATTACCACCATTAATGAGCTCCGTAAGGAAGCCAAAAGGTCTTTGTATTATGCGCGGCATTAATGCACAGCTGTCCTTTTGTGTTCTCACAGCATTTATTGCCTCCATTACTGACGGCCCCTCCCGTAGAATCTCACATCAACTCTTCCAAATAATTATATAAAAATAAGTTTCTCTCATCTATCCTGGTAAAATCAACACTGCATTAAATTCTTCATTATGGTCATTTAAACAGTTATTATTAATTGCTTCATCCTCCTCCTTTTTCTTTGAATAAGTTAACGTGCCCAATTACTCCAACGTCTGACCCTCTCAGGATAAATAAACCCTTATTCTCAAGTCGTCTGTCTCTCTACCTCTCTTGTTTCTCTCTCTCCGCTCCTTTCTTTAAAAATAAGGAGCTGTCTGTTTTTCTGTGTTGGGTTCTGCACAGAAGGATATAGGTACATTTTTCTTGGTGGGGATGGCAGCCGATGTCAGTTCTTGGGTCAGATTGATGAACGGCGGCGATACGAATGAGTCGGGGAAATCGACGGCCCCGATCACTAGGGACTTGCTTGGTGGGTGTTGTACCCACGATACTCCGGAATTCGACCTCGACTTGCAAGTCCCTTGTGGCTGGGAAAAACGCCTCGACTTAAAGGTGCGATCTTTTTCTCTGTTTTTAATATAATTTTTCTGACTTTCTAAATTTTTGTTTGATTAATGTTTGTCGTCAGTGTTCGCTGCTGTCATGCTTAAGAGTAATAACTTTGAAGATTTTTTTTTAACGAAGAGATGTCTACCGTTTTTCAGTTTTGTTGTTACTATTGTCTATTTCCAATCTAGATTCCTCATCTATGTATTTGGTAATAATGGTCTGGATTCTGGAGTTCTTCCAGTTCTGTGATTTGTTTTAGCAGTTTTGATTATGCTGTTATAATTAAGGTTTAAGTGCCATCTTTTCTGTGTTTCATTTCCTTTATCCCGTCCTATTTATGGTCGAATAGTAATCAAAATATCCTATGTCGCACGCATTAGTATAAAAAAGTAGTATGATTCTTTAAAAAGGTGTCATTATGACCTCCATTCATTTCTGTAATCGTATCCTTTAATTTCGTGGGTATTTTGGTCATTATTGTTTTACTGTTATTTCCAATTGTTATCTCATGAATAAATATCAGTTTTAAATGTTTTAATCTCGGATTATTTTTAGCATAATGGAGTTTTGCTTATCGAGGGGTTTGTTTTGTGTTCGCAGTCTGGAAAGGTCTATCTTCAGAGATTCAATTCTTCAAATTCATCCTCTACAAGTTTAGACAACAAGCCACGGAGCAGCGAGGCCATGGCGAAGTTTCAAGATCTCAATTTCCCTCCGGCGTCCAAGCAGACTCTCAACCTCTTCGACGATGCTAGCCTGGACTTGAAGCTGGTTACCCAATCATCGGCGTCCCCTTCGTCCAATTACCAGAGCGTTTGCACTCTGGACAAAGTGAAATCGGCACTCGAGAGGGCTGAGAAGGAGACGGGAAGGAAGCGCTCGATGTCTGTGTCCAAGTCACCTTCATCGCCACGCTCTAATTCTTCTTCCTCCATCAAAGACGGCGATCTTGAACAGGAAGATAAATCATCGGCCTCGTTTGCTGCCGGATGCCCCAGTTGCCTGATGTACGTACTGATCTCAAAGACTCAGCCCAAGTGCCCTCGATGCAACAGTAACGTTCCGTTGCCTGTGGCTCCGAAGAAGCCTAGGATTGACCTCAACATATCCATATAAATCATGGATTGGAAGATTCGTGAAGTGTTCCTGTATTTTTTGTATAGGTAGAAACATAGGTTTCATAAGCCGATAAAAAAATGGTATATTCACATTTAAAGGTAATATAATATATAGAAAGAAAGCTGAATGCGTTGTCCTTTGAGTGTATGTTCATCATCCAGCATTCCATTTAGAGTTCAAGAATTTTAATTCATGGATGACCTTTCTATCTGGAAGTGATTAACATTTTCATCTGATCTTTAATGTCATGGATTGGTTTGGAAACTTGTTTCACAATGTAAGTACCATTACGTTGGACAATTAATTTACACATGATATAATCATTGAACGTGCTCGGTTAATCCGAATGCACTCAGGATGAATTATCAAGGCCACTTAATTTCTAGATGAGCAGAGCTTGAGAAATCGGATCCAATAAGCTGTCAAATGGTCATAAGTTTTGTGGGCGTTATAGATGCTGTGTAAAGTGATAAGGTTATGACTAATATTATAATGTTAATATATAACAAAATTTTCATATTTTTCATGCGGTCAAATGCACCAAGTGTGTATCAGGCCAGTTTGGTGGGCGCGTTGCTGCGGGCATATAAATGAGAGAAGGGAGAAAATTGGAGCAAAAGGTTTTGTCAAAGGGAGTTGTAAATGCTAGGTGGTCGCTTCAAAAGGCAAATTCCCACTAGATTGTATGTCTTCATTTATTCACCTAACCTAAAATAAATAAGACTTGTTTCCTCCTACCATATTTGAATATGTACACCTACTTCCTTAGAAGAATTGGTACACAAACTTGCCAGCAAGATCTAATTGGAGTCAATGCTTATCTGGCTTGGCTTGAATGTGCTTTTGCTTTTGGATTTGTAGATAGGATTTAAAATGGATGCCATTTCCCTCATTCCCAGCTCTGAAGAGAAGTTAAGTAATCTTGTTCTTTGCTTTTTAATATGCTCGGCCTGGCGCTCAGGTCATTAAATTGCTTGGAAGACTCGAATTGGATTTGGACGCTGTTGCTTGCGGTTTGGTTTTATTGTAGTGTCATAAGAATTCTTCAGATTGCTAATCTCTTGGTAACTAAAACATAATCAAATTATGGGTTCTTGGCACAATAGAATGATGGAAGGCCAAATATTTTCATGACCACATATGTCAATTTGTAAATAATAGAAGATGAACATGTGCTGCGCGAGAGCTGACTGTTATCCTATTCCATACTCATTGGGTCGCAAAATTAAAAGCTTTCAGGTATGAGTTTAAGTTTGAATATTTGTGAAATTAATGCTGGATATTACAAGCAGCAATTGCAGGGGGTATCATCATCATCATCATTATTAATTCCAATAAAAATCCTGTTCTTACTTGGGAAAATTGGTATATCAAACAACTCACCATATTTAAACTTCGCAATTTATATTATAAAGTTTGGTCACCTCATAAAGCATAAACTAGTTCTTCTATTTATGAACTCTTGACTACGTTTTCGGCTATAGGTAGAAAATGACATAAGTGTTACCCACTTTGTTGACTTAAAAAGAAGGGGAAAAAACAAACAAAGAAGCCTTTATCGTGATTATTTCATTTACAAGATAGGGTTATTACTTAGTGCTTTGTGGTTGCGTGTTTTTAGCCAATAATTTGGCGAAAAAGGGAAGAGAAATAGTGATTAAGGATGCAGTGCTGTGAAATCAGATATTAACAAATATTTCGGCTTATTAACATACTCACAATCGAGTTGTTGAAGTTCATTTATTAATTTTTTGATCCCATGCGTTTCCATTATTTCTACACGGTTTCTAAGTTTTTTTTTTTTTTTTTTTTTTTCTTATAATACATTCTGGCCAACAAAAGAAAAGGAACAAAAAAGAAAAGGGGTCTTTATCATAAGTAATAAACTATGATATGATGAAATGGCACGCAATAAACGTTTGAAAGTTGCATTTATTCTCATGCCAAAATGCAAGCGTTGATTTTTCCTGTTCAAATTTCAATCTTTGAAAGTTTTGTTTGAATATTCTAAATCAGATAACGATTACTAAATACCCCAATTATTTGGCAAAAAATAAGTCAAATATTAAAAAGGAAAAGTCAAAAAAAGGGTTTGCATCCCTCATAATTGCACGTTCTCTTTCTACTAAATGCTCTAATAGCTGAATTAACATATAACTAGTAATTATAAATTAAAATATGATTCAATAAAATAATTATCATTAAATTAGATAAATGCACGAATACGAAAAAAAAAAAAATATATATATATATATATATATATATATTATAGAGTCCTCTTTTTATGATCTCTACATTAGCAAACAACATTTAACATCGCTACACCGTGTTAGGCAAAATTTCCCTCAAATTTATATTGAGTATGTTGGTGGAAAAATGTTGAAAACGACAATCATACCCAATATAAATTTACCATAAGTTAAAGTTCCCAGATATTAACGTAGGAACCTAATTAATAAGAGTTTGAGTGTCAGAAAGGTGTTGCCCTTTCCAGTTTGTATTTATTTCTCATATTAAAAAAATCCTGCTGTAGCAGTAAATGCTACCGTCCAGAAAATACATTTTTACGCATTACCCGCCTCAGGGAAAATGATTGAAAAGTGTATCTACCTAAACATCTTAAATTGGTTAGTTTTTCTTCGGAGTTACTTCGTCATGCTAATAATTATGGCATTTACTACACCTATTAATCACATACCTAACTTACAATAAATTCCATAATTAATAATAGTAATGTTATTAGTTGATATATATATATATCATCTATGAACTATATTGTTATAAAAATAAGATTTTTTATTACATAATTACACTTATTTTATTTTTTATTTTTTTATTGTTTACTTTCTCGTTCTTCTTTTTAACTCATTATTTTTATTTATATTTTCATCTTAAATTTCCACTATTTTTCAAATTTATTGATCCTTATTTATGATGTTCTTTTCATATTCTTTACAATTTCAATTAAATAAATTTATTTTTATTATTAAAAATACAATAATTTTATAATTTATAAATAAATTTACATATACATACAATATACTTTTTTTACTAGTTATATCATTATCTAGACTATACAAGAAGCATTTGCCCGTGGGCATGAAGTTAATTTATTATAATACCTATTTTTCTCTCCATTTTCATTCTAATAAGTTTCTTAGCTTTAAGTTATTTATTTATAGCCCTTATTCATTTTTCATCTTTGTTTTTTCTTGTCCTTCTCTCTATCATTTTATACATGTAACACGTTGTAAATATTATAATTTTGTATACATAGAGTGTGCCACGTTTACCTATAAAAATAAAGTTTACCTATAAAAATAAAGTATTTTAGTTGTATGAAATAAAATTACATGATTATCTTTATTTAAACTTTTTTCTGTTTTTTTCTTTTTCTCTTTTCTTTTTGTTTATTATTTTTATGTATGTTTTCTTTCATTTTTTCTATAATTTGAATTTTTGGATCCTTCTTTATTTTCTTATTTTAAACATTTTTATACCCTTAATTTTAAATAATTTTATTTCTATATTTAAAATACAATAACTTTAAATTTTACTAATAAATGATAACATATACGAAATGTGCAACTTTTACTAGTATGATCAAAGCAAATAAGGTCGTCAGGTTGCAAAATGTGTAATTAATCAAATTCCCTCAATTCTTTACGCATTAATTTTCCACACTACTTTCTCAATTTTCATTTATACCATCCAATTTCTAATTGTAATTATTTTTGCTTTCATATTTTTAATTTCTTCCATGTATTTTATGTTACTGTATTATTAAGAATATAAGTTTATTTTGATTACACGACTATCTTCAGTTTTTTTTTATTATCATTTTTTCTTTCTCTCATTCCTTTAAATTTATTTTTTGTATTTTTTCATTTTTTCTTTTCAATTTCTTTTGTTCATTCTTCTTGTTTTTTGCTTTAAATAATTTTTGTCTTTCTAGTTTTTTAATAATTTTTATTTTTTATTAAAAATATAATAATTTATAATTTATGAATAAACTTACATATATTTCAAGTGTTTAACTTTCACTGACATGAAGATAGAACTGAGGATTGACATAGAGGACCACTCATAACTCCCATTAATAATATCTAGTAAAATTCACACACTTTATTTATTTAAAAATTATTTATAAATTGTAAATTTTTTTTGTTTTAAATAATAAAAATAAAATTAATTAAAATAATAAATAATAAATAAAACAAAAAATAAAAAAAGAGAAAAATTGAAAGAGAATACAAATAAAAATAATAAGTTAAATGAAAATAGAGAAATAAAGAAAAGAAAAAATAAATGACTTCATATTAAGGATAATTGTATAATTTTATATTGTATAAAAAATATTTAAAATAAAAAAACGAAGATCGGTCAAAAAAATTTTAAAGGAAAAAAAATTGAAAGAGGACTTGAACGAAAAGAAGTTAAAGAAAGGGAAGAAATAAAAAGAATAGAAAAAATAATTAATAAAAAGATATTTGTATAATTTAACTTTGTACAACAAAAAAATCTTATTAACATAATAGTATGTAAGAAATAGTGACACGATCCAATGACCCACGAAATTTATTTTACTATTTATTAATTTTAATTTTTTTTGTTAACGGGCTTTATGAATAAATTAGGTTATACGGACTTTTATGTTAGAGTCTAATAGTTTTCAATATAAATAATAGTTTGTTTTTTAATTGAATGGATCCAGACAAGACAGAGTTTCTAATTAGTTTAGGTTTCTTTCAAATTCTCTGAAATTGTACTTTTCAATTTCTCGTGAATTCCTATCCCAAATCGAGTCATTTTGGAGTGGTCCGTGTGATTCGTAACGTATCAATTAGTAGCCGATGTGCTGATTGTGGTTGTTTACATCGAGTTCAATCCAATCTTACTGAGTTAGATCGGCGCTTTTCGCTCGGTTTATGTATTGGGGATTCTCAGGTTCGGATTCGATTACACCGTCACTATCCTACTGTTTCGACGTGATTCTGATTGCGTCAAATAGTGTCACACTCAATGTGTGTACAAAATTATATATATTATTCTATTTTATTTATTGTAAAAAAATTATAAGAAAATAATTTTAATTTAAAATTAAGAGCACGATGAAAATTTATCGAAATGATAAAAAGAGCAAATTGAAAAGTTTAAAAATCGAAAGAGAACAAATAGAGCTATATTAAAAGAACACGAGAAAAAGAAAGAAAGATGTAAATTTTTTAGATGAGGGTATGAAAGTAATTTAACATATTACAATCAAAATAATGTCTCTTGTCTTATTATATGGCATAGAAAATAATTACCTAAAGAAATTTGAAAAACTAAAAAAGAAAATAGAATGAACTAAAACTAAAAAGTGAATTATATGAACAAACATTGAAAAAATAGAGAAAAAATAATACATGATGAATTAAGGGTATTTAAGTAATTATATACTGTGCAATCAAGTATTCTTATCAATATATAGTGTCGATAAATATAACTAATAACTTCGGTACACCCTATGTATGTATTTAAATTTATATAATATGAAGTTTTAAAATTATTTAGTTTTATTTTGTTTGTGGTATATATTAATATATCTAAATATTTATTTTATAGGATGAAATAAAAAAAGGAAAATAATAATATTAAAAAGGAAAGGCAGCTTTAAGTCTAAGGAAGGTACACTTGTGAAGTTATCTAGTGTAACCTTTAGAGGTTAGAGCTAGCTAAATTCATAATAATACACAATATGGACCTATAGATTTATATAATTGCCTAACTTAAAATATTATAACTAATGATAAAAGTCATATTACAGTGTATTTATTTTTTCCGAGAACATACAGTATATTTATTTGATTGTATATATATTTTTATTATTTTCCTTTATTTACTCTGGTTCTCATTCCACTTTCCGTGTTTATACTTTCAAAATCTGTCATTTCATGGAAAATATTTCACTAACTCATCTTCTTGTCGTGTATACATATGGTTGAAGGTCAAATAATTACTTTTACTTTGAGCTAACTAAATTTTCAAATTCTAAGCTCGCAATCATTATATAAGAGTTATAGATAACATATATTAAGTTGAATATGGTATTTCCAAATTTAGTTGGTGCAACCGTGCAATCAATGTAACCCAAAACTTTTAATATTATAATATTGATACATAAAAAACATGTAAATTAACAATTAATTATATTTATTGAAGACATGTGGAATTTATTATAAGTAGGGTGAGTGAACAGACCCCAACAAAATACTTTAAATTCCCATGACTTAATTTATTTTTGTACAAGGGTCGGCCAATCTCTTAACTTCTAAACCACTTAATCCATCTTTATTTATTTATTTATTTATTTACATTGAATGTGTGGTTAGTTGGTTTTTGAATAAGTTTTGCGTGGACCTCTTTGATCAAGCCACAATAACGTTAAGATTAAGATATTAATCACGATGTAATCCTTATGTGGGATCCTAACTCACCTTATACCCCTTTGATTTTTGTAAGAAAACTCGGTGTAAACTCTAAATTTATTTAAATACTTTTTTATAAATTGTGGTAAAATGAAATAGTGGAAAAAATGAATTTTGTTGTGTGTCAGCATCATTCATTTAAATCCATTGATTAAGAGAAAAAAAATTAAATGCTTGGGCGGTTGCCTATTTGCCCATAATGTACAATCCTGATTGGAATCGTCCATCAAGCAACCATAAAAGAAACATCCATCGCTGCCCCATTAATTAATTGAGAGCTCCCTCTCAAATTTACCAGTCTTCGTAACCACGATTACTTCACTAACGCATCTCCTGGTTTCCGTCATTTTCTTGGGCCCGCCCTCGTGTCTCCTCCCCAATGGTCGCATATTTTTTCACTCCAACATTGGAGAAAAAACAATAATGATTACCATGATTTGATTTAATTTTTCATAGAAGTTGTTGGGGAACGATGATGACACGTAGTTGTAAACATGTCTAGTTACATGAAGTTCGAGGAAGTAAACAAAAATACACATGGCGCATTATTGAAGCCCTCGATTATTAAACACGTCATCGTGTTAGCTAGCCCGATTGGCGTTTAGATACGAAGTCGCATTCGTTTGGAGCCTACCTTTCACTTCCCACTCGTCCTATCAAAACATTATACTATAAAATATATTATTTAATAAAATTTTTAATTAAATTTACATTTAATTTTAATTTTTTCATCTATTATATAATTATATAATTATTTTTTAATCATTTTAATTATTTATAATTAAATTAATACTTTTATATATCACACGAATATTTATATTTTAAAAATTAATTATTATCTTTATATATTACATACCATTCAATTATTATTATATTATATATATTTAAATAAATTAAAATTTTTATATAAAAAGCTTACACTACTCATTTTAATTCGGTTTCCACCAAACATTACTTTTAACAAAAATCCCCCCTCCCAAACATAGAGAAAAAATAGCAATAGTTACGAGATCTATTTGAAAATACACATGTCTAAAATTATGACAAATGTCGTAATTATATATTAAAAAAATAAATAAATAAATAATCATTAAGCTTGTATTATTTATTATAATTATACCGTTCTAATGGATTAGCACCCAGTATTTGTCTTGTCAATAGAATAGATCATTACGCAGTTGATCCGTGCATTTAATTTTTGACGACGACATTAGTTATTTGATCACGGAAATACAAAAGTCTGATGAAGAAATATTATCTTGTTTGAATTAATGGAAAAAGGCTTCTAAAAATAGACAGAGGGAGCCGTGCACGAGCTATGGCTGCATTTAATTTTATTAGGGGCATTAAATGCCACCATTTATTTTACGTACGTAACACAAACCAGTCGGCAATTAACGTTTGGCGATTTGGTTGAGTTAGTACTCAAGTCAGATGTATTTAATCCGTTCGCGTATTTTATTAAAAATTCATACAAGTAAATGGCTAGATGGATGGACTTTCTGTAATGGAAGCCGCTTAACGGAAATAGAAATTAAAAACGTCACATGCCTTCAAGTTCTCATAGAATTGACGTGTTACCCGTTATTCTTTCGTACCCCCTTCAATTAATTAATAAATTGACATAAATGTAAAATCATTATAACACATGCATTGTAGATATGTTTGGAGGAGGGGTTTTAGTTAGAAACGATGTTTGCTGAAAGTTGTGATGAAATAAATAGTATGTTAGTTTGTAAAATTTTGATGGGAATAAAATTTTAATTTATTTTAATATAGGAATAAAATATATAAATATGATGAGTGATATAATAGTACATAGGGATAATGATTATTTTATAGGATATAAATAAATATAAATGTGAATATGTATTTGATATATATAGGTATTGATTTGATTGTTAACAAGTATAATCATTAAATAATAATTATTTATACATGTAAAAAAAGAAAAATTTGAATTTAAATTTAAATGAAATTTGATAAGTAATATGTTTGAAAGTGTAAAATTTAATATGGTTTGAGGGAATTGGAAGTAGGGTTCCAAACATGGCCTATGTGAATAATGGCAATTAGAACGATGATGATGAACAACGACAATCATCATAATCATTTTTATTTTTCTCATTTGTTTATACAGTCCACTAATTTTTGTTATTAAATTTTGTTTTATTTCATTTTTTCTTGAACTATTTCTTTTTTCACATTGTATATAAATAATCAATGCGTCTTAATTTTTTTTGAATAATTTATAATTTTATTTTTATCTAAAATGGATGAATTTTGTTAGATGATAAATCACAAGTAAAATAAGCACGTGTCACTATTCATTTATGATATTAAATACACATATTATAAAATTCAAAATATTTATATATTACAATATAATTTGATATGTACATGTGATAGATTAAATTTTGAATTGTATATTCACACGACGTGAATTGTGCATAGGGTTGAACTTGAACCAAATTGTTTGATCAGACTTGATTGAATAGTTTAATTAAAGTTTAATTCAAATTCAAACAAATCGAATTCAGGCTATCCTTGCTTAAATGAGTCAAGTTCAAACATATCTTGTACAAGCTTAATACTCATCATAGTACTCAAGCTCAAATGTGTGTGTGTGTATATTGTGGTATAAATTTTAGATAGAAATGCTTGTAGTATCGCAATCAACAACATTTTCAGTTAAGGTGGATGCTGTGTGGTCGCAGGTTTGAATATATTGCATTGCAATTTTTGTGTTTTTAGTTCTTTGATACCTTCTCATAATTAAAAGTGGAAAATATATAAGATCATTGTTTGGCTTTAATAATGAATATTTTTGGATGTAAATCTTAGGTCACATATTCGAGTTTCATTTGCTATAATTTTTTTTTTCGTTGTCAAGTGGAGCTTAAGTTTAGATGTTTGACTTAAAGCTGGAACTCGGAGTGGGAGCTCATTGATTATTTGTCAAGTTGTGCCTAGACTCAACTTGCCACGGCTACACCTCTAACTATTTGTGTGCAACTAGTAATTCACAATGGTTTACTTAAGACTCAATAATTGGGCTTTGACTGCAGATCCGTTGGAATTGGAGGGTGTGTCTTCCAGCTAAGGCCCTAAAATCGTAATAAAATAGCCCAGTATCAATCTTACTGGACCTTTCAAACTCGAAAAGCCCAAGTTTTGATTGTTCCGGTTACCCAACAAGATCAACGGCTCCTTCTCCCCTTTCTTCCACCCATCATTAACCTGACCATATTAGGGTCTAGGGTTTTCCTTCCCCCTCATTCTTTCTTAATTTCCTTTTGTTTTCCGAAATTCCTTTTCATTTCTTTGATAATTGGCAAATAACAAATGGGGAAGAAAAAGGAAAAGTTAGTGCTGCCGCCAGAGCTTCCTCCGGAAGTTCCCGACGAAGAAATTGAAGTTTCTGACGAGGACGTGCAGTTCGTCAAAGAGAATTTGGAATACGCTGGTTTTGTTTCCAATTTGGACACTCATTCCATCACCAAGTACTAATTCATTTTGTTATTCCATTAAGCTTTTTTCGTTTTCGTTAATTAGGCAATTTTGCTCGTTCAAATGATTGGATATTTTAATAAAATCTGAAAAATAGGCACGTTACGCGAGTAGCGGATGCAAATGAGGAGGCCTTAGAATCCTTATACGAGAAAAGGTTGAGAAAAAAATTGGAAAATAAAGAGAGAGAGCAGAATGCACTGGAGGTTGATCCGGTTGATGCGCTTCCAGTGAAAACATTGGATGGACAACTTTACTATAGAAGAGGTCATTATTCCTTATTCTTCTTCTCCACTGGCATAGAATTTGTCCTTTTATTTGAATAGCGAGTGAAAGTTGGTTTTGGACAGTGGCGAAGGAGCCTAGAGAGGCTGAAGATGAATCAAAAGAAGGTGAACCTATGAGTAAGGATCCTGCTTTGGTAAAGTTGACAAAAGCAGAGAAACGTGCAAAGCTTAAGAAATTGAGGAAGGAGGCAAAGAAACAAGGAAAGGAAGAAGTGCAGCAAACACCTCAGGCCGAAGTGTTGGTATGTTTCTTTTCTGGGCGTTGTTTGTTTGGCATGGATTCCATGCTTTTTTTTATGTTGCATTATGCCCAAACGAGAATATGAAACATGTGATGGGACACTGCTGGAATTGAGTAATTATTGAACGAAGTTGGAAAGGAAGTAAAATAATAGCTCAAATTTCTTATTCGAACCCTTCTTGATTCCTTTTGCATGTAAATCAGTATTATGATATCATGATGATACATTCCATTTTAATTATACCATCTCTAATCATGTTTGACAACCATTTACTTACTGTTTTAGTAATATTTGACCTTTGTTGTAGATTATATTAATTGATTTGAGTCATTTGACTAGAAAATGTAGTGTAGTTGCCTCTAAGACTAAGTAAGGTTTTTGACTAGTGAAAAAGAGCTAATTTCAACTAGAGTAGCCATAATTAATCCTAAAGATCAACAGAAGTAATGTCCTGTATAGACCATGATGGCAGTACTGTTGACATGTCTAGGATGAGGTGAAAAAAGATCTTACAGCTGAAGAAGTCAGCGAGAGGAAGAAATATAGACTTGCTGAGTTGGGAACTGAACTACTTGCTGATCCGGAATCCAACATTAAGAATATAAAGGAGATGCTTGAGATCTCTAAAGATGGAGACAGTGCCATTGTCCTGCTTTCATTAAAATCCTTATTGGCTGTTTTTAAAGACATCATTCCAGGGTGAGAATACTGCACTAACTTGCAATTCTTTGGTGTGGTAGTATTTTCTATGTTTCTGTTTGTATAACTTATGTGTTACTTTGTTTTCCAATTTTCACAATGCAGCTACCGGATCAGGCTGCCCACTGAAAAGGAACGAGAGATGAAGGTTTCAAAGGCCATTAAAAAAATGCGATTTTATGAATCCACTCTACTGTCTGCATACAAGGTTCCATATGATGTGTTTAATTTTCTGTTTTTATCCAGTGATAGCACACTCATAATGAATTGATGCAAATATGTGAAGAAAATCTGTTCCCTCAGCTACCCCAAAAAATAGAATGAATATCATGCTGAAAAGAGATTTTTGGTCTGCCTGTCAGGCTTATATTCAAAAGTTGGTAGCACTGCAAAAGCTTACAGTTTGTAAGCGAGTAGCTGTTCGTTGCTTATGCACTTTGCTTGCAGCTGTTCCACACTTTAACTTTCGCGAGAACTTGTTGGCTGCAGTTGTTAAAAATATAAGCTCCCAAGATGATGTTATAAGGTAATTGGCGTTATTTCTCCTTTACATGTTTTCTTTAGTTTCTGTGTGTTAATGGAGTGTTCCATTAAGTGTAAGAGTTACGTTAGATTGGCTGAGAGGGGGTTCTGTTTGTATGTTTTTGTTCATTATTTTCTTCTATATTTAATCTTTTGATGGTATTTCCCTTTACTTTTATGTGACTTTTAGTAGATTTCTGCATCTTTGGTTGCGCAAAGAGTGTGGAGCGGTTGGTCACATTTCACTAGCTGCTCCCTGAGTATGCTGAGTTGTGTTCCATCTTTCGGTTCTTTCCCAATAATGTAATCATGATCACTAGCTGCTACTGAATATTTCAGCATTGTTTTCTGAAGCTAATATGGGGAATGCTGAGGTTGTGGTGTTCTGTGATAGTCCAACAATGATTATTATTATTATTAATTAATTAATTAATTAATATTGTTGTTGTTTTGATAGATTTCTACTTAGTTCTTACTTCATGTGATGATCACACTACGTTATGTGATTTGGCAGAAGACTTTGCTGCACAACTATCAAGTCACTTTTCTGTGATGAGGGGAAACATGGTGGTGAGGCTACTGTGGAGGCTGTTAAATTGATAGCAGAACTTGTAAAAGCTAACAATTGCCAGCTGCATCCTGATTCTGTTGAAGTATGGAAGCATTTCCCGTTGGAATATTATATTTTTGTGCTGTGGTAAATGATACATTGGTGTTGCATATGTAAGCAGCCATTCTATACCCAATTCCAAAATGTACTTTGGCAGACCGGTAACTTGTTTTAGCCTATGATTCATGTCAGCGGGCTTCATGAACAAGATAGCTCTCCTTGTTGTTTGTTGCTCATAGGGACTTTTTTTAGTAACACCTTGTGATTAGCTCTCTTGGGGTGGGTTTCCTGGAATGAAATTCTGACAAGCAAAGCAAAAGAAATGATATTCATGGGGGAAATATTTGGATGATATATATGCATGCAAGTGCACAGAATGATTCTACAATCAGTCTGTGTGTAAATGTCTCTACCTAATGATAAAGATTTTTATTTCTTATTAATAAAATCATGGTTTATTATGCTGCTATTTATTCTTTTCAATGATTGATTGTGCTGCTATTAGGTTCTTTTATCACTGTCATTTGATGAGGATCTTGGAAAACCAGAAAGTTCAGAGATAGATAACAAAGCCAAAAACAAAAAATTCAAGAAGAGAAAAGGCTTGGAAGAGCCAAATGAACTGCCAAACAATGAGAGGAAGAAAATTAGAAAAGAGAAGACGTCAAAGACAAGGGAGGAGGTATATTTGTAACCTTCAAGTAATTAATCTTTTGTTTTATTGTAATTAACTTTACATTTGGAGACCCTTGCAGGTAAGTGCAGATTTCAAAGCTGCTTCATTTGCTCAAGAACCTGAAGAGCGAAAAAGAATGCAGTCTCAGACGCTGTCAGCTGTATTTCAAACATTCTTCCGGATCTTAAAGCATACTGTGCAGCCAATGTAAGCATCTGTATTAGAATAGGTCTGAAACAATACGGATAGTAAACTGAGCTCTATGGAGTTTGTTAGGTCTCTCATTCATGTTGAGTCTGAATGATGCTATATTTTGCCTCTGGCTCTGCAAGCAATAGAAAATTTATTGTTTAGCAAAGCTAAAATAGGATTTTTTTTTTTTTGTAATATCTGAAGAAAGCCAAATATGCTTCTTGTGGCAATTGGTTGAAAATTAGTTCTATGTTACTTATTGCAGCATTTTTCTTGCTTCTCTGTGAAGTTGAAGAACTTCAAATGCAAGTCTTCGTGTATAGAAATTTTCGAAGACTAGAAAAGTTTTGTTTTCTGTTAGATCCCAAGTTTGGAGCAATTTTGTGCTGGTTATCCTGAAATGATGTGCCATAGTAAGTTATTATTATGATGATTGTTTTATGGTAGAGTTTCATTCCCAAAAGGGAATTGGCTTTAAACCTAGTTTATACAGTGTACAAAAATTGTCATCAAAAAGGATTCCCCCAACTTTCTCTCTGATTGTTCCTTAGTTCTTGGTTAAACTTAAAGCATTATCCAAGTACAAGTGCCTTTTTTCTCATGATTGTTCATCTTTTGCGGTCCAGATCAGAAATGGGTCCTAAACCTAGTGCATCAGGAAGCCATCCCCTGCTTGGTCCATGTTTGAACGGAATTGGAAAATTTTCTCATCTTATTGATTTGGATTTCATGGCTGACCTCATGCACTGTCTGAGAAAACTTGCTGGCAATGGCGACAAGTCAGGAGATTCCTCTGAGAATTCTTTGTTACAGTTAACCGTGTCTGAACGGTTGCGCTGCTGCATTGTTGCTTTTAAAGTGATGAGGAACAATCTAGATGCTTTGAATGTTGATCTACAAGAGTTCTTTGCCCAGCTTTACAACCTGATACTAGAGTACCGTCCAGGAAGGTAGGTCAATTTTCTCCGATTGAGTTCCTTTGAATAATGCATATTGATGTTAATTGTAATTGAAAATTTCTCTGACTATTGGCCTTCTCATGATTTCTTGGTTCTTTGTTAGTTCTTACATCCTGCTTTGGCTCTTGGTAATTATTTGTGCATCAAGGAAACTGGGTTAGGTTTTAAATTACCCTATTTGATACATGTGCTCTGTTGCTCGTTCCATCTAATTTCTCAAAGCTGTTTGATATCAGTTCTACTTTTGTTGACACTGTTTGTGAAACATCATTAGAAAATGTGTCTGATTAAGTTTTCAAACATGGAAGCTGATGTCACCTGCACTGTGATTTAGGGCCTCTTGCTTTCTTTCTTCTTAGTCACAGAAGTAGGAACGATAAAGGGGCCACAGGATTTGATGGGAACAAATCTGTCTGTACTTTCTACTTGTGATGTATTTGTTGGTCTGACATTTGTTCCTTGTTTGTGACTCAGGGATGAGGGAGAGGTCTTAGCTGAAGCTTTGAAGATAATGCTGTGTGATGATAGACAGCATGATATGCAAAGGGCTGCAGCCTTCATAAAACGTTTGGCCACATTTTCACTATGCTTTGGATCAGCCGAGTCTATGGCTGGTGAGTCTTAATACACATATTGACCACTAATTTGTCCATGTTATGATGATTTCTTTTGTGGAACAATTTCAGCATTGGTTACGGTAAAGCATCTTCTTCAAAAGAATGTCAAATGCCGAAATCTGTTAGAAAATGATGCTGGAGGTGGATCTGTTGCTGGTGCTATTGCTGTAAGCTCTTGTTTTCTCCTACTGATTCTAGTGGAAATACCACACTGGGAATGGATTATATTATTATAATGGGAAAAAGGGGGGTGTTATGTGCTGACAACATGCACATTCTTTTATTTAGATTACACCCACTGTAGGGAGCTCCTTGGGTCCTTGTTTCATATTTCCTTCCCGTGATCCAGATGCTAATGATCATTGTTTTGATTGCAGAAATATCAGCCTTATGCAACAGACCCTAACCTTAGCGGAGCACTGGCTTCAGTTCTCTGGGAGCTTAACCTACTGATGAAACATTATCATCCTGCTGTTTCTTCGATTGCATCTAGCATCTCAACCGTGAATACTTCCAACAGCCAGGTTTATCATTCCCATGTGACACCGCAACAAGCCTTCATGGAATTATCACAGGAAAACAAGTCTTTTGTTTCATCCAGTGACATAAAAAGAACAAACAACAAGAGAAAGAGGGGAAACAGCTGTTTACCTGTTAAAGTTGGATCAGACCTCAATTTGGTATATCAAATTGATGAGAACGAGGTTAGGAAGAAACTAGCGGATCACTTCTTGTTGCTGCGTGATATTAAAGAGAATGAGAGATTAAGGTCTGAGTTAGACCGCACAACTTTGTCTCTGAATCTTTATGAGCATTACAAAATGCAAAAGAAGAGAGACTAAGGTAGCCGGCAGGTACTGACAGATGAGTGGGAAAACGTTTTACTATTATTCTTGAGGGGGCAGTTTTTGAGTTTATCTGTCCCACTGTTGTTTCAGGCACAGTATTGTAATTTTTGCCTTTCAATTTTTGTGGGTTAATGATTGGAACTGGGAACAGCTATAGAATCATGTGGCGTTTGACGAAAAGATAAAGTTTGACATTGCTCTAGAAACATCACGAGGTTTATCTTCTTGTTATTTGTCATTTGTCTTTTCTTTGGGTCCTGCAATGATTTCTTCCTCCGGTTCAATGTATAATAGCATTTTTGTTGTGACTTTAGACATTTGCGTTCCAAGTTGAAAGGTGGCGAGGGAAGCAAGTTTTTGGATAATACATTAGTGTAAGCATACTGGTATAGATTGGCAATTTTGTTTGCTCCAAAGTTAAAAACAGAAGAATATTTTAAATATTTTTTCATAGAAGTGAGAGGTTGATCTCAACATTTTGGGAAAATGCTATGTCTCAAACGTGCATCTGTTCATCAGTTTTCTTGAAGGGAAACATCTGCTACATCAATATATTGATCAAAATCGACCAATGATATGTTCGGAATTTGTATCTGGGTTTACTGGGTATTCCCACGCGATCCACCAGTTCATATGATATGGGTTGTGTGGTTGAATGTTAAATATATGTTTTTTGAGATCTGCTGTGCAGGAAGCCCATACAACAATCCATCGCTTATGCTTTTAACAATACAATTAGCAAAGAGAAACTGACGAGTCAGTCAATCACTTGGGCCGTCAGCCATTGCCATTTTCTTTTTCATTTTTCCACAAATTTCTGATTCTCCTTCAATGGCGCAGTCATTTCAGGTGGCTAATATGTTCATCCACTCACAAAGAAAAACAAAAATAATACTAGTCATCACCATAATCTAATTGACTGTCTCCATATAGTTACATGCATGTGACGGGGGTCCCCATTCGATATTCCTGTCATCACTCACACCAAATTCTGTATTGCAATGATACTAAGAAAATAAGCCCACAAAAACATGCAAGCACATGACGACATTGACAACACGAATTTCGTCCCATCAATTCAAACCCACCTTCCCAATCAAAGAATAGCAATCATCATAAAAGCGCTTCAACCCAACTCGTCTAAAATGGACGTGATGAATACGAATTGAGAAAACAAAAGTGGGGTACGTTCCCATGTGCTGGCCCTCCTTTGTCGGATCTAAGTATCCAATTGCCCATTTCTTTTAATAGCACAGCACATCACAAGATACCTTGGCTTCTTCAAAAATATTAACAACCACTTTCCTTATTTTGTATTGTTCTTAGTGATGGACTATAAAAGACGGGCAGCATGTGATGCTCCTTGGAAAGCATTAACTATTTTCACACTGCAAGATGGACCTCCAATCTTGTCAGCTAATCACAGACAAATGCCTCGTACATTCATACGTACATATTATTTTTTGGATTGTTGGCAGTTGAGGAGTTACAAATTCCAGTTTCCAGGCAACATTATGGAATTCAATTATTGGCTTAACTTTCACATTAAGGCGTAGAGTATATAGCTTAATTTGAGACGTGGTGCTACGCTTATTAAATATATGTGAGGCAGACACCAATTTGATGTGGCTTCAGCCCTAAATTAATCAAATCCTCCTTTTTAATTCCTTCTGCAATGACGATTTGTTTCAGATGAAACTGAATGTATTTTCTTGAAAGATTAGATATTGCACCACACCCAAGATTTCAAAGTGTAATTAGTTCAGTTCTTGAAAGATTTTCTTTCTCATTTTTGATACTCAACTATGTAATATTATATTATCAAGACTAAATTTACCATTGTAAACCCTTGTTGCCTATGATTAACTCTATTTTGATGGTTTTAGGCGTTTTTTTAAATATTTCCTTTCATAATAATTAACAAATAAATTTGTTTCCATCCTATGACATTCATTTTCATTTGGTATATTAATTTCTGTTTTAACAAAACATTTTAAACACTCTCTCTTTCATTGACATGTGTGTGGATACACAATATATGTATCTATTAAAAACATATCAAGATACTTTTATTATAATTTTCGAGGACGAATTCAAGCAACTTCCCAAAGTTTGGAAAATTATATGTTCATCCCCTAAATTTTAATTCAATTTTTTTTTATATTTTTTTGGTATAAATTTGTCTTGAATTCAATATGCATGTATAATTAGACCCCCTCAAACGCACGCTATATTTGGTTCTTATAATTTAGAGAGGGAAAGAAATGAAAATGCTACGGAAAATGTTTGTGGCTATGTGGTTAAGAAAGAAAATATTATGAAAAAGAAAATTATAATTTAATGAAGGAAAATTTATTTTCCTCATAAAAAAGTGAGGAAAATAGAAAGAAAACTTTTTAATTCTTATTTCTCCCCCCAAAATTTTACCAATTCTATATCTTTTATTTATTTTTTTCATTATTTTTCTCAAATTATAAAAAAATTCAGTTTTAAATTTTTGTTGATTTTATTTCTTTATTTTAAAATTTTTCTTTTCTAGTTGAAATTACATCAACCAAACACTATATCAAATTTTGAATTTATTTCGTTTTCTTTATTACTCTAAATTCTTAAAACCAAACATAACTCTTAAAGTTCTAATCCCTCCCGGATAATTTTATATTTATATTTAAAGTTTATAATTTTGCTTGCAGCCATATTGAAATTAAGTGAACTAAATTCATATTTATACAGTATCTATCATTAAATTTATATTTATTAAAAATATTTTATTTTTTTTCTCAAGCATAGAGCATGCAGAGTCATTATATCATTACTAGCTTCGTGAGGAATCATACATCAAAAAATTTACTACCATATCACGATGATCATATTCTTACTCGTATTGTTCCCTTGTTTGAGAAAAATCTGATTCTTCAATCTTATTCAACTTGTATAATTTTTCAGATTACAAAATAAATTCTAGAATAATAGTTTAAAGAGTCACATTTCATAAATAATTTAAATGATGTATGGGCCATGTGCCGTTAAATTTAGGACGCAACCACAATATAAATAATGCTAATCTTTGACTTGATCAAACATGCAATTGAAATCATTAGTGAACATTGATAATCGAGCAATTCTAAATTCTAATCACAATCTATACAGCAGTGTGATAACATTAGAATAACTTGAAAATATTATTATTATTATTATTATTGCGCGATGAAGAAATTGTCAGTCGATTTGGAAACCGGCCGCCGGCTTTTATGCAGTCTCAGTCTCCGGTATCCGCCGCGCCGGTCGTAAAATTCGAGGCATCGTTTTTAGTTACACGTATATAGGAAAGAGGGACCAATAAATTGGTAGTTTTCTTGTTTGATTTGCTATAAGTGGTCATTATTGGATGCTTTGATTAATTAGGAATCGATACGAATGTCCATGTGATGTAATCACCATCATCGTACCCCAAAAGGGCAAGCTGCATGTGGACATGATTCCCCTCTCATGGTCATGTTGATTGGTTAGTCACCCTGGCCCCACTTTATAATATTTATAATAATAACTATTATTGTTATTGTTTAGATAATATGTTGATATTTGTTATGTATATTATATTTATTGTATATCTATTACTATATATTAAGAACATAACCTGAGTTTGGATGTTAAAAGTTAATTCACTTAATTGCCCTCTAATTACGTGACAGTGGGTCACGCAGATAACGATGTGGGAGTACATTTCTAACTTTGCTCTTAATTGCACAGGTAACTAGCTTTTGAATTTTTTGCCCAAACTCTTTCCCATTTTTGAACCCTTCCGAACTCCCTTTTATTTCTTTCTTAGTTTAATCCTGTTATTTTTGTTACCATAATACACTTCAATGTAATTAACAATTGATATTCACACACACATATATATAGTAGCCATGTGTTTTTGAATGTAGTTAGTAATGAATCTAAAATATTGAACATCAATGGTTCAAAGAGTTGATCGTATTTTAAGGACGAGACGCGAAACAAAATTATATTGATTTGTTAATATATGAACTGAGTGGGTGATACAAACGTCGCGACGCCGCGGTATGCATTAAATTTCTTTTTATTTAGAATAGGAAATTGTTGAGCAAATTCGATTGCATTGTCTCGAACTGTCCAATAATAGAATTTGAATCTGAAGCCAAACAATGTAAGATTATTTTTTTATTTTCTCTTAATTAAAAAATAGAGTTATCCATTATTAAATTATGAAGCAAAATAAACCTGACAACTGATCAATGATGGTACTAGTAATTAATTCCTTCTATTTCTAATTTCACCTTGAATCTTTTTATTAGATTTACACCGTTGCTGCCTTCATTTGGAAATTGATCCTCCAGACACTCCTCCACACACGAATTAATCATGGAGATTTCCTGCAATTCTGCAGCAAAATCAGCTCCTAGTGTATTCACCTCGTGAGAAAGGGTCATGGAACTTCCCTCGATGGCAACTGGCAAGCATTAGGTCAAGGACCAGATTCGACTAATTCAAATTTCCCAGTCTAAGACTTCCGTTGTAGAAGCCTCACAAAACACAGGAAACAGTCGGTCAGTACTCCCACCCCCATCTCCAGACACAGACTCAAAGATGCCCATCACAACTGTTACCAAAAAAAAAAAAAACAAAATCTAATCAAAGAAGGGTTTCTACTCAAATGAAATCCGTACCTGGAGCGGATGGATGTTTTTGCGTGACCTAACTCGTCCAGCCTCTCCGAGGCTCCTCCGGAATCCAGGAATTAGCTGACCTGGCCAGGCCACGACTGCTCCGCCCCCTCCGTTTGCTCCCGTCTCTCTATGTACCATCGGGGCAGCATTTCCGTAATTTCTGTTTCCGTGTACCATACTGTCTGTCTTACATACCGATTCTGTATACATTCATCCCCAGTGGCACCCATTTATTTATTTGAGTTTTGTCGATTCCAATTTTCTCACTCGATTTTGGTACTCTGGCACAGATTGCTTTGAACAAAGATTCGAGGAAAACTCCATGGACAGAAAACAGGGAAAAAGAGACGATGATTTAAAGAGTCGGAAACACAAGTAAAATTATAGCTTTAATCCTCTTTTGCTCTATTCAATTTCTACAATATCATCATCAGGACAAAAACACCTTCATCAGAATCCTAAGATCTTCATCAGGACAAAGTATTTACAACGGAGAAGCCAAAAGGAAAAAGGAGACGAAAAAAACTAACGTCATCAGCTGCATCACCGTCGCATTTCTCTGTGTCGTCTAACATAAATTATTAACTCCTCGTTTCCCTAACACAAGTCATCGGAGATGGAGTCGAGTAGCTCCTGCAGATCATGCGCCTCGCCGCCGATGCGCAGCACCTCCAGCACGCGCTCGAAGAGGAACACGTGGCAGGGAATCCGCAACACGCCTTTCTGCCCGTACCCGTACTCTTGCGCCGATTTATTGAGCAGCTTCACGAAGATTGGGTGATTCAACAACTCGGCGCTCACTACGAACCTCTCCATCTCTTCCCCGACGTACACCGGCAGGTGACCCTCCGGCACGCCCCCTGACTTCTTCCGCAAAGATTCCGAGCGACGCGCCACTCTCGACTCGGACCTCAACAGGCAGTACTGCGAAGAATCGGCGACCTTGGATAACCTCCTCATAAGCTTCTTCATGGCGTCGGAGATGGAATTTGAAACTGGAAGTGGAAGGAGAGAGTGGTACTTGGCTTTGATGAGAGAGGGAAGTGAAAAGGGCAATGGCTGGGGCGAGGAGACGAGAGGTGGGGTGTATAAATACAGGGAGGAAGGGCAAGGAGAGAGGTACAGACGGCGCGTACTTGGCAGGTACAATCATTGTTTGGTCTTGGACTACATTAATTATTTTTTGTCTAATTATTTAAAAGCTATTCTGCTGCCTTAATATATAAATGTGGCGAAATAAATACAATTATCCAAAAATGAGATTAAGGAGTTAGGCTTTGCGGAAATGGATAAATCATGTGAATTTGCAAGTTGATGGACTGACTCTCCACTCGTATGCTTGCTAGTAATAATTCCAGATGCCTTTAAATTTACATTTGGGAACGGTTGATCAAATATAATAAATAAAATTATCTGATATTCTAGTATCTTTTTTTTTTTTTTTTTATTGGATGAAAGCAAATAACCGAATTGCATATAATCTTCAGATATCTTTTATCCTTGTCTTCACTTTTCTTTAATTTATTTAGGATAAAATTGTGAGATTTCAATTAAAGTGGACAATTCCTCTAGTATGAGTAAGTGTGTGACACGCAATTATAGCTCCTAAAATATTCATTTATTTTACTTTATTTTTTGCTTTTCATACGAAACACACGGACAAATTTGGCGTGTGAAATGCACTAAGGTCTATAAAAGCGCAAATTATTACATATGTGAGTGAGTATTTGATTAATATTGAAAAGAAAATAATAAAAACAAAAGAATGTAAGGACATAATTTTTGAATCCCCTCTTTCGTTTATTTTCACTTAGGGATCAAATTGTATGGTTCTAATTAAATTCAACAGTGCCTTTTGCAGCAGCATAGATTCACGACGAACATGTACACATTACTTATTTACTTAAAAACAATGTCCCTGAATTTGTTCATAGCAACTTAATTAATTGTAAAAAATTCAAAAAAAAAAAAAAAAACACAGACATACATAGCCACATTTTCTTTTTTATTATACATGACAAAAGCATATCAAAAGTTGTTTGGCCTTATCATGACTCAACAAAATGATATTCGCGCCTTAGTTGAGTGTTTCTTTGCCTTTGTATTACCCAAACATTATTCATATTTCTAGTCGTTTTCAGTTCATCGAGACAGAAAAAGATATGCAGGCAATCAACCAATAGGTCATTGTCACATCATTTTATGTTAAAGACATATTTGCTCTACGGCTTTTCCGGTGGGCTTAGGCTCTCTGTCAGCAGATTATTCTCCAGTATTACAAGAATAATTCTCTGATAATCCGATTCCGACCATTGTAATTATTAATTAAACAGAAGTTACATAAATTGCATTGGAGGATACTAATAATTTATAGTTTACAAGTACCAAGACAATTCCCAGTGGGTGAGAAAACTGTGTTCTAAACTAAATTACAACCTGGCCACGAGTCTGTGGAAATTAATATTATTATTAAGAAAAGGAAAATGTGAAAGGGGTTCATTTTCAACTTAAATAAATAAATCGATAGTATAAAAGGAATCGAAGAATATTCTGACAGTTAAGTCTTGTGGATTCTCTAAATCTTTTAAAAAAATTTCTGCTCTAAGTTTTGGATTTAAATTAAATAAGTGTCTTCAGACTGGAATATACATACAGGTGTGTAGGACACCTACCTCGTCGGAGTTAAAGATTCACCTCTGCTATTGTAATTTTTTCTATAAACAAATACGCATTTTATCAATCATTAGCACTGTATAACATGGAATAAAATAATAACAATCAAACTACTATAAATGAGAGCAATGGTACAAAGTCAAGCGAACAGAGTTACAGCTATTTTTTTCTAAGTTTTTTTAAAAATATAATTCTGAAATATGTAAAAATTTGATATATATATGTGACTTAACATTTAGATTATTACTATAACATTACACGACAAAGCATTTAAAATGGGAGGGATATTATATACAGGCACCTTGCTATGAAAATGCATGCTGGCAATGTGACGAATATTGTTGCTAAATTATTTTTTTTTTCACATTAAAACACTAACCACAAATTTCTATAAATACTTTAAGTGGCCACTCACACGATACATTCTTTTATTTTTGATAGATATAAACATAAAAATAATGAAATAATAAATTTATTTAAGTGGTGTATGAACATAATATGGATTTAAATGAAAGAAATCTCATACTATCGAATCTTAAACATGGGGAAGTTCCCTTGTGTTGAGATTTAATAAAAACTCTGAGTGCTGGGGAGTTCAGAACTAGTGTAAGAGTGAAGTAGTGTGTGGATTTAAAATAATGAATATATATAGACACACATACACTTGCAAGTTGTAACTACACCCACAATTTTCAAATACATTATCCGTCAATAATTTTTTTTGTATCTTTCATTTTTATTTTTATTCTACTCTTAATTTTTTTTTTCAACGAACTTTCACCTCAATAAAAGTCGCATCTAAACACAGCTTTTACCTTTTGTAAGAAAAAGGGAAGATAAAATTTTCAACTTAATTCAAAAAGTAAGACTAAGGGTGAAGGAGACAATGGAACAACATTAAAGGTGCAATTGGGTCATACCTTTTCTCCAAGAGAAGGCTGTCATCGATTTGTTTTTACGCGAAAATTTTTTATTAGTCATTGTTTTAAAAAAATATATATATTCAAAAATTTTTTGGCATGTAATTTTTACTCTACGTATCTATGTCTATTTTATTTTAAATAAACTACGTACAAAATCATTACTAATATTTTATTTTAGCAACATGTCACTTGAATACTAAAAAACACATGTATCACCTTTCACAACACACAATGATATTTATTTTTATATAGAAGCATTATTATTATCGCATAAAACTCTTCTAATCATACTCAAATTTTAATTATTTACTTTAAAATATTTTTTTTACATATATTTTTAAATCAAAATATATTGAACACTGTTTTCATTCAATACTGCCATTTCCACGGCGGAGAATTTCCGTTCGTCGTCTAAAGATCAAAATATTGGCTAGAATTGAGTAAGAGAGTGTGTGAGGATGACAACTCAACTACCCTAGATTCTAGCTAGAGCCACCCCACTTGACGTTTCCACAGGTTTAAAGACAAGCGAGAGAAAATCAGGTCATGTATGTACCCACAAAAAAAAATAAAAAATAAAAAAAATAAAACAGAAAAATGGGAATGCTTTGTCTTGATCCTATTCCCTAGCATACTGATATAGCTATTTTTGTTTTTAAATTTTAGCGTTATTTTTAATTTAAAAATTATGTAAAAATATAAGATAAAATTTAAAAAGTATAATATTTAATTGCGTGTTTGGATAATTGTGTTAAAATAAAATAGAGAAGAGATAAAAAAAAAGGAAGAGTAATAATTGAGTGTGTATTTTTAGACCGTGAAAAATTGTAAACCAAACATTGGCTAATTTACGACCGTATTTCCAAAGACAAACATATGAGTAATCGAAAGAAAACTGAAAGCAAATTGGATTTGGGGAAGAGGAGCAAAAAAGCAGGCAATAGTGGTGAGAAGGGGCTTGCAGCATGCATAACTTATCTCTTTTTGCCTTCCTACATTGGCTGCTTTATCTATTGTTTTGGTTACTTTCTAATCCGCTGCCCTTTTCAGTACAGCTACACGTAATGAAGATCCCCTTTCCACGCTTTACCTTCATTTTTCCCCAGAGCTTATCACTTTGTCCCAATTCCCACCTCACCTATCAAAGCTATTGTTTTGACTAGCCTTCCAGTCTTCACATCGATAAAGCAAAATGAATTTTAGAAAATTTTACGTTGGAGTCCACAAACCAAACTTGAGTTCTAACCATAATTATTAATTATCTAATGAACAAATCGTCTGAGGTTTTCCGGTTTTTTCTTTTCTTTTTTTCTTTAAGATTGTTGGTGGTAATTTAAGCTATGTTAATTTCCATGTTTTCCATTTTTACTCAACACATCAAACTTTACATTAAAATATATGATTTGATAAAATTTTCATATAAATTCAAATTCAAAATTTTACTGTTTTTTATATTTAATTAATTATTTATTTTTTAATCTTTTTATCTATTTAAAATTAGATCAATACATATATATATCTACACACATACACTTATATATATATATATATATATAGACTTATATTGTAAAAATTATTTATTATTTTTATATACTATTATATTATCTAATTATTATTATATATTTTGTACTTATGTATATATATATATAAATATAAATAAATCATACTATTCATTCTATTAAATAAAATTTTTGTTACGAATATATTTTTTTACAGTGACACGCAGCTCCCTTCAAAGATCATGTTGCAAGGAAACCCTCTCCTCCAAACATTACTTTACTGACTCAAGGTGATTGAGATGGCGTTGGGACTCGGGATTACGTGAAAGGCTTTAGAACAAAAGATAGAAAGCATTGATATCCATGGTCTGTCTTTTTATGGGACGAGGATGGGAATCCAATCTGCTTGCATGGTCTTTTCCCCATGTCTTTTTCAACCTCCCATTTCCTTAGCTCTCATCTTTTAGGACAATCAGCCTCTCAACTTCTTAAAAGTCGTTGCGGGAATGCATGAAAGATGAAAAAATTGTGTAACTTTGTCAGCCAAATGGCCAGTATTTGAACATATACAGACCCTTTCATATATTTATCTTTTTATGATAGCAACAAATATTTTAATATTAGTTTAATTATTTTTAAGGGTATAAATAAAATTGAGTACACGCATCCATGTAGCTTTGGACGTTAAAAGCTTAGGTACTTAGTGCCCGAATTACCCAGTGCATAATACGTGTTATAGACCTACACCACTTCTCCCCTTTCAACAAAAGTATGTTATTAGTGATGCTGTCCACGTGAAAGACAGCACTAACTAACATGCTTTCGAGGTATCAAACAACAGGCGTATCTTATACCTTAATGTGACTTTCATGGTATGCCATTAGTTAGAATCATGCAACTAAAAAATAACACGACTAAGAGGGTGTTTAGGTGAACTTCTTCAAAATATCTTATAATAAGACGTTTAAAAATTTATAAGTTCAAAATATTTAATAAGATATTTAAGAATTTATAAGTTCTTATTGAGTGATTAGTATTTTTTGTAAAAAAACTTATAAGTTCTAAAATCAAAATGTTTAGAGCTTATAAGATTTTTAAAAATAAGTTGGATATTCTAAATTTATTTTTAAATATCTTATAAGTTATTTTATTTTTTATTTTAAAAACAATCAAAATACTTTTAAATTATATTCTATTAATAGTATTTAATTTATTATTATTATTATATCAAAAAAATTATAAATCAATTATAATTATAAATTTTAATAAAATCTTATAAGTTAATTTTATTAAATACTGTAGTAATTTATTTTAAAAATATCTTAAAAAGTTACATAATTTAATATACGGGAAGATAAGTTTAACTAAACACCCACTTAATTAAGTATTCACCAAGCTGTCTTATCCGCTGTACTAATGCACGCCAGCTAGCTATTATGCACACGTATAATGAGAAATTTCGCCCTATGAGGAGAAAAATGTACCTTGGAATGTAGACTTTCCACTAATACAAAATTAATTTAATTATTAAAATACTCAATTTGCTATATTTAGCACAGAGTGCCTATACGGAAGGTGGAGAAATTATGAAACGGAACACGGTAACGTGGCCTTGCTAAAACCGGAAACATCTTGTAAAAAAAGTTAAATTTAATTTTTTTTATTTGATTTCTTCATTGATAATTTTGTCTAATTTCAATTTTCTCTCCAAATACTTAAAACTACGTACAGAAAAAAAAAAAATACTGAGAACAAAAAATTTAAAAAAAAAAACTCAAATCCTCATCACATCATTTGGTTGGATGAATTTAACGAAAGTGTTAGAAAAGAAGAACAATAAAATCAAAAAATACAAATTTTCAAATGTTTTTATTGTTTGGCAAAAATAGTATGGAAAGGAACGAGAAAAATAGAAATAAAGAAGAGAGAGAAAAAGAATATTTTCCTCTCGTTTTTTCTAATCTTGTAAAGAAAATGATTTTTCTCCTGTATTTTCCTTTAAAATCTCTTTTCCTTGGCACGTTCCCTAACAAGTAAAATTATTATTTTTATAATATTTTCTTTTCCTTTTCAAGATTCTTGAACCAAAAGTAGTTTAAACTCTCCCAGGAGGAAAATTATACTTTCAGCTTTTGTGAATTCTGTTAAGTACGTCCCGAAAAGAAGGTAAGCAGAAGTGTGGGACGACGTATTTCATGTTGGTGTGTCTGCTGGCTTGCTTGCTTGCTTGCTTGTACAACGAAGAGAAGGCTCCATCGTAATTTAGTGTGCCTAAAATTTCGTTATCGTTGCTTTTGAAGCCACAACTAGTTAAACAATAACATGGGCAGTCTCTCCATCCCAGGAAATCCGTAGAGGACTAATTCATCCCACACGTATTGGGATGTTTTCATTTGAAATCAATGACGTAGGGGCACCAGGCATGCATAATCTACTCCATCTCCGTTCTTTTTTGCCACTACATCTGGCTTGGCAAATTAATTTAAGCCGCTAACCAGCATTACTCTATTAATGACGACAAATAAATGAATTAATAAAAGGTTAAAATAAATATCATTAGATCTAAATTCAAATTTAAAAAATATGATGGCTCAGTTTTTATTAGTTATTTAATTAAAATATGGGTATATTTTGATAAATAATTAAGAGACAAAAAATAATGATTACAAAGATTGTGGGATTACTAATGTGGTATAGATTAATTGAAAATAGAAATATACTGCGAAAAATATTAGAAAACTAAAGTGTAATTACTATCAGGGCCATAGATTTAATAATATAGTACAAATTACTTATCAATGGTATTTTAGGGAGATCACTAGAAAAGCAAACGAGGCGTTACCATTAGTATAATAGTAAAGATAATTAACTGCTTCCACACAATTATTTCCATTTTTTGTTTTCAAATTGACAGTAAGAGGCTTTCTCCATGTCCCGGCATAAATTTGTTTGGAATGAAGAAAGTGTTTGAAGTGAAAAGGAACAAAAAAAAAAAAAAAAAAGTGTTCAGCATTGATATAAATACATCGAGTGTCTCATTATATGTTATATATCACATAATAATTATAATAATTAATTATATTTTTACTTTATGATATCATTTTACATATGTAACATCATAAGGCTCCGATTATATTTACACTAAGTGCTGAATCTTCTCATCCAATATATATGCATATAAACAGTGGGCAGCCCACGTCGCAAATGCGAATTTTCATATTCATCATCAACGTTGTTATTTACGAAAGATGGAAAGGATTACAGTGGAAACAGTGGTAAATAGTGGAGAAATTCCCAAAATAATATCTATTGTATTATAATTCAGCCTTCTTTATTGCATATTCCATGGTGAAACCTTACATTTATTTAGATTTCATCATCACATTTCCCATTTTTCATTTATATCATTTTTAAAAATTAATTTTTGCTTTAGATTTTTAGTGCATGCAATGGCTGTGTTTGGGAAGGGGTTTTAAATTTAATTTGAGAACGTATTTTATAATGTAAAATGTTGGATTTGTACGAAAATTGAGAGATTAAGCAAGATAAAACATAGCTAACAAACATAACCAATGAGTGTGCTCTAAGCGCCAACGAAGAAACAGATGGTCAGAATCCCTGCCTCAATTTGGGCAAGCGATCGTGATGCCGTGAAGAGTTTTTCAAAGCCGAGGCCCACTGCTTTCGTTGCCGAGTCACCTTTCCACCACCAATCAACCAAACTGCCTTTTTCCCAGCAACTAAATAAACAGACACGATTGCCGCCCATTTTTCACTTTGGCCCTTTTCTTCAAAATATAAGAAATCAGTCTTTTGATTTCATTCGAGCGTTGTACGCATTTTCTTTTCTTTCTTTTCTTTACTATATTTGGTTCTAATTTAATCACTATTCATCTTCGTTAATAAAAATTTATAAGTCAAATATTTTATCTTACATTTCATTCAAATTATTTTTCTCTCTTATTTTTTCATAACTAATTAATTATTTTTTAATTATTATATTAATTCACATTCAAATCAATACATATTTCTATAATTTCTTTACTTACGTTGATATATTTTAACCTATTATAATATTATATACTATTATATTATCTAATTATTATTACGTATTAAATATATATAATTTAAAAATCTCTCCTCTTTTACAACACAATCTTTACATACATCAAAAATTTTCTCCCACGAGCGGAGCCTTTGTAGTTTCTACGTGGGTTTTCAATAAATTTCTCTCCCCTTGTAACGTATTTAATGTGGGTAACTAACTAGTCTTGCATGCTTCCAAAATATCAGCAGAATGTCAGCCCTAGCATTTTGGTTTCTTCATGCAATTAGTTCATTAATTTTACTTTGAGAGAGAGAGAGAGATTTGTTGCGAGACACGTTCAGGTCTAGTTAATGGAATATCTACATGTCATTAAGTAACCTAACCCTATGCATCTCAGGAAGAAATTTCTGCCTTGCTTCTTCACTTTCCTAGTTTCAGAGTTTCTGGAAATTTCAAAATGAATATTCTATATGAAGTGAATGAAAATTTGGCTCTAGGGTGTCAAAAATTTCCAACCTGACGTGTTATTTTTTTGTGCCTATAGCTAACTTACCCTATTACAAATAAGTACAAGCCATAAAAAGAATATACTGTTAAAATTTTCTTCTAATCTAGGCTGTTGGAAAAATTACCCAAGAAATGGCCTGCAGTTTATGTTGTGATAAGTGCTGCTAATCAAAATTTATCACCTGCAATCAATAGCATCAGAGATCGGCCGTTTGTCCGCTAATATTGTTATTGATTTGGAATTCTGATAACTGATTTTGATTCACGTCAGATGAAAATAAAATACGCGGCAAGAATTGCCCGCAATTCCAGTCAAAGACGCAAAAGACTGAGGATGGTGACGTGACGGGCACAGGACTGCCAGAGGGCCCAAGGCGATATAAAAATGGTGCACCTGTTAAGTCCAAATGCAAGTAGGTTCCTAGTTTGGCACCCACTTGTACGGACGGCCACCAACTTTCCTGCATCCAATTAAATGCGTTGTGTGATGGGACCTGTCTATTTAATTTTGTCACAAAATTGATTTCCCAATGGGCAATTCAATCCACACCCCCACGCACCACCCACGCATTTCCTTTTTCGTCCAATTATTTTCTTGGTGGAACTGAACGACTAAAACAAGTTAATTAAGTTCCTCCAAAAAACCACGCCATAGTTTCTTATCCCTAGAGTTCTTTCGAGCATGTTTGATTTCATGTTAAGGTAGGCAGAAGAAATGTGGTCATTTGAACGGAGGAAAATCTATATTTGATATTAAAATTTAGGCTGGTGGAATAATTATTTTATATATATTTAATATGTAATAAAAATTAAATGATATAATAGTATAAAAATAAATATAAGTAAAAAAGATATAGAGATAAGGACTAATTTCATTGTAAAGAGGTATACTGATTGAACAATAAATAGTTAATTATAAAAAATATGATTAAAAAATTTAATTTAAATTTAAATAAAATTTGTATAATAAGGTAATTTATTTATAAAATTACAAAACCTACTTTTCTTTTATAATAATGATGTTCGATGTTATGGTAGTAAATTTGAGCTGAATAGCATACATTTCTTTACAGATTTGATGGAGGATAATAAGAGGGAAAGTTTCCTGATCATCGATGTTGACTTAAGATACCCTTGATCTCTGATGGCTACAAGCAAGGATATAACAGCAGTACTTAAGACAAAATGACCCTCGTTTATAAGATTACAGCATAGACGAGATCGCGTAGAGCTTAACTTGAGATCAATCCAAGAAATAAAAACACAAGCCTTTTAGTTATGCAAAATTCAAATTCATGACCATCTCCAAATATCAAGAGGCTATTGCCATGAAATTGAACATTAATTTAGAGAACTCTTAAAATTTTAAATATAAGAAAGAAGTAATAAAAAATACAAGAAGTGCACTCCAAGAAAGTAGAACTCACGACCTCTAAAACTCTTAAATGGTGCTAAACCAATAGGTTTACCAAATGCATTACTTCAAATATGTTTTCACACACACACATATATTTGTGTGTGTATTCGAGTTCAGGTAATTTTATGAGTATCACTGGCACATTTACTATTATCGAACTCGGCATCTTAAAACGTGTCAATTTTGATCAACTCGTTCAATCCACTCGATTCACTATCAAGGTTTATCTTGGACAAAGCAAATTCCAGCCCTTCAAGAACATAAAGTGCACCATTAGTTTCCCTTCTTCTTTGCCGTACATTTTTGGCCATTGGGCAATAACAGGAGGCCCACCAAAATGAAAAATGTGGATATCCACGCAACATCCACCAGGGTTGCCCTTATATTTAATTTTGTTGGATATGGAACAAATAGAAGAGGAGGAGTCGGTAGTGAGTCTGTGCCACATGACCGCACGGCGCACACGGAAGTCACCCGGCTCTGGCGTTTATTAAATTCTACGAGGACATCATCGTCAACTTACCGTGGGTCCCACTTGCTTAACTCCCCTATACCGTACGCCATACTTTTCTACTCGTAGAGTATGTTCCGAGCGCCTGCATCGCCGTAAATTCTAGCCCTAATGGAACGGAGCAAAAGGTCGTTGAACACAATTCAATTTTGGGGGTGGCCTCACGATGCGATAATTGACCCTTCAAAGCTCTCACAACTTTCCACGTAAACGGTTGAAAAATCGTAATGTATATAGCCTCCTCAGTAGCCCAAGGGTTGTGTTTAGGCATTTCATATCTAAAGTTCTATTCACTGGATTAATGCTCTGTTTGGTATGAAGATCTTACTATGTTTTATTTTAGAATGTTGGAGAGAGAATATATATTATACACAATATATGTTTGCATCATGAAAAATGATTCATCAACTAATAAACAAAATCTTGTAAAATAAAAATAAATTTAGTATATAAAGTGAGAGAAATGTAGCGCTCAAGGAAATAATGTAAGCAAAATAGGATTGTTGGTACGATAAAATAGTCACAATGGATGTATTAAGATCGATTATTATATCATGATTCAATAAGAGATTGTGACGTATTGAATCGTAACGTGTTAATTGATTATAACATAATATTAATTGTAATTGTGTTAACATACTATCTATTCAAATCTATGCCAAGTTTGATTTAAACTTCATGATGTTAAGTTAAGCAATTGAGTGCACAATTTGCATTTTTAAAATTTGAAATTGTTTTGTTTCATTTCGTTTTTTCTTCCAATGGGTGCCTTTGATAATGTCAAAAACTAATTAACTCTTATCTAAAACTTTCAGCACTTCTGTTTCCTTTCATCCAATTCTTCATTATTTTATCAAAATACAAAAGTTATTTATTTTATCACACGCTCTCTCATGTCATGTATAATGAAATACAAAAACGTTATCTTTAGTGAATGTTGTATTTGTATTTATATATGTTAAATATTATAATTTATACCTTTTGAATTTATAATTAATGTTGATAAAATATGTTCCATATTTGTATATTAACTATTGTAAATTATTACGAAAATTTTATTGTATCAATAAATTAATTTCTTATTTAATTTTTTTACGTTGATTGTGCAAGGTTGCTTATTTCATTTTATTCGTGTGTGGTTAATGAGTTTACTGTCAGTGGGGTTGTCTTTAATTGTGAACACTTTTATCTTTATTTTACAGTTCATTCTTATTTTATAATTACAAAAACATGGACATGTTTTTAGAATTTAGATAGATTGAGTGACCCAAAAGACGATTTTTCTAAGGGTGTAGGCCTTTCTAGATGGTAACAGATAACGGGCGCATTATTTTATTCTTATTTTTGTATTTGATATATATACTTTTTATAAATTATTTCTTTAGAATATATATTGTAAGTATAATTAAACATGTTCTACACCATTCTATTTGCAGTCCTTTAATGCCAACCATTACGTCTGAAATGATTTATCTATAATAATCTTTGACCTTTTTCCTTTAGATTGTGTTTGCATCTTTTTTTCAATAATGTGAATATTGAAATACTTTTTTCTACGGGGCCCATGATACGATTACTTTGAACGAGAAAGGTCCAAATTACAAATTTAAAAATAGGGTGTCTTGGAGTTTAGTGGGCAAAAGAAGAATGCAATTGCTGGACCTGCACTTTGCCAAATTGGCAGAAAAGCCTGCCTTCGCAGAACCATTAACAGCCATAACTTCATAAACTTTTATTTTATTTACTTTTCATGGGTAATGCACGTCTAGGTGAGGATGCATAAAGAGCAAACTCATGTCTCGTTGAGAAGAGGAGTCTTGGAAATTTTTATCCCAAAAACTAATTAAATTAGCGATAGAGAACATGGACAAAGCTGGAAGGTTCAACTGAGCCAGTGCCTTAGCTTTAATGGCCTGAAATATAATGCACAAGACAGTCGTATAGACCAAAGTTTATGGGCCTTCAAGGATCGAACATTAGTGTTTGAAGAATTTTACGTCAATCTACCTCTGATGGGAACTAAGTTGGGCTTTAATCAAGTTGGAATGAATGGGCGGCGAGAAAAGAGGACTACCCATGCCTGCCTCTTGTTTTCTGTACAGGATGAACGCGAACAGCCACAATCCAATTTCCGTCTCTTTATGTATTACTAGCGTAATTCTTGTGCTTTGGAGGTTTTCTTTTTTTTTTTTTTTCTAATTTCCAAAGTTTTTTTTGTTGAATTGGCCTGCTATTTTTAATAAATTATAAATTTTTAATATATTGATTATGTTAACTGTTTTGAGGGTTTTTCTATACAACTATATTTGAATAGGTTTTTCATTAAATTTATATAAATTATCAAGTAAAATTGAAAACAAACCGAAAAAGAAAAAAAAAAACAACATATTTTATTATAAAATATCAAAAAAAGTGTTTCAACAAAATTCAACGCATTTTTGTATTCGGTATAACTTAATTGTACAAACTAAGTACAATAAATTAAGTAATGTTTTTTTCTGTAGACTCAAAATAAAGAATGAGATGCAAAAATTTAAATATTGTTAGAAATAAGTTGACACGTAACAATATTAGTGTAATATATAACAATATATTTTTTAATATTATTAAAAACATTAGGGGCAGAATAAACTAATTGCTAAATACGCACACGCGCACACACCCACAAAATTTTACCATTATCAAACGTCCTTAATATGTGAATTTTTGACAACGATTTGTTCATGTTTTGTATATTGGTTTTCTACACCTTCAATTTTCACGAACTATCTAACTTTTTGTTTAATGCAAGGTGAAAAAAAGAGACTCTTTGTCATGCATCAATTTAATTGATTTATTTAGTATATAAGAACGTGAATTTAAAGGCACAATTTAAGAATTTTAAATGAGACTTTTTCGTGAGACCTCTGCTTCGATAGCAGATTTAAAAATCATATTTTAAGAAAAGTTCTTTTAATTGATTCAATAAATGGAAATGTTAACTACGCCTATGAATCATAACGTATCTAATCTTTTAAGAAAGAATAAATAGTTATTGGTTTTTATATAAAATGTGTAAATAATAAGATTATTAGTTATAGATACTATAGCATCCATACGCACACGCGCGTGCATGTTGCATAAAGATTCTATTTTTATTGTAATGTAAAAATAATTAATAGCTTCTTAACTCACACACCCAAAATTTAATCAGAATGTTCTCAAAATTTTCTAATTGTTAAAGTTGTTCTATTTTCATTTGCATTAGAATCTAATTTTGTTAAATGTTAAAATAGGCATTGCAGAGCACTTAAAACATTTAAAATTTAACTATGGTTTAACATACTAATGAAAAGTAACATAGCCCAAAGAACCCAAAACACTAAATGCATATCACAACAGAAGACTTGGGCCAGAAGAGAGCGAACAGATTTCATAAAAACTAAAAAGATTAAACGGTTCAAGAGAGGCTCAAACAGAGGCATCTGGGCTGTCTCCTTTTCGGCCGAGTGGAGTTTCGTTTTCCTGGGCATATGAAAATTTTAAAATGCCGACGAAATTTATCTGCCAGCCGCGACAACCGTCGATTTGCCCATCTCCCTTTCACCACGTTTAAACCTTGTGGCTTCTCTTCGTCTTTTCAGTAATTCATTGGGGGTAGTGGGAGCAGCCGCAACTCTCATTTTGATGGTGGGCATTGATGATCAACTAAAAGTACAGTATCAGCTTCAACTTGCTACTCCTCACTGCAATCCCAACTCCAGCTTCAGTAGCTTTAAAGACACCTTAAAAGTTTTAGCAAGGAAATGTGAGTGCATGGAAATGAAGTTTCTGAACTTACCAACCTCTCGAGGCTCCGATTAACTTCCTAAAACTATTCACTGCCTTGAATCTCAGAAAGTTGGCGTATTGTATTTGACTATTAGCAGTGGTGGAGGTATGTCTCTTTACACCCTCAAGTTGAGGATCTTTCAATGGCCAATAAATGTCACTTGAAGCGCGGACTCTGGGCTGGCCATTCTAAATATTACATAGTTATTTTTGAAAGCTCGAAGTTAGGATTTGAACCATGCATGTCAACATGGCTGAAGGTATAAGAAAAGAAACTGATGGGATGGTTATGCTTGTTTATGTTTTTAGGGGTGTGTGTGTGGGTTTTTGTTTTTTTTTTAAATAATGTGCTCAAGTGAGAGAAAAATAAAATTTAATAGATATAATGATTGTAATATACGTTTTTTAGCACGTGAAATCAAACAAACATACCCTATGTTTGTATCAGACATAATGTTGGAAGAAAAGTGCGTGGAACAAGTATATAAACTATCTCAACAGTCCTTCTGACTAATTTTGTACTTTTTCCTGCAAAGTAATACATTTTCAATTGTCGTGTTAGTAATTGTTTAGGATGCTTCGAAGTTCAAGAGATGGTTTCAAAGTGCATAAATGTGGAATGTGGCGACACATTCTCACACGTAGCGACATTCTAAAGCATTTAACGTTTATTAAAGCAGCAAATCAAACCTATCCTTCTTCTTCAATTTATTAAAAAATTAAAAATCATGAGAAAAAGGAATTGGGTTGGATTTGCAACATTTGGTCAACATGACCCTTGTGCTATTATAATAGTATAGATATGATTATGAAAAAGGGTTTCATAATTGCCAACTCTCTTATTTTAAATTCTTTTATTTTTTCAATTCTTTTTCTTTTTTCTTTTCCCTTAACTTGTTAGTTTTATTTGTAATTAATCTCAGATTTTTCTTTCTTTTTAAACTAAATTATAGATTTATTATTTTTACATTATTTATCCACAAAACACACAAAGTTTATATTTAGTTAGTGATTTTGTGAGGGATGAAAATGATAAGAGTCTTTGTTCAGCATGAAAATCATGTTTTGTTGTGAAATTTTGAAAAAATAAAAATTTAAAACTGTTTGAATTTGTGTGTATACATGTATATATATGCATTGAATAATATAATAGTATATATGAACAATAATTAATTTATAAGATATGTGTCCGTATGTGATTGTATATGTGTATATATATAATCATTTATTTAATTGTTAATAAGTATAATAATTAAATTTTGAATATTTTAGTATACATATAAAATGAGAAATAATTTGAGTTGAAATTTAGATAAATATTTTGTCAGATTAGATTTTTGTATTGTAAAAATTTTGATGGGTACAAAACCCTTCAAAATTTTGGAATTAACATAGCCAAAAAACACAACCATTAAATTTTGCATCCCATAACATTTTAGCGCATCATGGGTTGTGTTTGGAATCCATCCTTCCATCCTAAAACATGCTTTTAAACTTAACATATTATTCAACAAAATTTTCATCTAAATTTTAATTTAAAGTTTCCCTTATTTATATATAATTAACTAATTATTTTTCAATTATTACACTTAAATGAACATATATATTATACATATATTCACATTTATTTTCATTTATATCTCAAAAATTACTTAATATCACATCATTCAATCATTATTATATATTTTATACTTATATTTAAATAAATTATCTTATTCATCATATCAAAACTTTTTTCCTAAACATACTGCTTATTCAAATGTAACTCCTATCAAATATCATTTTTAGCAAAACTACCCTCCCAAACATAGCCACGAAATTGAAGCCCAGGAGGGTGTTTGGCTAAGTTCATTTTTAAGAGTTCATAAGATCATATAATTTGTAAGATATTTTTGGAGCTTACAAGCTCATTTTTTTTATTTTAAAAATAAGTTAAAAAACGTTTGGCAAAAGCATCTTATAACATTTTATCGAAATATATAATTATGCTTGATTATAAATTTTTTGACGTAATAATAATGAAAATAATATAAATGTTATTAATAAAATGTAATTCAATGATATTTATGTTATTTTAATATATAATGAAATTATTTATAAGATATTTGAAAATAAATTAACTAGTTGGGAATAATAAATTAATTTTTCAAGAGTTTAAAAATTCTAAGCATATTATTTTCTTTTTTTCAAAACAATTATCAAACAGTTGTAGAAAACGTTACGATCTCATCAAAACGCCATCTGACTTGTGCTCTCCTAATTTTAAAATAAGGTTAAACCGAGTCTTGTGCGCTATGGGCTGGAATGTCCTAGTAATAAGCAACGCAACATGTGGCTAAGTGTGCTCATGACATGACATGTCTGGAATGTCCACGTTCTTCCTACTGAAGGCCAAGAAGGTCCACGCGAGTTTTAGGGTCCACGTTGGGCAAAAATGATAGATGCAGTTGCAACTCAAAAGCCAGTTGGACTTGTTCAGCCACAAGCTGTCCAACCGTTTTTGGTAGCCTATAAATGGATTGACTTGAAACAACTCTACATCACAATAAGTGTCTCACGCCAAACACATCTTATTCCAATCCAGTAATGGATCATGATCTCTATTGCCTGAACTGTGAATGCCTCTTTGAAGACACGAGTACGCTTACACAGGAGCCAGGCGACAAGTTCGACTGATAATCATTTGTAGCCATAGGTGACTGATGGCAATGTTCTAAGTTCTACACAGCAATCGCAACTTCTGATTTTTTTCCCCTCTTTTTTTTTTTTTTTTATATAGGGTTCATGCACTGTGATCTGTTGGAATGAAGCGAAAACAGAAATTTATTTTATGCCAAAAGAAAAAAGGCAAAATATATTAAAAAAAAAAAAAAAAAAAAAACGTAAAACCATTCATCCGGGAGAGTAACGACAAGTCGTTATCTTTCATCGTGATGGCTTAGTTTTTGGCTGGAGTGAGAAAAGTCAGTCTTGGATGACAAAAGTTAGTCTTGGTGATTGGACAATTCCTCGGAGCTATAAATTATGATTTTTACGCAGAGGGTTGCAACTTGCCACTAGCCACTAGCCACTTGAAGAAAAATATCTCCAATGGCGAGCCCAATCATACAACTAAACCACGTCGAATCCACCGACTCTCTCACAGGTTGTCTAAACTTTTGCTTTGTTTGTCTTTGAGTATGTTATTTTTATTTTAAAAATTATGTAAAAATAAAAAAAAGAGGTAAATTCTAAAAGTTTAATAATTAAATACGTATATTTGAATGGATAATTCAAAAACAAACTTCATCTTTGCTTTCATGCCAATTAATTGGATGGTACGCGTCTTGAATTTAAATAAATTAAGTAGGAAGCAACTAAATAAATTGTAAGTATCGTACTGGACGGCTACTGGGATCTGTGCACGTTTTGCCGTCCATTGCACTGTTCAAAAAAAAAACACAACTTGAGCGACGACTTGACTAGTCAATAACTTATATATTCCATTGTTTTTGGGCAATTTGCACGAACGAATTAATCAATGTGCTACTTTGGTGGGGATATATATGGGTGTGTGTGGGTGTGCGCCTCTAGCTGTGCTTCTTCACCTGCTGCTTTAATAATTATTTCTCTCTTGATTTAACCTCAGTATGCCGGTGGTGATGAAGGCGGCGACGCCACAACCACGCCGTCTCTTCAAAATTTTCTTTGCATTAAGCATCAGTTTTGTTGGGGTGGCTGGAGCACAAGCACAGAGGAACACCAGCGGGCCCGTCACTGATGCTTCCGAAGGTGAGTCCAGCTATTCTCGATCTAATTCATGCTTTAATTACTTTCTCCTATTTTACGGTTTATGCTAATTAAAGTTACTGTATATTGGTCCAGATCCGTATCGTCACATAATTTATGGTGCTTCCAAATATATATATATATATATATATATATATATATATATTAAATTCCCACTCTGAATAAAGACCCTGAAAATTGGAAAATGGAAGCGATATTTTTTAAAATTTACGTGACTTAGCTTGAATTCAAGAACCCCCTTCCGTGTCGTATAAGATATTTTAAATATATTTTGCCGTGAAATTGATTTGGCGTCTTTATGCTTTTGTTGATTGCTCTTATCTATGCTATTTATTACAATTAAAACTATTATTTACACTATATTATTAAGTTAATAATATTTTTAATTATACTATACTAAATTACGTAATTATCTTCATTTTAATTTTTCAATTTTTATACTTTTCTTTTTCTCTTTGTTTTTAACTTACTGTCTTTATTTATATTTTTCTATACTTTTCTTCTTCTTTTTAATTCTTTTGGTCTTTGTTTTATTATTTTAATTGTTTATTATAATTTTAATATGAACGATTTTATTTTTGTTATTTAACACGCGATACTTATTAATAAATTTGCCCACATATTTAGTATCCGACTTTTACTAGTAGCTTTTGGTTGTCAAGGTAGAACATGAGATGCCCCTTTTATATTTATTTAATCTATTTGTTTTTTAATCCTTCTCCTATCCATTTTATATGCTTTTATAAATTTCAAGTGTAGTAATTTTCACTTGTTTATTCAAGTGTTTTTTTGATATTTCTTTTACTTTATCATTTTAAATATTCTTTATATTATTAATATTAAATATTTTTTTATTTTATTAACTAGAATTTAATAATTGTATAATTTATAAATAAATCTATACAAACATAGAGTGTGAAAATTTTACTAATTTATATTATTAAGTGTTTGGATCTAATTTGGTTACATGTTATAAATTTATAACATTATCGTATATTAAAGAGATCAAACATTTTTTAGTAAATTAACATATTCAAATATAATTACTAATATATTATTATTGTGTTTCTATACTATATTATTAATGAAACAAAAATAGTGTAAAATTACACGGCTATCTTTACTTTAAACTCTTTCATATTTTCTTATAATTTTCTTTCCCATTTCTTTATTATCTCAAATTTTATGTGTTTTCACTGTCATTCTTTTTCTCTTTCCAAATTCTTTTTTAGAACTCTTTATTTTCTTTTTTAATTATTTTTATACTTTTAATTCTACATAATTTTGTTTTTATGATTTAAAATATAATAATTTTATAAATTATTAATAAATCTACACACATATGGAATGTATAACTGTACTATTAATAATTATGATTTTCAGTAAAAGTGGAAATTGTTTAAAAAGGGCAGTGACGTGATCAACGATCGCGTCGGATAGGACGGTGTAACCGGACCCGAATCCGATAACCCCAGGGATGCGAATCGGGCGAAGAACGCCGACCCAACGTGGTAGGATTGGATTGAACCCGATAAGAACGGCCACAATCAGCACACCGATTGCTGATTGATACGTTACGAATCACTCGAACCAATTCGGAATGACTCAATTTGGGATAGAAACTCACGAGAAATTGAAAGAATCAATTTCAGGGAATTGAAAGGAAACCTGAATTAATTGAAAACACTCTCTGTATTGTATATCCTCAACTGAATAACAAACTATTATTTATACTAAAACTATCAGACTATAACCTAAAAAGCCCATAGGCCCAATTTATTAATTAAGCCCATTAACCAATAAACTAGAATTAATAAATATAAAATAAAATTCGAAGGATCCTTGAGATCGCGTCAGGCAGGAAAGGCCGTGTTACGTTTGTTTTGATGTTTATAGTCATATTTTTGTTAGAGATGGTGTAAAATTAAGAAAAAATAAAATAAAATAAAAACATATAATAATTATAATGTGAGAGTGAAAACTCGTATAAACATTTTGTAAATATATTGACTGGAAGAAAACTATTGAATATTTAATTTTGGTGAGTGCGACAGCATATGCGATCACCCGTGGAAAAATTGTTAGTAATTTTAATTTTATCGGTAACTTTCCATGTCAGTAACCATGGCTGTAGCAAATGTCGATTGCATTCGTGTTATGAAATTAAAATAGATTTCAATATTTTCTTTTTTATTGGAATAAAAGGCTTTTGTTGCATATTATTATTTTCGGCAGCGAGAGCGATAAACGCGATTTTCTCGCGATGGCGGATTACGGCGGGAAATCGATGGAACATTAGTGGTGAATTATGCAGCGGAGTCGCTGTTGATCGGACGGAATTGACTTTTAGTCCTGGAATCAAATGTGACTGCTCTTACAACGACAGCACCATTTGCCACATTATCTCTTTGTAAGCAAATTTAAACTATTTCTTTCTGGGATTGATGGTCAGTCTAAATCTTAACATTTTTTTTCCCTTTTCTCTCTGTTTTTATTTTAATAATAAACAAAATAATATTGCTGGCAGGAGGGTATATTCGATGTCGGATTGGGATTCCTCGTCCATCGTTGTTGGTCAGCTCCCCGACGAGCTTTGGAGTTTGACCTACCTTACTTCATTGTATGATCAAAGTTTAGTGACTTGGTTTTCGTTTATATCGTACTTGAAGCCTGTGTCATTGATGCAGTAGAAAAACTTGTTTGATTTGAATTCCTGCACTCATGTTTTAAGGGTTTCTTTCTTTCTTTTTTTTGGCTAAAGGGTTCAGAAGATGTGCGTAGTTCTTAAATAAAATGCAACAATTAATTCGACATGATTTGCATTTAATGTAAAGAATTACTCAAGAATTTCGTACTTATTTCCAAATTGGGAGTGGAGGCGGAGTTACTTGGTACTTGCTCGAATTGTATGCTATGTGATGCTCATCGCTGTCCTCGAATTAATTGCAGAGATTTGGGTCAGAATTATTTGACCGGTCCTCTTTCTCCATTCGTTGGTAATCTTACCCGCATGCAGTATTTGTAAGTCATTTAACTTCTCATCATTTGTTGATGATTAGGATCAACATGTTAAAGATTTTTGCATATACTTGCCACCAGGAGCCTTGGCATCAATTCATTGTCGGGTGAAGTTCCCGAGGAACTTGGCAAGCTGACTGATTTAAGATCGCTGTAAGAGATAAATGACTACAGTTATCATACCCGTTAAGTGTCAAATTTGGCATTTAAGCCTTCTTGAACTATAATTAGATGAAAGGAATCTCTAAGTATCTTAATTGCAAATTTATAAGAATGTATTTTTTTTCTATCCAATAGTAAAAATATTGATACTGATGATGATGAGCATGATTGATTCATTGTTGCTTATTTGCAGGGCTATTAGTACAAACAACTTCTCTGGCCCTTTACCATCTGCCATTGGCAATTGCAGGAGGCTAGAACAACTGTAAGTTCCGGTGCTATGGAAACTTTCTTTTGTAGTTGAGAATGCTTGATCTCGTGTAAGATATACTGCATGATTGAACAACATACTCAAGAAATAGTCATGCACAAAATATAAGAATGTCGCTTCAATTTTGTAGCATTATCCAATAGGATATGCAATACTCTACAGCTATAACTTTTGATGCTTCCTTATCAAGAAGAGTCTAATCTAACGGGTCAAATCAAGTCACTGTTTCATTGACCTTAGAAGGTCATTTCTTTTCCCCGAGATCCAATACAGTCAAAAAACAAAGGCTTAGACTTCTCAAAAACCGTCACTATTTGGAGGCTTATCAATCACGTTGTTCGCATTATAGCGAATGGTAGTAACTGCTGAAACTGTTAGCTTGCTTGTTGAGGTTTCCTAAATCTTGTTCAACATTTGATGAAAAATCACAAAGTTATTCTGAAACGAAGTCAACTCAATTTTTCATTGTGCTCCAAGGCAGCTGGATTGATAGCTCTGGAGTAAGCGGTGCAATTCCTCCAACATTTGCTAACCTACAAAACTTGCAGATTGTGTAAGAGCTCAAAGTCAAGCTATTCTTTTTCATTTATACTAGATTTATGAACTAATTATGTGAGAGTAAGATCTAAAAGTAAAAATTTTTGGTATTTCAGGTTTGCTTCAGACAATGCACTAACAGGCAGAATCCCTGATTTCATTGGCAATTGGTCAGAGTTAACCAGCTTGTGAGACAAATGTCCATTTGTCCTTGTCATTTTTGTGAACACAATTGCTTTTGCATGCAACTTTTCAATTACGTTGAGTCATGTCATGCAAGAAAAAAAATCATATGTGAATCTTGCTCTTTCATTTTTTATGATCTATCTCATTGTGATACATTTGCAGAAGGCTTGAAGGAAACTCACTACAGGGTCCTATACCATCAACATTTGCCAATCTAACTGCTTTGAATGACTTGTGAGTGTTGCCTGATCTGTGTAATGTTTGAACTCTAAATATTATTCTGCTCATACAATGGGATACATAATGTTCTTTAATCAACTATGCTCATAGGAGAATATCAGATCTATCTAATGGGAGCTCTCCACTGGATTTCCTCAGAAATATGGGGTCTTTGACCACACTGTGAGTACATGATACAAAATTTGAAAAGTAGACCCATGTAATGAATTTTTATTTTGTTGTATTTTAATTATTATGTTTGTTAGACAATCAACGGTCTCAATTTTGCAGAGTTTTGAGGAACAACAACATTTCTGGACGCATCCCTTCTTATCTCTATGAACACCAGAGTTTGTCATTGCTGTAAGTTTTCATGAGAAATAGCAAGTTTCAAGATATGTTATACTCCATCATGGTTCTAGCTTGCTAAATTTGACTCTTAATCACTAATATAATCCACATAACGACAATGTTCTCAATGAATTTGTTTTTAATTATATTTCCTTTGAAGTCATTCTTGATGATTAAAAGGTGAAATGCTTATGAAACTGTTAATTTTGACTTTTCAGGGATTTAAGCTTCAATAATTTCAGTGGACAAATTCCGGAATACCTTTTCAACATTACATCTCTTGTTCACCTGTAATAATTTGTAATTATTATGATCGATACTTCACAGTCCCATCTCCCCTACCCTAGGAAAAATCAATGGTGATTTTTACCCAGAGTTACCTTCTGTATCTCTAGGTTTCTTGGCAACAATAGGCTGACTGGATCTCTACCAGTGCAGAAGACTTCAACCCTTCAATTTATGTGCGTATATCTTTTATTGTTTTAACTCTATTTTTCAACTTAATTTTCCTTTCTAAATTTCTATTGAAATTAAGATGTTCTTGTTTGACATTTTGAAATGCCTGGTGATGGTGTCATGGGATTCTACATTTCATACTACTACATTGTTTCATGGAGACATAATGCCATGACTTAATTTATTAGCTGTCTTCATGATGCAAAAAAAAAATACTTTATCTAGCAATTATATGAATTGTGTTAGAGGTGGTCAACTTAATATATGGTAAAACAACTATGTTCTAGGTGTTTGTGGGTTGTGTCTTGGTGCTAGGTGCTATAATTAAATCAAGTGGTAGCAATACTTGGCCTCCTGTTGAATCTATTGGCTTTGTTTGTTTTCTTATTTTTCACTATTTACTCCCATTCAAAAATTTTACAATCCAAACATTTTACCATACAAATTTTATTCAAATTCAAGTTTAATTTTTCCTTATCTTACCTTTTTTAACTAACCAATTATTTTTAATCAATGTACCTATTTACAATCAAATCAACACCTATCCCTATAATTTTTTTGCTTACATTCATTTTTTTTATGTCTTATATACCTATATACTGTCAAATCATCCAATCATTGTTATATTTAAATAATTTATAAAAATAATTTTACTACCCACCCAAATCATTTAATACCAAACATAAATTTTCATCACATCCAAATTATCAAAATTTTCCTACTCATCCTAATAAGAAACCAAACATACCCACTGCATGTTATGAGAGAAATGTGACATTTCACATAACCTATATATCGGCTAATGTTGATTTATATATTCAAGGTGTATGTCTAGAGAAACCAAACATCCTAATAAAAAACCAAACATACCCATTGCATGTTAATGTGACATGTCACATAAGCTGTATTTCAGCTAATGTTGATTTATATATTCAAGGTGTATATCCAAAGAAAGGACTCCTACAAATGAAACAATTAATAGTTGAGTTAGATGCGCCAGAAAGATTTGGCATCATAGTCACCTTGTGCTTGCAAAGGCATATCTTCTACCTAGACATTAGTTTGCCGTTGACCCCTACATAACAATTGATGTACTTTGCAAATCACATGTGACCTGATCCCAAGGATTTTAATAGCTTTTACAACACAATAATTTTTTTTTTTTAAAAATAGGAAGGTAGTAAAATATGAATGTAAAAGGAAAATTGAGAAGGGCTTTTGGATTTAAATAACACGATTCATATTCCTACTTTACTTGTTTGCAGAGATTTGTCATACAACCAACTATCTGGGAACTTTCCTTCTTGGGTCAATGCCCAAAATCTTCAACTGTAAGAATATATTTTATTAGATTGTTTCAATGACAAATTTTGTTGTTGTTACACCATAAATATGAATTTTGCTATATAAGTTGATTTCTTCTAAACTAACATAGAATTTTGCAGAAATTTGGTCGCGAACAATTTTACAATCCAGGGTTCTAATAGCAGGTGAATTCCTAATAAGTTGATTAAACCACTTATTTTGATTTACTTTATAAGCTTTATTGTTTGTTTCATGGTATTATGATTATTTTTTAAATGTATGAGGTACTAATAATTTTGTAGGCTTTTTGTATGGCATGTTGAACTATCTCATGTTATGTGTTACCGCAACAAATCATAACTGCCTTTAAACATGTCAAAATGAAACATGTTTCTATATGTGACTTCAGTAATGATGGGGAATTCCAATAAAAAAAACTTCCAATATTATTATACTAAAATAATTATTTGTAATATCCATTGGCATGTCCCATCTCTATGTTTGGAGTTCCATAATGTCACATTTCAAAGAAATTAGCTGAAAAATGGTAATCCTTATTGTAATTAATATTGAAGAAAAAAAAGTTTCAGAACTAGACTCATGACATTCATTTTCTTACACAGAAATATCTACGTAACTTGTCTGAAAAAAGTACATGAAAAATCTAGGATCCACTTTCAGAATGAAAATGAGTATGCATACGTACCTATATTAATTTGCTAATGTTGAAACAATGTGATAGCTGTCTCACAGTGATGGGCTGAAGCATTGATATGGACAAACTAATGGTTTACATTAATAGTCAATTTTCTTGTATTTCAAACATGATCTAATCTCTTGCTATGTATCAATTCATCTTCCAATTTCAGTGTTCTTGCTTCGGGATTGAATTGTCTTCAACGAAATTTTCCTTGCAACCGAGGAGACCCGCGGTGTATGTGACACAATTTCCTCTTGATATGCAATTGTCATAATCCTTAATGTGAATAATTTTAGCAAAATCTCTGCCATTATAATATTGAAATACCTGGGAGCGTGATGCTTTATAGCTCCTAGTGACGGTCATAAAGTTAGAAAAATATTAAATATTCTTTGCTACTTCAGTCAAATTATTTTCATTTGATATTATTTGGAACGTGGAACTTGTTTATATTGCAAATTTCCTATGAAGTTGGCTTCATTCTAAGAAAGAGTGCTAGATAATTATGTTAGGTAATGATAGACACTTACAAAGATAGCGCGCAATGTTGTCACTTGGCTGTTGATCCAGGCAAGCATAGGCTTACTCAAGACATTTTATTTAATATGAAAGTATGATTTAAGTTTTATTCAATTCATTGGTCAGCTGTATTGACACTTGAAACATGAATTTTTATCCAGATTACAGCTTTGCAATTAAATGTGGTGGTCCACAAATGAGATCTGCTCTGGGGATTGTGCATGAGGCAGACAACGAGACTCTTGGTCCAGCAGCATATTATGTGACTAGAGAACAGAGATGGGCAGTTAGTAATGTTGGACTCCCTTCTGGTAACTCCAATCCTGAGTATAAAATTTATATCTCACCTTATATTCCAAATACAAGAGATCCAGAGTTGTTTCGGAATGCACGACTTTCTGCTGGATCATTAAGATATCATGGCCTGGGCCTTCAGAATGGAGGCTACACCGTGACCCTCCTGTTTGTAGAGACAAAGTTTGAAAATTCTCAAGTTTGGCAGAGTCTTGGAAGGCGTATTTTTGATATATATATTCAGGTTTGTGACGCACATGTTGTAACATAGTGTTGTGTCTTCACTTCAAATAACCCAGTGTCTTCCGTACCTATTCATGGGCAAATAAGAATGATGAGGAGATCTAATCAATTTGTGAATTCAGAGACATGCTTTTCTAAGCCCTATATCTTGTGCTGTTGTCTAGGTCTTATTGCTTGGTTTTGTTTTAGAATGTTTACGTGATGCAACATGGATACTGTCCCCACATTTGTCTTGTGATCCTTTTTGAAATATATTCCCTAACTTTCCCAAAATTTCAATGAAATGCTGCTGATATTTGACATAATTATTAACTATACTTGCCTTATGAATTAATCTGTACACCTCTTTCTTTGAGGGCGTTTTACTATTGTTTACTCAATTATCAATCTCTTTGTTCTAGGGCAACTTGGCATTGAAAGATTTTGACATACGGAAAGAGGCTGGAGGAGACTCATTTAGAGCTGTGGTGAAGAATTTTACTGCTCGGGTGACAGAAAACCACCTTGAGATCCATCTCTTTTGGGCAGGAAAAGGGACATGTTGTGTGCCTAGTCAAGGCACTTATGGACCTTCTATTTCAGCAATAAGTGTCACCCCTGCAGGCATACATACAATGAAAAAAACTTCTAAGATTTTTGAAAAATGTTAAAAGTCTGATTTTTACATTTGATGCCAATTTTGACTTTATATTTTCTGCAGATTTCATTCCAAACGTCAGTAACAATCCTCCAAATGAACCAGATAATGGAAAGAGCAAAGTTGGCATGATCGTGGGGATTGTTGTTTCTATTGGAGCTCTAAGCTTTCTCTCCTTATTTGCATTCTTTTATTTTGTTCGGAGAAGAAAAAGGCAAAATAGCTATGAAGATGAAGGTAAGCTAAAATAAGTTACAATATCTTATTAGCTCTATTGTTTCTTGTATGAGACTTTGCTCAATTTTAATGAAGTTATTCTTGGAGTGAGGAATGCAAGTGGAATGTATTCAGAAATGAATAGATAAAGTTCAATATTGGTGTTGCTATTTAAATGGCTTTTACACTTAAGAATGAGATATTCATTGTTGTATCTTTGTACACTATATACGTAGAAATTTCTAATATGTCCCTCAGTTTGCTTCACTTAGCATGAATGTGCTATGGAAATTAAAAAAAATCGAAAAACAAATCACATGCATGCCATTTTCCATAGGTTTTTGACATTAAGGATTCCACAACATCCCCAAATTTATAACTCCCTATCATTATCTTCAAAAATCTTGAATAAAGTTGCTATATTACTTTGCAGAATTTCTTGGGATTGAAGCTAGACCATACACTTTTAGTTATGCAGAACTTAAAGCCGCAACAGACGATTTTAGTACTGCTAACAAGCTTGGAGAGGGAGGGTTTGGAGCTGTTTACAAGGTAAATTCTGCTTTAATGAAAGGATCAACATGGCAGGTTTCTCTAAGTGGGACTAATGAAAAAATCTCTGTGGATAAAGATCTTGTTATATCCTTGTTGCGGTTCTACTGATGAGCGAGCATTTATTTTAGTTGTAGCTTTCTTAATTGAGATGAGGTGTTTGGTTATCCTAGATATAAGAGAGAGAATATGAGAGGAGGAGCATAACAGTTTTCTAGTAATTATTTTTTCCTTGGCTTCCCTTCTTGTATATACTAACAAAATATTACATCCTTTTTTCCCTCTATATAGTGCTCTTTAAACCAAACTAAGCATATTTCTCGCGTTCTACCTAAGCATATTTTCACTATATGTTATTAAAAGGGAACTCTCGAGGATGGAAGAATTGTTGCAGTAAAGCAATTGTCTGTGACATCCCATCAAGGAAAGAGCCAATTTGTGGCAGAGATAGCAACCATATCTGCTGTACAGCATCGTAACCTCGTGAAATTATATGGCTGTTGCATTGAAGGAGATAAGCGGCTGCTTGTCTATGAATACCTTGAAAACAAGAGTCTTGATCAAGCATTGTTTGGTATTTTAGATCTAGTTGTCCATTCAATTTTGCCAAGACGTCTATTTTTACTTCTTAAATACTAGCTTTGATGACTTTGCTTAAATTTTGGCAGGAAATAAAAGTTTATGTCTGGACTGGACGACACGTTTTGACATATGCTTAGGAGTAGCAAGAGGCCTAGCTTATCTTCACGAGGAATCACGACTCAGAATTGTACATAGAGATGTAAAGGCGAGCAACATTCTGCTTGACTCTCATCTTAATCCAAAAATCTCTGATTTTGGCTTAGCTAAATTGTACGATGACAAGAAAACACATATCAGCACCCGCGTGGCAGGCACAATGTAAGATTATCATCATCGTCGTCGTCATCATGTCAGACAATTGATCATTGCATTAATGAAATCATTGTTGGTTGTTTAATTAGTGGGTATCTTGCACCGGAATATGCCTTGAGGGGCCACCTCACTGAGAAGGCCGATGTATTTGGTTTTGGAGTTGTAGCTCTTGAAATCATCAGCGGAAGGGCAAATTCTGATCCAAGCCTGAAAGAAAATCGGATATACCTACTTGAATGGGTACGGTCTTTTACTCTCTTAATTTGACATGCACATTCTGAAATCTTTATCAACAAAGCATTTTCACTTGATCCTAAATGTTAATATCTGAAACAAGAATTGCCTTCACAGAAAACAATCTTGTATGATTGATCTTGCACTTTGGATGTTAATTGGATGTATCATTAATCAAAGGCCTAGGGATCAAGGTTCAGCCCATTTTAGAAAATTGATTACTAGCCATACATTACATGTAGGCCCATGTCCAATAGACCTCCACCATTCCACTAGGAGGATATTTCATTATATAGGTCAGTTTTGATCTTTCCAAATTGAGGATGCAAGATTGATGCCACATTCTTCTCTTTCCAACTCACATGAAAGATACCTTATTACAAATAATTAACCCATGAGATGATGTGAGATGGTTACTCATGCAAAAGATATTTTCCTCAACCTATATGAGATGAAATGTTGCATTCCCCCCTACTCAATTTTTTTGTGCCCATACGTTGTGTACTCCAATTCTCGTTCTCTTTGGATATCAACTGAGTATCTTCTTTTCATGATTTACAAAATTGTTACCAAGGACGAGGGATGGGTTTTGGACCTTGGATATCATGCGGAAGTCAGTAAATAATAATACAAGATTCTAAAATAGTGCCAAAATGTTAATTCTACGTACAACAAATTATTAGAACAGAGCACAGAAGTGAAGTCAAGTCATTCCGTAATTTTCAGCACATATAGCTCTTATACCTATCTTTATGCTTTATTGGATTCGTGACTTTGGAGCCCCTATTCATTCTGTGTGAGATAAAAATCAAATTGCATCAAGGATTGAACTAGCTGTGTAAAACAATGACTAAAGTGTTAGCCATTTGGGAGCGTAAAAGAGGGGTTGATGACAGAATTTACACTTCTTGCGCAGACGTCTTGCTAATCAAGTTTCTTATTCCTTGTGGATGCCAAGTTTGATAACTTCAAGTTTCTTTTTATTTTGCACCTCTCATCTAAGCTTTGTCCTTATGTGATACAAATTAACATATAATTTTCTTGTCTAGGCCTGGTATTGCCATGAAAATAAGCAGGAAATGGAGCTGGTAGACTCAACTTTACCTGATTTCAATGAGGAAGAGTTGAGAAGGGCGATAAGAGTGGCGCTTTTATGCAGTCAAACATCCCCAGCAGCTCGACCATCCATGTCCCGTGTGGTGGCAATGCTTTCTGGGGATTGTGAGGTTCCAACTGTCATTTCGAAGCCAGCGTACTTGACCGAATGGAATTTCGATGATATAAGCACATTTGTGATGGACAGCGATAGTCAAACTTCACGGGTTGGTGAAAGTAGTAGCCACATTACGTCATCGAGTACAACAGGGACAACTCCTCCATTACATTCACCAGCTCTTGCTGCTACTGAACCCATACTTGGCGGTTCTGACAAGGACAGGAGATGATAATTATTGGTTTCGAAATTCCCGGTTTGCTTTTGAATATGTCGCAATGTTGTAGCCAGTCGGAGTCAACTCTTGGTCCTTATTAGTTGATCTGTAGGTGAGCTTTGTTAAATCTGGAGACTTTAAGCAGAGACGTGCAGGAAAGCAAGTGACAATTGTACAATATGAACTCCAGTGAAATTCAAAATTCAGAGGACATGGTTGTTTTGCCCATTACATTCCCATAGTTCAAGACAGAAAGGAATGTCTAGCAACTTTCCCCAATCAAATTAGAATAACGTCCATAATAGCGGGTGGCCCAAAACACAACTAGACGAACAGGATCGCATAATCCCAGGCAGACCATTGCGAATCAGTTTCCACTCAATTCTTATGCATACCGTCAACCTCCTTCAGCAAAATCAAACTTCCTCCACCAAATTCGAAACAAACAGCAAAAATAAATAAATAGATAAGCACACTTAGTTCTGCATGAACTTGCAAGACTACCATAATAGATGGTAGAGATCTGTTCAACTTTCTGCCTGGTTGTAGGTGTATCCAAGTGGGCAGAAAAGAAAATCTTGCCACGGTTTGTGGTAGGATTATGCTGTGTTGGCATTGAAAGCCTCACATAATTAGCAGGGCATCAAATTGTTTAGATCCAAATACTCGATTTACCAAAAAGATAAAAAATCAAATAATCTATTTTGTTCAAACCACCAGAGAGTGAGTGAGAGAGAGAGGACTTTGTGTGTGTGTGTGTGTGAGAGAGAGAGAGAGAGAGAGAGAGAGAGAGATTTCTGAATAATTAATTTAAAAGTTATCTGCAAGCAATTTCTCCGGAATTAGATTTTGGTACGTGTTTTTAAATATTTTTATTTTAAAAATTGTGTAAAAGTAAGTAAGAAAAAGAGATAAAATTTAAAAAATATAATAATTAAGTATGTTTTTTCATCAAAATTTGAAAAAAAATCATAATATTTTGGGATGTACAATTTGAATGATTTATCTTGGTGCATAAATCGAAGTTAGGAGGCTATGAGATAAAACTTGAATGGAATTCTTAGAATATATTTATTAGTCGATTATTCTTCTGTCTTCTCTTAAAGAATTATTATTCCATTACTTTACCAATTATTATATTTGTGAAATTACAATTAAATCGTATCATTCACTAATAATATATCAAATACAGAAAAACATTATAACGTAAAGTTTCAATGTCTAGATTATTATTGGGGCAAGCAATGTCTCATTTTAACAAGAAATAATTAGGTGATGAGGTGAAAATAATCACTCCTACTCTGTAGAATGATGATGCTGTTCACTTAACCCACGACAGTGTATACCAAATCCAAGTTTTCGCGGTATGAAATAAAATCTAAATTTTTAATGGCATGTAGCCAAATAAAATCGTATTTTAACTTTTGAAATTGTGATTTGGAACATCATTTGTTCAGTAGGGCACCGCATGATTGATCACCACAGAGCATCAACAGCATGATCGATAACGGAAGGCAAAGATCGATTGCTGTCGAAGAACTAAACTTCTTGATTGTCGATGTGAAGTTAGCAAGAAAGATTGGTGTATGGATCAGAGGGTTGCAATCTATCCCACAAGAAGTGGGATCCATAGAGCTGGCTGAAGAGAGTCCTGCACTAGTTTTTTTCGCCCAAATTTTTTTATGATTCTTATCTCTAATAAATTTGGGATCATTATTAATTATTTAGATAGAATCCTTATTTATTTTGATATTGTTTAATAGAATTAGAATGTATTTCAAATGTTTTCACTAGTAGAGGCCAAAATTTTTATAAATTGGACTCTACGATTATAAATAGGGCATTTAGGGCTAAATTTGTCCATTTTCATACAGATTTTCTAAATAGTTTTCTTATTTCTAGGTGTGTGTTTGTGTATTTTACGTACAAAAACTTGATTTTGCTTGTGTTTGGAGTTTTGAACGTGCTTCATTCCCAATCATGGATTTGCCCATGCAATAATTCCTTTATCCAATTCATGCTTTTGTCGCGTCTAGCGGCATCAAAGTAGGTTCCTCCTGGTTTGAATTCGTTTAATGGTTGACAATAGTCATTTGAAGGATTCTTACACGTTGTTGGCAATCTAATCCTTGAATGGAAGTCTAGATTGCATTGAACATGCATTAGACACATTCTTGCATTCATGAAGTTGAATGCAGCATAACATATGCCACCGCAAAAGCTACAAGATGAAGGGGCTTATCAAAATCAAGCCTTTTCTACTATAACAACAAAGATAGTTTCAACAAATAATGTTGTTGACCTACTCATTAAGTTGATGATATAAGAATAGCTGGATCTCCATCTTGAGAAGATGGGTATTAGATACCATTATGATTGGCATTAGAGTCATTGGCATCACAATGCAAGTAGGAGAATTCTAGGGATATGTTATCTAACGCCAAATTGTCAATGCAAGACACTTGAGGGATATCACTTATATATTTTATTATTATTATTTAATAAAATATTGATAATTATTTTATCAATATTCTGATAGTATTTTCATGCATGTAAAACTTGAATGGCGTAAAGTATTGCATTTTCTTATGTAATTATCTTAAAAGACCTTTTTCATAAGGGGTTATGAATATAAACATAAAGTTGTCTCAATACATAGTCACTAAAACTAATTTACGAGTCATAGACATTCCAAAAGTCATTAGAGAGTCAATATAACTTGTACACCTTGTATTTGTATAGTGAGTATCATGTTGTTCAATATAAAATATTGAAAATACATGTGGGTGGATGTCTCTTTAGAGAATGACCATTCAAATATTGACTTGTAGAATAAAGTAGACACATGGAGTTTACTCTTTATTTTCAATGTCTTGTTTTGTTATTGTGTTAAGTGTGTATTGACCTTAAACCTAAGACAACATAATTTTTCTTATGCACACAATGGTCAATGTGTCATGGCCAAAATCTACCTTAGTATGTAATAGGGTCATGTGCTTAAAGGGCTATTACTTGGGTGCGTATGTAGGTATGCGTGCGTTCAATAAAGGATCTGTCTCATTGCAGGAGAGCACAGTGTTTGTCCTATGCAATTGATGTTTTATGATACGGAAATTCTTATCTAAAATAATATGTGATTGGAAAAAAGTTTTCGATAGAAATATTTGTCTCATGAGGGACTGCTAGTGATTTGCTCTCTAATGCCAAATTATCAATGAGGGATACTTGAAGAATATTGCTTATAAATGTTATTATTATTTAATAAAAATATTGATGCTTATTTTATCAATATTTTAGTAGTATTTTCATGTATGTAAATATTGAATGGCATAAAATGTTGCATGTGCCAATATGATCTTGTTAAGAGGCCTTATTCATAAGGGGTTATGAATATGGAAATAAAGTTGTCTTAATACACAATCACTAAAACTAATCTGTGAGTCATGAACATTTTAAAGGGTATTAAAGAGTTGGCACAACTTACACACCTCGTATCTATACATTGAATGCTATGTTATTCAATATGTGATATTGAAAATACATGTATGTGGATGTGATATTAGAGAATGAGCATTTGGACATAACTTGTTGAATAAAGTAGACATATGGAGTTTACTTTTAGCAGTTAATGTCTTACTTTGTAATTGTAACAAGTATGCATGGATTTTGAACCTAAGATGACATAGTTTGTCTGGTTGGCACGATGGTTAATGTGTTATTAAGACATTAAAGACCAATATCTATCCTGATATGGGATAAGTTTATAAGTTCAAAGTGTCATTGCTTAAGTGCGTGTGGAAGTATGTGTATGTTCAATAAGGAATTTGTCTTTTTGCAAGTGAGAAGGCTTTTGTTTTATGCAGCTAATGCTCTATGAGATGGAAATTTTAGCTAAGGTAGTGTGTGATCAACAAGGAGTTTCCAATATAAACATTAGTCTCATGAGACTAGTCAATTGGTTATATGACTTAATTTGTGAATTTGACTAAATCTATGACTCTCACTTAGTTGGGACAAAGTAAGATAAAAAGCTTATGCTGCATAGTATTCACAATCGAGAGAGTTCATTGTGATTCATTTACTTCACTTTAGTTGGGTTATGATATGTACGACATGTTAGGTGTTATCCATATTCTTCAAGCTCAACTTGTTGCTAGCCAATGATAAACTTAAAGAGTCGCACATATAAGAACAAGATGATGGCTTGTGGTATTTGTAAAGTAGTGATCACAAGAATTTTAGGACTTTACGAATGAGTTTGTAAAGTTTTGTTGAAGAGTTAGAGCTAATGACTTGTTTGTGTGGACAAACAAGAAGCTGGGGGGCTTTATCGTGGCTTATGAATCATAAACAAAAACTATATGATTTATTTCCAAATAATTATCCATGCAATTATCCTGAAATTTATATTTGTGTGTTTATGTGACGAAAAGAGGATTAGGTTGGGATTTTATTTATTCTATTACTATCTCTAATTATTTTGTGATTAAAATTTGAAATTTTATATTTCATACTTGGTGAAACCCAACAGAATCGTCCGTTAGTCATATGACTGAGTTTGTAAGTTTGACTATATCTGTGACTTTAACTCAGTTAGAATAAAATAAGACAAAAAAATCATACCACATGATATTCATGATTGATAGAATTTATTGTAATCCATTTATTTCTCTTTAGATGGGCTACGACATGGATTACAGGTTAAGTGTTACCTACATCATTCGAGTTATATTCGTTTTTACCTAAGGATGAATTTAGAGAGTCACACACATGAGAACAAGACAATGACTTGAGGCATTTGCAAAGTGGTGATCACAAAGTCTTGTAGATGAAACTTGAAAAGTCTCATAGTGGAGTTAATTTGATTGCAATTAGATTGTACCAAATTGAAATGATTTATTTCTCATTATATTTGTTAGTGATTAGATCATTAATTAAAAACTTGATAAACCTTACATTAATTAATGAGGATTAATTAAATTAAAGGGACAAATCACAAAAAAATTATTTTGTACTTATTATGTTTGTTAATAATGGGAATTATTAAGTGAAAATATAATAGATCTTTAATTTAATTAGTGAGGTTAATTAAGTTGAAGTAAAAAATTCAAATGGGCTTTACTTATAAATTAAATTAATAATTAATGATAAATGAGCTTGAATTAATTTTAAAATTTATGTAAAAGCCCATAGAGCCCATTCCACAAACCCTATATATTCTAGTATATAAATAGGATTGTGCATTGAGAATAAATTGCATGAAAGAATTCCAAACAAAAGGCACTATTCACATGAACAATATCCACCGGGGTACTATTCACTTGGTATTGTTCAGGTCGCCACTTGCACCCGATGACTGAGTTCACATCACTGGTATTGTTCACTCGCACTATTTATTTATTCTGCTGCATTCTTTGATTATTTTGTAATTAAAATTTAAAAAATTTTATATTCGATACCTAGTGAAACCCAACAGAATTATCTACTGGTTCTGTAATTAAGTTTATAAATTTAATTAAATTTATGACTCTTATTCAATTGGGATAAAATAAGACAAAAGATTTATACGGCATGATATTCACGATTGAGAAGATTCATTGTGATCCATTCGTTTCACCTTAGGTGGCTACGATATGAGTCACTGGCTAGGTGTTACCCACATCTTTCGAGTTATTCTCATTTCTACCTAAAGAGTCACACATGAGAACAAGACAATGACTTAAGACATTTGCAAAGTGGTGATCACAAAGCCTTGTGGATGAGGCTTGAGAAGTCTCAAGAGTTAATTTGATTGCAATTAGATTGTACTAAATTAAAATGATTTATTTCTCATTATATTTGTTAGTGATGTGATCATTAATTAGAAACTTGACGAACCTTACATTAATTAATGAGGATTAATTAAATTTAAGGGACAAGGCACAAACAAATTATTTTTTATCTATTATATTTGTTGATAATGGGGATTATTAATTAAAAATATAATAGGTTTTTAATTTAATTAGTGAGGTTAATTAGGTTGAAGGAAATAATTTAAATGGACTTTAATTATTAATTAAATTAATAATTAATGATAAATGGGCATGAATTAATTTTAAAGTCTATGTAAAAGCCCATAGAACTCATTTTACAAACCCTAGGTATCCTAGTATGTGTGTGTGTGTGTGTGTATATATATATATATATATGATTGTGCATTGAGAATAAATTACACGAAAGAATTCCAAACAAAAGGCACTATTCACATGAACAATATCCACCGATTACTGTTCACTCAATATTGTTTACGTCGCCACTTGCATTCGAGAGAAAATTAGTTGCTAACCTTCCTCTTAGATTTTCTCTTAGGAATTCTCCAAAAGCAAGAATTAAGGAATTTTATGAAGAAGTTCGTAGAGATTCATTGGTGAGCTTTAACAAACACTTTATTCATGTGGACAAATTAGAAGCCGGAACTTTATCTGACCAACATTTTGTTCATGAGGACAAATTAGAGTCTGGAACTTTATCTAACCAAGACTTTGTTCATGTGGACAAATTAGAGGCTAGAACTTTATATCGACTAGTAGATCATAGACAAAAACTGTAAAATTTATTTTCAAATAATCATCTATCCAACTATCCTAGGATTTACGTTTAGGCATTTTATGTGACGAAAAGTGGACCGGGTTGAGATTATTTATTCTGTTGTGTTTTTCTGATTATTTTGTAATTAAAATTTAACAATTTTTGTATCTTATACTCAATAAAACCCAACACTGTGGTAAAGAAGAAGATGACAAAGAGGAATGGGTTGAGGAGCAAGAATAATCCACATTTATCATCTACAAAGTGCTACTATTGTCGAAGCAAAAGGAGAATTTGTAACACAACAACATATTCCAAACATGGTGTCGAGTCCTAAGAGATGGGTTTTATCAAGTTTGGGGTGCAAAAGGTTAATTTTAAAACCATTATCATAAAAAATGCAGCAAAATGAAATACCCGAATCCTATCTACTTCTGTTATATAACATGGATAATTAATGTATCAAGAAAATGATACAAAAATTACCTCTTAGAATCAAATTTCAGGTGAGGTGCATGAATGATCCAAAAGTCGCAATACTCAAGCCACGACCTTCAATTTGTCCACACATATGACGCATGGACAAGCATCTCAAAATCCTTTACGAATTTCTTTGTTAGTAATCATACAAATACCTTCATATTTGGAGACCTTTTGAATAAGAGAGAAACCAAGGGGTTAGAAGATGTTTTTCTATTGCTTGGGAATGGAGCATGAATTTTGGTGAAAATCTGATGAGTAGTGATTTGGAATTCTTTCAAATATATTTATTTTCAAAACACACAATCCTACACAAGGTAAGATTCTTATTTTCATCTATTTGCAACTAGGACATATGGAATGAACTCTATGAACTTCGACATGGACCTTTTAATTAAATCAAGTCCATTTCATTTTTTTAACTATTAATCCCATTAATAATTAATGTCAAGTGGAATTTTATCTTCTGATTTAATTAGTCTCATTAATTAAATCAAAAGCCTATTACCTTTCCAACTAATAATGTCATTATTAATAAATATAATAAGAATTAAATAATTCTATTTATGTCATATCCTTTAATTTAATTAATTATCATAATTAGATTAAAAGCTCATTATGTTTTTAATTAATAATCTCATTATTAACAAATATAATGAGAAATAAATAATTCTATTTGGTCTAATCCAATTCTGACCAACTTAATTTTGCGGCGAGACTTCTCAAGTCTCGTTTAAGCCCTAAACCAATTTATCAATTTGTCATTATTCCGTTCCTTTGTATGTGACCCTCTAAGTTTATTTTTATTCAGCAACAAGTATGGTTCGAAAGATATGGACAACTCCTAACTTATGACCTATGTTGTAACCTAATTAAAATAAAGTGAATGAATCACACTAGCCCTTCTGATCTATAATACCATACAGTATAAGCCTTTCTTGTTTATTTGTTTTGATCCAGTAAGAGTCATAAATTTTATCAAACTCACTGTCTCGATTATATTACCAAATCAATTTACCTTATAATAACATTCATTGAAAACTCCTTTCTAATCATATACTACCCTAATTAGGGATTTCTGTCTAATAGAATATTGACTGCATAGGATAAATGTCTTACTCACTTACAATGAGACAAATCTCTTATTAATTGGACATATGTCTTCATATACATTCAAAAAATGACATGTTGATCTTATAACATTATCTCATTGCTAGATAAATATTGTTTCTTAATGCTTAAATGATGTGCTAACCATCATCTGTTCTAGACATCCACACCGTCTCTTGTTTAAGACTCATGTGCACTTTGTACAATCACAAAGCAAGACGTTAATAGCATATAGTAAATTGTATGTCTCTACTTTGTTATTCTAGTGCGTGTTCAAATATACTTATTCTTTAATGATGTATCTACATACATGTATTCTCAATATCTCATATTAAATAGCATAACACTCACCATACAAACATGTGGTGCGCAATCCATACTGACTCTTCAATACTCATTTAGAAAATTTGTGATTCACAAACAAATTTTAATGATTGTGTATTAAAAAATTTTATGTCTATATTCATTATCCCTTATGAATAAAATTCCTTAACACAATTATATGAGCATATACATAATTTTATGTCATGTAAGATTTACATGCACGATCAAATTGCCATAATATAGATATAAATAAAATATGAATATTTATTAATTAATCAAAATGTTATATTTACAATATATATTCTTCGTATACTCTTAGCCTTAGAGGGCATATTACTAAACTAGGTAATGTTTTCTAATTTGGTTATTGATAATGGCGCACTGAAAATATTGTTTCTACAAAATTAGTAGAGAAGTTGCAATTGCCAATATGAAAACGTATTAGCCTTTGCAGTATTGGTTGGTTAAAGAATGTTCTATTAGTTAGGGTGACTGATAGGTGTAGGTATTCATTTGCACTTGTTAGTTATTGATTAAAGTTTTACGTGATGTGGTAGACATGGATGTGCACCAAATCTTGTTAGGGCATCTACGGTAATCTAGTGTAAATACCATCTTGTTAGAAAGAGAGAATAGTTATGAATAGAAAAGAACAAGAAATTTATCTTAAACCCTTTAAGTCCTAGTGATGGTACTAAATATGGAAGAAAACCTAAATAAGATAAGAAAGCAATGATTGTGACTTGTGTGAAGGCTTCTGATAGAGAAGGAGCACCATGTACAAAACATCATCAAATTTTGGCTCGAAAGAGACCATCTCCAAGTGTAAAGACTCAACAAAAACTCAACGATGAGTTATCGTTCAAGAAAAGGTCCAATGCGGAGCATCATTTTGCCAGCAAGGTACTGCATGATTGATCACCAAAAACGGTCAAGCGATTGTTACAAAGCATCAATAGCGAGATCAATCGCCAAAGGGCAAAGATCGAAAGCATCTAGGGAACCAAGCTTTTAGAATGTCAATTGAGTTAGCAATAACGATCCATGTTGATCAGAGGGTTGGGATCGATCCCATGAGATATGAGATTAGTAAAGTTTATTGAAAAGAGTCCTGCACTAGTTTATATTCTAATTTTCTTATGATTTTTATCTCGACTTAGAATTAGTATTAATTGCTTTAATAGGTTTTAATATCACGTTTAGATAGAATTCTTGTTTATAATGATATTATTCAATAGAATTAGAATTTATTTGAAATGGTGTTGACTTGGGCGGGGGGTTGCAGATAATCAAGGTTTTGATGAGAATGAAAATTATCTTCATTATTAAGATGAAAGAGGGATGGGTTATTTAAATCTATTTGAATTTGAATAATTTTATATGTATATAATATGTAATAATAATTAGATAGTGTGATAATATATAAGTTTATATAATATTATATATATTTATATATGTATTGATTTTATTATAAATATGTGGAATGATCTAAAAACAATTAATTATATGTATATAAGAAAGGGAAAATATGACTTCAATTTAGATGAAGATTTTGAAGTGTAAAATATTTGATTGGTAAAAATTTAGATGGATTAAATATAATGTAACATGAGAACATAAACAAAGACTTAATTATTATTGGGGCACATAATGTTTCGTTTTAAAATGAAAGAATTATTGGATGACCGATACGGGAAAAGTTTGAAGCACTTAACTAAACCCTCTGTTGGCAAAGCCAACAAAATTTGCGACTGGTCCGAATCCGATTGGAACTATAATAAAATTCATAGATACTAAATTTGATATGTTCTTTTCGGGAAATAAAATCAAAACTTCTAAATGCACGTAGCCAATTAAAAATCTTTAAATTCGTTTTCAGGGAAAAACTTTTAATTTCAAAATATGTCGATGTTGGATGGTTAGTCCTATTGGTTGCAATGTTACAACATAAACTTTGAAATTTCAACATAAATAAATGTTCCTTTATGCCCGCAGCATATGAGAGAGAGAGAACAATGGCACATAACAGAATGCTACTGCACATCGACGAATTAGGCATACTTGTGGAGTGGGTTATGCTACAACTGCGTAAGAAATAGATGGATAATATTTGATCTTTAATTGCGTGAAAAAGTATCATGACTTCATTTATTTTCCATTTTGTTTTTTTAAGAACTATGAAAAAAAAGGGCATAAACATAAATATTATGAACTCGTTGATGTATAGATAAAATATGATAATATCATAAATGCTGAGGTAATATGTAAAGCAAAGCATAAGGCAACAAATTTGAGGAGTACTCCTTTTTTAAGGCTACATATTGTTAACGCTTACATATGAATGCAAAGAAATTTGTTGAGAAGACATATAGGTACGAGGTATTAAAATGCTGCGACGTTTCTTTTGAACAACCTAACCCTCAAACCATTTCTGGCTTGCAATATGATGGAGTCACGAGGCGACACAGGATGACCCTCCACGAGTTGAATGTGGTAATGATATATGATCGTAGCAGCAACCATTTTCATTTGAATGAACGCCATTTCTTTGCCCAGACAGGTTCTCGGTCCGACGTTAAACACCGGGAACTTGTAGGACGGCTCATGCTTGTTCCCTCCTCGGGGAGAGACCCACCTCTCGGGCTTGAATTCTAAGCAATCTTTTCCCCGCACAGTCTCCATTCTGCCCACTGAATAGAAAGAAAATATCAGCTTCCCGTGGCCACCGATGCGGTGACCACTCGGCAGAACATCGGATCGAATCGGAGCTTTGTGCTCCAAAGCCAGCGGAGGGTATAGCCTGAGAGACTCACACAGAGCTCCATGGAGGTACACTAGCTTGCATGTTTCGTCTACACTGAAGAACCTCCAATTCCCATCTTCCTTCAAGTGGAGTTGGGTTTCAATCTCTTCTAGAATCTTGGTTTCCGCCGAAGGGTTGACAGCAATCAGCCAGAACAGCCACGTGAGACAAGTGCTTGTGGTGTCTCTACCTGCAAACATCAAACTTAATGCAGTGTCCTTGAGGAAGTCTCTTAGACCACGGGAAGAACCAATATCTCTTTCTTCGTAAATCTTTCTAAAAGTTGACAGTAGATTGAAATCAGGAGCTTCCTTCTTCCCCGCCTCCTCTCCTTTATTCAAGCAAATATGGGGATAAATGAATGAATCCCAGGCCTCGGAAGCTTCCATCAGCTTCTTCTCGTTACCGATTTTGAGCCACTTTTGCAGCTTCCAAATGGTTTCGGGGACTATGTGCCTGTGCAACAGTGGTTCCACGGCGTTGCTGAACGCCTTCTCGCAAGGAATGTGGGGCAATTCTATGCACAAGCTGTTGGGATCGTAGTCCAACAGCAGCTTGCAAATGTTATCGAAAGTAAGCCTCTGTAAAATATCTTGCAAGTCAAAATCGGCTCCCTGTTTACAGAAATGGTCAAGACCCGGGAGGAGACCGGTCTGTACCTTGCGCCAAACAGTCCTCTCCAAGACGGTGTGAAAATCGGCGTGAGTCAACAGGGAGAGAGTCGTTCGCCTGTGAACTTCCCACAGCTCAAAATCAGCATTGAAAATTCCGTCTCCCAAGATGTCGAAAATCTTCCTGTACTCAGAGCCTTTGGGATAGTTGGAGAAGTTTTTGCTGGAAACGTGGTGGATGTTTGCGGGATCACCGGTGATGAGCATGTCTATGTTGCAGAACCAGGGGCCCTTGAACTCGTACGTGCCCCCGCATTCGGTCAGAACCTCCGTCGCATAGTCGTGTGCCCTGTGCAGGTTCTGAATGACCGCCGGCAACATCCCCAGCAGCGGCCAGTTCGTGGGCTCGGACCTCATTTTTCCCCTTCTGCTCATCAAGTAGAGAAGGTAAACCATCAAGAGAATAACCAAGGAACACTCTAGGTATTCAAGGACGGCCATTTTGTCAAGGATGGTTTTGCTTTGCCCTGTCCAGCTCTAGCCCCTGTTGTTTTAAGGTAGATTTGGTGAATCGTAATTGGATCATCCGCCCATTTACGCTGCCCGCCTGGGTCCGTTTTTGCGGCTGCTGTGATTCCTTGCAGTACACTGAATTTAAATTGAAAACTGCACGTTAGCCAACTCATTTCAGTACAGTTTAGACCAAAAAGTGAGTGATCGATATGCATTCATTGTTATTATTATTACCATTTTGTATTGGGTTTTTTATTTTAATTAATTTTTTAATTTAACAAATTAACTTATTTTTAAAATTATTATTAATTTAACTAATTTCGTCGTTTCAAACGGTGAGATGATCTCATCTCATGTCATCTCGCCATTTCAAACAGTAAGATACACTTTTAAAAAAATATATATATTTCATATTTCTCTCCGTATTGACATGAAAAACGATGTATCTCACCGTTTCAAACGACAAGATAACTCTGGTTGACACAAATTATAATGACGTATCTTGTCATTTCAAACAGTAAGATAGCTTTGATTTACACGAAATTTCTGAGGAACTACACAAACACACCCTTATCGCTCGTCTTCTTTCCGAAACTCCATTTCTACGCACAGCCTTCTTCCCTTATGTACGCACGAAGGAGCTTCTTCCTGACGCATGCACAGAGGAGCTTTCAAATGCACGGATGCACAGAACCCTGCAACAAATTTTTTTAAGATGGGTTTCCCAACCCATTTTCAGATTCGAAATTTTGGATTTTTGATTCTTTTATTGACATACGGTGCATCTTCATCGATTTTCAGATATTGCCCAACCTTAATTTTTCTCAATTCATTGTTTAATTTATATTTTTTGATTTGCAGTCCATTTTTTAATTTAGGTATTTTGATTTTTTAGTCTTAATTTTTACAGTCCGTTTTTCAATTTGGATGTTTGATTTTTCAATCTTAATTGCTAACAAATGTGTTTGTATATTACAGGAAACACTAGTCAAAATTTGTGGAAACAAACACGATGTCGCCACTGTCAAAATTTGGAGCAACAAACGAGTTTATCACACTCAGAATTTGGAGAAACAAACATACTGTAATTGCAGTCAAAATTGGGCAAACATACACGGCTTATTATCAGAATTTATTTTTAGATGTGAGTGTTCATATTTTGTTATATTTAGGTTACAAACAAAATTCTTGTATTGTGGTTGAAGTGTAGTTTGTCATTAGTTGCTAATTTTTCCTGCCACGTTAGTTGTAGTGTAAATAGGGATAATCAAATAAATTTAAAAAATCTCAATTAATATTAGATGAATAAAAATTACGTACTTAAATATTTAATACATAAAATTTAAGAATATCAAATGAATGAAAAATATGGACTTAAATATTTAATACATAAAATTTAAAAATATTAGACGAATGAAAAATATGAAGGGTTTTTTATTTTTTTTATTCTAATTAATTTTTCAATTTAACAAATTTAACCCACCTATAAATATTTTATTAATTTAACCTATTTATCAAATAAGAATATTAGATGAATGAAAAAATATTTACTCAAAATACATGAAAGTCTTAAATATTTAATATATAAAATTTGGAAAACATTAGATAAAAAATATTTACTTAAATATATAATTATTTTAGAAGTTTGAAAGATGAATTATTTGTATCATGTTATGGATGTGATGCTTATATTTATTATATTTGTATATATCATATTATAGATGTGACGCTTATATTTGATTGCATAATATACGTGAACTGTTTGTTTTGAAGATATGGCACTTGAGGATGATATTCAGATTGTGCTATATTGGGGGTTTTATTGTGCAAAATTCGAATGACATAAGTTACAACATTAGGCCTCGTTATTTGCAAAACATACGTCGTAATACGAATTTTGTTGAATTAGAGACGATAGTGTATGATTTGACTGGAGTGGATGAGAATCATTATGTCATTCATTTGAAAACAAAATTTGAGTTAAGAGATGCATTTGGGGGATATGATGTGGTCCTAATAGGGATTGAGAATGACAAAATTTACAGTTCTTGTTTAATCAGATCAATCAGGTCATGTATTTAGATCTGTATATCGAAATAGAATGAAGAGACTGTGATAATCAGTATAGTATGCCACATGTGGAGGGGAAAACAAGTCAAACCTCCCACCGATCATTCTTTGGAACTCGACAGAGCAGTAGTGTGTCCTTGGTCACTAAAGCGTGACTCATATGGGTATTCAGGAGTGTGACATGTAACTTGACCTTAACACACATGCATCATATTTTGGATCGGAATATGGAGGTAGGTATCGTATTTCATCACAGCTTACAGCAAATATTGGCACAGGACCTAAGGATGGATCACACAAATTTGGATAAAAAACATGGTAGCTGCAATTCTTGTAGGTTTGGTTCGTCAAAACCTTACAATTGAGATAAAAAATATTACGCAACTTGTCAAAGATTGGTACAGTTATGAGATCAATTATGCAAAGACATGGTATAGCTTGAAATGAGCCATTAAGAATGTGTACGGCACATGGGAGGACTCAATGAAGAAGTTGTCTGCCTACATAACAGCACTATAGAAATGGAATCCAGGCACTATTGTCGAGTGGAGACACATTGACGCCGAACTGTCAAATAGGATGATGCTATGTTATTTATTTTGAGTTTTCAAATCTTGCATCGATGGATACCAGCATTGCAAGCCGGTGATTAGTGTAGATGGCACGCACTTATATGTAGAATATCGTTATAAGTTGTTACAGTTACTATTGATGTCAATCAGCAAGTGTTACCTCTTGCTTATGTAGATGAAGAAAACACACAATCATGGGGTTGGTTTTTGTATATGTTGGAGTGACATATTATATGTGGTAGAACATATAATTGTCTTGTATCCAACAAACATCCTAGTCTTCTTTCTGGCGTTGAGAACATTGATGCTTTCAAGGCCCCGAGAGGACAACACAGATTTTGTCTTCAACATGTGTATGCAAACATTTTAAAAGTTTTCAAGTCTTGACACCTGCATGATCAATGCTGGAGAGCAGGTGTTGAGAACCAAGAAAAAAATTTTTTTCAAAACCTAAACCATATAAAGCAAATTAATTTGAAGGTCTACAACTATTTGCAAGAAATTGATAAAGAGAAATGGGCTCTATCCTTTGACAGAGGCTGGAGACATGGTATACTGACAACTAACATATAAAAAAGTATTAATAGGGTAATGAAGGGAATATGGCAGTTGCCAATATATTCGATTGTGCAAATAACATTTGATCGGGTCGTCGCTAAATTCAGGAAGAGATTAATGGTTGGTGAAGCTAAGATGACAGGGGGGGATGAGTGGCCCACTTGGCTTGCAAAGTTGTATGCAAGGGTAGAGCGCAAATCTTTCCGGCATTTAGTGCAGCTATATGATCGAAATACACAGTCGAGACAAGTGATCACAGCACAGGAGAGGGGAGAGATGGAGGAAATGCACACGCTGTGAAGCTATGTAGCAGGGATTGTACATGCAAGAAGTGGTTATTGCACAGAGTTCCATGCTCACATGCAATATTTATCAGTAGAAAATATGATGTTAATCCTAAGAGGCTAGTGATCCCAGACTTTTCCATTGGTAACTATGTACACACATATGAAGGGAGATTCAATCCTATTTTGGTCGAGGATGATTGGGATGATCCATTATTCAAGTTGGTCCACAACTCACAGGCGTATGATTAGGCATGTTGGGAGGGACCCGTCACACTAAATACCGACTGAAATGGACTGGTCACAATATCGGGCTCGATAACAATCGCGACAATAGGCCCAACGTCGATTGCAGGATTTAGACATATCTTCATCCTCCAGCCACCCTCGTTAGTTTCACGTGTGTGTGTAAATTTTATGTTTTTTAGCAGTTCAACACAAAAGTAGTCCTCGAACCTATGTAAGTTTTGTATCACTTTTGATAATAATTGCAAGATATAATGTAATTATTTTTGTATGCATGTAAATGTTATGTGTGAATGTTATTTTTGCAAGTTATGTGATTACATATTTTGTATGCGTGTAAATGTTATTTTTCATGTTTATATACATATCGTTGTTAATTCATTGTTTGATTAAGGCACAATTCATCATACAGGACTTTTCACAATGGCTATGAAAGCTAATTCGGGTCCATTTGATTCGAATTTACTATACCTACAGCACAATCATATGTTGGAGGCTGTGTGGTTAAGAGATATAGACACTACACTTCGGCCACGGTACCAGACCAGGGTGCTAACCAAGATTCCTAATTTTGATGATCAGGTTATACTTTTACTGCATCGACTAGGATTCTATAGAGTGTATAGGTGTGGACACGTAGTACCTGATTGACACCTGATCACAGCAATAGTTGAGAGGTGGCGCCGTGAGACTCACACCTTTCATCTTGTGACTGATGAGGCTACCATTATGTTGGAAGATGTAGCATTAATATGGCAGCTCCTAGTGGAGGGTGCCCTAATTAGAAAGGTTGACGAGCGTTGGGCCATTAGTGTTTAGCAAGAGTAATGTTTAGAGTATTTGGAGTTTGCACCTTCCACAGATGTATTCAGTAGTGCTACCATACCCCTATCGGTCTTACTTCGAGAGGTTCGACACTAGACCTTTACTGTTGATTGTACAGAGGATGACGTGGCTTGATATACTCTCTGTTACATGTTATTGTTATTGGGTTGCAAGATTTTTTCTGATTCATCTGGGGATCAAGTGAAGCTATTATACCTTCGCATATTAGAAAATGTGAGTAGGGCTCAACCATACAGTTGGGGGAGTGCGGCATTGGCATACTTATATCGAAAATTGTGCTCTGTGTGCATGCGAGGTAGACAGACGATAGTTGGTCCATTAGAACTTTTACAGATACGGAACTAAATTAGGATCCCAGGGTTGGGCCCACTGATCCTTGATCGTGGCCTTTACATAGCTCACTAACTATGCTTGGTGATGTGCAATTACCCGCTACACCTTTCGGAGCATGATATGTCTCATCAAATTACATGCCTTGTTATGCTATTGTGCAACTAATATATTTAGTTTTCTTGATTATTTTTTTATGCATATAACTGGACCAAGTCAAGGAGGAGTAACACGTCAAATGCATCTCACTCTATCTGCATGATATATGATACATTAGACAGAGAGGCAGAGTCTCAAGTACGAGTAACTTTTGTCATATTAAATATGGATACCATCTAATTTATATATATTGCATTTTGTATACCATCAGTTCCATATACATTACATGTTTCATTTCAATTTCAGTGATTGCCTTACCCTGACGATGCGTACGAGATGCTACTCGACTATTGTGGGCGACAATTGTGAACGTTCTGTGGTCCACTCATCTGTTATGAGATTATTGAGATGCACCGCATTGATCGGCTATTGAGACAATTCGAAATGCCACAGGGCATTCCTGATGATCCACCGCGGGCTCAAGATGCACTACATAATGAGCACAGGTGTGGGCGTCCAGGGACTAATTGGGTTCATCATCATGTTGCATATATTCGAGAGTGGGCTAGCAACGATCATATCATAAGGGACCTCATCTTCCATACACGAATGTCATGAGACTACTTCGAGTGGTATCATCAAGTCACGCGCCGATTTATTGCTCCGGGGCATATATTTGTACATACTAGATATCAGCCTGACCACATCACTTATTTCCCGCACGTGATACGCGTTTATACTTAGGTATATACATATGTGTGCGTGTGTGTGTGTGTCTGTGTTTGTGTTATTCAGCAATATGCAAATGGTTGATTGCAGACACAGCAAATGTAACAACTACATTCTGATAGATATAATCAACAAATTGTCGATAGTATCGAGCGATTATCACAGCAGCGACTCCAGCAAGATTTTCCATTATACCACCAGATGGATAACATTGCCACTGCACATCCCAATTCAGAACGTAGTACACCTTATCACCACTATGTAGCAACTTCTAACACATCATATCAGCATGAGGTACCAAGTCCTAGCATTGTAGATCTGGAAGATGTATATGTATCTCAACTACTGCATCAGAGCATCCACTCTTCATATACGCCATAGGCCGATTCTCCATACACAGTACTTTCAGAGTCTCCTTACACCCCCATTCATGCGTACACTTCATAGGAGCGGTCTCGACAATATCGTAGATCCCCAGTGCCACTCCAGCAGAACTCTGTAAGTATGGAAGTACAACAACTCCATACTCTGTATCATCTACAAGGAGATCTAGTACCACAGAGAAGACATCATGCTAGACGACCCACACACTGTGGTACCAATAGTTGCCTAAGGGATGAGGATGAGGATGGCGTGTAGTATTTAATATATCCTATTGTATGTATTCAAAATTTTCAATTTTATTGACATTTATATTAATTTTATTATAATTATGTCACGCAATTTCATTTAAAAGTTTTAATACACATCTTTTAACCTATTATATAACAATATTTATAAGAAAAATATCACTTATTTTTATAAAACAACACTACCTTTTTTTTTTTTTTGCAAATTTTATTTTTTTTGCAACATATATGTTAAAATATAAAAAAAAATCAAAAAAGTATTATACAAGATTATAATTTAAAACTCAATTTATCAAAAAAAAAGGTTCTTTTATGTAAATAAATTTTTCATTTTAAATAAAATCATAATAATTTCAAAATCCAATAAATTATTATTGCAGCGTAAATGTTTAAACATAAAATACTCAAAAAGTATTGTATAATACTATGACTTAAAACTCAATTTATTGAAATAAATTTCTTTTAGTTAAATAAATTGCCTTATTTTAAATAAAAATATAATAATTTAAAATTATTATAATTTATTATAACGACATCTCGCTGTTTTAAATAATTTTTTTCATTTTAAATAAAATTATAATAATTTTAAATTGTAGTAAACTATTATTACAACGTAATTGTCAAAATTTAAAAAAAATTATACAAGATTATAATTTAAAACTCAATTTATTAAAATAAATTTTATTATTTTAAACAAAAATATAATTATTTACAGTTATTATAATTTATTATAACTTATTATTACGTCATCTCACCGTTTGAAACAACGAGATGCCATCATTGGTATTTCTCTCGTAACACAGAGAGAAGTATTAGATATTTTATTTATTTATTTAAAAAAAACTAATCTCGTCATTCAACACGTTATCTCGCCGTTTTGATCGGCGAGATTGGTTACATTAATATTCTATTTATAGATGGGTTAATTTATTAAATTAAAAAATTTATTAAAATAAAAAATAAAAAACCCATTTTTTTATTGATCTCCCTTAAAAAAAAAATTTCAATCAATTTACTTGTATGGACTTCACAAAAATAGAATTTCTTAAATTTGAAGATAGAGAGGAATAAATCTTGGTTTTTCGATTGTAATGGCATTTAGCTCCCAAAGAAAGGAAGGACAAAAAGTAGGACATCTCTTGTAGCGAACACAATAAAGATAGGATATCTCATTGTAACCATAAACTACTAAAATTTGATAGCCAGCCACATCAACGCCAACTCTCTGATGTGACGAGACTGGCCTATTGGGGTTAAAGTGATAAGCTCGTGGAATTAATTCACTTGTCATCAAGAGTTGCCGCGATGCGCTTGCTTGTTAGGAGTTAAAATTGCTGGGAAATTATAAAAATAATATGAAAATAAGAGTAAGAGAAAAGAAGTATTTTAAGGGGTGATATGTTTTAAAAGTATGATTAATGGAGATTAAAATAAAGATTACCTACATAAATATAGGCATAGGTATCCAGTGGCTATGTTTTTTACTCTAATATTTTCATATCCCAACATTTCATCAAATTTTGCATTATCAGATACACTGTTTAACGAAATTTTTATTCAAATTCAAATTTTTCATCTTTTATATATATAATTAACTAATTATTCTTCAACTATTATATTTCTCTATAGTCAAATCAATATACACACTCACATTCTTATATATTTATATTTTAAAACTAACCATTATATCTATATAAAATCACATGACTCAATCATGATTATATATATTTTATACATAAATTTAAATTAGATCAAAAATTTTAAAATATTAAAATCTTATTGTCAAACCTGCAATTCTTAGCAAACATAATCTCTTAACAAAACCTCTTTCCCAAACATAGCCATTGAATTTTCCAATTAGAAATCCATTCCTTTTAACTATTATATATATGTGCATTTATGTGATATATTCATTTGGGGGGAATATTTGAATTTTACGAGCATAAACAGAACAAAATATATAAATTAAAAATACCAATATGTAATAAATAAACTATGCATACAATAAATTTTCATGTGCTAAAAATTTAATTGTGTGGTGTTTTATTTTTCTCTTGTAAACACTAGATAAATAGATAGGATGATATTTTGGCAATATATTTTTTAAAATTTAACTCTTTCTATTTTAATTTTACACAATTTTCATAAAAATATACTTAAAAACAAAAATAGACAAAACTAATATGATTATTATATTTGACACATCACAAAATGTAATTAAATTTTATAGTTATATTAATTACTCATCATCTATTTACCAGCCTAGCTCAATTTGTAATGTAAGTATCCAAGCAGCTGGGTATAGCCATGGTCATGATTCCATTTAAAATCAAAAACCACGTTGGATCAGGTTACATTAGAATTAGAATTGGAACCAAAATTGAGACTGAAATTATAGAACTAGAACCATGCAAGAACAGTAAATAATAGTTTAGATTCTAAAATCACTAAAAAAATTAAAAAATATATAATATTATATATAGTATATGCAGAGTATAATATATATATTTATATATAATATAATGTGTTAATTTATATTAATGTTAAGTAGTTAAACAATGTAATGTATATTTTCCTATTCAAAATGTTTATTAATTGATAATGTAATGTATTTTATAAAAATTTGTATCACTTATCCTTTATTTCATAGAACAATAATAAAATCAAAATATGATTTTTTTCATTTTTTAAAATTTTACACTTTTTAAAAGTATTAAATATTTTGATACATTACTTTTATATTAAAATTAATAAGAATAATTCATAAAATATAATTGCATAAACCAGAATTTAAAGAATCAGAATTAAAATCGCCATATATGGTCTGATTCTGATTTTTCATTTTTTTAAAATCGAAATCGATAGATAGTTTTAGAATCAAACTGTCGGTTCTCGAATCTGTGGTTTTGCTTAGTTGGGCCTTAAGGCGTCACAAAGTACGGCTCAGATCTTCATAATCTGTCACACAAAATTTGAGTTGGAAAATTGTGTTTAAGCTAAAGAGGAAAAAAAACAGTGCGTAATTTTGCATAAATTTTGAACATAAACTGTATACGTGAGGCCTACCTTAAAGAAAAACACGCATAGTTATACCTTTCATCCATGTACACTTCTAAAAATTAGTAAAACAGTACACTTAACGTGTGTTTTTATTTAAAAAATTATTTTATCTTTTAGAATTTGAAGTAAAAGTATTTATATATTAAAATTATTTTGAAATTTTATTAAAGAAAATTACGATAATTTGGTAATTTACCATTAAATACAAAGAGTTAGTTATTAGAAATCCATCACACTTTATGCAGATAATGTAGATTTACATTATTCAATTCTGTTGATGATAGAATTTGACGCGTTGCATGTGCTTTATAAGTTTAAATATATAATAAATATAGTAATAAAATATGGGAACTAAACATTTTAAGTGGAAGCAAAAGAGAAGTTAGTGGAAGAAAGAGCTTATTAGCTAAACAAACTTGGAAAATGGAAAGTAAAAGACACATGGTCGTAATTAAAATGTATTTTAAGAATATAATTAAAAAGTCAAATTACACCTTCCCCAATTCTATATTAAAAGAGCAATAGTATAGATATATTGATCCGAGACTATTAACAATATGGAAAAATTAATGATTTCCAACTCTATGAAATCGATCGGTTCGACAACTTAGTTCCTTACATGGTTATGCGTCAGACGTTGGGCGGCTCTTGCAAAAGTAAAATCAAAATATCTCCAATCATCTTTCATGATTTATCTTAAAAATTTATATGTGAATATCTCCTTCTGCTGCCAATTGTCAGTTGAATGCTCTGCAGTCGAGAACACAATTTACATGGAAAAAATAAAAAAATTCAATGATAGACATTACCATGCCTGCGATTCTGCAGTTGTGTTTCCAAAGAAATAAATAAAATATACATGTATAAAAGAAGAAATAAAAAAGAATATGAAAAAATACCAATCAAATGGGAAGATGTTAAGAATCAATTGCAACATAACATTCCATTAGTAAAAATTTATACTCTACAAATATGCATAAAAGTTACAAAACCTACTCTAATTAATAAAGTGTGAGGTCCTATAAATACTATTTTTGGTCATGAAATATATTTACAAAAATAACCCTGTTCATCTCCCCACTCTAAATTTACTTCTCCCAAAGTCTATTTATTTAACACCTCCTGTGTTTCTCAAATTTTATGAGTTTTTATATATAGTATGTTCCTGGGTTAAGGTCATTTCGTTTATTATCCTAAGTTTCTCAGGCTCTGTGGGTTTTTATATATACAAGTGCACACAATTTAATTAGTTCACAGTCTCTAAAACAGGGTTGCAAATCAGGTTATATTAGTGTCCTCATTTGATCATATATAGTTATGTTGGATTTTTAATACGTACTTATCTGTTAATTTACGATTCTATTAATGTTAATCATTTTGAGGATATACCAACCATCAAACTATGCTGCATTTAGTTTCGTATGTTTAGTGGGGACCCTGCCTTGGGAGTTGGGACCCATTCTTACAATGCCAGTCAGGACCACTTCTGACTTTCCTTTCCCTCCCATCAAAAATTGAATTTGACGTGCAACGGCCCCGCGACTGGAGGACCATTCGACTGGCGCAATCAATGTTTAAATTGTAATTGAATTGTTCAACGGATTGGTAGCGATAAAACAGGCCTGATTTACACTTTTCGATAAACTGGATTGGCGTATAAGATTTACTGTAATTGTCCCGTAAGTCAATATAAAACAAAATTTTAGAATAAAAAATAATAATATAAAATAAAATAATTTAGATTAAATTAAATATTATTAAATATTATTTTTTAATTTTAATCATCTAATTCTTTAAAAATTCAATTAATTATAATAGCTTTTGAGAAATCTGCCACCATTGGAAAGGATAACATAGGCATACTAATAAGAAAAGGGGTCTCATACGCTAATGTAATGCTTAGACCTGTGAACGGAATGCATGGATTCAACTAGTGAGAAAAACAATAGAAAAAGTTACATTGAATGTTACAATATTAATGTACTTTTTAAGAATACTTGACTTGAAATTTGAATAATTTTCAAAGAAAAAACTTGTGATTGATCTTCCTTGAGATTTGTTAGGTCTCAACAACACTGATCTTCAGACTTAACACCACTATCTTCAATCAAATACTAGATTTATAGATTTTGATGAAAAACGCATTGAATTTGATAACGAATTCCTTGAATTTAGTGAAGAATAAAATGAAATTCTTTGAATTTAGTAAAGAATAAGATGAACTTCTTTGAATTTGGCGAAGAACACGACGAACTTCTTTGAATTTAGCAAAGAACACGATGAACTTCTTAAATTTGACGAAGAACACGAAGAACTTCTTTAAATTTAACAAAGAAGACTTTGAATGTTCTTGAAAATTTCAGAGAGAATTTGAAAAGCTTCAACTCTTTAACTGCTTCACTTTTCTGACTTTTGTCTCTTTTTCTTCTATGTGGTTTGACCCATATTTATAGTTATAGGAGAGATAGAGTAGCTACATCAGCCTACCTGCCAACATGGCATGATTTCATTGGCCGACGGAATTTGAATCCTATCCAACAACTTAATAGAGTCTTCATACCTTAAACTTCTAACATGATTCTACCACTTTTTAATAGAGTCTTCATTCATTCAACTTCTAACAAGATTCTGTTACTTGTTGCCATTTGATTGGTCAATAAAAATATTAATTAATTATTTTAAAAATTGTATTTATTTAAATTCTTAAATAAATAAAAATTAATTTAATTAATATTTTTAATATCATATTTTTCATATTATATGATTTAATTGGTAGACAAAATTTGTGTGTCTACGCTCACATATTTAACCCTACATAGGGTGCAGTGGATGTGTTCTAAGTCTAGCTAACGGTAGTAAGTGTCACTTTTTTATTAATTTTTTATACTATTAATTAATTTTGTCATCTCTAACTAATTAACTGTGCTTAACAATAAATTAACAATTTGAAAATAATAAAGTAAGCAAAACTTTAATCTGCGTACACAATATTTTTTTCTTCATTAAAATTTATTTTTACATATTTATACAGTTTTAATTATAAATTATTATTATGTATTTATGTACTTTTATTTATATTTTTTTTAATTCTATCAATAATTTTAATTTAAAATTCTGTTTTGAATTTTTATTAGTTAAGCATTTTATTTTCTAAATTATAGGATAACTAAAGACATTTAAACTTTGTTCTAAAACTCAAACAATTCATATAATTAATCATAATTAATAACAATCTTAAAATAATAAATAAACAGAACAATTAAGGCACCTCTTTATTTCATTTTGCATTTAGCAGAACAATTTTATGGCAAATACGGTATTTTAAATGGTTACAATTATTCAAATCAAATATGGCAGGACTAAAATCATATTCTCAGTTCTTATCTGTCATGGCTCACAACCCCAACATTTTGGTTCACTATTCAGAGCAGACATTTCTTTCGGATAACCTGACCTTCAATCCATGTTTGGCTTGAATTATGATGGAATCACGAGCTGAAACCGGATGACCCTCCACCAGCTGAATGTTGTAATGATGTATGATGGTGGCAGCAATCATTTTCATCTGAATGAAAGCCATATCTTTACCGAGACAGGATCTTGGGCCGGCGTTAAATGCCGGGAACTTGTAGGACGGCTCGTGCTTGATCCCTCCGCGAGGTGTAATCCACCTCTCAGGCTTGAATTCCAAGCAGTCCCTTCCCCATAATGTCTCCATTCTCCCTGTTGAGTAGAAAGAAACTATCACTTTAGTATTTAGCCCGAGAGAATTACCACTCGGCAGAATGTCTGGTTGAATAGGAGCTTTGTGCTCCAGAGCCACCGGAGGGAAGAGTCTCAGAGATTCGCACAGAGCTCCATGGAGATATACTAGCTTGCGGGACTCCTCAACGTTGAAGAACCTCCATTTCTTGTCTTTCTGTAAACGCAGTTTGGTCTCGATCTCGTGTCTAATCTTGATTTCTGCCGAAGGGTTTTTGGCAACTAGCCAGAAAAGCCATGTCAGACAAGTGCTCGTAGTATCTCTCCCAGCAAACATCAAACTCAGAGCAGTGTCCCTCAGGAAGTCTCTTGTCTGGTCCCTGGAAGAGCCGTTCTTTTCTTCATATGCCTTCTTGAAAGCTGTTAACAAGCTGAAATCATCGTCCATTGGCTCATCTCCCTCCTTCAAGCTAATACACGGATATATAAATTCGTCGAAAGCCTTCCGAGCTTTGATAAGCTTCCTCTCTTTGCCAATCTTAAGCCTACTCTGCAGCTTCCACACGGTCTCCGGCAGTACATGCCTGTGCAGCAGGGTATCGATGGTGTCATTAAATGCCTTCTCGCAGGGAACGTACGGCAGGTCGATGCACAAGCTGAGTGGATCATAGTCCAACACCAGTTTACAGATACTATCAAAAGCGAACCTTTGGAAAATGTCTTGCAAGTCAACATCGATCCCTTGTTTCAAGAAACGGTCAAGAGCAGGGAGGAGTCCGGTTTCCACCTTTTGCCAAACAGCCCTCTCCAACAAGCCGTAGAACCTGGCGTGGCTCATGAATGATCGAGTCGTTCTCCTGTGAAGTTCCCACAATTCAAAATCAGCGTTGAAAATCCCATCTCCCAAGATTTCGAAAATCTTCCTGAACTCGGGACCCTTTGGGTAGTTCGGGAAATTTTTGCTGAAAATGTGGTGGATGTTGGAAGGATCGCAGGTAACCACCATATCCAAGTTGCAAAACCAGGGACCTTTGAACTCAAACGTGCCTCCACTTTCACTTAGAAAATCTGTCGCATAAGCATGGATCCGATGAAAATTCTGTAGCACCCCCGGCAGCATGCCAAATAGCGGCCAATTCGTGGGCACAGACGTTTTCTTCCGACTTCTGATGCTTCTCCACAGACAAAGGGAGATTACGGTCAGGATAAACAAGGAAATCTCAGGAATTCCAAATATGCCCATTAAAGCAGAGTTTGGGGCTTTTTTGGCTGTGTTTTATGCAGTTTCTTGCAGTGTAAACAGGATTCTGGTTTCTTATCGCTTCGCTGCAGCAGGATTTGTGGTATGCTAGAGCCAGACAAAATGATATTTAAGAAGGGAGAAAATAAAACAAAGAAAAAAAATTAGAGAAGTGATGATCTTTTCTCATTCAGTGAAAACTAAATACATAGATATTGAATCTTGCACCCAGAAGACGCATCGGATTATTCAAGGAATATTACAAAATCAAAGCATCAAAACAAAATTTGGTGATTTGAATAAGAGTAATCTCCTCTCATTGACCTCGGTCTCTACCGTGTCTCAACGAGTAACAACAAACATCCACTCACCTTTTTCATTATTTTCTGAGTTTTGGATAGAAATAGATCCAATAATGCATACAATAGGATTAACATAATTAATATACTAGCCGTAACTATACACGATGCATTTTAATTCAAAATATGACATTTTTGGTATACAAAAACTTTCATTTTTATTGTATAAACATGTTAGAATACGCTACATGTATGTTTTATTTTATAATGATTTGTTATTTTGAAAAACTTTGTTATTTTATATGTGCGCGCAGTTTTTATTAATGATAATAAAGTATAAAATAATTACATTTTATAAATTTTAATAATAAAAATAAATTATAAGAAATGAAAATTATATGACGCAATTTGTATAAAAAGAGGATAATAAAAGGAATGAGTAAGTAGCAAAAGAATAACTAAAAAATAAACAGATAAAATATGAGAGAAAAGAAGTAAAAGTATAAGGCCGGCATTTCAGTAATTTGACATTGAGTATATGATATCATCCACCCCTCCCATAGATATCCTATTGGATAATTATCTCATAAAAATAATGAAATGACAAATACAATTAATGATATTTTTCTATATAAAATTTGTCAATTGTCAAATCCATTTTGGCCCCACCATTTTCGATGGAAGAGTACAGAATTGAGTCATGATTGGTCAGTTCCAAGTCCCCGTTCAGTGAACCAGTATAGGAAATAATAATGGCAAAATCTCAGGGCCGGCCGGAGAGAGAGCGAGTTCAAAAGTAGGGACACGTGAATAAAAGATACAGGCTCCACTACTTTCTGATCTCAATTCCATGGTGCATGGTTTTTTCTCAAAAAATTGACGGGTTCGATTGTTTGATCCATAAATTGGACACGATGCCTATCATGCCCCAGTTCAGGACATGACAGCATTTTTTACGTTAAAAAATTGAGTCCTAGAGTGAATGTACGGAGAATTTAAATAATTCATAAAAATTGTTATTTCAAAATAAATTGAATTTATAATCACAACGAAAACAAAATAACTGCTCAAACATCCTTTACTCCATTCAAGATTTCTCCCAATAAGCAACTGCTGATTACTAATAATTTACATCTAACTCATTGACACTCTGCCATTTCCAATAACGATCAAGTCTATTTTCAGCTAAGCCGTCTTCCAATGTTTACAGCTAAAATTCTCCATCTGGGAGGTTCGGGGTTTAGACCTCGTTGGTGAGGTTCGGAGGGGTGGGTAGGTGTTAAGAAAAGAAAAAATCCTAAATTATCTGCACAGTATGTAAAGTTGTTTAATCGACTGGAAAATAAATTTATCATCCTATTAGATGTAACCACGTTGCAAATTACACTTTTTCAATAAAATAGCTAGTTTAAAATTGCAAAACAAATTTTCTCAAATTTATTATCCATAAATGACATAGAATTATGTACCTGTATTAACTTGTAACAAAATCAAATAATGTATTTAATCCTTAACTTGTATGTTTTCTATACTCATTTATCATTAATTTAGGTTTTAATTTTGAACCCTAATTAAGGAGAGTCACTTTAACTCCACTTTAAGGAACCCAATTTTTAACTCTTGACAAAGAGGGATTGGAGCAACTTTTATGTCCACAAAGTGTACATGTTTTGTTTTAATCTTTAATTTTAATTGAAAGAATTCATAACAATTTTTATACTTATTTAAAGGTTGAAACGTGATCCTTATCATTAGCTTTCAATCACCATGAGTACGAACAAATTCATCATTTTATTTAAATGTTAACAAAATGCTCGTGCTTGTGTTATAAATAATGCATATTTTTATAAACACGAAATGGCTCAAAATGTGATGCTCACATCCATATTTTTCATATTAAAAGATTTTATTCAAAAATTAATCTTCAAATTATATTGATGAAAAGAAATCACATGTACAATAAAGATGTTTTTATAAAATAATAAGAAGAAGAATCTATTAACATGATAAAAAAAATTTTGCATAAAACAATAGATTAAGAATCTACTTACAAAAAAGTACAATAAAAAAATGCATCCACTTTTTTAAATTCGACTCTGAATAATTCAACTGGAAACCTGTGTTTGTATTCTTTAAATTCCATAATAATAACAATTTTCTATTCAACATCTAGACGATTAAAGAATTACTTCACATAATTATATGTGTCATTCATATATTTATGGTGCAGAAAATTCGAACTTAATCTCCAAATTTTGTAATCCTAGCAAATTTCTAATTCCTTGCATACAGTCTTTCTTATCCCCTAAACAATTATACCATATCTCAACTATTTATAACTTCTAATCACATGGCGTATGCTTTGGTTCCTAACTTCCCATTATCAAATATTTATTTTAAAACATTTTATTAATCTTCCAATAATACATAATTCATATATAAATGTGTGTGTGTGTGTGCATGTGTGTGTGTGTATTTTGTGTGTGTGTGTGTGTATGTGTGTGGGCTCTGAATCCCTAAAAACGTACTCGGCAGGACCTGAATTTTCTTATTAATATTAAATGTATAATGTCCTCCTTAATTGATCTTTAAATTGTTGCATTCGTTCTACATATGCTAGTGATTAAACGCAGGGTCCATGCATGTGCATAATTATATAAATAAATTAATAGTTTTAAATATAAAATTTACATCATTTACAAAATAAGATAAAAAATAAAATTTTAAAAAGTAAACAAAATAATTTAAATTTGATAGAGGAAGTTGAAAAAAAAAAGTTAAAACTGAGGCAAATAAATTAAAAAGAAAATAGAGAAAGAAATAAAGATATTATTGTAATTTAGTATTGTGTAACAAAAAAATGACACATATCCTTAATATATAGAATAGAATAAATAGATGAGAAGAAATCAAAAGAATTTAAAAAGAGAAAAAATTGAGAGAGAACACAAAGTAATAGCTTAAAAGAAGAGAAAAAAAGATAGAAATGGTAAGAGAATATAAGGGCAATTGTATAATTGCATAATGTGCAGCCAAATATTGTTATTGATCTATATGCATGTGTGTGTCTATACACACACACACTATATTATTAAATTAATAAAACTTTTTGATTGTATAAGGTCAAATTATATAATTTTATTTATTTATTTTTATTCATTTATTCTCAATTTTCTTTAATTTATTATTTTTATTTATATTCTCTCTCAAATTTTTACTTTTTAAATTCTTTTGAACTTCTTTATTTCTTATCTTAAATATTTATTATACTTTTGAATTTAAATATTTTTATTATTTAAAATAAAATAACTTTATAATTTATAAATAAATTTATACATACTTAGGGAGTCTATGAATTTTACTAGTATATACACACACGCGTGCACACGAAACAGTAGCTTTGATTTAGAAATTTTGCTGGTTTTTATCATAATTTCTTCTATTCTTATGTATTTAATGTTTTTATTTTCGTTTTACGAGAAAACTTAAGGTCTACGTACATATATGATATTCCTAGAATCACAAGCATGTAAATAGATCTTAAATTAAATCATGAAATTTAAATGTTACCTTTTGATTTGCGGATATTTTTGATTTGATATTTTTAATCATTCCTCCAACTCCTTTGCAAAAATAGGCTATTAATATAATATACTATGGATTTGTAGATGGAAATTTTGGCAAAATTTTGATAAATTGGGTTGTTTATGTGATTATTTTAGAGTGCGACTCCATAGTCACTTCTAGTAGTTGGAAGATTTTTAGGTTTAGAAATAGTGCTTGGCTAGGTTAAGGATATCTAGAGATGATGCTTTAATTAAATTAGGAAATATAGAGATAGTAATTATGGCGAATTAGGATTTACACATTAACCATAACCTTATTGGATTAGGAAATTGCAGTGCTAGTTCAGGCATACTTAGAATCGATCCTTCTATTAAACATAGTAAAACTTTTATCCAACTCCATATAGGTGCATTAAGAAAAGTTTAACTTGTGGCAAATCAAAAAATTTTTCAAATCGAATGGTTTGAGTCTTAATCAATTGATACTATTTGGTTGTTAGATTGATGGATGAGTAGGTTACAAATTTTATATACATTATTTTAAAGTAAAATTGAAACATTTTAATGGTGTAAAACTTAATAATTTTTTTATTAACAAGTATATTATGTAAAAAAAAATCATATCAATTATACAGAACTAAAACTCATCTTTATCTATCTTGCATTTGATTGTTGACAATGAAAAAAGTTAAAAATACTCATTTTTAATTTTATCGACTTAATTCTTTAAAACATTTATACATAAATCAAAATACTAAAATTAAAATCTAAACTAGTTACATCAAAATTATTTAATTCATATTTAGATTTATAAAAATTATATAATTCATATTTAGATTTATATGAAAATCTAAACTAGTTACATCAAAATTATATAAAAATACTACGAGCAAGAAGTGTGAGATAATTGAGATTTAAAAAAAATTTAAAGATTGATTTAAACATAGGACAAGTGCATTTTCAATTATTCAACATATTTGATAAATATACTTTAATTTTCATTCAAATATACAAGTCATAATTCAAGAATAAAAAAGTACAATTATAATTTAAATTAAAAGAAAAACCAAATATAAAATGTACAAATACATGTTATCAAACTAATATCAATAGTCGGGTTGTAGGTTAAGCAGATTGTTATCATTAAACCATCGCCCTATTTGATTGTACTAGGTTCTAATATTCATATTATGTGATTATTTTTAGGTTAAGTAGATTGCTATTATTAACTCATCGCTCTATTTGATTGTATTAGGTTCTAATATTTATATTATGTGATTATATATTAAAGGATTAAATTTAACGATTTATAAATAGTTAGGGCAAGTTGTTGAGTTGAATGGGTTTATGCACACCCTCAACCAAAACCATGCAAACTAGTAAATTTTGGATGAATCTAATAACTAAGGGTTTTCAACTATCTAATGTTTTCTTTTTTTCTTCCTACCCCCCCCTCCCCCGCCCCCTTTGTGAATTTAGGAAAAAATACAATTTTTGTCCTATATATATAGATGTTTGACAAAAATGTTATTTAATTTTCGTCATTGATAAAAATATTCTAATTTTTAAAAAATTTGACGATTTCAAGATAATTTATCATAATTTTGTCGGATTTTTGCACAAGCAATTCACGTGAGACACTAACTTAGGGTTTTCTGACGACACACTACATGGTGTCAAGGAGGATGTGAAGTGAAATAATTACACTTAAAAAAATGCCATTTGAACGTTTGTTGATCAATTTTGAACTATCCATTATTATATTAAACTTCATGCAACCAAACATTTAACCCCACAAAAATCATTATTAAAATTCAAATTAATTTTTTTCTTCTCTTACATATATAACTAATTAATTATTTTTTAATAATTATATTCATTTATAGTAAAATTAATACTTATACATATACATTCAAACATTTATATATATATATATATATTTATATCTTGTGAACTAATCATTGTTCATATAAATTGTCACATTATTCAATTATTATTATATATTTTATACATTTATATAAATAAATAATATTATTCATCTCATTAAATCTTTTCTTCTAAACACAATATTTATTCCAATAAAATTCTCGTCAAACTATCATTTACCCCCAAACGCCCGTTCCAAACATGGCCCAAAATTATTTAAGAAAGCGGCGCAAGCCTTTCTTACGTTTTAGAATCTGTAAATTAAGAACCCACCTACCTATCGTACAAGACTTGTCCTTGACATACACATCTACCAAGGTTTTCTATTAAGTACTTTTATTATAAAAATTTAAGCTCATATTCATATTCATTTGGACTTAACTAAACGTGGCATAAGCATAATCAAAATTATTTCGGAGAAAATAGCAAAAGGAACGATTGAAGAGGGAAAACCCAAAATTTGAAACCAACCCCGGGCAGGCAAACCTACTGCATTCCACGTCTTTTTTGACTTTTGCTTAATTCCCACACCCTAGTAAAGCAAAATTCGAAATTCAAAATACCGTCACCCCATCAGTCTTTGGACTCTCCGACGTCGTCAAACAAGTTTATTGCATCCGCGCACCGTCACTGTGTTCTCAAAGTTCAGTTTGTCCGGTTTGAGGCTTCTCCTTGGTGGACTAATCCATGGCGCATGGCGGCACGGACTTCAGTCTGCCCGACAAGATACTGTCGGTCATACCCACCGACCCCGACGAGCAGCTGGATCTGGCGCGTAAGATTACTTCCATGGCAATCGCCGCGCGCGTCACCAAGCTCGAGACGGACGCGGGGAGCCTCCGGAAGAAGATACACGAGAAAGACCGCGTCATTCAACACCTCGAGGACAAGGTCTTCCAGCTCGACGGAGTCTGTCAGGACGCCGAGTTGCGATTGAAAATCATGCGCGAGGATAATGTATTTTAATTCTCTACCAACTTCACTTGTCTGAATTTAGTTAGTTATTTTTTCGGTTCGGAAGACTTTTCCTGACCAATTGAACTGCAGATGAAACTACTAAAAGAGAGAGATACATTGGCATCGACTTCAAAGAAGCTCAGTCGAGATATGGCTAGGGTAATGTCCGCGTTACTTTATTCGTTTACTCAATTAACGTTTCGTTTTAGTCCGGAAAAACGTAAATGCTGAGGAGCTCTCTCTCTCCCGCACCCCCCCCTCTCGCGGATAATGGAGGAAGGATTTTAGTTTATTTCATGTCGCGTTCCTAAATTGCTGTTGTTCCTGCTCTTCCTGGTTACTTTTCCTGTCAAAAACTTAAACATCATGTGTGGTGCGGAAGAAAAAAGTTGCATCGATTGAACATAAATTTAGTAAAGAAGCAAGCGTAATGATTGTGGAATCAGGTGATTTGATTTGTGGCCTGTGAAAGAAGGATGAAATGCTTTGCCACAACTGGTGCTCGATTCACTTGGTAATAATGAATTCCAGATAACCTAGTTGACAATTACTTGTCTGGGACGATAAGATTTTTGTGCTTTTCCTTTATCAACTCTGTGCCATCTGTAAGATTATAGTAACAGCTTTTTTGCATATATAACAATGTCTTTACAATCCATCTCTCGTTCATGTAGACTTTTCTTTGTCAGAAATTAATGAGTTCAGGTTGGTGTTTTGTCTGGCTTGTTTTACAAGGCCAACTTATTTTTTCAGTCTCATGAAGCTATATTCCTATGGTGCTTGGATTGTGATTTGTAATTACAAATTGGTCTTTGGAGTTGGAACTAAAATCGATTGTGTATTCCTTACACCTTCCAACTCCAAGCCTCACTATGCCCACAAACATGGATAATTGGTAACTTTCTGTTCTCCGTCGACAACTTGGGTTGCTCCTATCTTTCTATTTTGTAATGACCTTTTAGCATCTTGACCTTTTCATTTTTTGGGTGTTAAGTTTGAGGGAGCATCTAACTTCTGTTCTTTTAATAGTTGGAGACATTTAAGAGGAAATTGATGCAATCGCTGAAGGATGACAATTCAGCAGTATGGTTGCCGCAACAACTTTTCTTCCTTTCTTTCTTTCTTTCTTTCTTTCTTTCTTTTCCCACTTATTTCTTATTGCTCTTTTAACTTCTTATTTTTGTTGCACCAGCAAGCAGAAACCATAGATGTTGGCACTTATGACCAAATGGTGCCCAAGGCCTATTTCACAAGTGGTACCTTTATGCTCTGAACTGTATTTTTATTTGATTGGATTTTCTAAATAGTCTCCACCCATTCTTAGAATGTCACACTAACGATTTATTCGATCAGAAGTTGTATCGCTGTCTCTTTTCCAGCCGTCATCTGCTGCAAACGTTCAATTGATGTTATTTTCCGTGTCTACTTTTAGGTGAATCAAATGGCTACACAAAATATCATTCTCACAGCAGGTCTACTGATGGTGCAAGCATAAACGATGATGGTACATAAACTTGAATACTGGTTTTTGTGATATGCAGTTCCAATGTTTAGATATTAATGATAGTTTCTTGTTCACAGTCTCTAAGCAAGCCAATCAGAAATGTTCCATCACACCATACATTACACCCCGTCTCACCCCATCTGCAACTCCAAAAGTAATTTCTGCTAGCGTGTCCCCAACAAAGTATTCAGCTGCTGGCTCTCCTGAGGCAGCCTCAGGCAGTACTTCTCCTACTCGTTATGAGGGACGAGTATCTCTTTCTTCATGGTACCCATCCAGCCAGCAGTCATCAGCAGCCAACTCTCCTAAGCAGGGACGACCGCTGCCAGGTCTCATAATTGTTCTAAGGATATTAATTTGGTTAATGTACCTTATAGACTTAACTAGTGATTTCTTATTTATGATCTATATCAGATAGCTATTTGTAATAATGTGAATCTTTTTACCCATCATAAATTCCTAATTGGTCTGCTTTCTTGTTACCGGAACACTGCAGCCCGCAGTCCACGTATTGACGGGAAGGAGTTCTTTCGTCAAGCCAGGTGACTTTTGGTATCTTCTGTTGATTGAAGATCTTCAAAGCAGTTCTTCACCTTACTCTTGGAGGTTTTATGTTGTCATATGCAGGACTCGTTTATCGCTCGAGCAATTCAGCGCATTTCTTGCAACTATAAAGGAATTGAACGCAAGAAGACAGTCTCGCGAGGTCATTGACAAATTTCTTGATGAAATTCTACATGAAAGTGCCCAAAACAAATTGTCTTAAAAGCCTTGACCAGCTCTTATTTTCTCTCACACTTTCAGGACACGTTGAGAAAAGCGGAAGAGATTTTTGGAATGGACAATAAAGATCTCTATATATCATTACAGGGATTGCTCAACCGCAGCACGCACTAAAGTGCTATTATAAGCAGTATTTGTGCTTCTGTTTTCTCATTCAAGTTTGCTCTTACATTGGCTCAGTGTAAGCTTCTTTTTTTCTTTCCCTTCTCCATCTCTTGGAGATGCGTAGGCCAATGGAATTCCTGGTCAAACAAAATTTTGACTCCTCAAGTGATTGCTTGCTAATTTTCAATGAAAATTTTGAAAATTTGTGCAAATACTTCAACTAGAACTTTGATGAAACGCCATTCGCAAATGAAAGCATAATCTTCTGTTGGCAAGCCTCGTTGCATTTATATATCACTAGATATATATGCACACTCAACGCGTATGCAGCTTAATTGAAAATATAATATTTTTATTACACATAAAATTCTATTTTTATTATACTTGTAAAATGTGCGTTCATCATGTGTGAGTAAAAATATTTATTTTATTCTATTTTTAAAAAGGGATCAATTATGTTTATACTATCTACTAAGTAATTATTACTTGTACCTCTCTTTCTTTTAAAATTACTAATACCTCATGAAATTAAATGTAAGATATTTACATCCTTGTAGAGTAAAAGTCTAATTATTAGCATCCCATAAAAATTTTTAAACATTGCAATATGTTCAAACAATATATTTTTTCTCAAGTTTTCTTGTTTTTGTATTCAGTTTGTACATAATCTTGTGGTGCACACGCTACGCATGCAAATGTATATTTTAAAGGACACTTAAATGTGTTTGTAAATTGAAATATCTGATTAAAATATATTTAAAGTAGATACTTAGATTTAATACACACACACATAGTATAAACTTAAAGCTGTTATCCTTGTAAATTAAAAAAAAAAAAAAAAGAAGAGTTATAGTTGACAATAAAGGAATGTCCCCTTTTCACATTGAAAATAAAATTTAAAAATATTTAATTCCAGAAAATATGAAAAATATCTTAAGTGGTATTTAAAAAAATTATTTTCTATAGCATATTTGTTTATCAAGAATTTATTTATTTATTTATTTGTTAAAAAAATCATTAAGTTGGTGGAGATAACTGTCAATCAAAATATTATTTTAATTTATTTTAAATTATAATATAATCAAAATTTAATTTTATTGTAATGTAAATATTTTATTCTTTTTTCTTTTCTATATATGTAAAATGTTAATGAATTTAAATGTATTTTTATTACCTCAAAATATGGTAATCAAGTCATTGGTGACTTTAATATTGGTACATGAATAAGCATGACGTGTATAAGAAATGCATGGAATTTATTTTAAATATTTATTTAAGTATTACATATTGTTTGATAATAATTAAAATTATCTTAAAAATATATTTAACTTTAAATATATGTATATATAAATTTTAATTTAAATGCATAATTAAGATTGTGTTTTACAACTGAAATAGAAAAAAAAAATCATCATAAAAGAACCACTTTCATAATTTAAATAAAATTATTAATTAGGTTCTCCCATTATAAGTTTATTATTTATAAATAAATTTATTTATAAATTTTAAAAATAATAAAGAGTTTAGTTCAACTAATGATATATTTGATTAAAATTCTTGTTATAAGTTGCGTGTAAAAATATTGGTTCCACATGTTATAGTAATTAAAATTTTGAAATTCCATGGTCCGTTTACTAATTGATTTTGATGCATCTATTTTATATTCTTATTTTAGTTTTATAAAATTCTTTTTTCCTTACTCCTTTTATTTTAGGCCATTTAAAATCTTTTAATCTGTGTACATTTACTTTATTTTTCACTTCTATTAATATAAAAATACTATAACACATAACAAGCCAATAACAAAATATCATTAACATGCGCAAGCGCGCGCGCGCACACATTACTTTTAGGACTATAATTAGTCAATATATGCTTGCACTTTTTATAAATCTTGATAGCTTATAAAAAAATCTGTATATTGGTGATTTTAATATTAATATATAAATAAGTTTAAATTCAATATATAAAATTCACTTTAAATATTTAGTTAAATATTCTCTGTTATTTCTTGTTGAGGAGTGGCTCTACAAGCAGGGCTTGGAACCGCAAGGGGCAATTACAGGACATGTTACAGGCAAAGACAGTTTCTATGACATGCATGGTTGCGGCAATGAGGTGTCATTCCACAATTATGAGCACGCGTAGCAAGGCAACAGAGAGATAGAATGTACTGCAATGCAGTACCAAAATTCGCAGTTACGAAGGGAAGTCTCAACAATTGTGAAATGGAACGTGGAATGCGCGACTCAATTTTTTTATAGGCTGAGTTTTGAGGGTTTGATTACACATAAATACGTAATCTTGTAACTTGCAACCTGAAAACTTTTGAATAATATTCGATAGCTGTCGCTGCTCCGTGAACGTAGGCTTTTGTTGTTGAACTTCATTAAATTTTGTATTCTTGCTTTATTTTTAATTTAATTACATGTGATTCAATACACAACATCTGACGTCAGAATCAATTGGCAATTAAAGGGTGAACACAAGTAAACAACAAATTATGATGGCATCTAGTTCAGTTACAAAATTTGATGTGAGCAAATTTGATAAGTCGAAAAATTTTAGATTATGGCAATGGAGGGTGAATGATTTGTTAGCGCATCAAGGATTGTTAAATGCGTTGTAGGATAAGAAGCTAGAGGATATAGATGAACTTGATTGAAAAGAACTATAGGCTAGAGTTGTGGTAATAATTATGTTCTGTTTAACACATAAAATGATATACTATGTGATAGATATTGAATCTCCGTTAAAAGCGTGGTGAAAATTGAAAAATCGCTATATGTCAAGTCCCTCATGAACAAGTTATACCTAAAGTAAAAGTGCATGGCTTGTGAATGTAAGAAGGTGTGGGTTTAGTCCAATATATTAATATATTCAATTAGCTAGTTACAAATTTGTGGAAACTTGACGTGAAAATTGTGGATGAAGATTAGGCCATGATTTTACTAGGTTCCTTGCCCATATTGTATGAACACTTGTTGAATACTTTTACGTTAGGGAAGGAGACAGTAGTGCTTAAGAAATTATATTAGCTTTGTATCTCACAATCAAAAGAAATTGACTACAGTTGAAAATTTACAAAGTGAAAGCCTGTATGCAGAAGGTAGTCAAGAGTGTGGATGTAGACAGTGTAGGGATGGGTTTGTGATGAGAAATTTGCGGTTAAAGTCTAGAAATAAAAGTTGCATGTAAAAGCATTAGTTAAATATACTTCGCGCCTTTAAAATATACTTAGAATATTCATTTTTAAATTCAAAATGTGACAAAAATTCTCTTTAAAAAGTTTGATTTTGAAAAAAAATGGAAATATTAGGACACAATTCTCCTAAAAATTCTTCCTTTTAGTCTACTTTTAAAATATTTTTTCTTTTAAAAATAAAGTTAAAATTTATATTTTTATATATTATTCTCATATATTTAATATAACAATGATGAAATTTATTGATAAGAAAAATATTTGAGTTTACTTATAAAGAGTATCAAAGGACTAAATAGAACATTGATGCTCTTTCTATTTTCACAAAAATATTTTTTCTTAATTTAAAAAAGAAGAAATAGGTTTACAATTAGAAAAAAAACCATATTTACCACAAATTTACAATTAAAAATTAAATATAAATTGAATATTATTTTAGAACCAAGATATGACATTTTTGTTATTCGTACCTATGTAATGTTTATGTCTATTAATTTACATACATATATATATATATATGTAAATTCTTTTTCCTATGTTGATTGTTACAAGATAGATTATGTGCAATTATAAATTGTTTAATTAATTTAAATTCAATTTTAAAAATTATATCATATGTATGGGGATGTATAGTTACAATATTATTCAAATTCCACATTACATTTACACAATAGACACACATATGCGGTAATATGTAACATATCTTCAGCTTTCTTAATTTTAAGTATAAATGTTGATAAAAATACCCCATTTAAATTATTTATTTTAGACCTTTATCTCTTAGTTTAAGCAGGAAATACAAAAGTTGTATTAGTAAACATTTTGAAACTAAACTCTCAATGAACTCATATATTCCGCTCTTGAATCATATTTGTAAAAATTAAAAAAAGTGTATTACAACTGAACATGCATAATTCTTTCTGTTTTTTACCCCCAACAGCACCTGCAAGGGATGTGGAATGGAAGTGGTAAGAGAAGTTTAACAAGAGGAGGATCTCCCGCCCAACCCTTTCCCAATTGCTATCCTAACTTCCACACACACCCTAACTACAATTTCAAGAGGAATTTCTTCTTAACCGTAGTAAACAACTTAGTTGCTTCCTTTCGACGAGGAATTTCTTGAGTTGCACCAGTTTTCAAGTCTGTAACACTGTCTCGTGCTATAGCATAGCAAATTGTCTTCCTAGCGTGGTTCTGACGCTCTGGTAACCTAGGATATCTGTGGGAGGGGAGTTTCGTTACGGGGTCATGTTTGGTGGTGGAAGTTACGCTGTAAATTGGGACGATTAGTATGATTGATTATAAGATTATGATGAGATTAAAATTTTAATTTATTTGAATATATGTATAAAATTTATAATTATGATGAAATGATATGTTAGTATATAAAAATAATAATTAATTTTTAAGAGATATATATATATATATATATATATAAATGTGTGTGGTGTAGGTTATTAATTTGATTATAAATATGTGTAATAATTAAAAAATATTTAATTAATTATAAATGTAAGAAAGAAAATTTTTGAATTTAAATTTAAATAAAAATTTAGTTTAGAAAAAAGTTTGATAAGATTAGTGGAAATGAAAATATGCCCAACAAAGTGCAGATTGGCGGCTCCTCAATTCCGAGTTGAGACTTTTGTTTTCAACTAGTGAACGTTTAGTTTAATGGGAAAATTAAATTATACCCACTTTCTACTTTAGAAGTAAAAATGCCTCGCGGGCTTTTGAAGTGATATGGCAGGTATGATTTCTTTTATTTATTCTACACGTCCGGCTTTCTTCTTCCCGGTTTTCACATTCCTGTAGTTGGGATTACGTGTCTCGATCATTTAGATGGAAAGTAGCGTGAAATTAAGTTTCTTATAATGATTTATCTAATTACCATTGTAAGACATAAAAGTACGATCTTAAAGCAACTTCCCAGAACCAGCCTAAACATGCACAAGGTTTTTTCTGCGAGCATTGATATTACCCTATTGTTTGTACCCCAAATGGGCAAGCATCAAATTCCCTGATAAACAACTTAATCATCCATATATCTCGTAGCATGTGAAGCCGGGAAACCCAAAAAAAAAAGGGCGAGCGGATCGTGTTTTGATAGAGAGGATTGCATTGCCATCCTAATTGCTTGGCAAAGAATTATACGTGTAGATGTAAAGAACAACAAATCCATGAGCACCACATGTGTTTTTGCCTTGTCAAGCCAGGTAAAATGTACCATCTCAGACAGTGCTCGACGAATCCTGATATTTGTGATTGAAAAAGTGTCAAAATTCTCACGCAAATTTGACGTGGGCTTGTCATGAATCTCCTGGCAACGTGCAGGAACATGATCCTGTTCCCACATTGAAAGACGGGAGGAAAAAGTTGTTGGAGGAAAGAAGCAGTCAGTGGCTTTGACAATCGATCGAGGATTGTGGGTCGTTGCGTTTCTTTGGAGATTTGAAGAATTGTGCTGCTGGCTGGAGGATTTTGTAGAATCGTCTTTCTTTTCGAGTTCTTGTCTTCTCGCACTTGAGTTTCAAGATTGGGATTTCTAGGTTTCTCAACACTTTATGTCTTGTCGTTTTTATTTTGTTCGGTTTCAGATTTTGGTTTGGTTGTGAAGCCCAGTTATTGTTCATACCTTCGTGCGAGTGGCATTAATTAGGCCGACAAATGATTTTTTTTTACGAGAATTTAAATATTTTTGGGACAATGAGAAAGCCCAAATCAACTATGATTTACTAAAAACTAAGCAAAATTTGAGGAAGACAAATCAAGGCTTCATTTGGATCTAAATTTTGACAACACAAAATTTTATCTAAATTTAAGATCAAAATTTTTTTTTCTTATACACACACATAAAAACTGTTCAAATTTCAATCATTACAATTATTCACAGTTAAAACAATACTTATTTACACCTACCCATGCATTCACATTATATTTTATAAACTCTATATACTATCACATCATTAAATCATTATTATATTATATATATATATATGAAACTCAAATTCAAACAACAAATTTTTTATTCCCATTAAAATTTTACAATCAAACACAACTTTCATTCCCTATAAAATTTTCACTGTATTTTGCACCCCATCCAAATGAGCAACCCAACATCGGCCAAATGACTACTTTATTCAAGTTCGAATTGATTGAAGATGTTTCAAACTAGATTCATCAGCCAATCAAATCAAGATAAACAAAATTTCGAATCTTATCAAACAATATCTTATAGAGTCACATCGTATACGGTTTGGAGCTCTAATCATTAAGGTAAAGTTCCGGAGGCATCTTTAATCTTTGACCACATTGTTCTTTGGTGGGAGGGAAAAGGAACAAAGCGAGTAGGCGTACGTAGTAAATTTTGATTCTCTTATACTAAGATGTCTGTAATGCTTTCGCTGAGAACAGCCAGAACAGATGAAACAAAAGTAACTGTGCACTTGCATGGATGCAATCACCAGATAATATTCCCAAATTCAACTTTTATTTTTCACTATATATATTTGCCTGATCTAAAGTAAGAAACCGGGCTCAACGAAAACAGATAAACATAAACAATCGAATCTGTAATCAAAGAATAGCTTTTTCCTTCTTCTTCTTCTTCTTTCAACTTTTGGTGGTTTTTATCCTTTATTCTTGCTTTGACTATTTATTTTTTAAATAAAATTAAGGTTGCTTGCCGATTCATTCTCATTTTCATTTTGAATAAATTTGTTAGTCTGAAAGTATTTCAGTTTTAAGGATTTGAACATGTAATTGCCCTTATTTATTTCTTTACGTAATTAAGGAACAAAATTTTTGCAGCTGCTAATATAGAAGTTCATACACATACAATCCTCTTATTTATTTCTTTCTATGATTAAATTCCTTGCCCAATGAATGCAATACATTGCGTTGTTTGCAGACGTCGTACGTGTTTCTCCTTAAATGCACACACATAACTTATGGCTATGTTGGTTTTCAAATTCTTTCGTCTCTTTTACTTTTATATAATTTTTAATAAAATTATATCTAAAAATACATATTAATAAATTAATACAAAACATGGCATGTATTTTTGTTCATGTTTGTGCCCAACTCTAGTTAAATTTGTTTTTAAGAGGTTACATAATTAGGGAAAATATGGTTGGGCTGTGCATATTTGTCATTTTAAAATGTTTCTGAAGTGAGATATCTTCGAATGTCGTGGTTTTGAGGGTATTATTTTGTCGCTTTGTAGGTTTTATTTTGACGTTTTTATTGGAATGTATGCAGGGGTACTTTTAAGAAGTGGTTTGATTAGTAATTCGAATTAGATCACTATTCAAATTTGGCTTCACTTAATTTTGTGGAATTTGAACTGAAGTTTAGATTTGAGTCTAACAATGAAGTTGACCTCGAAAAAACTTTAAAAGTTCCTATTCAAGTTTAATTACATCTAAATACATTTTTAAATCTAATAGAATTCAAGTTTATCAAAACCCATAAATGCAGGTGTCATGTTAATTTCTGATTACTTTAAATTAAAAAGTTTAAAATTTATTTTGGACACCGAACAGTCTCAATCAATTGATCAAATATAAAAATTGGATTGATTGAGCAATAACTTAATTTTAGCTGAAAATCTTACTTTTTAATTTAGCTACAACACATTATTTTTGTTTGTCTTGGTGGCTTGTGTTACTTAAGCATGAAATACTTGGCACCCATTTTACAGCCCCATATTTTTTAATACGATAAATTTCAAAATATTTTTTAAACTGCCCAAAAATATGAAACAAAAAATTAATTATTTAATCACCATTCCCAAAATAAACATGAGAGGCATTTATTCAAGTTAACCTCCATCTGTGTGCCCAAAAGGCACGAGTCTAGAGGGAAGGACGCAAATGTACCCCTGAAAAACTGAACCAGTGAACAATGAGTAAGTTGGGCGGTGGCCACAATTTTTGACATTGGGAGCTTAATACTTATCTTTAAAGTACACATTGGTGTAATTTTCTGATGTGCCGCCATTCCATTTCACTTTTTCCTTCTTTTCCATTAAAAAACAAATTCAGTTTTTGACATGCGTTGAAAAAGACATTTGCCTTCGTTTTTTCTACACTATCTCGTTTATTCTTCTTTTCTGCTCTTTCGTCTTTGAGAATTTTAATTTTTTCATGAAAGCAGCACTTTCTTATGAAAAAGAATACACACACACCTATACACAAGTGTGATGTGTGTGTGTGTGAAGCAGATCAAGAGATAATAATAATAATAATAATAATATAGGAATAATAATAAATAAATTTTAATAACCGGTAATGGGTTTGACCAAGTCATGTTGTTAATGTGCGCAACATGAAAGAGAATGATATATTGTACCTACTTCAACTAATTAACCATGGTTTGCTTTGCTTTGGGTTAAAAGTTAAAACTGGACAATGATTTGTGAATGTGGATCAAATCCTCGTCCAATAATTCCAGGTGGTGGATGCATTAGTATGATAATAAAGCCTAAATCAAGACAAGACAGAAAGACATGGGGCCACACAGCAGCCAATGCAACTTGATCAAAAGCTCTTGATGCTGTATATAAATAGTTGGCAACACCAATGGTTTCTCTGCATATTTACCAGCCACAGCCCAACATTAGATCCACAGAGTCCCACAACCTTTCCAGCAATGGCCGCTAAAATCCCTCAACAATATTACACTTTCCCCAGTGAGTTTTGCAGCCTCCCCGTTAACCCGCTGGTGCCCGCCCTTGAAGGATCCTCACACTCGGTGGATTATAATGGAGCAGGCAACGTGGTGCCGTTGATGAACTTGAACATCAACTCCCCAGTTTCAGGGTCGTCTTTTGCCCAGCAGTTTGTGGACTCAGAATGCATGGCAGTTCCACAGATGTCGGATATCCAGATGGGTTTCTGCGACTATCAACATCCAGCTTCTCTGGCTGGTTCAAGCGAAGAGTGCGGTGGATTGGCGCCAAACCTCTGGCCAGCTGCTTTTCCTATGGCTACCGAAGATTGGGTATACTTTCAACCTTTTTTTTCCTTTAATTCATATAGAATCTTACTGTATTTGTGTCACAAAAAACATCAGATACATATACTCAATTAAATGCAGCCCCAAAATTCTTGTGTTAGCATTCCGAACTCTGCCCACAGAGAGAATATTTTCTGTCATACATCTCAATAGCGTAGCTTTGTGATTATCTGAGAGTTCGCGCAAGGTTATCTTTTTGCACGTATAGCCCGAAAGACTAGCTACATATACATATACTGAAATATATATAAATATATATATATATATAATCTATATGTATATGTGTGTGCGTGTATATATATATATATATATATATATATATATCTCTCCAGCTAACTGTTGTTTGTTTCCAGGCAACACAAGGAAAAGCGGGAAGAAAAGTTGAAGAGACGACGGAGGTGAAGGTTGGACGGTATTCCGTTGAAGAGAGGAAGGACAGAATCCTCAGATACCTGAAGAAAAGAAATCAGAGGAATTTTAACAAGACGATCAAGGCATATTAATTACAATAATTCTCATCATATCAGAATCCTACGTTTCTGTCTTTTGTATTGAACTTATGGAGATAAATCAATGTATGCAGTATGCCTGTCGCAAAAACCTAGCGGACAAGCGTGTCCGAATTCGCGGAAGATTCGCCAAGAACAATGGGATCTCTGAAGAAGAAATGGCGATGAAGACATCTCATGACGCTTTTAACCAGCAAAACAATTCATTTCCAGAGGATTCCAGCTCGCAGGTAACATAATTTTATTTTGGATCAATAGTGATAAAATTTTTTGGGTAAGATATATCATTGGGCAATGTTCCGGTGTTAATTGATTGGCCCAGTAATGCTATAGTCAGTAGTACTTGGATTATTGTGGACTTCTCGATCCATGTTATAATATTACGCACGCTAACACATGTTGTTGGATTACAACTGCACGCCCAAATCAGATACCAATATATATGTTTCATCCATAAAATTTATGGAATTTTTGTTGGTACTTTGACAGATGATGACATGCGATGAGGATGACTGGTTGCAAACGGCCATTGCTAATCTTGTGCAACTGCCCCATTTAGCCAGCTAGCACTGTGGGAAAATATTTAAGCTCGTTTAGGAACTAGCTAGAACGTAGGGAAGTTTGATGAGGAACAGCCCTTGTAAAAAATCCAATTCAGCTTGCATTTTGAAATAATCAAACTATTGATCCATAATTTATTTTTGGCATTAAGAGTCAATTCGCACTATTGTGCTATATCTTATCCTATTGTTTCCTTGAAAATTTTCTTGTTGTGTGTGTGTGTATCATGGATGCCAATATCCAACATGTAATCACCAATCAAGAATAAATCTTCAACCATTACAAGAATCATAAACATCGAAGCAAAAGTACTAACGCAAGTAGAGAGAGGATGAAACTTCTGGGATTGTTAAATTTTGTAACTCGAGAAGAGTAATTTACTCTAACCTATTTAAGATCGACGGTAAAGTAAGAGGAGAACAGGCGAAAGAATGTAGGTATATAAATCCTACAACAACGCAGTAGTGAATGATGTAATCAATGATTTAAACATTGATATCAAACTTGGGATTGAACTTTATATGCTTGATAATGAAGTACTAAAACTATCAGACACACTTAAACAGCAAATCAGTGGCGGACAAGGAATTATGAAACTTAAAAGGTGTTTGGGTGAGCTTATTAAGTTACTCAAAACATCTTATAAGATGTTAAGAAAATTATAAATTACTCAAATATATTTTATAATTTTTTAATAAAAGAGTTTATAAACTCCAAAAATAAGATGTTCAAACTTATAAACTCTTTAAAAATAAGTTGAATAATCTCAACTTATTTCAAATATCTTATAAACTACTTTTATTTTATATATTAAAAACAATATTTAAATTTTTAAATTACATTTTATTAATATTATTTAAGTTATTTTCACTATTTACGTCAAAAAATGTAATCAATTATAATTATAAATTTCAATAAAATTTTATAAAATGATCTTATAAAATACTCTTTCTTTTATTTTTAAAATAAAATTTATAAATTGATAAATTTTAAAATTTTTTTATAACTTATACGATCTTATAAGCCCTTGCAAATAAGCTTAGCCAAACACCCTACAACCGTGCTAACAGCTTCACAAGTCCAATTATTTTCCATCTAGTGCTTTTGATGTCTGCTCAATCATCCAGCTGGTTCATGTCAAAAATTAGAAACTCTGAAATTCACTTGTGCCACTCGGCAATGCAGTCTAGTTACATATGTATGGTTAAGACCAGATTAATGGAAATAAGGAAATTAGTGGAGAGATAAATTGTCAACTTGGAAAATAGAGAGTCTAGGTCCCATATCCATTGAGTGCCAAGATTTCTGTTGTGCTGTTCTTCGAGCCAAAGTCAGAAAATAATGCACACAAAGGCCATGTTTGCATTAACCGAAGAACTTCGTAAGAAATTAGGAGAAATGGGTTGTCCCAAGCAAGCATTCTTTCTAGCGTAAGAAAGCACTAAACTGACAAGACCGCAACATTACTGTGCCCCATCATGAACATGGAATATAATTCAATCGTGTGCACAGAAAGGGTTGCAAAATTATGTAAAACTACACTCTTATTCCAGCTATATGTATAGATTCATACTGTCAGGCAATCAGTTCGCAACTTTGTTTGCCCAGTAGAGATTTTGTTTGATCATTTCAAACGGGCTACTTTTTATACCAAATCCAAGTAAATGGAGGATGATCGAAGTCCTTTTCGAACAACAGTATGATCATTACAGAAGAAAGCACCACCACGACATGGGAATCCCGTAGCTGGTTGTCGTTCGAGGTGTGGGAGGATTAAGTCTCAGTGGGATCAAACTGGTACCTTAATAATTCTCATAACTGTTGATAGACTAGATTCCAAATCAATCGCAGACTCAGATCAGTATGTGGAAAGATGTGTCGGTGATTAAGTGGCTGACTTGCAGCCAGCCATTTTGGGATCTAAAATGACAGGGAGAAGCCACCACTGCCACATCTTCTGGACCCACGTGCATCATGATAAAGTGAACGATATAACGACGTCTGATCGGCGGTCTTCCACTTGATTATCAAGTTAGGACTGAAGGGGCAATAATTTGAAAGCCTTTTCGAAGCGCAATTAATTCCAGGGATTTTTTCCTTTAGGACATTGGCTAGGGGAAGATGCTCTTGCATTGCATGGACGCTGTTTTCCAATTGTTGAATGGCAGTTAAGACATGACAACAAATTTTGTAGCAACATAAGCACACAGAAGGCGTTGCCGCAAAGCCAGACAAGCTGTTTGTTGAAAAGGCAAAGGAACTTGCGTGGAGTCTGCTACATCTGTAACCCTTGTAGCCATTCAGACAGAGAGCTTGAAATTGCCATCTCTCTGGCCGAAATCCCACCAGGGGAACGTACTGAGATTATATTCCATATGGTTCCACATAGATGCAAGATCTTCCCTTGGTGAATTAATCACGAGTTGACTATACCACATAAAGAAAGCCATGAATGTGATGGTGACTTCTGTTTTTGATTCCACTATGTGTAAATCGGTCCCCTCAAAGTCAAATGCTCTCAATATCGATTGATCTGTTTTATGAAGAGCGAAATTTCAAATTTCACGTGACGGGTTGGTTCACACACACACACACACACACATACACAGCCTTTTGTAGCATGGCTCATGGCTCCACCTACATCACAAATGATGAATTTTATTAGACTCGCGAAAATTCAGAAGGCTTGCTAGCTTCAACTTCTATCATTACTAATAATAAAATCCTGAACGAACTATTTATTTATTTACTTATTTTATTATTATTTAGTTACAGGCTAAAATTACATACTAGTAATAGAATGTGCAAAAATTAAATAAAAATTCGTTTATTATTATAATAGAATTTTAATATTAATTTATGCTAAATAATATATAAATATTTAATTAATTTCTTCGAGCTTTAGTATGAATATAAAAATTTATTTCATGATTTTTTTTGTTTAAATTCATATAAAAAAATCACACTATAATTTATATTATTTATATATATATATATATATATTTCATTATATAATATGTGTGAATGTACGTGACAATGATAAATAACCTTAATACTCGCATGATTATAAATGAATCGGCATGATATTTCAAAAATTAAAGTTATTGACACTCAATTCAAATTTGCAAAATAAAATATGTTGAGTTGATTGTTGTTAATATATTGAGATAATAAGAGTATAATTAGTAAATACTAAAAGACTAAAATTAGTTAGTATAGGTATAGATTAGCTATAAATGATATCTAAAGAAAAATATTAATAGACGAATGAATGGTTTAATGATAATATTAATAGTATAGAAGATAGTACAAATATATCAGGCTATGTCAGTGAGTGTATTCTGGTTTTATCTAATTCATGAACTGCGGCCCCATAATAAGCCCATCTAAATTTGGGGCTCATTATCTGATCCCTTTTATTGGTTCACCATTGCCCAAATTTCAACAACATGTCCGCAACGTAGCCCAAAAGGTTGTTTTTGAAAATTGGGCTCATAATCTGTTGTTCGAATTTCTTCAATTAGGTTTTATTTTTATTTTTAATTATATTTTTTAAATTTATTTTTTAAAATTATATAAAAGTAAGAGAGAAGTAAAGAAAAAAAATTTAAAATATAATAAATATTATAGTGTATGTTTTGTATTGGTGTAAAGAAAAAAATTTAAAAATATAATAAATATTATAGTGTATGTTTTGTATTGGTGAAATGAAAACAAATATAACCTTTATATTTAAACTTTTTGAGATATAATTCAGAATTCATCTTGATTACCAATTACTGATGAGTGTGACCTAGTATAACCTTAATTTAATAACTAGTAAAGTTCGAATATTTTATGTGTGTGCAAATATTTATAAATTATAAAATTATTGTATTTTTATTAATAAAAATAAGTTTATTTAATATTAAAAAGTATAAAAATAATAAATAAATTCTAAAGAATTTGAAAAGAGAGGGAGGGAAATTAAGAGAAAACACAAATATAAGAGTTGGAAGAAAAGAAATAAAAAGGTAAAATAAGAAAAATATAAAATTTTACATCATGCTAAGAAATTTAAAATAAAAAAATTAATGAAATATCAAAAGAATTTAAATATGATAAAATTTGAGAAGACATATAAAATAAATTGTCTGTTAAATAAAACAAAGAAGAAAATTATAACAAGAATAAATGTGTTTAACATAAAAGTAGTTATATAAATTCGCTTTGTGCAATAAAAAATTCTTATTGAAATAATAATATAGTATTGATATGAATAAACTATTTGACACATGACATGAAATAAATTAAAGTTTAACAATAAATGGCATGTTTAAAGGAAAAAGATAGAGATTGGGGATAAAGATAAAAGAACATTAGAGAAGAAGGGTCCATTCTACCTTCGTTCCAGGTGCAGCAGGAGGTGTCTTCTCCCCCTTTTTATCTCTGGGTTTTTAGATGTAATGTTAATTGTAATTTCTGTTTTTTATTTTATTTTTTAATTTTACCAATTACAACTATTATTTAAAATTTAGCGCAACTTTTAATTTCTTTAATCATATCATAACTGGACAATTGTATAAATGCATAAAAATAAATTATAATAACATATAAAATACTAGAAAAGTATATTAAAATTATATTTTATTTTTATCTTTTATTTGTCGTAGTTAGTAAATATCCATACATATGAAATTACATATATGATCCTTATTGAATAAATAACTTTGGTACATTAAAAGTAAAAATTTTTAGATTCATATAAATTAATCGAGATAAAACACTTAATGCACGAAAAAAAATCGGTGTGAAAAGTACACATCAACAAGCAACACCAGATTAAAACTAGTTCTAAAATTAAAACAATAGATGCAATTAATAAAATTTAAAAATTAAAATAAGAAATAGAAATTACATTAACTATAATTAACATTGCATTTAAAGATCGGACAAAAAAAGAGATAAAAGGTGAGTTGTGCTGCACTGGAAACAAATTTTCAGACAAAGTATCGAGGAAGAAATGAGGAGAGACAAAATTTGCTTGAGCCAATATCTACCCCATGCGGGGATATAATTCTATCAACTTATTAAAAACGTAATAACACAATTACTTGAATACACTTTTTTTCATAAAATAATATATGTTAATGCATACTATATATGAAGGAACTAGACCACTTTTGCGATACAATATTAAATTATTATAATATTTTTACTTATTCATATGCTTTTGTTTTACCTTTTTCTTTCTTTCAAATTTCATTTATTAATTTTTAACTTTTTTTTTTAATTTTATCTTTCAAATTTAATTTATTCTACTTATTTTTCAAATTTTCTCTCATTCAATAGTAATATAAAATTTATATATAAATATATTATTAATTTATCTGTATAATTTTACACGTGCACGAAGTTTACTTCTAACCACTAATACTATTTCTATACAATATATCAAGGATATAAGTTTATTTTGACTACACAACGGGGAATTATTATAATGACTTTATTTTACATTTTTGTACTTTTCCTTCTTTCTTCCTTCTCTTGTAATATACTTTTATTATTTTGTCTCTTTAATTTTCTATATCTTCTACTCACATTTTTTATTTGTTTATATTTAAAATTTTAATATAATTTTACTTTTAAAATAATATTATTTTATCATTTTTTTAATTTTCACTCTTTTTAATGTCCTTTTATCTTTTTTTTCCTCAGTTTAAATATTCCTTATGTTTGTTTATTATTTAAAGAACAACAATTTTATAATTTATAAATCAATTCACAAAAATATAAGGCGTGTCAATTTTACTAGGATACATAAGTATTATTATAAAACTAAAGTTGCAAAAATAAAAGAAATAATTTTCAAATTTTCAGGGATTAATGAGTAACTAAAACATTAAGGGTCAAGTGGGCGATTAAAGGCCTTTTCAGAACAAATATTAGGCCCATCAATAATACGGGCCTCAGTACATTCAGCCCGCCTTCTCACTTAGACCAACTCAGCTTTCAAATTTACGGTAAATGAATAAGTTACCCAACTATTGACAGCCGTCAGTTTCGTCACAATCCGTCAAAGTTCATATTGTAAAATATATTATAAAACAAAATTTTTATTGAAATTTAAATTTATTTTTTATTTTAAATATATAATTAATTAATTACTCTTTAATTATTTATTTATAATTAAATTAAAACACATATATATAAACACGTGTACTAACACATTTATATATATTTATATATTAAAAATTAATCCTTTTTCTTATATAAAATGATATTATTTGTTTATTATTATATATTATATATATATATTTAAATAAATAAAAAATATTTGATCAAGATTTTTCGATTACATATATTTATTATTTCAACTTAACTTCAACTCAGCTCCTTCTAATGTTATCTCCAACGTAAAGTCCCTACGTACCGAAAACTTGTAAATTCATTTGTTCACTTTATTACATATTTTCAAATATAATAATTAAATTAATTCGTGTCTACTTATACACACATCTACATTTATATACGGATTTATGCATTAAAAATTAACCTTTATTCGATTTCGTACAATTTTGTATTATTTAATTTATTTAAATAAATTTAAAATTTCTTCCATGACTAATACGGACCGGTCAGCCTATCAAAATGGTTGTTTCTCCCAACAGAGTCGCTAGACTGAATTGAAGAATCACTTCACGCGCTCCTAGTAGGCTTCCGTCTCACGTCGATGATCTTCCCGGTCATCATCTCTTCAGAGCTCAGACAATCAATTTTGTAGAGATTTGAGTGATTATTAGATTGAACGTGACATCAGGCCACAGAACCGATGCCAAAAGGAGCCACGTATACTGTCGGAGAGCTCAAGAGAATCAGGCAGAAGGGCTCGGGTTGCACTGGCGCGAGAGCAGCCTCCCGTGGGTGTCTTTATTTTCTTGTCTATTTTAACGACGCTCGTAAGTAACTTTTTCTAGTGTTGGAGTTCTAACATGTCTTCCGACCCCGAGAAAGAGAGATTCTTGAAGGAGTTTGGCCCAGATTATGGGTACCCGAATGCATCCAAAAGGATTGATGAGATCAGAGCTACTGAATTTAGAAGATTGAAAGGTTTGTGTTTTTCCCTTTTTCTCTTTTATCGACATATTGGCTCGGTGTTCGCGTTAATCTCTCAATTAACGCGTTTAAGATAACACAGAAGATACTTGATTTTGAACAAGAACTGTAATTCCAGAAGGAAGAAAGAAAGAAGGATATCTTGATATTATCAAGGAAATCCTATTCTTGTTCAATTAGTGTTTGGTATTTTCTTTTATTTTTTTTGATTGGGATATTTTGATGCTGGTCTATGCAGATGTAGTGTACTTGGACCATGCTGGGGCAACTTTGTATTCTGAGTCGCAAATGGAAGATGTTTTCAAGAATTTGAACTCTACTCTTTATGGAAACCCCCGTATCCTAATAACGTTGTCTTTTATTTTCCAAAATATTTTGATTAGTCTGCTTTTGGCACTTGAATTTTGGGTATAAGATTGGACATCTTAATTAAAGTTGTATAGATAGCCAGAGCAACAGCAGCTTGATGACCAGTGATGCTGTGGGCGAGGCTCGCCATCAGGTAAGGCTTTTATCTTGAGCCGCTTTTTGTTTACCTCATAAGCAACCCCAATTTGCATTGTGGTATCTCACTGTATAAATGTCTAGGCTTGTTTTAAGGACGACATGCTTGATATATAAGTGTGTTTACATGGGAATTTGTATGCTAATTGTATGGGAAGTTTATTTATAAATTTGGATGGTGATTTGTGATTTTGGTGCAGATCCTTAGTTTCTTTAATGCATCTCCTAGAGAGTATAAATGTATATTTACCTCTGGCGCAACTGCTGCACTGAAGCTTGTTGGCGAGACATTTCCTTGGAGCAGTCAGAGTACTTTTATGTATGCGATGGAGAATCACAATAGTGTCCTTGGGATCAGAGAGTATCCTTCTTAGTGAATGATTTCTATTAATGGTGATTGAAAATAATGACCAGTTCTTTTCTTGAAATTTGAAATGACTAGAACAAAGAAAGATGGTCGTATGTACAGCATTTCAACTGTTCCAGCTTGTCTTCTTTGACCATTTTTTCAGATATGCCCTCAGGGAAGGATCTGCAGCCATTGCTGTGGACATTGAAGATGTTCTTGATCTTGATCAAAAGGGCGATGGGAAGTCTGCCATTAAAATTGTACCACACACTGTACAGAGGAGAAGTGAAACTGAATGCAAAGAGAAAGACCTATCTAGTTGAGTAATACATGACCTTCCCCTCTGGAAGGATTAACTTGCCATCGATTTATTTTTTATATTATTTTGTTATTTCATTTTTTTTTGTTGAACCTTTTGAGCGTTAAATTTTTCACTGTTTGTCATTGTGTCTTATGCAGTAGAGGGAACTAAGAATATTCTTGGCAACATGTGGATTGTAGCAGATACTTAAAACAGGATTAAACTATGTGCAGAATATCCACTTACTTTGTTTGAAGAAAAACCCATACTGCATCTTTTCAAAACTATATTATTATCAAGATGAGGTTTTATGTATTAAAATCTAGTTTCTTGGAAGAGTTATACATCTTTCTAAGCAGTACAAATTACATATTCAATATTGGTCTCTAGATCAGCTGGGGAAGGTAGGATTGTAGTTGAAATATTTTAGCTCTTGATATCATTTTATACCATCTTACCTGCTTGAACACGTTTTACAGGCGATACATACAATTTATTTGCATTTCCATCAGAATGCAACTTTTCAGGTCGGAAATTCAACCTCGATCTGGTAAATGTTGTAAAGGAAGATACATATGTAATGCCAGGAACTTTGCCTTGTCACAGGTACAAAAACAATTGTGACCTGACTATTAGCAACTTGCAAGCATTTTTCTTCTGGAGTTGAGGGCCTCTTATATTGATGTTCAAATTGAGCTAATTCCTGGACAACGAACATGCTTAAATTTCCAGGAATCTGTGTACTTTATCTTTTGAAATGGATGAAATAAGTTAGTTGTTAATTTGATTTACAGAATGCTCCATTGATTCTTACCTAGTAAAATTATTTCTCCATGTGTTGTTCACATGATAAAGTTGTTAACAGAATTAGATTGCTTGATTTTTTTACCTGGATTGATTTCTGTGATCAGTGGTCAATGGATGGTTCTGATTGATGCTGCAAAAGGAAGTGCAACGTCACCACCTGATTTATCAAAATACAAGGCAGACTTTGTTGTTGTATCATTCTATAAGGTGCTCTAGTGACATCTTTGTTGCTTAATATAAGATACCTAACAATTTGTTGCTTATAATATGTTTGCTACTCCAGCTATTTGGCTACCCAACTGGAATTGGAGCTCTTATTGCCCGAAATGGTAAACTTCTGACTGCTGAGTGTTTTTCTGCCCTGATGTGTTGTCTTGGATTGATAAAGAAAGTAAACTAAACTTTGGCCGTTGGAATTTTAGCTTTTTAATTTTATGTTGCAACAAACTAACTGGGCCCTCCCCCCAACCCACCCAACCAAAAATGCCATAGAACCTGCGAAGTTATTGAAGAAGACCTACTTCAGTGGAGGTATATTCTTTGATCCTTTCTCACGGTTATTCTGCTATCTGGTAGCTGTACTGGTTCTTTGATTTTTTAAATTGTTTCAGGCACAGTGGCTGCATCAATTGCAGATATTGACTTTTACAAAAGAAGAGATGCCATTGAGGAACATTTTGAGGATGGCACCTTAGCTTTTGTGAGCATTGCATCCCTGAAACATGGATTCAAAATCCTCAATGCATTAACCATGTCTGCTATTTCCAGGTCTGAGAGAACTTCCCCTTATTACAATAATAGAACACAATCATGAGTCCTATTGATCATTATGTCCAAGATATTCCTTTCAATGTGGATTTTTGTGTTCTGAGTGTTAGACGGCATAATAACATTAAGCTAACAGCTAGGAAGTGTGGGCTAACACTTTGATCTTCATTTATTTTGCCCCTTTCTTGATTATGAGCATCTGAATTTCACTTAAATAGTGTCCATTGCTATTACCTTCTTGAACTGTAGAACTTTTGGATATGTCTTTAAACAGCATTATGTCTTGCCCTCAGGGAGACATGTTAATGGTTAGCTTTGAAAATCTCTAGGCAAGTTCAGAAAGCATGCAGTTGGAGCTTTCAGAATTTGATATACAATCAATAGTGTCGAGCTTCCTAATAAATATATCATAATAAGTATGTGCAATAGGGGAGTCTCCTAAAACTCTCACCTCCAACACAGCAAAAGATATCACATCAGAAAACTTTGTATGTTTGGATCCTCGAATAATTTATTTCTGCATTATTTATGTCTTCTTTTGTTTCAATTTACTTCTACACCCTAATGGAAGGCTCATGTTCTAATTGAGTACTGATTTTTGAAGGCACACACTATCACTTGCTTCATATGTTAGGAATTCCCTGTTGAATATGAGGCATGTAAATGGAAGCCGTGTTTGCACATTATATGGCATAAATGATCCTGAGGTAAGCACTGCCTTCTTTAATAAACCACATATATAAAGCAACTCCTGTAATTTGTGAACTCATTCTTCTTTCTTTCAATTATCCCAAGGAATTGATTGATGAACATTACAGTGACCTGAAGACCTTATTGTAGATAATAGCAGTAGTATAATGGCATTAATATCTTGCTGAGCGATTTCAGTGGCCTAATGCAACTCCCCAAAGATGCTCTTCCAATGAAATTTTGAATATGAGCAACAATCACTGTTTTCTATTTCTAGAAACAATATCATATTTTGAATTTGAAATTCATATATTTTTTGATGTATTTTGATTTTGTATGTCTCTGTCACTTTTACTTCCTTGAATACAAAACTTTGTCTTCCAGTTATTATCTGATGGAATGGGTCCTACTGTGTCGTTCAACTTGAGACGGCCTGATGGATCTTGGTTTGGGTATCGGGAGGTGGAAAAATTGGCATCCTTGTCCAATATTCACTTAAGGGTAAGGATTATAGCCTATAAACTGCAAGACATATCTTTTTATCTCTTTGTCTTTAGCAATTTTATATGTCGTATTTTGTTTGTATGGATTAGAATTTCTCATTTAGATCCCTTGAAGCTTCATGAATGTCAAAACATTTTTGGAATGCTTTTTTCTTATCTTTATTCTCCTCTAAAATCTGTAGTAGATATCGTAGTGCCTTTCCTGACACATGGCTCACTGTATGTTGTGTGTCGTTTCCAGCACCAAGTGGGTCCCTCTCATAACCTGTAAATTTTGTTATGCCATGAAGTGCTTTACTTAGTTCATTGTATTCCCAATAATTCTGGAATATAATCTTTTTGGAGGTTCTGATTGTTTTGTCCATTTTTTAAATATGCTTGTGATTTGATGAGATTTCTTCTTTAGTTTGGATAAATTAAAGTTTAGAGTAGTATGGCTTGTAGTTGTTACAAATACTGCAACATTTTACTAACACCTTTTTTTCACTTCTCTTACAAAATCTCCAATATTAATTTTTTGATTGCTATGTCAATTGATCACAGGCTTATATGCCTTGCATTTTTTGTCTTCTACAAATCTTAGGGTTGTATGCTTCATTTGAGTTTTTTCTCCTAATTTTTCTCTCATGTATAGAGAAGATTTAAGTTAGAAAGATGCTTTTTTCCTCCAAGACCAACCATGCCATCCTTCTTTGCCTCCTTATGCATTAGACATGTAAACTTAACCATACATTGGAGTTTTGCTTGGTTAATGAAATAATTTGCAGTGTATGTTATAAACTAAAGCATAGTATTTTGATACATCTGCTAACAAATATGTTTTGCTTAGATTACAATCATTTTAAAGATCTCTGATGCAGTTTCTTCCTCTTCTTTTCCCTATGCTCATGCTTAGACAGGGTGCTTTTGTAATCCTGGTGCATGTGCAAAACATCTTGGTTTGTCTCATTCTGATCTTCTTTCTAACATTCAGGTAATTCTGGTTGTGCAATCAACTTTACTAATAGATGAAATTTCAACTACGAATTAATTTCGTATTGCATAATTTTCATATTTAGGCAGGACATATTTGCTGGGATGATCACGATATATTGCATGGAAAACCAACTGGAGCAGTTAGGGTTTCATTTGGTTACATGTCGACATTTGAAGATGCCAAGGTATTCTTTTCTGAGTCTGAAAAATTCAGTTGTTTATCTGTTGTGAAATGCAAATTCTCCTTAATCTCCTTTCCTTATGTTTTTAAGGTCATGACTGGTTTGTTTTCAGTTTTTGTCCAACGAAGAAATTACAACAGCAGTGTCACTTCATTGAAAGTTATACCTATCATTGCTTCATTGTTATTTGGCTTGGAATTGCACGGCATGACTTGTTTTCTTGGTGCTATGACAAATGATAATACTTTTCTTATTTGATATGATAATTGTGATATTTTTAAGTTTTACCCTTCTTATTAGTTGTTGCTGTTGTAAGCTCCCTAAGCTCCCTCTGGGACATTCTGTAGACTAATTTTTTAATGATAGAACTGTGATCATAGGTTAATTAATATCAGATTCTAGAAATCACAACATTTTCCTGAAACAGGTCCAGCTTTATCCTTTCTTTCGCCGCCTTACTCTTCCCTCTGATACTGTTGTGCAGAAGTTTTTGAAGTTTATTGAGAGTTCATTTATACTGTTGCCTCCTGAGCCTACATATTTGGATTTATATGCAGCAAAGCCTTCACATCCTGCAACTGAAGGTTATTTTTTGGGATTAGTTCGATGCAATCCTTCTTGTAACTTTTAGTTTTGTTCAGACTACTGAAAATTTGGCTTTCTTAGGTAGTTCATGCCATATCAACGTTCACTGATTTTCTGCATCTTCTCCTGTGTAATTGCAGGGGTTGACAGAGTTGCCTCAAGATACTTTCTCAAATCAATTACTATTTATCCAATAAAATCTTGTGGAGGCTTTACTGTGGAGAGCTGGTCTTTAAGTAGTACTGGTAATATGTATAAACTGGCTATGTTTTTAAGCAATTTGTACTGTAGATATTATAATCTCATGTTCTGATGCATATATAGTAATATTGATGGTACAATTAGTGTTTTAAGAACCATTTAATGCTATAGAAATGCAGGAGAATGAATTTTATGATTCTGTTTTAGGCAGTTATTGCAAGAATATTATGATAAGCTAATTAGCATTTGACCAAAGTATAATTACGAGGTCAATGATTCCAGAGCTAGTTCATTGAGATTTCTTAGGCACAGCAGATTCTCTGTCTGTGAAAATATTATACGTCGACTAATTTTTGTGATCAACTTCAATAGGTTAAATATTAGAGTTGCCAAAATTTGAACAGGATAAGATGACATATTTCTGAGAAATTTTGGTTCCTTCTAAATTAAATAACGAAATAAGATTTTTTTTTTTTTTTATAATTATGCGTTTCAGTGCAGGAGGACTGGTGACAAAGAATATCCGTGCTACAAAAATTGAGTCAGGGTTCAAATAGTTTGGGGAAACTTAAGTAAGAAACTAGAAAGTTATGCATAATATGGAAGATGATCAAACAGACATTTTTTTTAACAACAGTGGGTGAAGAAAACCATTGCTCTTTTGTTATTAAAAAGATACTAACTTGTGACAATAACCCTTTACAAGGGTCTAGTTAGTGTGTTGCAATTTTGCATTCTCGAGATGTGTTATGTCTTCACCATGATTAAATTCTATTCTCTATTTTTTATATGTTACTACTTCAGATAGTGCAGTTCATATGTGGATGATGATCATCTTGATATATAAATGAATACTTTTTCAACAGAAAATACCTTTTGTCTTGATTTCAAGTAATTTTTTTTTGTTTCATATTCTGATTGTTGTATTTTTGGCTATGAATATTCAGGATTATTACATGATCGAGAATGGCTTCTCAAAAGCTTGAGTGGGGAAATTTTGACCCAAAAAAAGGTAAATTATAATCGCAGAGAGGGTGCATCTTTATTTGAGTTCCTTGATCATATATTTTGTTCATTAGCAATTAGTGTAGCATCTTTTAGCTTTTTCTTAAGGAATAATGCTCAAGCTGTGATTTGAGGGAGGTAGAAGAATATACAGAACATTCAGGAGTGAATGGTGGGAAATCCATAACCAAGGATTTAATAATGGGTGTAGGGAGTTTATTGGATATTCAGTTGTATCTCTCTGCCTTGCCCAGTTTTGCAAATAATCAACCATCCCAATAACTGATTTTTTCGTCACTGTCTAAGTGCTGAATAACAGTCCTTGTGTAACACGTAACCTACCCTTGTCTTGGTCTTCATTACAAGGAATCATCTCATAATTCTTATAGTAAAGATCTCAAGCAGGGTTGTCTTCATTGGCTGTGAAGCTCTGTATGTTCCAGATTTCCGAATGACTGATGTGTATATATTGTCTTTTAGATGTTCTTATACTGGATGAAAGAGTTGCAAATTCTATATGCAGTGCATTCAAGGGAAAAAGAATGCTTACTGATTTCCATGAGTTTCTTGAAAGATTGGATCATACTAAGTTATGGCTTTGTTTACACCTAAGCTTCTGGTTCACTGACACTGTGTCTGAAGGACTAGAGTGTCAAGAAATGTCATTGGATTACCCTATGTGGCTGTGTTTTTTCACTGTAGTTCATTTATCTTTTTGTTTGATTTTGAACTAGTAAATTGGTTGTGGCTGATCTGGCATAAGTTAGAGAAATGCATCATTATAGTTTGGTTAAATTACAAGTGCTTATGTCCTGTAATTTGGTGGACTTGCTCCATATAAAGTTAAAGGAAATGCTTGAGCAGCTTTTTCTTTATAAGCATAGATCAGATTTTTTCACTTCTTTCTTTGTCCTTTGCTCCTCTATAGGTTCTAGAAGAGGTGGGTGATTTACAATTGTGAATTTTTGGGGTGTATCTTTTAATCAGATGAGAGAGGAGATTATGGAAATAACCATACTTGGTCTGTAAGTTGTAACTTGATTATTGCCATAAAGCACTTATTGATTATAACCATACTTAGGTTCCAGAAATGGGCCTGATTACTGCAGTGATCGATCTCAAATCGGGACTACTTATCATTGAGTCCCCTTGTTGCAAAGAGAAACTGCAAATTGGACTTAAATCAGGACAATCTACTGCTAAAAGAGAAGTGATGGAAATATATTCTCAAAGGTACATAAATTTATGTTTCAGGTTCAGCATTTTTACATACAATCACATCTCTTTTGTTTCAAATATCTGCTACTAGAGAACTTCTTATCTAATCTGCATCACATGTTTGGTCTCTTGCTACATTTCCCAAAACAGTAGATTCATGAGAGATGTATCATTTGTATCAAGAATGTTTGCACTGATAAATTATTGTTCTCTGATCTCCATTTTTGTCATATTGAGTTTATCCCAATAAACTGTGGGATTATGTGCACGCAGTTGAGATGCCTCATTTTTTTAGATGAAATTTAGAATGCTTATTGATGTTCTTTTCTTTTGGGATTGCAAGCCATTTATTTCTGTTTCAGTCACTCCTAGTTTCCTTCTTTGCCTTTGAGGTGCTTGACTGCATATGCTAAATATATATAAATGTGTCTGTGCATATTTTTAGATATGCTTGAGCTCGCTGTTTACTTTTCATGAAGCAGTGTTGCTTAAGGTATAGATGAACTCAAAGTGGAATTGGAGAACCTTGATACCTGAACCTCTTAATAGAAGTTCTATTGCAGCCCATATCTGTTGTGCTTTTATTGTTAAACAGAACATTGTTAAGAATAGTGACTTTACTGCACGTTTTTCTATCCTCTTTGTTTCAACTATTACGTCTATACATAAAATAGTCATGTATACTGGCTTTTTTTGAATAATAAAAAGAAAAACAAAGTAAAAAAGGAAGGGACGACATAAAGTCTATTCCTAAGGTTGGAATTTGTCTCTTGATTAGATATGAAGTCCAAGGCTACAGCAGCAAAGTCGATATTTGGTTTAGCAATGCTGTTGGTCGGCCTTGCACCCTTGTGAGGAATTCTGCAATCGAAAATTGCATGTGCTCAAGCAGAAATCAGAGTGTAGGGATGTGCAGAGATGTGGAGGCAAGATTGAATTTTGTCAATGAAGCTCAGATTTTGCTAATATCTGAGGAAAGTGTTGCTGATCTGAACAAGAGATTAAGATCAAGTATGTTGCAAGCACTTCCTTACCTATATTACTACTTTCTTTAGTATATTCGCTATTGATATGTTTGCTGCCAGTCTACAAGGTTTTCTTCCTCCATTTCTCTTTAAAAAGATACTGTGGTCCAGTTGTGGCAGACTTCCAACCATAGAACTGCCTTAATAAGTTTGCTTAAATTATATGAATAGCATCTGTTTGGATCTGAATAACCTAGTTATGATCACCAGTTTACTGGAAAAAGGAGAATTGTTTTTTAGTGATATTCTAATGTTATCATATGTGTTTGTGCGGTGATTAGTTTCATTAAAGAATATATCTGAAATGCTTAACTTTTCCTACAATTAATTTTTCAACTAGAGCTGCACAATGGCTCCAATTACCCGCTTACTGATGTCAGTCCAACTAGATTCCGTCCAAACTTGGTTGTCTCTGGTGGGGAACCTTACACGGAAGATGGATGGACAAGCTTGAAGATTGGGCAGACAAATTTTATTGTTAGTTCTCACATGGTTTTTAAATTCTATTGGACTCTGAGTTTGCTAGGTTTGAAGTTGTAAAAAAATCTATAAATTGCATATTTTACGAGTGCCCTGAAGTTCATATACTTTCTTTTACCGCATGTTATTTCTTCTGCTAGAAATGATGGATGACACTTCATGGAAACTACTGGTTGGTGGTCGAGTGTTTTTGCCTGTTCATCATAAAGATCAGTATTATCTGATGTTGAATCAACCCTTCTCGTTTATATGACAAGGCTGATGATTCTCGTCCTCCCGAACCCCTTTGCCACCCCTTGAAATATAAGGAAGTTTAGTGCAAGTTTTCTGTAAGGGCTTTGTGCTCATATAATATTTTTGCTTGTGCAGTCATCAGGTGGTTGCAATCGCTGCCAGATGATAAATATGACATCCATTGATGGGAAGGTGCACAAATACAACGAACCATTAGCTACTTTAGCATCTTACAGAAGATTAAAGGTCAGCAGAAGTGATTCTAGCTAGCAATATTTGCCCCACTTTTCAAATGCATGATTATGATCACCATGCCTTATATGTCATCTTTGAAGAAATGTTCACCATCTTGTTTGCAATATCAATGAAACAGGGGAAGATATATTTCGGGATATTGTTAAAACTATGCGATAGTATTGAACCAGATGCATGGCTCTCTGTGGGACAGGAAATAATTCCGAACCCAGATTAGCTTTGGAAGTTGCTTGCTTATGGGGTTTTCTTTAAGGATGATTCACTGCACATAAAGATGCAAAGGAAATCAAAGGCCGAGAGACCAGCTGGGAATTCTGGAGTATTATTACCCTTTATGGTTTGATGGAGAAATAACAATCATTTCAAGCACTCTACAGAAAGCAGCAAAAGTTTTTACTGTAGGACTTCATACCCATTGTGAAGTTCCTAAAATAATAAGTTTAATTCTAACCATGCAGTGCCATCTCCGAGCTTTAGTCTGTTTATTTGTATATTTATTTTCTCGTCTTGTCTATTGGGATCTTGAATTTTTGTTCGTGGCCATATGCTGCAGCAAAAATTTGTGTCCCTAAATCGATCAAATCTTATATGACTTTGATACGAGTATCACCGAGTACCATAAAGAACATGAAAATTCTTCATGACTCTTTAGTCGGTTTCAGATCAAGAATGACATTTTTTAAAAAAAGTAATTTACATTGTGCACGGGATTTTATGCATTATAGTTTAAGGAAGATAACTCATGAAAATAATATGGTGCAGATTGATCTCCATTTTGGTGTAGTTAAGTCTTTCCATATGGAGACTTGGTTTAGACCCGCATTACGTTCTGACGCGAAAACAGCCTCTGCTGCTCCTGTAATTGAACGGGGCTGGTCTGAAGTCTAGACTGGGTCTCTAAATTTTGACCCAAGTCATAACGAATGAACGGCAAGTCCCAATGTCATCAAATACTGGGTCTGTCGATTATTGTAGGGGTGCGGTTGTTTTACTGTATTATGTGGATTGCGTATAAATGAATTGTTGCAGCCAGGCCGTGGTGGTCTAACCTAATTTAGGGTTTTGGTAGAAGTACACTGCATGCGTGTATTGTCGCAATTCTATTATTTATTTTTAATATAAAATTATAATATTAGTTAACAACTAATGCAAATAGGTCTTTTTTTCAAATGAGATTAGAATGCCTCCTTTATCTCTTCATATAAAATCGTGCCATTGTGCAATTAAAATAAATTCTTTTTAGGGATTGATATTTTGAAGTTCTTCTGTTACTTTTTTTGGAATTTGTATTTGTTATATTAAGGTGAAATAGAAATAATCAAACGTGATAAAAGGTTTAACGAGCAGAATATTTGGGTGTTGACTCGGGTTCGAACATCTAACATTGTGGAAAAACCTGTTGGGTAGACAATTATACATGGTTTATATTACATGAGTTGCTTGTCATAATAATTTTCACTGGATGGATTTGCCTCGTTTATGAGGCGTTTTGTGAGTTTATATAAATTCTTCAAAGTAATTTATAGTGTGTTTGAAAGTTTATAAAATTTTATAAAAAATAATAATAATAAAGATCTCTCTATTTATTTTAATACTTTTATATTTTTTTATTATATATAATTATAAAATGACAGAATTATTTTTAATTATATTATATTAATAAACATTTATAGTTTAGCCATGTTTATAAAATTTTGTGACATTTTATAAGTTTTCAGATATTATTTCGTACAAATACATCGACAGATTATTTTAAAATAGAATATTATAAATTCTAATGACATCTTATAAATTATACTAGTAAGCTCGGGAATATAAGAATAAACAAATAAACTTAATTGATTTTTCTTCTACTCCTACTTCTTTCTCCTTTCCCCCCTTATATTTTGAATTTCTCTATATATTATTATTTACTCATTTATATAATTATATGTACGAGTTGAGTGAGACCTTTGTTATTAGTACTAACTGAGAGAAGTTTATGGTAATTTAAATGGTTGTCAAATTTACAAGAACTAAACTGTTGTTTACTCATGTTTTCTTTTCAATCTTCCTTAAATAAATTAATATATTCTATTTCTTTTTGTTTATTCTTTTATCTCACTTTACATAGATTGTCACATTTAATTTAGTTTTAAGCAACTTTATTCGTAATATAAAAAATAGAATATTACGATTTTATATTTTATTATGATTAACAACAATTATATGTAATTTTTTTCCCCATAATTATACGCGCACATAGGGGGCTTGCTTTTTACTTTTTCTGTTGTGTTGAGACAGTAGAGTGGAGTATCCATATTTGGTATGCCAATTGTTAATTGACTGAAATAGCCATCTATTCTGCATATTTTATTTCCTCTTCCATTTCTTACATTTTTGATCTTTTTTCTTCTTTTTCCAATTAATATTTAATTTATTTTGTTATCTTTATTTCTTCTTTTTCCCATATCTTTTTTTCTCTCATTTTATATAATTTTTTAATACCGTTTAATTTATCAATAATTTATTTCATTGTCAAAATTATCAAAAGTATAATATTTTTTTTTGTTTATTATTAAAAAATTTATATAAACTCGTATAATTATGCATGCATAGATCATGTAATTTCACTAGATATGACTTATAAAATGAAAAACATATAATACAATATAAAATATCTATATGATTAATCTATAAGCGTACATGCGACGAGCAATTATACAGGCATACGTTGAATGCGTGGCGAGCTCCAGTAGTTATTATATTTGAAGTGGCAAAGAAGAGGGCAGGTATGGTGTAGAATTTGGAGACATTGGAGAAGTTTCGAAAGCAACATGTCATAAAATCACATCGAAAATGCATTGGTTGGATGTCTGTTTCATGAGACCCATTCCACACAGTAAGTCCCATGACACTGGACTTTGACCTTATCGTTTCATCTTTCCCATAATTCTGGTTGTGTTTAATTATTTCCACGCATGCGTTTCGAATAAAAAAGAGAGACCAATAATAATATAGTAATATTTGTTATTTGTAAAGGTGAGTGGATCCTTAGACTCGGAACCAGCCCAAGAAACTCGATTCCACCCCTTTAATTCCATTCTCTGAAGGAGACGATGAATCACCGTTTGCACAGACGCGCGCAAGCCTCGTCTTTACTTGACTTGGAACTTTGTACATTCATGATTTTCTTGCTTAAAAGCCTAAAACGGTGTGTAGACTTCATTTGCATCTGTTTCAATAAGTTCATGAACTCTTTACAATAAATTATAAGAGAGTTTATAAGTTTATAGAAGTGTCTCTAAATTTGTTTTGGCAAAATAATTTACAAGTTTTAATAGCGAGGTGTTTAAAAGTAATAAATTTCTCAAAGAAAATAAAGATATGCTCTTAATTATTTTAAACTTATCTTAATTTGATATATCTACACTATTAATAAAGACTAAACCCCTTAGAAAAACTATTTTGGTCTTTGTAAGTGTTATTACAGTAATATTTTTTGACTGTAGTTGTGAGATGGAAAGTGTTGTGAGTTGATACCACCGATTATTCCACTTGAGAAAATGTATCCATTTCTCTTTTAAATAAACACGCATTATTTGTTCAAATTTCTCTCTGTGTTCCATTTGTTTTAAATTTATACATGCTTTCAATATTTACATCAAGAACTATACATGTTGTTTTCTCATTATATAATCATTATAATAGCTAATGGTTACAGGTTAAAATTGAAAAGGTCACATGTTTAATGTTATAGTTTTTTGTGTGCTTTGATTGCTTGTAAGTGTTTAGTTGCAAATTGGGTTTAATCGTTTGAAGAATGACATGAGAAACATTTAATGGATCAAAAACCAATGGGAGGGGGTGGCCACCAAAATGTAGTGATACTCCACAAGGCCATCCTCTAAGTCGAATACATTTGACTTAAGTGAGACACAACTACCATCACCTATAAAACGAGATTTGCCAATCTTACCCATGCATCAGAGCGACCGCCCATCAACATCATCAAGCCAAGGGGATGAGATTATGTTTTATTCCACTCTAGGTGTGACCACATCATCCTAAGGATTGGGGCAAGCCTAAGAGCTAGTTCCCATTACTCCTTTTACAATCAATAAATACATGTTCACTTTTTGTTGCTATTAATTTTCTCCTCTAAAAGATAGCGTGCAAACTGTATGTCATCATACAAACAATGATTTTTTTTACTATTTCAGTGCTCAAAAGGAGGTGGTTGGCTGTATCAAATCCTTTATCACTAGCCACTACCAGAGGTCATGGACTCAGTACACAGATATGCCTTACAACACAAAGTAGTGGTGGTTTGACAAATTCAAAATATGGTGTTCTACAAAATTGCACATGTCATTATTTCACATGTCATTTTTTCATTTTTCTACTTTTGGTTGATAGGAGTAATATACTTGGAGTTCAACTAACAATACAACCATAGAGCGGACCTTTAAGAAAAAGGCTGCAGAGCTAAATTAAAAGAGCATCTACCAAGCATGAGCATTAAGGAGTAAAGTTGATTAGGTTCCACAAGAGAAGTGAAACGAAATGTTGGCAAAGTGAGCCGAGAATACATTTAAAGCGGTCAACAACAAAAATAGAAATAATTGTTTAGCTAACAACGCCTCAACTTCCACTATCTATTGAGGTGATTCCATATCAGTCAGTGCATATAGTGATTGTCTTGTAAGTTTTCCTCAACCCAAAAGCTTTACTCAGTATTTCTTTTTTTCTACATATAGCAAATTTATTTATTTTTCCAAAACTCCACTTAGAAATCAGTTTGAGAAGGTCTCTGATGCCTCTTTAGTTGTACTCGAAGAGTTCAGAGAAACACAGTTGAAGAATGGGCAAATCCTTGTGTTCAGAGAGACGGGGTACATGTTGCATATCTCTTCAATTAAATTGCATAGTTTAATTTCCTTTGTTATATAGGGTTAATCGATATTGCGGTGTATCTTTTTTCACAAGAGATGTTGTGGAAAATGCAGTATGCTATGGACTAGGATCGTCCTTCTCAAAAACCTGGGGGAACTTCAAGCTCTAGTAGCAATAGCAACATGGTGTTCACCGCTTTCGATGGGTTAAAAAAGGAAAGATTACTTGGCATGGGTTCAAACATAGGAGCATATCAACAGCTCCTCTGAGGTTTTTCCTCGTCATCTTCACATGCTAAGGAACTCACCAGAGTCAAGGATGAGTTGCAACACACTTAAGACAAGTTGAAGACCACAAAGGGAGAGTTAAAAAACTACAGGAAAGAGTTGAAGAAGACACAGTTTAAGCTTAATCATATTGTGAATGCTATTAGAGCATAACTTGACATCTCCCTAGACATCCCTGATGATGGTAAGGATAGCGACGATGATGATGAGGATGACAAGGAGCTTGACATTGATTAGTAGGTTTTCATTATATTCTATAACCTCTTGTTGGTTGTATAAAAAAACACTATAGTTGTATAACAATCATTAGTGTTTTTTTTATTCAATTTACGTTAAAATTCCTATTTTATTGTTTTTTTTTTACAATTTTCTATTTAATTGTGTGTAGCTGCAAATGTTATTCTTCACAAAATAACATAGAAAAGAGAAAAAATTAAATAGATTAAAAAATCGTTCCTAAATCCGTTCCAAAAGCCATTTCCAAATACTATGTTCTAAATTCGTATCTAAAGAGCTATCACCAAACTATCCTAATAGTTCCGTATCAAAATCGTCAATAACTTACCGTCTTAGATTCATTCCCAATCTTGGTTGTCTCTATTTTATTCTAGTCTAAATTATCCAAGTCCGCCCCCAATAATACCGTCTTAGATCTGTGCCCCCAATAGTACCGTCTTAGATCTGTTCCAAGTTTTGCGACAATCACATCAATAGTTATCTCAAATATTAGGAACACGTAATAGTAATTTTCTCTAACTTTGGGATAGTTTGAATAAATTGTCACTACCTTTTGAGATAGTGATTTGCAACTATCTCAGAATATGCGATGGTTCACAGTTAATCTATCACAAAAAATTAATGATGCAATAAATAGAAATGAAAATAAAACTGTCACAAAGTCAGTCGCAAATTGATCTGCTACGGCTTCTTCAAAAAATGCTATACTAGATAGCCGTCCTATCTGACAATATTTTTGTAGTGTACTAATTTAGTCTGTTTTGATTTTGTCCTGTTTGACAGTATTTTGATAGTGTACTGATTTAGTCTATTTTGATTTTGACTATGATATACAGTTGTTTGAGTTTATTTGTTCAGTTTTGGACCCAAATATTCCACGCATCAAAAGTAAAAAGCATTTAGAATGTTCTGCCAATTTGTCCACGACCAATTTGCATATAGAAAAAGTAGTTAATTTGCCAAGTCAATATAGTGTAATTTTTTCCAAGATGCTTGTTATCTATTGTGGAATTGAATTATATTTTAGGTTAATTACAATACAGTTTATTATTTTTATGATGATGATGGATATCTACGAAGGCCTTTTCTTTTTCTTTTTCATTTTTCTAATGCTCCCTCTTTTCAACTATTGAAAATATACAGTCATTCCTTTTACGTGTGGGGTTGAGAGTAAATAACTTGCAGCTGATGGATGTAGGGTTCCTATGATATTCTTGAGTCACTTACAGCGTAACGCTTTCAAGTTCCATATTAAAAGTTTGTTTTATTGATATTGTGCTGTATGCTCTCTGTAATATCTTGATTTTTTGGGCACATATATATTACGAACATGTTTTGCAATTTAGATTGTTAATTTATATTTTTATATTGATGTTGCAATCAGCCCTGTATAATCTGAAGTTCAAAAATCGATAAGACATAATAAATTTGAGTTGATAAAGGAAAAACTTGTATATCCATGCTACATTATTATTAAAGTAAGATTCTTTAGTTGTGTATTGTAAACTTGTATGACTATCTTTAATGTTAACTTTTATTTTGAATTTTTCTCTTTTCTTTTAATTTATTATCTTTATTTGTTATTTTCTTAAATTTTATCTCTTTTCAAATTATTTATATCTTTCAATTTTTTTTCTATTTTAAATATTCTTTATATTTTTAATTTTATAATTTTTGTTAGTTAAAATATAATAATTTTATAATTTATAAATAAATTTACATGAGTACATAACGTGCCATTTTTACTAATATACTTGAATTGAATTTGCTCTTGAATGATCGTATTTGTTAATATTTGAATCAAAGTGTCTAAACTTGGCTTAAATGATCAAACATCGCCCAACGATTTTTCCTTTTTTTACTTTTCAAAAAATCAAAGCTTCGTTTGGTCTGAGGTTTTGATTGGGGATGAAAATGATAGGAGTTCTGTTATAGATAAAATTATGTTTAGTTATAAAATTTCAATAGAATAAAAATTTAATTTGTTAAAATTTGAATAATTATATAGATAAATATAAGATAATAATAATTAGATGAAATAGTAAAATATATGGATAATAACTTGTTTCTAGAGTGCATATATACATAAACATGAGTGTGTGTGCACATGTATCGTGTATAAGTATTGATTTGTTGATTGTGAATATATATATATATATATATATTTATTATTGTTATTGGATTTTAATATTATGTATATATATAAAAGAGAAAATAATTTGAAACTGAAATTGAAATAAAAATTATAGCAGGTTTTATGTTAGAATTTTAAATAATTTTTCATGTGATGAAAATTGAGAAACAAACATTGTCCAAAGTTTTAGATGCAAATGAGTAGTGTATCACTTCGTAGTTTCTGTTTAATCTTACTCTATATATTTTGATTAATGAAAATATAGCGTTTAAGAAAATTTATTCTCTTCGACCTAAAAGTTACTCTTGAATAAAATGGTTTTATTTTGAGGTTTATAATGCAATTAAATATCAAGAAAATGAATAAAGGTGTATGGAAGCGATCAAATATGGCGAATAATTACCAATCTGACTTAATTTGTTTTTATGTAATATCTTCTTCATAGATGTGTTTGGCCAGGTAGGGATACTGAAACGACACCGATTCGTACTTGGACTAAATAAACTGACTATAACAGTGCACAATCATCTTTAAGTAGTTATTATTCTAAATTTTTGCTACATTTTATTATTCTTGAAGCAATCATGATTCATAATCTTCTATTACCAACGGTATATATGACTGGAAATAGTCAGACATGCATAGCTCAAAAACATCATAAAAGTTCAAAATTAGTTAGTAGTCTGAGAGGACAGAATGTTTCAACCTGGCCTTCCAGAATAAATTCATAATGTCAATTATCTTTAAAATAATTATATGTAGAGCATGACGTGAAACAGACGCAAATGATACCATCATTTATAAGTATAGCAATCTTAAAGTTTGTGTATCAACAATAGTGTGAGAAATAGGATAATATTATGTTAAGGAAAAAATAGAAGGGAAACAAAATAATTAGAACCACCCACGTGTACTTGATCTGCAATTAATGGCTAGACTTAGTAGCCGTAGAATTTGTACTGGAGTATCACGGACTTGATCCTATTGGAGGAGCCTTGATCTTGATCCAGTCAATTGTTCTTTCTTTGCATTCAATTTGGTGTGGACCTACGTTTTTTCCCAAAAAAAAAAAAAAAAAAAAAAACAAAAAAGAGCTTAGATAATATTTCTTTCATGAAAAAAATAATAAATTACTTTATTTACTTTATTCTTGGTCATCTATTGGCAATCTTCCAATTTGTTTGAACTGACTGTGAAAGTTATGACTGACTGGACGCATACAAATTTGGCTCTTATAAGCAAAATTATATAATTTTATTAAATATATTAAAATATAAAATTTATATTTTTAAAACTACTTAATTATAATTAGTTATTCAATAATAAAATAATAATGAAATTTTGAATACGGATATGTGTGTTTCAAATAGCATGAATTTGATTTTTATCATAAAAAAAAGTATCTAAAACAAAGTCATCATGTTAATAATGGGAAATTTTTTTGAATACCTTGAATATAAAAGTGTGTAGTGTCAATTTTAACCTTTTACAAGATACGAAGAAAAAAATTAGAGACGATAAAAAAAAAAAAAAGTGGAAAAAAGAAATTAATTGTTAATTACAAAGAATTTAAAATAATAGTAATGAAGAGGGAAAAACATTCAAGACCAAAAATAATTATTAAATAGTGTAAAAGATATATTAAGATGGTTCTTTTAAGGAATTTATTGAAGTGAACAAAGTCTGTTTTTATAAGGGATAGATCATAATATACAATATAGAAATGGGTTTAGATAGATAGTAAGCTGATTCTAGTTAGAGCTGGGCCCAGCATCGTGGTCCAAACAGAAATGTAAGTCAATTATGTTGTTCTGGACTGCCACATCAATACACATTGATTTTGACTTCTTCTATGCCCGTGGAAAAGGGGAAGAAAAAATTACTTAGCCAGAATTAAAAATCACACACACACACACTGAGCCGTAGCCCCCCCCTCCTGGTCAACAAGTTGGGCCGCATCTGGAAGGCCTTGAAAAAATGCATGTTAATATATATTATAATCATGTGAGGACGAAACAAAGATTATGGCACATATAAAAATGCGCACAGTGCGTATAATCCTACGCATGCTAATATAATCTTAGCAAGGTGCAAAGAATTAGAAAGATCTCATATAATCAAGACTCGGTGCGATATATTCAATTTACCAGAAAAGACGAAAATCTTTTTCTTGGGAGTTTGATTTCCTAATGATTGCTTATCAATGGGTGATTTGAATTTTGGTTGGACATGATTTCCAGGTGTAGATCCCATCACATTTTACCAAGTAATTCCACATGGTCGAAGTCAATTCTCGCTAAGGGTAAAGAAAGAAGAACAACCATAATTAACAAGCTAGCTAAAGGAAAATTGGCATTCTTGTGCCAGGAATTACAGTGTTGTATTGTGTTTCAAATGGAGTATACTGCATGTACATTACTAAACATCTTCTATCTATAAATATGGAAGATCGATCATGCATAAAATTTGGTTTGAATAGTCTACCACGTTCATGATGTGATCAGTAATGAAATTATTGTTCATTTCATCTATCCGATCAGTGGACTGTCCCTGATACATTGATTACGAGGCATGCAAGTGATGTTTAATGTGCTCAAAAATGTTAATCTACAAACATAATGCTGGGATATGCTTTCTCGGTGGAAATAGAGAATTAAGTAGTTTGTTTGTTTGTTTGAAATATGTGAATCGAATATATTAAAGAGAAATTCTTCACGTAATTCTCCATAACCAACTCGTTACTCCCTGTCCATGGCGAAGGATTATATTATTAGAGGATCAATGTTTGTTACTTGATTAAAAACTCTTCTATACTGTACTACATATCTATTACTACAAAATGGGATATCTTTATAAATAACTCCCAATTTGTATTAAATGTAAAATAACCAATTGCTCCAACTTTATTTTTATTTTACTTATTTTCTTATTTCATATTCTCTCTCTCTCTCTCTCTCTCTCTCTCTCTCTCCAACTAAAATTTGATTTACTGTATTTCTTCTTAGTTTGTTTTCTTATTGAATTTGTTTTTCTCTAATTATATTACGCATATATTTCTAATACATGTTTAAAATTTCAATAATTTATTTTTACTATTAAAATAAATTAGAAATATAATAATTTATATTTTATTATCACTAATATATAAATCTTATTAGATAATATATATGCAATATAATTTAAAATATTTATATAATATAAATAAAATTCATTTATTCACCCAATAGTTTATGTCTAAAATTTATATGCACGCGCATTTCACGGCTCAGAATAATGAAAATAGAGATAGTCTTAACACCTCAACTATGATTTTCCATCTGTATTTTGTGCTGGAGACTGCAACATCCCCATTTGTAAGGTTAAAGATTATATACATGCTGATTAACTTAAACATTAGGTGAAGGAGGTTAAATATACACACACACACTTACTAGCATAGATGCACACTTAATGCATGCGTATATAAAGTTTAAAATATAATTTATTATGTAAATATATATTCTATTTACCTTAATAGAAGTTACCTATTTACTAAATATAGATTGGAGTAGGGATACTTTTATAATTAAATTGTGAGACTAAATTTTAGTTTTTTTAGGGGTGTCACACATTATTAATAGTATATATCTATACTACGTAGAATATGAAAAAGATGGATAATAACTACCTTCGTCTTCAAAATTAATTTACCATAATGACCTTTTCTTTTAAATTTTTATTTTTCTTTTCTCTCATTTTATAAAAACATCAAATGTAATTTAAACTTTGATGACTTATCTTATTATTAGAATTTTCAAAATATGAATAATTTAAATTTATTATTATTAATGAAAATTATTATACACATGTAGAATAAATAATTTTTACTAAGTAATAATTTATCAAAGAATACAATAGAAATGGAATTTTTTGTGATACAATATTATGGCTATGTTTGCTTTTAAATTTGGGTATGTATTTTCAAGCATTTTGTCTCGAAAATTTTAAAATTGAAAAATAAAATAAGAAAAGATAAAAAATTTGAAAATATAATAATTAAATATATATTTTTAAAGTAAAAATTTACAAAACAAACCTAGCTTATATATTAATTAAGATGCCGTTATAAGTATAACTAGTGTGTGTGTGTGTGTGTGTGCGCGATATCTTTCAAACCTGGAGTGACGTCAGGGCACATCACTAATATGCTGAATCAGCAGCCCCGAAGATTTTTACATTGTTTTTATGTTGATTTAACTTTAAGGTTTGTTGAAAGCAATTATGTCCTCTCGGTGGAAAGAACGGAAATCTAGACAACAAGGACAACAAAGACGAAGGCCAAAAACCTAGATGATAAGGACACCAAAGGCGGAAGACCGCTTCCACTTCAAGAAGCCAAAGAGCTATGGACCCCCGAAAGGGAAGTCAATGCTCGCGACTTGACCAAACTGGATCATTTGCTCGCACAGCTCTTCAAAGTTTTGCTCCGTACATTTTAAAAATATATATTATAACTATTACATATCTTAAATTTTTTTTCTTTTATATTTATATATTTTTCAAAAATACAGGCTAGAAAATATGAACGAACATAACCGTCACCTCTTTGACTCTTTCCTTACTTATATATATATATATATATATTTATATATCAAAGTTCTTCTTCTTAACTTCAAAGGGGAACCTCAAGTATCTTCCCTATTCACAACTTGGAAATTATAAATCAACCATGGAAGGAGAAAACATGAGCAGAAAAGTCAATACCAGTAATAAGCAAGAAGATGGTGAAGTACCACTCCCAGGATTCCGGTTTCATCCCACGGACGAAGAGCTTGTGGGGTTTTATCTTAGAAGGAAGGTCGAAAAGAGGCCCATCGGTCTGGAACTCATCAAGCAGGCTGACATCTACAAATATGATCCATGGGATCTTCCAAGTATGCCTGCAGGTTTGATCATTAAGTATACACGTCTTCCTTAATTGAGCCATTTTTTTCTTTCTTTTAGCACGTGTTGTGTTTGAGAGTGCAAAGAAGAGTACTATGGATTTGATTTGAGCAGTCTTGTCACTCTGTACAAGTTTCTGAGATCAAGCACATGCAACGACAGAGATTTCTGTGGATCACAAGTTTCTACGCACTTTTATGTTCGCAAAAGCGTTAAAATTGTTTTTAAATTTATGTCTACGTTTTTATATATATTCTTATTTTAAAATTTATATAAAAATAAAAATAAAATATATAATAATTAAATGTATACATATAATTTTTTTATAAAAATTACAAAACAAACATAGTTTAAGTTACTCTAATATTATGTCTGTCCGAGTGTGTTTTATACTGATGTGGCTTAAGTGAAGTGATCAGGCCAAAATTTAACAGAAAAAAAAAGGGACGGGATACAGAGGAAAAACGATCATGATTTCATGGATAAGGTTAATTTGTTACTTTCATGAAATAAAAGTTCGGCTTGTGCAGCAGGGTTTTTGCCCAAGCTTGACATGAAATAAGGCATTAGTTCGTCATATAAACTGACACGACTATCAGTCCTTTAAGTGACGAATCCTCTCCATGCTGCCGGAATAGTGATACATGCGATTCCCTAGACCAATAATTCCTTCAAGTTCTTGTTTTTGTAATCCACGAGACCTTCAAGGAAAACATAGAAGCTATTAATTAATCAGAAATATATATATATATATATATATATTTTTTTTTTTTAGATGCCTTATCAGGCGTTGCAGGTAAAATTACAGAGAGGAGAGGGTACAGATTCAGGCGAAATTGGTGTGGAGAAAATTCCAGCAGATTAAAATTTTTGTTTGTCCTTTAATAGCATACGAGAGTATCTCTCAAATAATGGAATGTTTGTTAACAATTTCGGTGGAATTTCAGAATGCGGCAATGGTGGGGACAAAGAGTGGTATTTCTTCTGCAAAAGAGGAAGAAAATACAAAAACAGTATAAGGCCGAATAGAGTGACGGGTTCTGGTTTCTGGAAAGCAACTGGCATTGACCGGCCCGTCTACTCTTCCTCTGGAGAAGCTGGCAGCGACTGCATCGGCCTCAAAAAATCCCTCGTGTACTACCGCGGAAGCGCCGGAAGAGGCACCAAGACTGACTGGATGATGCACGAGTTTCGCCTGCCACCCAACCCCGACAAAAGCACCAAAAACCCTGATCAGGAAGCGGTATGATTTATTTCAAGCCATTAAGTCAATAACACATTAAACATGCCTCTCTCTTCATGATTTCGTGCCCGTAACTTTACATTTTGGGACATGCGAATCCAGTCTCTCAAAACTATAAATATATACTTACATATTCTACAGGAAGTTTGGACCCTGTGCCGGATATTAAAGCGGAAAGTTTCTTATAGAAAGTGTGCCCCAGATTGGAGACAAGTGCAGGTTCGCAAGAGGAATGATGTCATCATTGATCCTGCCGTTGACGCCATTTCAGAGACATGCAGCGTGGAGTCTTGGGATAATCAGAGCGGGCAAAGCAACTATACTAGTTTCAGTGCACCAGTGATCAACCTAAACGACAAGAAACCCTACTCTGGCCACGTACTGAATCAACAGTTGGTGGGCCATAACGGCCCAACGGTGATGTCTCAGGCCCCGTCCGCTGCTTCGCTGTTTTCAACCTATGTCTGTGCTGACATTGATGAGTTTTTTAGGCATGCTGAATGGGGGGATCTTCAAGCCATGCTAGACCGTGGTGTTGTGACTAACCCCTTTTGTCCGTGAACGTAGTTTTGCCAGATGCGCATGCGAAACTACGTATATACGGGCATTAGACTTCATAGTTAAATTGAAATAACATGTACTGGAGACTTGGTCTATCCTTCCTATTATGTGTCTATCCGTATATTTTCTTGGAGGGATTTGTATCTCGTGATATGATCCATACATATATTTGCCACTTCTTTTTTGTTATTGCTCAATTACAACTATTTAAACCAGGCGCAATTGTTGTAAACTGTTAGAGATTAGAAATTTCAGGATAAGTTTCAAGAGACTTCACTCACAGAATTCAGTCATATATGAAACTGTCACTTAAAGAAATGATAAAAAATTTATATATTAGCAGAAAATTATTCATATGCACACTTTGTCCACACTAAATTCACTAGCTACCTACCTAAAAATACTGAAAATTAAATACATAGTAACAATATGAAAAGTTGTCTTAGATCATCGACTATTAATTAGTGACAAATAATTTTGTCTTTCGCAATAATAGTTTTTTAACGTGATTCTTTTGTTCTCTTCTTTTCTAATGATTGCCAAAAAGTGAGACGCTCTGTATTCTTGGAATGCTTGCTAATTTCATGCCGGATTTTAAATTTTTCTATGAAAGCAGTAATTTTACGTTATATTTGGGTTGAGGTTATTAGCAAGCAAAAATATAAATAAATAAAATTCAAAATCCTATATCTTGTTTGCTTTAATAATTTTAACGAGGAGAGAAAAGTATTTAAAAATAAATGATATGAATTTTTTAAAAAATAAAATAGATGAAAGAATAGAGGTAACATTACTTTTAAAAGGGACAGGTTGGCAAATCAAATTTTCTCTCATTTTCCTTACTTTTTTTTATGCGGACAATTGTCTTTCCCCATTTCCATTTTATTTTCCTGTTAAATTTTCTTTTCTTTTTCTTCCAATATCCTATAAACAAATGTAATGTTGAGAGTCGGCATCTGGTCAGGAAGAAAAACAGAGTTTCTTGAAACAGCATTCGTATATTTCCAGCAAAATAATGATATTTTACAACAAATGTCATTTTTGGTTAATTTTTATGAAAGAAAGGTCAAGAAAGGTGGCCTTGGCAGACTCTACTGCTGATGGAACAGGAAGATGAACAAGGATAACGTTGAATTCAATCATCTTTAGGCGTTTTGGATTTGGTTCCCAATCCATTTATCATTATCACCAAAAGTTCATGTCCAGGTTGATTGGACTTTCATGTTAAGGTATTCGGCTGAATTTATTTTCAAAAGTTTATAACATCATATAATTCATGTTTCGTTTTTAAAATTTATAATTTTTTTTAAAAAATAAATTAAAAATATTTAGATAAAAATAATAAATCAAATTATAAAATTTTATTAAAATATATGAATATAGATCATTATATATTTTTTTGTACAATAATGATTAAAATGAACTAAATATTATTAATGTAATATAATTAAGAATATTTATATTATTTTTTATATATAAAATGAAGTAATTTATAAAATATCTTCAAAAATTAACTTTTTCTAATTTATATTTAAGAAGTTTTTAAATTTTAAATATTTTATTTTTAAATCTTATACTCTTTTACTAAATACTTTTTTCAAATTTATAAGTTCTTAAATATTATATAAAATATTTTGAGTAGCCTTGTAAGTTCACCCAACCACCCCTTGACCAGGCTATTTTAACTGGCCAGCCTTGTCACAATATGAAATCAACCTTGCTCAAGCTTCAGGTTACTCCTAATTCCTTACATTGTGGTGAATTCGAGATTACACAGTAGATTAGTTTTTGGTGAATCATTCTTAATGATTCTATTAAGTTGGACTACTATCGCTAATTAATACTGGGTTCAGTTCAACCTAACCTTAATTTCTGCGTAGGAAATAATTTTTTTTGCAATTGCTGCGTGACCAAAATAAATGAACGTTGCAATTTTTTGGGGTAACACATCCTCAGAGTTCGATAACCATGCTTAAGGCCCAACATGTTCATGGGCTCATAGCTTGTCGACATATATATTCTTTCCTGATAATGTTAATGGAAGAACATTAATTTTTCTTCAATTTTAAACCGTTAGTTTTGCAGCTACGCTCATGTTACATCCAAAGCCATGCAATTAGAAACAACCTTTTAATAATTTGTTAATAATTGATAGAAAAACCAAATACAAGGTCAAGTTATCAACTTGGGTTCGGTCGTTACTATATCTATATTTTATTATTATTTTAATAAGTATTTTTAGTTGTACAAAGTGAATTTATACAATTATTTTTATATTACATACTTTTACTCTTTTTATTATTTTCTTTTCTCTTTTCATACAACTTACAATTTATATTTATACATTCTATTAAATTTTATCTTTTTTAAAATTTTTTGATCTTTCATTATTTTTTTATTTTAAAAATTTTTGAACAATGTAAAATTATATAATTTTTATTTTAATTTTAATTTTTTACTTTTTCTTTTTTATTTAAACTTTTTTATTTGTGTATTCTTTAAAAATTTCTCTTTTTTGTTTTAAAACCTCTTGATATTTTTTTTATTTTATTAATTTAAATATTTTTATACTTTCTAATATTAAATAATTTCATTTTTATTAATTTAAATATTATAATGTTAAATAAATTTTTATGCAAATTCTGTTAGTATTATTAAAAATTGTATATGGCCTTGATGTCCTTAAAGGGCTTTAATCCCATAGCCCATGGCTGACCCTGAAACTGTCTTGTCTTTGCGACGGTCTCCATGTTGAGCCATATGTGGAGGGCCCTCGCATACGCCCTGTCCACCGACAGATTACACTGGTTTCATGTGAAGGCCACCTTGTGATTGCCTGATATCTTTTACGGGCCCTGGAAATCCATCCAACTCCGGTACAACCAAACACATGTACAGATTCCATAATTACCGATCATCATCAGATGATAATGTTGTGATCTTTCCTGTTTAACCATAAACTTTCAAGTTAGTAACAATTGTCGGTATCAAACTGGAAATATAGTGGGAAAAGGTTCAGATACTGGACCCTGTCAGGATCACATGAACTCACTTGCTGCATGCATGTGCAGCTCTCTCTCTCTCCAAACCTACCGGTCAAATTTGTTGGCATTGCGATCGGAATTCAGAGATGTGCAATAAAAGCTACTACGGGTACGCGAAAATGTTTTCGAGTTATTGCTGTGCGCAAAACTAGAGTATGTTTCCAACGCAGGATCATATATAATGATACATAAATATAAATATATATATATATACATATACACGTGTATATATCTGAACCTCCCAAGACCAAGGAAATAAACAACTCTCATCAACAATATTTATTAAAGGCAAAAACATGTTGGGGCAAGGAGTTTCACTCTTCTGTTATTTCCACCTTTCATTGCTTTTCTTGTTTGGTCAACTTAAAGGTATGGAAGAGAAAAAGGGGTCTTCTCTGCAGAAATGCTACTGACAGTGCGAGAGTTAGGCTGGAAATTAAAGAAATAAGGTTGATTGCCTTCGGTAAGGACTTGCATGCTCTCTTTTTAAAAAAAAAAGAAATATGATAAAATGGGGTCTTAGGGAAACGAACTTTTTTATCGTGGTTTTGTTTCGTTCCACACGACACGATAATGAATATTGTGATATCAATGAACTGGAGATTAAGGGAAAAAATTATTTTTGTTTGTCATATTAAATTATGGCCAGTCAATTTGTGGTTCATTTTTTAAAATGAATTGAATCAGAACATACGCAATAACAATTGGAATAAACACAATGTGTTAGCTATTGTAAGATCATATATATTTCATCTGAACATTTTCTACACATTAAATTAATTTAGGCAGGGGGGTTTTTTTAAGACTCCCTTTAAAAAAAGAAAAGAAACAAGCGAGAAAGAGAGCAGTCAAAATAACTCTGTGTTGGAGCTTGTTGCAATTTAACTGACATAAATGAGGGTCAAATTTGACAGAAATTACAACTTTCTAAGCTCATAAATGTGTTTATAACATGTGTGGGTATCAAGAATTTAACCCTGAAAACTGGGTACAAATTAGCACTTGCTCGCCGGCCCGCTAGTTGCTTCATTCCTTGTCAATCAATTTATGAGATACCTCACTGATAAAAAATAATCATAACTTATGGGATATATATATATATATATATATATATTCTCTGTTAGCTTTGAAGTAAATATCATTCGTCCATACCACGCAATAGATATATTGTAGCAAATGAAGCTTTGAATCAGTCAGACAGGCCTTTTACCTGTAAACCCAATAGTCTTTGTAGATAGGAAACTTGAGGAAAAGAGAGAGAACTTACTGGGATGGTTCATGGGGTGAAAAAGCTTGTAACTCAAATGTAGACTACTCACATGCTATATGTTGTGGTGCTACTTTAAGTTGAATATAAAGGAGAAAAAAATATGGAAAAAGGTCAAGAAAATCCAACAAGTCAAGGGGCTCCAGTTGCCTTGATTTGGGGGAAGCACAAGTACACATGCTTTGTATTTCACTTGAAACGATTTTTTCTTCTCTTTATTTTTCCCCTAGATTTTGATCCTGACAGGTGACGATAAAACATGGCAACTCTTTATTAGTGGTGATAATCCAATTCATACTGTATATTTTGCGACCCACCATCAACTCTTCATCTCTCTCTCTCTCTCTTAAAGAAATAAATGACCCTTTGCTTTCGTGCACTTTAAATTTCGGTGGTGGTTTAAAAAAGGTATTACTCGGTGTGGTTGGGTTGATGGAAGCAATAATAGAGTGGAGAAAAAGATTGCAAGAGAGATGGAAATGAATTTTCGTTGGGGAATCCACCAATATATCTACTTTTAGCCTAGTTTCATCTACTCCGGGAATCTATATCCATCAACTGAAATAGGATTGAAATTTCCTCACCGTCATTCACAATCACCTTTTCCTTTGGAAAAAGAAAATCTAAGTGGGGAAATTGGGTCTTTTATTCTTGGATCATATATTCAGACAAAAAAATTAATGAAATGGACTTCCTTTCTTTGGATTCCAAATTAGGTGAACTCGGAAAATGGACCCCACGCCCAGTGCTGGCCATTAAATTACCTTATTTCCAAGAAGACGATTAGGCCATGTCTGTACGGTCTCACTCCATATTATCTGACAAAGCGCCCATGTGGGTTTATGATTTTGAGGATATAAATAATAAGTATTTTCATATGGGGATGTATAGGTTTGTTTTTTGGATACTAATGCATGGCCTGTTGCATTTGTCCCCTTAATTGCAGAAAATGTGTCTGAAAGACAGCATAAAAGAACGGGACTAACAAGGAAAGATTGACAAAATGTGCACTGGTAGATTGCACTTGCACATATATATATATATATAGCACCGCAGTTAGAAGCAAGATTACGCCTTGAAAGCATCAGTCGTATTGCAATCGGACAACTAAAAGAAAATGAGCCTTTTGCCTTTGTCTGTGCAGCTCTTGATAGCGAGCAAGCTTTGCGGTCTTGGCATTATGATGACGATAAAATCAAAGCGTGTGGCAGCGCACTTCCATCTTCATATTTTAAATCAATAATATTAAATTACATTGCAGGGTATTAGGTTTCTGCATTACATATAAAATATTCATTTTCTTCGGTAATAAATGGTGGTGAAAAGAGAAACTTGGAGCAAGCATGGGCATGCCAAGCATTTATTCCATTAATAATGTTGCTCTTCCATTGTTGTTCAAGTTAATGCTAGCTACTCTAAGCAATAATTTAAATATTGTTGTGCTTGGGAAGTGGATTATATATGTGTGTGTGTGTGTATAAAGACCGGTGCCCATTCTTTGAAAAATGGGAAGTGAATGATTATTAATGGCTTTATAGGTTCCGAAATTAATTTAAATACAAGCTGACTGTTGGATAGATAAATTTTACAGACTTCTGAGCCAAACGACAGAGGCAGAAAATTAAATTAAAATATACATAGAAAGAAAGGAGATGGAAGAATTAATTAAGAAACCACTCCTCGTTCTGTGTATTATGATTCATGGCCACATTACCATATCAATTAATGAATTTGATACTGGAGCTCCAGTGTTTTAATTAATGTTAACTATTTTCTAAAATCTTTTATATAGAATGGTGAAAATCGGGTGCTCGCTATTTTTGGAATAAGCATTTCCTGGTGGATCTAGTTTTTGGAAGTTCATTACCTCGACCCACAAAATATTTTTTAATGTAAAAAAACCTATATGAAAATTAGATAAGAGCATCCAATATGAGTGAAGGGTGTGTGATAACATCTTTAATTTGATACTAGTAAAAATTATTCACTCTATACTTGTGTATATTTGTACAAAAACTTATATAATTTTATTACTCAAAATATAATCTAAATTTATTATATCTTTTAGTAGTTTAATAATAAAATAAAATTATTTAGTTACATTCTCAAAAAAAAATAAAGAAAAAAAAAATAGAGGTAGCAAAAAGATGAGGAAAGAAGAAACTAAATGTTATTTGAAAGTAATAGATAAGTAATATAAAGTAATCGTAATAAAGAGAAAAATACATATATAAAAAAGTAAACAAACTTTAATTCATTTATATTTGAGATCAAAACTAGTTATGAAATAGTGCAAAGAAATTCATAAGAAGAGTGCTCTATGAAATTTATTACAATGATCAAAACTAGTTATTATAGGAGGAGAATCATAATATATAGTATGAATTTATATTTAAAACTAAAAGTAGTTATAAAATAGTATATGTAGATTTATTAAGATGATTATTTTAGAAGATATATTAAAATGACTAAAGTTAATCATTACAAGGGATGAAATCATAATATGTAGTATAGATGGACATGTAATTTATGCCAAGGGCAAAAGGCACGCAAAGGATTTCAATCTAATCAAGAAACACATTTCATGTTGAATTAGACGAACGAGTCACGCATTTCATGTTGAATTCAGATAAAATAAGATCTTCGTGGGATTAGTTTTGAAGATAACCTCTTCCTGGTTCAACCAACAACTACCACATATGCCATTAGCTCCTTTTTTTGTTGAGTTAATTCAATAATATCAAAACTACGACACTAGGAGATTTATATTTTTAAAAAAATATGTGCAGAATTTATTGATTCTAGTCTTTCTAGATAATGTGGATTCGTTGATTATTCAAGATATCGAATATTATACATATCTCGAATCCGTTACCAAAAAATATAACACGAATACTTCGCATAAAAAAAAATAGTAATAGCCATCTGAAAATGAGGTTGCAACAACAATCCGGAGGCAAACCTAACCCCGGCCCACGAGGCGTGAAATAATCCTTGCATATCATAAAAGCATGCAGGTAACTATAAAGCTACAACAGGTGCATCCAATATTTCAAGGTAATTAATTATTATACAAAAAAATTAAACGATTTTTAAAAAAATATTTATATGATTGGGAAGACAGTTCGGGGGGCCGACATGTAAAGTTGAAATAGTCAAACTTAATTTCGGTAGATAATTTTTTCCATAGAAAAATGTGAGTTATTGTCAGCTTGATTTTCTGAAGCCCAAAAAAATCTCCCACGATTCATTGTGATGGTTAATTGTTTCAATTTATTTTTTGAGATGGTGTTCCCAATATATATATATATATATGTGTATGTATGTATGTACGTACATATTTTTTAATTTCGCATTAAAAAATTGAAAACCAATGCCACAAATCTGGAATTGGAAGGATTAATTCTACTCAGTTTTGAGTATGAAATAAAAATACGTTACTAAGGAAGGGATTAAAAGGATTGAAGATTGAACTGAATATGGGAAAAGTGTATTGAAGCGAACATGAAGAGTATGGCATCTCATCATCGTGCACCATGCATGCGACATGCCGACCTACTGATCATGCCCTCAGTTGCGCGCGCGCACACGCACACACACGGAGTCCTCCCTGCTCCCTCGCTCGGGCAACCACACGTGTCAGACTTTCAGGCTTCATCGCCCCCTTTTCCTTAAATAAAACATTATATAAAAAATTGAAGCTAATGCTGGTATTCCGGAATAGCCCCTGGGATTTAGCCGGAATGATGGACCGACCCCATCTCCTATGCCGCTTTAGCTTATCACAAAAACAAAACATGACGTTAAAAACGAGTCAAGGGAAGATACAAAATAAGAGGGGCCTTCTGGTAACCGAATCAATCTCCGCAGAATGGAACAAACAAACCAATCTCTTTCCATTTCCTTCCCTCTTTGTTCTCCCCCCTCACCCATTCACCCCTTTAAATACTCCAAGACAAACATCTTTTTACTGACCATTTTTTTTTCTTCTCGCTCCACTTTTGAAGCCAAACCGAACCCTAAATAAACCCCACCAAGGCCATTTGAATGCGTGTATATATAGTTGCATGACCCTTTCTTCCGTTGTTTCTTTGCTTTCGTTTTTCCTTTGCTCCTTTCTCCACCTCTCTGTATCCTCACTTACTCACTCTCTCTCTCTAAGCCATATTACGCAAAACTCAACGATTGATTTACATACGGGTTATGTATTAGACTATATAAAGGGATCCGACGTTTTTTCCGCAGGGATCAAAGAATATCAAGAAAGTGCGCCAGTTATTAATGGCCGTCGAAGCTCGTCGCGTAAATCTTTTGCCTCCGCTGATTCTTGGCAATAGGTAGGTTAAGTTTTTAATTGTTTGTGGTTTTCACGTGCACTTCTTTGATTGGCGGACGAGACGTGACATTGGATAGAATCTGATGTCGTTTCTTCGGTGAATTGACGCAGAGAGTTTATGATGAATGGTGTCGAGGGCATTGGAAACGTTTATGGCACTCCGACGGGGTATGGAATTATGGCTCCTGTATCGGGAACAGCGGCGGCAATGGAAACCGTGGTTCCGATGTACGGCTCGGCAATAACGCAAACTGTTCCAGCGAAGACTGCGGCTATTAAGTCCGATAGTGGTCCGACATGCGGCGTCCCTGCTTCGAGGAAGCGTTCTAGGAGTGCGCTCAATTCCATGGTGTCGTCAATACCCAACGGCGTCCAGAATCAGAGTGCAAATAACCGTTGCGGTTCTTTCACTTTTCTTGGCGAAGATATCACGTTTCATTTTCTACAGCAGCAATTGGAAATCGATCGCTTCATCGCTCAACATGTACGATGACGATAATTAGAGATTTTAATATTTCAAATCTCCTAATTTGCTTTTATGCATTTTCGGTTTATTAATTCCGCGTTTTCATGGGTTATCTTATGACAGACGGAAAAAGTAAGAATGGAAATTGAAGAGAGGAGAAAGAGATACGGTCGGATAATCGCGGCGGCCGTGGAAGAAAACATAGTGAAGAAATTGAAAGCGAAACAAGAAGAAATCGACAAGATTGGGAAATTAAACTGGGCGCTTGAGGAACGAGTGAAATCTCTGTGCTTGGAAAATCAGATATTGAAGGATTTGGCCCAAACAAACGAAGCCACAGCTAACGCCCTGAGATGCAATCTGGAACAAGTCCTGGCCCGAGTACAAGACGAACAGCAACAACGGCAGGATCAACGTCACCGCAACGACGAAGTGGCGCTGGCGGACGACGCCCAGTCGTGCTGCGGCAGCAACGATGAAGGGATGGGCCGGGGGACATTGGCAGGGAGCCATGATGGCGATTACAACAGCAAAATCAACGATGGGTGCATTGGGCCGAATAACAGGAACAGGATGTGCAGATGCTGTGGGAAAGAGGAATCATGCGTGCTGCTCTTGCCGTGCAGGCATCTCTGCCTGTGTACTGTGTGCAGCTCGTCTCTTCACACCTGCCCCGTCTGTAACTCCGCCAAAACCGCTAGCGTTCACGTTAACCTCTCCGCTTCCTGAATTTCAGAATCTGGATTCACTCTTTTAGGAATTCCCAAAAGTATTAGAAATTCATTATGAATAGAATGCCAAAGACAAAAAAAAGTCCCAAATACATTTTATTGCATATCTCTTTTGTTTTTATTATTTTTTTCCAATCTCCTTTTAACTTCCATCTACTACTAACTTGTTAATTTCCCCATTAATCAATGTAATTACTAGTTTTTTCGGCCTTGTGCGCATATTTAACCTTTCAGTTGGTAATAATCACGTCATTCAGAAGTCCTTGTCTGTTTGGTGTCAAATTATGGCGGGGTTTAGTCTAAGTGGAAGAGGCCATGTTTACTCTTTAGGCGGTTTGTCGGGGGGGGGGGGGGGGGGGCTTATCACGAAGGAGGGTGGGTTCGAACTTCGAAGCTTGTTAAGTCGAGGGACGCAAAAAGGGCTGACTCGCAGGACTTGCGTAAATGTCGCTGTTGTGGGACGACGGAAAAGAAAAGGTGGATCCGGGCAGTAAAGCCTCGTGTGCGGTGCGTGTTCCACATAGCAGGCAGCGATGCAGGAAGGAGAGGCGGAAGGGACCCGATGGATCGTCGTGGTTTCTGTGGAAGTGGGAGACGACTAAAGTACGGAGGATTTGGATTACGATTGTTATAAAGAAACTAACGCGGTATTAGTATTTGCTGATTTTCAGCTCCATGGCGTACAATAAACGGTGCCAAGACCAAAGGATTCTTCTACCTAGTTAGATACTTATTACCACATTAGTTTCCGCGAAACCAGGGTTAGGTTTAGATACCAAAATCTATTTTTTTCAAAATAATTGTTTACACCTCTTCTAAGCACAAATCTTTTGTACCCAAATTTTACTATTCTCATACACATGATGACTTTCATAAAAAGTTAAAAAGAATGTATTGACGCATGCGTATCATAGTTATTAAGTATTGGCAGCGTTTGAATTTTGAAATCATAGCGTTGTTTAGACTTTGGAGCGATAACTAAATGATAAATCAGCGTCAATCATCCAAGTCACACATCCGTCGCGATGGCCTATGTTAGGTTTATCTAATGTCCCGCCGCTATTACTACTACCCCCATTAAGAAAAGGAAAAAAAAACATTAGTGCAATATTGTAGTTATCATAATTAAAATGTAGGAAACGTAATTGTTCATTAATTGGGGATGAAGTATCTCAATCAATTATTTCCATACAATAACAGTAACAATAATAAAACTGGCGTTTATATTGCTGCATGTGGGGTACGTGTGAGGAAAGGAGTATGAGGGGTGGGGCGCTGTGTGTATTGTGGTGTGATTGTTAATGTTATGTGACGGTGGGGTCTCAATCACCTGCGCCACCACCGCCTCCTCTCTCCTTGTCGCTTTCAATACAGGACACACTACCAGGATTAGAGTAGTAATTTGTCTTAATCATGTATTAAACCCAATCGTTTACCATTGAGGGTTAAAACCAATAGCTGCGCATTAGGTTAGGACAGATCTGGAGTTAGGGATATTTTTATTATTACAGTGTGAGGCAATCCCGACCATAGTCCGCCTGCCCTGCTAGCTGTGTTCCTGTACAGGCGATTTCGTCCACCATTTCACAGTTGGGCCGTGTTTGGCTCTACCATCTGTCCTTTTCGTCGTTTTTCTTTTTCTATTTGCCAAGACCATGAAGTAAATCCAGGGAGGTGTGTTTTTTTTTAAATTTCTGTGTAATTTTCGTGGTATATATTTTATATTTATTAAACATTGATTACATTAGCAATAGTAATTAAATTAAACGATTTGTGCTCATTTAATTCTGATATCATCAATCATATCGAGATTATTCAAATTAAAATGTTATTTGTTTAACTTATATGGTCTTTCGTAATCGTCATCAGCTGGCAATACGTATACGTAAGAAGAAGAAAGCAATTAAGCTGGCCTGGTTCCACATATTCTGATTTCCAGGCGGCCCCGTCAGTCATCCCCTGCTGCGGCATTCATTCGCATGGTGTGACACAAATATTTTCCCTTGGAAATAAATGGTATAAATCCTGCATCATCAATCAAGAGTTTTTTATTTTTTTTATTGCGAAGAAAAAGACAAGCCAATAAACATTATTCTTATAATGAATTAACAGAGGCAGTAGATAATCCAACTCAATTCTTGCAGAAAATGAAAAGGGAAGAAAAGAAAGAGGTGGTGGATATGTCAGGGAACGGAATAATTTATCTAGGTTTACAAATCACAACCAGGAATGGTATTATTACCTATTTTGACGTTTCTCGGTTGCTGCCTGAACTGAAATACATATGCATATATGAGACAATGACGGGGGGGGGGGCCTACGAACGAGACATGCTTACGAGTATAGTTTCTTGGAAATATGGAATAGAATATAAGCAGCAGTTGTGTGATGGATGTGTAGTAAGACTTATCTTCCACTCTTGCCATAATAATATTTTCATCCTTAGAGTTTGTGTACGTGGCAACTATCTACTTTAAATAAATTGCTTGTAAATTGTCGATTTTAATTTTTTAACAAATAATAGTAATTTATGAACATGAAAACTCGACGTTTTCAGATCGACATTTTCTTTATTAGTTGTAGTTATAAATATGAATAGTTCTTTTATTTTTTTTAGTTATTTTGTGTATATAATACTATGATTTTCTTTTGAATTATAATATTATTGAAATTCATTTTATATATAGATGTTTATATTTCAAACTTTTATATAGCTAAAATTTTAAAATACAAATCTTCAATATTAATTTTTATCATTCCATGTGAATTTTTGTCGAAATTTTGAAGTGAGTTATATATGTATGTGTGTGTGTGCCGCATGCGCGCGCATTTGGCTATGAGAGAGATATTAAGCCGAATGCATTGAATATCAATTTTAGTTTATTAATGTCATTTTTTACATAACATTTTAATCAATAATATTTTATAAGTTTTATTCTATAGAAATATTTCAATTTTAATTTAGTTATACATCAAAAATATGCGCATAAAGCTCATGAGCCACTAAATTACCTATTCGACCGCTAAAAAGTGTTAAATCCGCCTACTCGAACCATTGGATTTGGAAAGATTATAACTTTTACGGTTTAAGTTTTTATTAAGTCGTTTATATTAAATCGGATAAACTTTTTATCGTTAAACTGCCCGACCGAGTACGCCTTTAATATCCTCACCAACATGTACGCATGTTCACGTAAAGGCATTGTGATTGAAACTCATTCATTTCATTAATTGAATATTGCCGACCAGTCTTAATCAGATGACGCAAACGAGCGCGGACATGTAAATAAATAAATAAATAAATATATATATATATATAAATGCCCTCAAATTACATTTTACTAATAATATTTAAATAATTAACATTATTATTACATCAAAAAAATTATAATTAATTATAATTATAATTTTTTTTAAAATCTTTTAAAACTATCATACTAAACACTAATTAGCTTATTTTTAACATAAAATTTATAAATTTATAAACTCTAAAAACATATTACAAATTATATCATCTTATAAATTTTTAAAAATAAACTTAGTCAAACACCCACTTAATATATAGAAATTTGTGTAGAAGAGCCGAATAGTGTATTGTACTAATCTAACTTTCTATTAACTGAGAAAAAAAATCAAAAGTAAGCTTGTAAAGTTATGTTGTACCAATTAAAATTAAACTCAAAAAGAGTCAGTCTCTTTATAATAAGAGTATATGTATATAGACACACACGCACGCACATATAAATATATATGAACAAACAAGAGGTGTCTACAAATGTGTATTGGTGATTACTTGAAGCAATCTCATGCAATTGTACTAAAAAAAAATTATCTAAATATTAATTATAGCTATAAAAATATTTCTTCTGTCGACAAGCTAATTGATCGTCGAAGTGTGCAAGCATAATTAAAATTTAGGAAAGAGTGAACATGACCGAAGCATGAGAATTGATCTAGTCGTTGTGACTCAATTTTGTAGGTCATCAGCGTCATCATACATTTGCCATTTGAGGAATATAAAGAGAAAAAAAAATAAAAGATTTAATCATAATCCGCATTGATTAGAAAATGTCACCCGTCCATTCCATCACCACCATCTTTTGACATATTCACAAAGTGATGATGATTGTTTTTTATTTTAGCTTGTTTTGAGCTCAATGTCTTTTCATACTCTAGTAGAGATAAAAACCTTTTATTCAATTATTTAACGTTCGGTTGAAATTTTCAAACTTTTTTCATTAATTATAACTTTGGATCACTTGCATTCGTCTTGCAGTTTGTTCTAGTCTTCAATTCGAATTAAAATTTTGCATGTTTCGAATATATTCAAGTGGCTGGTGCAAACAAACTCAACAAAGATTTTGGTGATAATAAATCTCGGGCCTAGCAAAAATCAAATTATTATAGATGTATTTGTTCACAAATTTTGGAGTCAAAAATATATACTCAATTATTACATTATTTAAATTTTATTTATTTATCTCTCTTATTTTTACACAATTTTTCATAAAAAAATACTTAAAAATGCATATTAAAATTTGGTAAGAAGTTGTATAATTTTGATCAAATTATAAATTTTTAGAAATTTTGGGATTTTAAAAAAATACTTTTATTCAATGAAGTAAAACAAACTGAAACAAAAAAAAATATAAAAATGTACAGGTGAAACTTTGGGCTACAATAGAATTTTATTAATTTTTAATGTTAAATATACTTTATTAAATTTCTTTATATCAGCGTCCAAAAATAGAATATCTTTTATTTAGACTATTAAATCTGCTTAATTAAATCCTTCACCTTGACTACTCTACAACCATTTGGGCTAGAGTAAAGACGAAACTAAGAGACGAACAAGAAACAAAATATAAAATTTTAGCATAATGTATGATATGACAATAGATTTGAATTGATAAATCTATTTATATTAATTAATTCATCATTTTAGCAACTCATAAACAACCATGGCTGAAAAAATATGAATATTTTGTATCACCATCTGATGCAATTTTTTTCTTAATTTTAACCAAAATTTTAAGTCCGAAATTAGGTCTTTCTTATTTTTAACAATATTATTTCTTGATTTTTTATTTAATTTATTAAATTTTGATAATTAATTTTAAGTACTTCTACACAATCATAACGATCAAATAACATGATTAATTAGAATAAAAAATTGAATATTGAGAAAAGGAAATAGAAAGCCTTTCATCTATACAATTAAGAAAGCCTAAAGGCCTTGGAAAGACGTTTTGTTGTCAAAGTAGAATTCCAACATTATCCCCCAAACACACATCAATTTCAATTGTATCATTTATCTATATCTATGCTTTACTACGTATAAAGTAGAGTATATGGTGTTAAAATCTAACTACTAAAATACCTTTCATATTTATTTAAACCTACAATCCTTTGACAATTTTCACTTTGCCTTGCAAATTTATATTTTTTATATTTTCTTTTAACACTCTCGTCTAAGAACTTTAATTTATATATTTGCTTCTTCCAATTTTATTATTTCTATTTAAATTTTAATTAATTTTATTTTTTGAAATCATATAATTATTAATACACTAAAAGTAATTTTTAAAATATTATTTATATATCAAGTAATTTTTATAAACAATGCATTTGAAATATTTATGCACACAAATCGAGTGCGCAATTATGGGAGAATCCAGGCTATTCAGGAAGAATCGCAGCAGATCGGGAACAAAATCAGTCATTTAGTTTAGTTAAAGCTATTCCTTTATCAGGGGCTAAGTGAATCCTCGGGGAAGAAGACTTACGCTGCTGAGACAAGTTTAAATTATCAGATCTGTGTAATTAAATACCTCCACTTTAACAATTTCTTAAGAATTACGGCTTAGAATAAAGTCAAAAATTAGAAGATAAATAAAAATTGACAAAAATTCAAATTAAGTTACGATATTATATTAGATTAAAAATAAAATTAATTTCATTAGTTCAAAAAAATAAATCTACTTAATTGAAATTCTTTCGCTTTATCAACCCAAAAAAACAGCCGTAAATTTAAAAAATAAAAAATGATAACTTCGTAGAAAATACAGTGTCTTATGGAATTTAATGCTTAACATACTTAGTTGAAACCCTTCTTTTAGCTGCCATTAAACTATCATGCATTAAAACAAATAAAAAGTAAAGTCTGTGTAATCAAAATTTATTTTTATGCATATATGCACTTTTACATTATTTTTTATCCTCCATTTACAAATTAGACGACAAGTAAAAAAATTTTTCGGGCATAGTTATGTTATGTTTGTATATATATTTCATATATATTCTCACACATGTAATAGATTAATAGAAATATATTTGGTCATTACTGACATAGGCTTAATGGGTGTGGGCCCCTTGATAAGGCAGGTGCATGGGCCATAGCCTTAAGCCTGGGAGCAAAACACAGAAATAATTGACGCCGAGACCGTAAGTGGTCTGAACTGGGTCCCACCCCTCAGGACCCCCATTTGTCTCTGCATCGTTCTCCAGACCGGGCCTTCTTCCCTCTTCTCTTTTATTCTTTCTCCAATCTTAAATGAGGGTTAATAATGCGAAAATTTTCTGTTATTAACATTATGGATAATTAATGTCATAAAAATTTTTGCAGGGTATATGAAACTATATTTTGTAACCCCATAAAAAGAGCTAATTAACCGATATTAATCAAGAAAAGTTAATTTACGTACGTGTAACATTTTTGTGACTGATTCGAGGATTTATTTTCAAAAGAAAAGTCAAAAAAGAAAAAGAAAGCTGCCAAATGTCATCAATTTCATTAAATCAAATGGCTTGCGATTAACACTAAAACTCCATCTTTACACGACATTAATTGATCTCCTATAGTGTTCGCTAACATCTTTCTCGTAAGTCAATAGTTGTAATATTTATTATTTTGGGTCATGTCGTCATCACAATAATGGTGGTCACGCGCGGCGCGCGCCATGTGCATTATTTTTTTTTTTGGTGGACTTTATTATACCCAATCACCTGCCTATTATTTGGCCAAAAATAAACATATAGACATGAATTAGTTGATTGGTAAAGTTTCTTTCAATTGTGTGCAACCATTCGGTAGCAATCCCAATTCATTAGATGGTCTACTCTGTCCAAATTGGCATACCATACAAAGTCACAATCTCTATTGGTCATTTTCCAACCCTCCTTTGTATGGTTGAATTTGTAATCTAATATACCACTCGTATATGACTTGTTGGGACGTGTTGTCATGACTAACATTTCTAAGAATACATCATTCAAAGAGTAGTTTCACCTTCTTGTTTGAAGATCAAAATTTATACTCATCGTTTAGGCATTAGATAATCTTATGCTAATTAAATATGGAAGTTAGATATATAGTCAACTTAGGTGATTGATTATTGATGTGCCAGTATATAAAACTTTGAAATCATTTTAAAAGTAATTGAACTTGCTTGTTGAAATATGTGTCTATCATAATATCCATGTTGCACTAATTACCCAAAATCTAGAGGTGTTTTAGAAGTTAAGAAAATTGACTATTATTTCTGATGTTGTTGTTTCCAACTCGTACCTCCATTACCAGTGTACTCCAACCTAGACAGATAACTCATCAATCAAATATCAAATATGTACCCCACTAGCTGCAACACAATCTAAAAAGTAGGTGTCATTATCTTGAGTCTAATCTCATCAACCTCCTCATGTAATGAAAGAAAATTGATTGTGGGAAGGTTAAGTTTCCTTTAAATTTCTTAGGATGTGAACGGGTGAATGAAGACTTAATCAACATTGAATTAGTTTGTGGTCTATTAGTACCTTGTTTGTCCCCACTAAGAGATCACCCCATTTTCAAAAGAAAATTAGTTCAAGAACTTAATTAGGTTTTGACTATTATATATGAATTGCATCATTATTTGGTTAATTTCCACATTGAACAACATCCATAAAACAAGGAAAGAAAGGGACAGAATTTAGACATTTATTGGCCCTCCTGACCTTACAGTACCCCATCACCAAAGTCACTCGTGATAGTTAGGCCCACCATGAACAGCCCAACAGATATATTTGGCAGTGACTAGTGCATATAATAAAATATAAAACTAAAAAAGTATTTTTATGCCTCGTTTCATCCAAATATTTTATTCTTACAAGTTTGCTTGAGAATGATATCCTTGAACACTAATTGGGATTTTCAAAGAATAAATTCATGTACAAGGCCAAAAAGAAATTGTCAACCACGAGGGCTTGTGTTTTGGTTTGTTGAGTGGTGCATTGTGTGTTGGAATCTCCATTCCTTCACTAAACAAAATCATAATATCCATCTTTCAATTGATTGTAATGTAAGATGAAAGGTGAAATTAACTAACCTAGTAATTTGCTGTGGTCCCTCTCCTTGGGAACATAGGGTACTCTCCTTTTTATATTTGTGGTGGTCCCTACTAGGACTTCTTCTAAATGATAAAACGTCTAATCAATTAGCTAGAAGGACATCCTTAAATTATATTGAAATTGCTCCTTCAAATTTTAATTTGTAGAAAAAAGTTAGCATATTTTTTAATTATTAGATCACTTATCTATACCATGACATACTAGCCATTTATTTATTCAATTAATCTAAGACCAAGTCAACAGAGAGGTAACAATGTAGAGAATAGACACTCGATGTATTCGAAAACTTTGAAATTCATGTGGCCCAATGACAAGTACAAAGAAATGTATTTGTTGAGCATATTGGAATTAGATGCATTTGGTCCATGACAAATATACAAAAATAAACCATTAAGAACCCAAGGATATGTCGACTATTAGGAAAGTGACGCTCCACCCAATGGCATACTTTTGGGGGAGGGCACAAAGGGAAAGATACCGACAATCTAGGCCCATGCCATGCTTCCTACTCTTTGATAATCTTTTTGTACTAGGCATGCAAGTCCATGAAAATATGTTCATCACACCATTTGTCCATTTTTTCGGTATATTTTCAAGTCCAGGTATCAATTCTCAGCCAAGGTGGTGGGTGGGGCTAGAAAATAAATAGATGGTTGGAAGTATAAATGAGGGATCTAATAAAAAAGAGGCGTGAATGGATACCCCCACTCCTAGTGAAAGGGTAACTCATCTAGAACGTCTATTTTATTTTCTTGCTCTGTGTTTCTCGTGTTACATTGTATGATCTTAACTTTTCAAGAAAGAAAGGCCCCACCAAACATCATTCCCACACATCACTAAAGATTGAAAGACTCATCAACCTCTGAGGTTAAGGTTCATGTTTTACTCTAACACCACATTTTTGGTTTTCACCACCTTTGATTGGGGAAAGAGAAAAAGGAAGAAAATAATTGTACCGCTAAAAGAATAAGAAGCAATAATTTGGCGCTAGATTTCTTTGGAGCACTCTTAGCCTTTATTGAAAATGGTAGTATGCCCATCTTTTGTAAAAGTCATGTGAACCCAAAATGCTTCAAAAGGAAAAGTGAGCATAAACCACTAGTTTTGAAATCATATCTCATAGTATTAGGAGCTCAGCTTTATGCGAGAATTTCTATGATCCTGTCATGAGTTCACTTTTCATGAATGGGTTTGGTGAGTGGTGGAGTAATAAAGACCTTGTGTTGTGCAATTCTGAATAGGAAATCCCCTCAATGTGGATGGATGATTTCAAAAGAAGCATATATTTAGAAGAATACAGTAAAAAGGAGATGTTGCGTTGATTATTCTTATCTCCAGTGATGGAGATTTGTTAGCACCAGCATCCACTAACACAAAAAATGCATGTGCCAATGTGCCAAGACTATTAAATAAAGACTTCACTTATCATCTTAATAAATGAAGGCAAATGGAAATTTTGGTGGCAGCCCAACTCCCCCGTCTTATCTATATATACATATATCTTAGATGTCATCATTATTATGTTTCTATATACTCCCTTTCTATTAGGCCCACCTTCCTTAACCAAACAAAGTGAATCATTTAAGAGGACAACTTTTTAAATGGGGCCAAATGTAGACAAGAAGGAACACATGATATCTAACAAAGAATTGATAGGATAATACATGTGGGCTATCTAGCTTAAGTTAAAAGGCGATTATGATAATAATCATTATCAAAGACAAGTGGGGATTTGTACGTGTCCTACGTTCTAAAATCTTGCCTTGCTTTTTTCCTCCATCCCTCCTTTATTTGAACGTCCCACATTTCAACAGCAGTGAAGTGGACAAGGACTCTATGGCTAAAAGTGACACCAACCAAGAATCACCCATCACCTTTTTTTAAATCAGGTGAAATTTCAACAGAATCTGGCAAGGCCAAGTTCACCAATATGGGAATGCTTTTATTTTGTATCGTCAACTATTCTAATGTGAAGATGCAGGAATGGATCTCTTTAGCCCACCTTTGCTGGACCATAGCCATGGCATAGGATCTTTCATCCCCCACCCAACTTGCATGCATGATGGCGACTGGGAAATTTGTCCTCTTTGTAAATTTTCACATCAACACCATGTGGTACCATTCTATCAAGTTCACCCAACTTCCTACTGTAGGTTGGATTTTATTGAATCCATGTTGATCATGCCAACATGATGGGTGTTAGTTCATGATTTAATTATATAGATGGAGAGCTGGGTTAGCATGCCAAGTCAAGGAATTCGGTCAATTGATCATCAATTCATCTCTACTCAATCATTGCAACCAACAACCACACTTGACCTTTCGAATAAACTAATCACTAAATTCAACGTTCCCTTTTAAAGCGAAAGTGGATGTATAGAAGATAATCTTGGCTGCATACTTCACTCTCACACACAATCTTGGTTCTTCTTCATGAATGCAGACAAAATAAGTGATCCATTTATCCCTGTCTGGTTATGCTAAACAATCCACAAGGTAATGGCAAGTAATTCTAATGTGATCAGAGAGGGGTAACAAAAAAATAAAAATTAAATTGAATCCAAATTGGATTTCAAAAATTTAAATGGTATATCAAAATGTCCAACCCAACGTATTAAAATCAAAATTGAACTCAAAAACTGATAAACGGTGTGATAAGACGGCTACAATCAATACACCGAGATTTTATACTACTCATTACCTGGTTAAGTTTGCGAGATTCTATACTACTCATTACCTGGTTAAGTTTGCGAGATTCTATACTACTCATTACCTGGTTACCATTGGCAACAGTCAAAACCATGATATGGGCATATACAAGCACAACAGATGTCCTAATAAATGTCTTGGGGGTAATAAAACACTTTTTATGTCAATAAAAATGGTAATAGGTTTGCCATACACAGTTGCTTTTATGCTCAATATGTCAAATATTTTATTGAGGGTTATCTCGCCCTCGTTACAAACTTCCTCGACACTTGGTTGGATCTCTTCTCCATTAACCTCCTCTTCATCAACATCTAACTAATGTAATGTTCACTCTTGGCAATTATGGCTTGGGTGCCATTTGTTGCCACATTTGTAGCACTATCTTTTTTGGACTCATAACTTTCAAAAGTTATTGGTTTCACTATTGCTTTCGAGATGTTTCTTTTGTTAAAATTACAGCGCCATTTAATGAACTCTTCTGCTTTTTAAGTGCTTCTTATTTCAACTCTTCATATTATAATAGATTTCTTCTAAGGTTTAGGACCTATCCATGATAGTCGTGTGCCTTACGTCTTCATTTAGCTCGTTTATAAAACTATGGATGAAATAGTGTTCCATGAGATGGGAATTGATTTCAAGCATGCTTGCTTTCAAATTTTCAAATGTAATTTTTTAGACGATAACACTGTCTTTCTGTCTTAACTTAATGAAAGTCCCAATATTGTGTCACACATCCTCTCAGTCGATTTTTTCTAATATCCACCTTTGACAATTCATCCCAACTAACATATTGCTTTCCCACTAAAAAATTTTTAAACCAACGATCCACCTTCTCGTCAAAGTAGAGGGCAGCTACTTGTGTCTTCTCCTCTTCAAGTGTGTTGTAATACTGTAAGTCTCATTGGCATTTTCTTAGCCAATATCTGGCATTCAGGCCATCAAATGTCGTCAACTCCATTTGCAGTTTTGGCTAGAAGTGATGCCTCAGTAATTTAGCTTGGTAGAAACAGCTGTAGTTGGCGACATTTGTGTGTACAGTCTAATGTTCAGGGATTACTTGTGATGTGTAAATTTGAAGGGGTGTTGGCAGAATTCCACTCAATCCAACTACTAAGGATGATCCCTCCCCAGTGGGTCCCTACGCGGTAGCCACCTTGTTGCCCATCTATTGTACTACTACTATTAACTCCTCCATTTTAGTCTCAGCCACGGATTAGGATCCCTCCACTCTCTATTGGATCCCTTTTATTTATGTGTTAAATTCATCCCGGCCTCCATCTTATTTTCGAGATCTTGGATTTCCTTATCGTTTTTTTATTCTGCCACCTGATGTGATCTAGTTTGGGCCAGTTTGAGGTGCCAGGAAAGGGCTCTGGATACTAATCCTAATGATGAAACCCACTTATCCGTCAAGGAAAACCCACTATCGATATAATGGGCTAATTTATTTGATTTTAAATCTGGCCCAACTAATTTGGCCTAAATGGGAGATTTCCATGCATTGTCATTTAGTGAAATGATCTAGAAACGGGGATAATTTTATATATTCCTCTAGATGAATGGTCGAGATGGCCTTGAATTATTCAACGTACACGTTTGTCTTTTTGCTCCTCCAGGGCTTGAATCAATTGGCCAGGCGTGATACTTGGCCCTCAGATTTCTTCCCCCTTCTTAGCTGTGGTCCTTTTCTCTTTGTAACATCATTGTGCTGCCCTTACTTTTGTCCACGGCCGATGGCCAAGATGCCTTTGAAATATACATTTTCGTAATCCTTGATAATAGATCTTTACTTTAATAAGAAGGATTTTCTGATTATTTCACACTCATCCCTTCTTATATTCTAAGCCCCTACTGTTCGAGAGCATTTTTATTTGGGTTGTGAAGAGTATAAGCTGAGGAACCTCTAAGCCCCATTTGTGGAGAGAACAGCAGTGGCGATGTTGAACCTAAGAGAGAATGAGGTAGGATGCAGAAAAACAGAGTGGAGAATGAAAGAAAAGGGGCAAAAAATGGAAAGGAAGAACGATAGAAAAGAAAAGTTTGTTTCTTCTATTCTATTTACAGTTTCTTTCCTGCTAACTTTTTTACATAAAAGTAATATCTTTACTTATTATTATTCTGATATAGAAAGATTTGAGAGGTTCTAGTTCTTTTATGGTTGCTTTGATTTTTTGATACGAGTGCTTCTCTCTAGATTTTGTGACTTAAGTTGTTATTTTTCTTTTTTACTCCGATGGTTGATCTGATTCCCATTGATTGTATAATAAGTTTTTAAGCTATATATTTTTTAGTTATTATTATTATTTTCCAGCTATATTTGTTGACTATTTGAGCCTATCTGTTGCTGTTTATGTTCTGTTGTGGTTTGGTGCGTGACAACATTATCAATTTGATGAAAAGGATTTATATTGCTGGGAAAGCAGACTGTGCTATGCCGGACCTACTGTGGTTCGGGTTAGAATCCTTCCATGGCTGGGCTTCCTGACGCATTAAATAATAATAATTAAAAAAAAAAAAGACGGCGAAGAAGAAAATGCACGCCAGCAAAATGTCCAATGTCTATATGTATATATAATCTCAAATTAAGAAGGCGCAAGCAGAGGACTACGGAAAGATATTTTGAAACGGTAATGCTAAAAACAATGGATCTCTTTAAATAGCAGTTTCGATGATAGTAACTTCATCTTGAAGTGGACACATGGAGTGAGCAGTGAGATCAGCAAGATTTATTGCTAGCACAGGCAATTTGGATAGGTTGGCAATGGCAGATTTGACTCCAACCCAAAAAAGGAGGTGGCATAGGTTATATTCATGAATTCGGTTCATTCAGATAGGTCCATTTGTCACATATTAACGCCCAAATGATACGGTTGCAAAATGCAAGGCCATAAAATTGTATCATGGACCAATGATCAAACCGGAGGAACTAAATGCAGCTAGTTTAATGTCTCTGGGCCCTGATTGGATGCAAATTGGAATTCAATTCACCATCATCTCAAGCCACTTGCAAAAGTTAGCGTCTCAACCTTCGAATGACGTCCGATTTTGGACCTCCTAACATTAAGATTCACTCAAAATATTGAGCTCCGATAGCTGGACCATATTTGAGTCAAAAAATTTTGGGCTATCGACCACACCTTGTGAGATTAAAGTAATCATTTTCCCGAGGTGGTGGGGATACCCGTACACGTCGAATTAAAAACCCTATGTCTAGGTTCGACAAAATCAACATGTCAAATCCACATTCCACATTTTTCTACGGCACTTAAGTAAAAAGAGGAGATAAACAGTTTGAGGCCACAGATGGCCATTTTCCTTGACATACCATGCTTGCATCTCCCCACCTAATACCAATAATTCAGTAACGCGTTATTCCGTGACTGGGGCCCAAAGCTATAAATCCTTGAATTGTTACTTTCAATAGAAGAAAACAAGAAATATATCCTTTTCATCGTGGAGCTGGACAACGTGGCTCTTTGGCTCTTCGCAAATTGAGTTTTGCCTTCGGAAATTTCAAAATTAAGACGACCAATTTGTACAGAGAACTGGTGCCTTATAATTTGACGTGACCCGTGCACCGTAGACACTTTTATCCCAACACAAAAGGGGACCTATGAAACAAATATATTCAACAATTAGAAAGGCGGGGACGGGCGATTGGGATAAGTAACAAAAATTCTACGTACACAAGCCTTGCTGATTACGATAATACCAGAAACTGAATTTTCTTCTGCGCGTTATGACCGACTTTAGCATCTTCACACCTCATACTCAAACCACCACCTACGTATATATAAACACACACGCATCCCATCATGATTTCCATTTCACAGAGTATAATTGTCATTCTTTGCTGCATATTGATAATAGCAAACAAGCTTCGCATCTTATTCACATATCTACTGTGTATATTCACTTCCCCAACATCAAAGAAACATAAGGCACCTTTGAGGAGCCATGAATCAAAACGATCGACGCCATCACGTTCCAGGTATGTTACACATAGAACGAATTATAAACATGTAACCCATTTCTGCAATCAATCATATGATTGTAACTACCTTCATGCAGATGCACATCCACCACCTCCTATTTCATCTTACCCCGCAGCAGACAGCTACAAGGATCCACATGTCATGGCACCACCACCCATAGGTTATCCTACCAAGGATGGTAACGCCCAGGCTCACACATCAATGAAGACCACAAACAGAGGTGATGGCTTTTGGAAAGGATGGTAAGATTCTAGCCTATACACACACATATGTATATATTAACAATGTAAGTCCCATACCCAGTCTGCCAACTAACACAAACACTTGCCTGCCCTTCTCTCAGCCTTGCAGGACTATGCTGCTGCTGCTGCCTGGACATTTGTTTCTGATGAATATCAAGACTGACAAATTTTCCAATACTATTCAGAGTTGCGTATCTAGGGGAGCCATTCCGATATCTTGTAATAAAGGAATGTTTTATCCATCATACTGCAGTATTCCAGGGTGTAGTTTTGTCTTTTATGTTCGATGAATTATCTTTGATCATGTTACCACTATTTACTTTTCAATTCATTTAAATTCATGGGGGCAACAGAGTAGATAATCGAAGAGAAAAGCACGATTATGAACTTGGTAATTTCCCAGGGTTGAAAACCTGAACAGATGATCAAGAGTTACTGCTAAAAACAAAATCAGCACAACTAAAAACAATATCACCAGATACTTGGCCAAGGGGTAAAGGTCTGGGCAGCATAGACGACCAAAAACACACCTTATACCAGAACTTCTACACACCACAAACCTAAAAAAACCGCAACAAACTTGAATACCACCAATCGATACAATATACTAAGTCTCGCATCTACATCGGAGAATAAATCATGCAGCACTCAAGGAAAAATGATGAGATGAAATCCCAGTCATCAAACCCCTATGGAGCAAACTTAAAGCACATTAACTGAAACACAGTAACTATAGTAAGGCAGCTTCTTTTGCAGAACAATAGAAACAAACGAAAGCGAAGCCAGCTCACAAATGTATACGGCAAAATGGAGGCGTCATCACAAATTAAATATCAAATAACAGTAACATCGTATTAACACCTGCCGCAAATCATTAAAACAGGAGATATTACCACCAATTGCGCAAATATCATACTCAAAAATCCAACCGTAGTAGATATAATAAGCAAATCCACAAAATTCGATTGAGTAGACAATCCACTTCAATGTTAACAATAACGATATGAATATAGTCCGTAAAAATGGAATGACTTCACCAGTCAAAATACCTAAAAACGCAAAACCGTCACTGGTTTCATCAAAACCTGAGCTTCGAGAAAAACCAACGGTTCTTCCCAGTCTTAAACCTCTCCTCAAATCTAGCCTTGATTCCTTTGCAAGCGGTCACCTTCTTGTCACGCGAAACAAGCGCATCGGCAGTCACGACATCCTTAAGATCCACGTCGAGCGTGTAACGCGTGGGCATGATGTGGTTGTAATTGACGACCTTAATGAAGGCCTTGACGCGCGATTTCTTAGCCTGCTTCTTTTTGGAATCCTTGCGGATGACTTTGCTGGGGTATTTAGCTACGCCAGCTACAAGGCAATGCCCGTAGGGTCGGTCGCGCGTGCCGTCGTCGAAATTCTTAACGATGGTGGCCTTGTGCCCCGCGAACCGGCCCTGAAGGAGAATCACCGCCTTGTTTGGCTTCAGGAACTTCACCATTTTCGGAGCGTGTTTGTGTGCGAGTGTGACGGGGCGGTCGCGAGTTGGGGTTCGGCCGTGCTGAGTTAGGGTTTTGAGAGCAATTTTATTTTATTTTATTTTTGTATATATACATGCAGCTTGGGTCGGACGAAAACCCTTAGGGTTTTTTTTCAAAGATGGGCTGACAAATGATCAAATCTATAATGGGCTGTGGAATGTTCAAATGGGTTGGGTATTGAATCAAAGACTTTCCCATGGGCTTAGGCAGGGTGACCCAGCCCAATGTTGTCTTCCATTTTCTGACTATAGGGATCCGATCAGATTTTTTACCATGAAAGCGGATGAGATGCGCAAAATGCAATCATTTCCGCAAAACGGCCAGAGCATCTCAAGCTTCGTGACAGTGTGGAACAAGTACACTTTCAGCTGCAGCTCTATCCCTTGATGTTCTAACTTAGTCGAAACCTTTATCAGAAATGATTATCTACTCAGGGCCCCTTCACCACCGCGCACTTTCTTGCAACAAAACTTCTTTTTCCGGCGACCACTTCCGCCCAGAATGTGGGCTCTTCCCAAGACCCAGAAACCTCTCTCAGTCAAAATATACAGGATTCCAATCTCTACAAATGCCTGGCCATCAGAAGTCCTTGCGTCCACGGGTGGATTCTGGCCGGGTAATATATTCCGCATTCTTGTTTTATTTTATTTTATTTTATTTTGCATTAGCTTCTGACATTGTTCTATCGGTTCTATGCGCCCAAAACAGACATCAGATGTGGGGAAAAATATTGTTTGAAATTACTAATATAGTTCAGTTTGTTGCCTTACTGGCCTAGTCTTTTTAGTGAGTTTGGTGCTACGTACCTCTGTTCAGTTCTTTATATTGAATAGAGTTGGGTCTTCAAGTTGAGTCAACTACAGTTCGTGTTTCCGTAGAAATGGCTATTTATATTTCCTTTTGAATGGCAGTTGAAAGTCTGGATTCTTTCTTGATTATGCCTTGTTTAGAATTATTCTGCACTGTTTTCTTTATCAATCAGCTAAGCTAGTAACTAGCTATTGAGTTGGGCATCTTTAGTCGGTCCATATAGACCACTGTGAATGATAAATTAAGTTCTATCTCTTGCCTCTCTATCCAGTGTGTGTGTTTCTGTCTGGAAGTTTCTGGCTCTAACAGCGTACCAATACTGATAGATATTCATAATTCCGTGGACTTTGAGGGTGTTGGGCTAAGTTTATTTTTAATAACTTATAAGATGGTTTTGAACTTTATAACCACACATATGTTATTTTAAACATAAGCCAATAAAGTGCTTTGGATAGAAGTAATAAACTTGTCTTGTAAGATTTTGTTGAAAATTATAATTGTAATTGATTATAATTTTTTGATGTAATAATGATAAAAATAAACTAAGTATCATTAATAAAATATAATTTAAAGATATTTATAACATTTTTATTATAAAAAATAAAGAAGCCTATAAGATATTTAAAAATAAGTTGAGAATAACTGACTTAATTTTGCAGAGCTTATAAGCTCCAAAGATAATATTTTTAGAGCTTATGAGCCATTTTATCAAAAATAATTATTGAACACTTAAGAGAAGCTCACCCAAACACTCTCTTAATCATTTATATTTTGATTCTTTTATGCTCATCTTAATGCCATTTAATCCTAATTCACTTAACATTCTTTATTCGTCCTGGAAATTCTTATTAAATTTGCTCAAGTAGTTGATAGGCTATTAATAATTCTTGCAGAATGTAAGTGAAGATAGTGATGATTTGTTCGATGACTTGTTCAAAAAGTATGGGAAGGTGGTCTTTAGACGAAATGACCAAAAGTCCTCTAACGAAGAGATTGAAGATGATGCTGAAAGTTTGTCCTGTAAGCCTTTCCTACTTGTCTGTTGATGCACTGGTGTAGCTGGAAACAATGATTACTCTCTCTCATCTCCGCTTAGCAAAAACAAAGTTTTGCTACATTCACTCTCTTCCAGTGTTTTAGGCTATTATATATTCTTCACATGGAATGGAACGCATTCTTGGTGGCACTGTTGCTAAATAGTTTTGACATGGAATATTTTCTCATGAGGCTCAGTAGTAGGCCAGTCTTTTGTGCAAGTTTTATTTATAAATTGTAAAATAAAAATATAATTGTTCTGGATTAAAAGAACGATGATATTTGAAATAAAAAAACAAAAAATGATCGAAAAGAGTTTGAAAAGAGAGAAAATTTAAGAAAGAACACACATAAAAAATAAGAACTTAAAAAGTAAAGAAGAAAGAAAAGGACATACAATAAAAAAATAAAAATAAAAATAATTTTGTGATTTCACATTGTGTAACAAATAAGTCTTATTTCGATAATAATATATTATAGATATAGTATAAAAAAGTGAAGGTATATTAGCAATCATATTTGAGTACGTTTGGTCTTTTTAATTAAAGATAAAGTGTAAATTTACTATGTGCAGCTAAACTAATCTCAAACTGTTAATAATATAGTGTACACACACACACACACACACATATGTATATATTAGGAGAGAGAAAGATGTGGGAGCTCTGAACATATGCACAAGTTGCTGGCTTTCAAGTCAAGAATGAGTTGGACTTAGTGATTCATAGGTCTTGGTAAACCATGATGTTCAGTGTCTTGGAAGCAAATCATATCAATGGGTTTCAATTTGCTAAATTATGAAACTTTGCATCTATTTTGTCTCTTTTAACGCTTGGCCCAATCTGAATGATAGTTGGGATCTCCATTTTGTTTACATCATTTTGGTTCACCTAGACTGTTCATTTACCCTTTCTTCCCAAATACCAAGTCCATTACATTTTTTGGTTTCCCAACTTGATGTCCTCAAGATCGAAGTTTAACAATTATTTGCTGTCCGGCATAATTGATAGTTTTCTGTGGTTGATGCAGTTGCTGTGGCATTGGCTAAGGTTGCAAGTGACATCAAGGCAGCAGATATTAGGCTCCTCTTTGTGAAGCCTCTGGTTTATTGGACTCGGTTTTTTATCATTGCCACTGCATTTTCTAGGCCTCAAATTGATGCCATTGGGTATGGAATTATTTTGGCATCTGGTCTTTGTTAGCTTTGACAATGCATTTGAACTATACTTCTTAATTTCTGCATGTCTTGTATATGGATAAAGGATGCCTTGTGTGTTTTATTTAGGACTAGAATAAGAGATTTAGCTGAAACGCAATTTGGAAGGACAGCATCTGGGGATTCTAAACCCAACTCGTGGACATTGTTGGACTTTGGTAAGTTTGTCTAGATTACAACAGTGACAACTCAAACAAAATAGTGTTTACATTATATGATGTCAAGAACTAACATGTCCAAACTCAGATGTGCTAGCAAAGATAAAAACTATTACTTGTTACCTGGGCCGCCTTCTAGTCCTTGTTTTTGATAAAGCTATCAATAAGTCATATGTGTAACTTCTGCATCTGCCTACTTGTCCTGCTACCCATTCTTTGACAAAAGATCCAAGGCATGCATGGGGTACCTTTTCGAACTGGACCACGGACGGCATTGCATTAAGGAAGTGTTCTCTGCGAGACCATGAAAGTTCCATCTAAGCGCATCAACAATCACAAGGACCTCAACATCGATCCTTGGTTCTGTAAATTTGCCTTGGTTTGCCATCCCACCGGACTTGTGAAGTTCTACCTGAAATTTTGAATGATTGTTCCTATGTCCTGTTTAATGTTGAGATTGTGGGGTGGTTTCAGTGAAATATCTGGTAGATTAGTCCAATTCTGGATTTATGGTGAATGGATTGTAACAATTCTACATACTGACAGCCATATATTTTATGACTAGGTTCATAACTAATATGTACTTGTACCAGGTGATGTGGTGGTACATATTTTTCTTCCTCAGCAGAGAGCTTTCTACAACTTGGAAGAGTTCTACGGCAATGCCACACCCATCGAGTTACCATTTGAGGATCAACGACCATTTCGCAATTGACAGAGATGAAGAGCGACACTTCTGACTAGCTGCTAAACAAGCGTTCCAGCATAACAAAGGGTTGTGGCGTACTCATCCTGCGATCTGATCAACTCATGTTCAGCTGGCCAAAGTGATCGCTGAGAGTTGTCCAAAGAAACGAAATGCTGCCTCTCCATTGAGGGGAAACAATAGGTCTTGCAGAAAATAAGATGCATTTTGAGTCATGCAAGCAGATTTAGTTGCTTGTCAGGATTTAGACTGAAACAGATACCAGACGTGATGTGGTTCGGATCTTACTATGCCTGCAATTATTTCTCGGCCCTATTCAGATTTGCATGTCTTGATGTCAGTTTTAACTTTGTACTTGTCAATTAGGGCTACTGCGCAGTGCCTAACAAATGTAGTCGGATGCTTTTCCTGGACTTTTCCTGGTGGAGTTCTTGAACTTGATCCGGAGGCCTTACCCATGAAATAAACATCCCACCTATAGTTCAATCAATCGAAATAAAATCAATGGATTCCTTGTTCCGGGGTAGAACGGAGCATACGACTCTTCTTTGTACTTTGTGATTGTTCCTCTATTTTTCCTTACCCTAGCAAGCCCCCGTGAAAAAATTTCGACGATTCTCTAAGAAAAATTGTAATGACCAAGAGGTTTGGTAGACTTAGTTTTTCCCGAATCTGAGTAACGCTGTTCAGGGTCGGGTTTACTCGGTTTGAAATTGGGTTGAAGGAGCTCCTTAGAAAGATGCATACGCGGATAAATTGAAAGGCAGATGGCACTTCATTCATCTAAATTTTTTGGTCTTGGCAGCTAATCTTCTCTCTAGCAAATTTATGAATATAATATACAATTAAAGCGCATTAGGTGATATTTCGAAGTTTATTTTTCATCTTTTTTTATTTTGTATTTTAAGAAACTTGATACTTCATCGTGTTTACTAACTACATCCACTTAATTGACTTTCATAAATTAAGTTATAATATTTTATTTCAAAAATAATTAATTATCCAATTTTTTATCATTGATTACAATAAAAAGAACACGTTATGCGGCTTTTGAATGATAAGAAAAACAGAAACAAAGGACAAGAGAGATGATTAAGGAATATTTTGAATGAACTTGAAAGTATTTTAAAATATCTTATTAAATATTTGCGAGCACAAGTTCGTTAAACAGTAGTTGGTAAATTTTTATCAAAATGATTTATAAACTCAAAACCCTTTTCTTAAACTTATTTTTAACATTTATAAATTTCTTCATTATGACAAATATTCTTAATTTTATTGTATTAATAATATTTAATTCATTTTTATAATTATTACACTTAAAAAATTCTTAACATCTATAATTATAAATTTTAATAAAAACTTATAAAATAATCTTATTATTTTTATCTAAATATTTTTTTATTTATTTTTAAAATAAAATCTATAAAGTTATTATAAACTCTTAAAACATCTTATAAACTACCCTTACAAATAAACTTAGCCTGCCACCCTATAAGTACGCGTTTCTAATAATAATTTAACCTAAACATGCAACTAAGTAAAGTGAATGCTCTAAATAATTAGAGTTGAGAAAGTGAAGTGCCATTTAGTCTCAGATTTAACGTTCAGGTTTTTTAACCTTATGTTTTACATGAACCAGAGTCCATTTCGGGTGGTTATTTTCCCACTTTGTGCGCACATAAGACATTAAGAGAGAGGGCCAATCACGTGATCAAAACAAATTAAGTTGATTATTTTCCCATTTTGTACACATATTAAGAGAGGGCCAATCACGTGATCAAAACATATTAAGTTGATTATTTTCCCATTTTGTACACATATTAAGAGAGGGCCAATCACGTGATCAAAACATATTAAGTTGATTATTTTCCCATTTTGTTCACATATTAAGAGAGGGCCAATCACATTATCCTGTAGAAGACAAGAGGCTGGAAACAAACGACAATTTTGGAAAGCGTCGGAAGGTAACCATGATAACATGAATGTTTCAAATTTCAAATTTCAAATCCAGGATTCGTCAAACTTCCAAAAAGAACAGGAATTTCTCACAGCAAGTTTAGACCATCAAACCTTCGGTCACAATGACATTAGTACATAGAAAGGCATCCACCACCGATAAAAAGCACTTTTCCAGGCATATCATCTCAAAATGTAACGGATATCTCAGCAGAGAGTACGATTACGCTAAATCTGTCTCCTCAACCTAAGGCTTACGAGGAGGAGAACTGCTGGTGCTTTTGCCGCTGCTGCTACGACTTTTTCCTCCCATAGGCCTGAAAGAACAACGTAGCTCGATTACATAACCATAATAGATCCGCCAAAACCACGAGATCTTAAGAAGGCTAATGAAAACACATGCTAAATAAAAATGAAATAGGCTTTCCAAGTTTAGCACTAAATGTAAATTCAACTCTGAAGGAGAGAACATTCGATATCACTGAACAATTCCATCAGGAAGGCATGAGTATTCAAGGAAATACCTTTTGGGGCTGCGGCTCCGAGACACCCTCCGTGGCGCCTACAACATTTCACCAAAATGAAGCTGTGTTAGCTACCAACCTGAAAGATCTTCAAATAAAGATAATTTTAACAGATACAGACCCTGCGTGGACTAGGAGATGAAGAATAAGAAGACGATCTACCACGTCTGCCAGGTGGTCCACGACCCCTGTACACATGGCACGAGGAAACACCAGTTATAGCAAAATGTTATATCAAAAAAAGAAGCAAACAGCTGCTACCGTAAATTTAGCATGTTCTAGCACATGAGAACTACATTTCCACCTAAACAATTCTTTGTTCCATTTCTATAAATTAGAATGGACTATCACTATCTTGCCAAGGAAAAAAGGAGTGAATATAAATAAATGAAAAGGTGAAGAAATTAATTTACAAGTCACTGAACCAAAAAACTAAAAACTATTTAGATATCACCTTCTAGGTGAGGGTGTAAATGATGGTGAACGAATTGGCCTCCTCACAGGAGAGCGACTGCGTCGGCGACCAATAGGAGACCTTTTTGGAGGGCTTCTAACACGTCTTGGAGAACTACAAGCATAAAATACAATGTTGTTAAGACACATAGAACACTACTGTTATTCTCCAAAAGTGGCATACTTAACAAAGAAGAGCACAAAAAATGGCTCAGAATCAATGATAAACGTGATTGGGCCATACTGCCAAGTTCATTTAAAAGTTACATTTTATCTTGCAACAAATAAAGCTTTTGGTATTTCATGGCAATCTAGACAAATTGATAAGGCCATACTACTGAACAGTGCACAATTTACAATTCAAAAATCTACAGGCACCATTCACGGTACACTTGTTGCCATTTTGAGTGTCCTATGAAAATCTAAACTTGAACTGTATATAGTTGTTCAAAGTTTGCAAGCATTTATAAGAGACTACCTAGATAAATTAGAAGGCCAACAAAAAATGATAGTTATACAAGGTTTACACCTAGTAAACAGTCCCTCCATCCAAAAATTTGTATATATACACGTATGAATCCCATGTCACTTAACAAGGGATTTGACATAAGAATATAAAAAGAGAGTTTTACCTAGTTTTACATTTTAACCCCAAAAGTTTTAAACAAAAGGAGTAACATCTTTTTGTATCAAACTCAAGCAAAAAGGACAGGAAGAGCCAGAAATGGATCTGTGGCAATGATACAAAAGATGACAACAGCTAGTAATTTAACATACCGCCGTCTGGGTGGAAGTGGAGAACGACGACGGACAGGACTACCACGTATCCTTCTTGGAGATGCCCTGTCCAGTATTAGATAGATCAAGACCTAGCTCCAGATGTATAAGAAGCAATCAGTGTAGGGATTTTTGGAAAAGAAATCCTCAACCTTGGGGGGGATCGGTAGCGCCTTGGAGGTGGGGAGGGAGAACGAACTCTAGGAGGGGATGCAGGCCTTCTCCTAGGAGGTGGGGAATCACCTCGTCGGTTAGGAGAGTCAGCTCTACGACGAGCGGGTGAATCTGGACGTCGACGAGGGGCAGGAGAATCTGGTTGCCGTCTTGGAGATCCTCTACGTGCAACAGGAGATCTCCTTCTAGGTGGAGAAGGGGGTTTTCGTCGAGGAGATGCTGATGATATCATGAAGATTTAGCTTAAAATGACAATGACCAAAGAAAGACCATAAACATATAATAAGTTCACAAGCAATTTCAAAAAGAGGTCTCACCTTCTTTTGGTTTCTTTGATCCGTGTTTGTCACCATCTGCTGTTCCATCATCAGATTTAGAAGCATCTCTCCTTGATGAGGTGGCAACAGCCCTAGGAGGAGAAGTAACTTTCTTTCTCTCAGGCAATGTAAACTTTGCCCAGACAACTTTTCCATCAATTTGAGCCTGCATAAATGCGGTAGAGAAATCTTGAACCAAAGCTAAATAAGTAAAAGGAAGCAGTCATCAAATAATGGAAACTAACAAAGTCATACACCATCCATGTATAATTGGGCCTTTTCAGCATCAGGCCTACTCTTGAACTCAACATATGCAAACCCTTTTGGAAGGTTAACCTGGGAATAAGAAACATATCATAATTAAAGTACAAATAGGTAGTTCTTAGATAAACTCAGAAAGAGAGTTGTTTAACTTACAATATGATCAATTGCCAGTCGCACACTCACAACTTCACCAAAATTACCTATAGTAAAGAACTATAATTAGAAAATGAATAAACTACCAGAAATTTTTGTCACAGATGTATGCACATTGATCAGCACTCAATATCAATAGCTTATGGTATACTAAGTTAAGTTGTACATAAAAGAACAGAACATAGCCATTAACAATTAAATGTTTTAACAAGTAATAGAAGCATACCAAAAATTTCTTTCAAATGATTTTCGTTCACATTCCTACTAAGCTGGTCAATATGCAGCACAAGAGATTCAGGCATTGGAGAAGCTTTCCTGGAACCATAGATCATACACGAACACAAAGAAAAATATAAAAAATCTTTAATTATAGTAGAACCTACAAACAGAATTAATTGGAAGAGAAAATAATATAAAACAGGAAAAACAAATATAGCTGAAGAAAACTAAGGCAAAGTGGGGATATTCAAGAAGGTAACAGATGCCCAATATGACAAATCATAATACTAGTTGTCGCATGTGAACCACCAGATACAAGAAAAGTGCGCATGCTGGCAGTAGATACTTTAAGGGAACCAATGCTAAAGATCAAATAACAGAGAAATCAACTTGAATCATGGTCACAAGTACATTTTAAGCTTTGATCCCCACAAAGTTGCACTCTGGCAGGCTGTCGACAAGGCACACAAAATAGAAAATACGTAAATTCCATAGAAAGTTTTAGTTATCCTATGCCTTCACAAGGCACAAGTTTTCCAATATAAAAACCTGGGCAATTTCACTGTGTCTTCAGCTGAATCATATTTTCAAGTATTTTCTGATGTCAACAAGCAATAAAATAACATATAATTCTCAGCAGAAAATGTTGTCAGTTGCATTGAAAAAGAGTCATTCTGTCCAACAACATATTTCCTAGTCTCTGCCACAGATCCATATGAAATGTCTACAGATATTTTATTCTAACAGAAAAAAAGATCTGAAGAAAAAATAAACAATTTCATAAGGCAGGAAGGATTGAAAAGACAAAGGGTCCTTTCACACCGCCCAGAAATGACCAAAAAAAAAAGGAAACCCTCTCCTCCGTAATATAAATGAAAAATTAATCTCACCTTGGCGGTGGGGAAGTTTTCTTAGTTTGTGGTGGGGGTGAACGACCTCGCTTAACTCCTTCAGCGGGACTAAATAAAAACCACATAACAGGAAATTACAAGATCAATAGCATGCAATTCACAAAAAATAAAAGAAGAGCACAGATAAACTTAATCACTTCAACTAAATATCAAATTGATTTATTCCAAAGCTTCTCACTACCATTGTACGGTTACACTGACACTTACAAATGCACTCAAGTCAAAGCCTGTCCCAGTCAGACTCGAGTATGCATTTGCAAGGGGCGCGCGCATGGGCATGTCAGAAAATTCAAAAATGAATTTTGGTCCAGTACCAACCAATAGTTCTTGCATCTTAAAGATAGGATTAAAAATGCCATGTATAAGAGCATAAATCAAACTTAATTCAAATAGTTCAGAAGCCTTCTGCACCGCCGACCGCGTCATTCCCCCATAAGGCATCAATTATTCTTCAAACGGTACTGAAGAATGCTAACACTTTAGTTAAATAATAAAAGAAATTGAACCCAATATCATAAAAAAAAAGTAAAAATCTTCCAAAAATGACAAGGTAAAATATACATTTATAATGTTGAGCAACAAAAAGAGATTCACCTTTTTCGAGGAGGAGCGGGGCTAGGGCTCCCAGAGCTTCCGCTACGAGAAGGAGAGGAAGAGGAGAAGGATCTTGAGCGAGAGCGGGAGCGTGACCGCGAACTAGAGCGCGAATCCGAGCCCGAGTCCGAACGCGATCGAGAGCGAGAAGCTGAACGCGAACGGGAGCGAGATCGGGAGGAATGACCAGAACCTGCGCCCGCTGCAGACGCCGGTTGCCCTCGAGCAGGTTTCGCCATCGGAACAGCGAGTAGAGTGGACGGAGTTCGAATCCCTCGATAAACCCTAAGCTGTAGACAGGAAATGCTTGGCGTATGAGAGGGCGACGATGTTTAAGTCTCGGGCCCCCACAAAGTGATTCCCCGACGACCGTGGGCTGCTGATCCCTCTGCCGACTTGGGCTTATTGGACCACAAAGCTTGAAACTCTTTCTCCATATTAAACTTATTTTCAGAATAAGATATACTATTATAAATTTTAAAAATATTTTATTATAAGTTTATATCTTTTTTAGTTTATTTTGAAAATGAAACTTGTTTTTTTCTTTGAAAAAATAAATATCTTTAAAACTTCTTAGAAGATACGTAGTTGTTAATTGTTAAAGACCTCGAATAAACAATTGGAAATAATTTTTATAGGATGCCACGTTGACTTCAACACAACAAACGTAAGGCAAATCTTGACGACTCCAAGCAAATTACAGAAGCAAATCTTGCTTAATCCAACTGTCCAGGTAAGGGACAACAAAAGAGTACATATTTTACGGCCGCCTGAGCTTGACAGGCAAGGGCAACGTGGAGTGAGACTGACAGGAAATTATCATCCCAAGCTCAAATTGGCTCAATCATCAGCATATAAGAGAGGGCAGAGTTAATTTCATTTTGGTTCTTCCTGTCCAGGTGCAGCACGTTCGGATCTCCTCCTCTTGGGCTCATTCTCACCCAATTGCAAGGAGAAACTAAGGTCCTCATCACATGCATTCCTCAGCATAGACAGATTCTCCGTTTCCAATCTATGTTGCTGGTCATTGTGTTGCATTATGGGCCTCCCATTGAAGCTGGGTATGAACTGATGCTCAAAACTCGGACCTATGTTGATCCCATCTTCCAAATCAAACCCACCTTCGGTGGGTGATGAGTTTATATCTGGTGCCCCAGCACCGTCTTCTGACAGGATGTGAAGACCCAATGGTTTAGATTTATCATTTGGTAGCATTATATCAGGAGGCGATGAGTCCCCAGCACTGGATCCAACCACTGTCATGGAAGCAGTTCTTTGTTCTTGAACTGCAACTAGAGCAATGCCACAACAATAAAAAGATCAAAAGAACATTCATAACAATTGGTTGGCCTTACGTTTCTATAAAGAAAGAACTCCTAGGTTCTCCAGATATGCTCACAACAGTGCACTTTCACATGTGCAAATTTTATGCTGAGTGCAGTTCTATACAAATATTTTCCAACGACGCATGCTTATCTCCTAGGAATCAATTTATATGTAGGGAAAAGAAGGCAGAACATATGAATAGTTCACTTGCCTAGCAAAAATATTTTTATGTAAAGAAAACTGCAAAAAAGGCAGCAAGATGAGTAGCAAACCTAGCGAATAACTAGAGTAAAGTGTGGCTCATAAAGCCTAAGCTGTTTTGTCAGCTGAGCTCAATTCCCAATTATAGGTGTTTGGAAAGCTAGTGACTTTTTATTATTTTTAATTTTGAATAATATTTTTTTTTTTAAGCAATAATGACAATTGCAACAATAAAAATATCATTAAAATCCTCAATAACAACAATGAGGATGATAATAGAAATAGAGAAGGTTCTATGTATACCCACCTCTCAGTGCTTCGTCTGAAGTGATCAGATCAAGTTCCAGGAAATTGAGAAGGCGCCCAAGATCAACACCACTAGTCCAATTTTCCGGAGGCTGGCCAACTTTTAGCTTAAGACGGCCCCTGTTGGCAGTTCCACCCCAGATTATCCCAATTGGCCGTGGCTTCTCTCCATTGTCGCCCTTTAATATGATCAGACTTCCACTGTCCCCTTCAAGATCAAAAGTTTGCTGATTTTCGCCAACAACAAGAAAATCAGTCAAAAAGCATATCCCCTTCTCATCATTGTACTCAAGAGCATATGCCAACATAGTTCCAGTAGTCAGTCCAGAACTTCTTCCAACCTTCATCACTTGCTTCCCAACAAGGCTATCAATTGGAGATTGCAAGTCTATAGTTTTCACATTTCGAATCTCCCCAATCCCTTTCACAGATGTAGTTACAGCAGTCATGTCAAAATCATCAGTGAAAGGGATAAAGGCACCATCTGCTCTTACAAATGTCTCTGCATATGCATCAAGCAGCCCGTTAGTGCTCAGCACCCAAATCTCAAAGATCTGTGTAGGTTATAAATTAAACAGTAAAAGAACAAAACTGAGAAAAAACAGAAAAACAAAAATCCCTTTGTCCAGCGGGAACATACAGATCCACATTAAAGCTACAGGAATCCATATTCACTTCCTATTCACATGTTGCTTATTCCTGATAGGATCCCCATAAATGGAATCAACTATCTGCCAGCCCCAACTTAAACAAACCAAAAAATTACTAACCTGGATTAGTGCCAGCAAATATCCCAAACCAGAGGTCATCTCTGATAAATGAAGTTGCTCTTTCAACTGAACCAAGATAAACCCCAGGTCCAAGCGTTGGTGGTAAAGGATGAAACATCTTCTGATTTGGGTAATCTAAACCCACTGCAACATGTCGATTAGTGAGGAAACCAATTTGTCGATTACCTGTTTGGCTCCTCACAATAGCACCCAAGGTTCCATATGTCTCCTGATTAGCAACCTAAAATGCCAGGAAATTGCAAATATCTATATAAGTGCAAATGATTTATTTGATGGAAGAAGAATCTGAGTATCTAAAAATTGCCTCACAAACAAGAAAGTGCCTTACTACAAGAAAATAACATCCCAAAGAAATAGATGCCCTTGCATTGTAAGTACCTACAAACCTCAATGAAGTATAAAAGCTTTTTCAAATTAGGCACAAAAACTACATTTGTAACCAACTGAACGTGTACAGCCATAATTCCCAACTTGCAAATTTCATGTCAGCATGACTTTGAAATGCGCTCCTGAATAAAAGTGCAAAAACGGAGGGAATAGAATCACATGGTCACTAATTCGTGGTTATTAAATACACAAATCTCGTGCATCGTGTAACATTGGCGATGAAAAACATAAATGCTTACTGAAATTAAACCTGTCTAGCCTCATCAAAGCAAGGACATTCAGTTTGATATGAATTGAGATGACTAATCAATTAGGAATCAAATTAGGGAATAGGTTTAAGGACATAATTGAAGTGAAATATTTATAAGGAAATCCACACACATTTAATTTAAGGGAAGACAGAAAAAGAGCATGTTCCCAATGATGTGTGGTCAACAAAGAGAGATTCTCTATATACCTGAGAACCAGAACCAATACATGGATCACTTCCACGCAGGCCATCAACAATTTCAGTGTATAACTGTTCCTGGGGTGCAGGCTCAGAAGCACCAAGATAAGAAAATTCCACCACATCCACATCACACCATACACCTCCAGGTCCCTGAAGATTTGAGAATGCCATTTAAATCCCAGAGCAGAAGAGCAAGCATTCATCTTGCAAGTCAGCAGTGTTACCCTTGAAGATGGAAAGCCTACCTTTACTATTTCAGGCATGCTGATGCGTAAAGTTAAAAAGAGAAATGTTGCAAAAGAAAATTCAGAAGGCAACAACTGACATATTTCTCATTAGCAGCAAATGTTTTGAATGTTTTGGATTCAAAATCCTCCTTGATTTTCGTTTGCTTTTCCTAGAAAAAGTTCAAAGAAAATGTGCCTTCCACAAAAGAAAATTTCAGAGGAAAAAAGGGGCGAGCATCTTTATTATTACCTCCAAAGCAGTTGGAAGGCATTGGCTTGGAGTAAGCCATTGCTTGTTAACTTTCCTAGAAACAAAAACCAGTATGGCTGGTATGTCAGTCAAAACACCGCGTCTGATCCGAAAACCAATTGCAGTACCAAGACTGTAACAACGCAAGATTTTGCTGTGAAATGCCCTTATCGTCATGAGCTCCAGTAAGGTATTTGCTCGCTGACCTTCTGGCAGTTGGCCAAAAGTTTCGGGTAAGACGCCTTTTTGTAGGTTACCAAAATAATTTTCCCTCTCTTCAGCATCATCTTTTATTCGACAAGGCCAGGAAAAGTAAGCAAGACTACCATCACAATGCTGCCCAGCACAGGTATGGGGTTGAAGCGATGGCGAGCTAAATGAAGGCCGGTGAGAATGAGTGCAACAGTATCGCTCAAGATCCAAAGATGATTCCTCAGATGGTGTTGATCCTGATCCTCGGACTCTCGAATGTGACCTTCCTTGATCCATTTTAATTTAATCTAAAAAACTCATCAATGCTCAATTTCCTGCTTAGTACAAAATCAGAAGGCATTTTCAAAGACCCTTCTCTAGTTAATGAAGAAAGACCATTCAAGGAAACTATATCTGGTCATCTTTTCCTTGACCAGGCATTAGCCACATTAAATATTTTCCTACAGAACATATATGACAATCATAAAATATGGAAATATTATTCTGAAGGCCAGAGGTCGAGCAATTACCAACGTAGGCTTTCTGCAGCAGAAGCAGTGCATACTTTCCATAAAGAATGTGCTAAATAAATTGATTGAAAAAGGTTACATGTGCATCTGTGTACATACACACGTGTTTATATCTTCAGAGCATAAGAGGATGGATAAAGACATCAGACCTGGCCTAGAGACTTCTTTGCATGCAAAAGGGAAAGAGAAAGACCAATGCAACATGATGAGAGAAAAAAAATCTCGCCAAAAAGGAACAAGACATTAACAAACTCTTGTATTTGGTAAAATTTCTTCTTCATGTTGAGATCTAAGTAACAAAAATTGCACTATGAGAGTTCTCAATAAAAGCTCGCTCATTTAGTTGCCATTATGCTAGGGCAAGGTGACAATGCAGTAAAGTAGGCCAAACCCATAAAAGTTAGCTGTCTGCGTGCTGCAGCCTGCTATTCATGAAATTGCAGGTGTTGCACTATTCCCATGGGATGATTTGGGGATGCTTTACACAAAATGCAAATCATTATTGTAATGAAGAGCTAGTGATAACAGCAGGATATGCATATGGAAATATGGATCAACAAACCGACATTTAAATTTATAAAAGAAAAAATCAAAGTATCAATCCAATTAAAAAGGGTGGGCAGAGGAAACAACAGTGTGAACAAATTCACTCATAATATTGAAAAATTGAAAAACAATGGCTTACTAGAAAATTTTGTGTGTTTTGAATTGACACCAAAGCAAACCCTTTTCTGTGTAGCATCGTCCAAATTATTAGAGTTATTAAACAAGGTAACTTGACAGGAGTTTCGAAGGTAAGAAAACACAAAGAATTAATTCAGTAGAACACATCGAGTGGCACAATAAGGCAAACAAAGGTGTCATTCTGAAATTAAACAGGAACGCAGGATGTTGAACTTCCAAATCTTACAAAAATTTCAAGATAACAAAAGTACTTAGATATCACAAAATCTGTGTCCTCTTTTATGCAGTTAGGTGTAGAAAAAATACGAACCATGCAAATGCACGTTATCAGCAGTACCACAAATATAAGAACTAATGTTGGACCCAGAGAACCGTTGAATTGATAAAGAGGACTACAATACTAAAGTTTGAATTGAGACTTGTTACGGAAAGAAGTGATATAAAGTCAATCCACAATACGGTAAAGAAAGCTAAGGACTTAGGGTCTAATACATTCAAGCGAATAAAGATACTCCTAAAAGGTAAACATGAAGTAGCATACAGAGCACAGGAATCCGGCAATCAAATCCATATGAATTTGCATATTCCAATTAAAAAAATAGAAAGAAATTAAAGGGAGACCCATCTAAGCGTCGTTGTTACTGTTTCTGCATGACTCGACCTTGATGGATGAAAAAATCAACCCTCTGCTCACTGACCAAAACAGTATTTTTACAAAAACAACAATCTTTCTTCAGATTTTCAAACTTTAGGCAGAATAAAGTAGCACGAACGGTTTCCAGATGTTCACTGAGAGAAATCATACTGTCTGAAGAACAGGAAAATCTGTGTTTTCATGAGATTACCTTAAAATCACTGAGCAAAATAGCTTGGTTCCTGGGAATGGCCAATCATTAACATCCGCACCACAATAACCCAAAGCCTGGCCGAAATTAGCATCCGTGCGTACAAAAATGAGGAAAAGAGAAGCCTTCAATCATTTTCAATTTTCCAGGGAAAAAGCCTTCAGTGTTATAGTGTGAGGACGGGATAAGGAAGAAGCTGCCTCCGGTTCAAATCCTCAAGTTCGGTGCAGTTGCTTCTCATTTTCTACTTGGTCAAAAGTTGTTATAAGGGTAATTAAAGAATCATAATATACGGACGCTCTAAAATGCGGACACACACATCTGCACGAAAAATTACATAGAAGGAAACAGAGAAATCCATTCTTGTGTAGCACAATTCTGTCCAGTCTCTCCTTAGTTGTGCCAGTAGTCATTCTACGATTGCACCACGTATATAACGCGCGCGCGAACAGGCTATGTTTGGCACCCACTTTTAACATTCAATAAACTATGAAACACATAATATCAAACATATTACTAAACAAAATTTTTATTTAATTCAAATTTAAATTTTTTTCTCTAACTAACTAATTATTATTTTATCATTATATTTATTTCTAATCAAATCAATACCTATTTATATACAAACATATAGTTACATTTATATATATTAATATCATACAAACAAATCATTATCTCTATATACTATCACATCATCTAATTATGATTATATATTATATATATATATATATATATATTTATTTAAATAAATAAAAAATTTTAAAACATCAAAATGACATTATCAAATATATTACTCATCCTAACACAACTCACACCAAACATTACCTTTCACCAAAACTCTGCTTCCAAACATAGCCTTAAGTTTCAAATAGCCACATAATTCTACCTAATTTTATATTTTAAAATCATTTTTCAATGACATGAAGTGCAAATTAATTAAGAAAATGAAGATTTGCTTCTAAAGCTTCATCTTGAGGTCCATTTAATTACGCTAAAATTTTCTACTTTTAAACAGGAATTTCTCGAAATGAAATGTGAAGCTTGAGTTTAATACGATACCCATTTTAATACTAAACTTCCTTTTTTTCAACTTCTTAATTAAACTTTGGTCACCCGTATCGCTTTTAAGCATGCAATCTATGCCCTTTCTTATCTAACTACTCATTAAATTATTTATTTGTTCTGACTTACTAATTACTTGAATGGCTCAGTTCTAGATCATATTTCAACATATAATTCTATAAATAGTCCCACGAAAAATATATCTTATTTCGCTATCTATTTGGATATTGAACAAATGTGACACCATAGCAATAATAATAATAATAATCTATACAACATTTATACTATATAGAGGGTGGGAGGTGTAGATAGTAACTAACATTATCCTCAAAGTTAAAAATATCCTTCTTTTTATTTTTATTTCTTCTCTTTTTATTTTTTTCTTATCATTTTGCTATCTACCCATTCTTTTTCTCATTTTTACTTATACAAATTGTCTAATACAGTTTTCATTTTCGATAACTGTTTCTATTATTAAAATTTTTAAAATATAATTTATTTATAACTTGTTATCATTAATAAAAAAACGGTGTACACGAGTAAAGTAATTTTTCTCAAAGTAACAAATATAAAATAAAATATACATACAATATATTCGTCATGTTTATACGATAAAAGAGAATTTTAAGTATAATAAAAATATTATATTTTGAATTAAAACGCACACACATTAAGTATGAAGTAGCAACTAATAATAAAAGCTGCTGCATCCAGGAGTTTGGAGAGGCAAATTCAATCATCCTTAAAGAAAAAATTTAAACACATTCTAGAAGAAAGTGAAGTGAGAATGAACACCAGTTACACATGATTCGGTGGAAATCACCAATGCCCACTAGATACTTTTTCATTATTTTTTTTTTTTTTTGTATAATAATTAATTTACAAATGATCTTCATGGTTTCCAAATATCGTTTTTATAGGGCCAAATCCCCTATACTCGGTAAATCAGATTCATCACTCAATGCTAATCGGGGAAGAAGCCCAATCTGCAGTGATAACTAGTTAGGTCACAACTTCGCACAATCTAGAAGGGGTTTAATCGCTCGACCACTAGAATCATACCTTTATCGATTGACTTACAGCAGGAGTTGGGAGAGGGATCATGGTGCTGTTGCTAGGGTCACAGCCCACTGTCCGGGCGCACCCCAGCCACTTGGTTCATGGCCTATCTATCTGGGCGGATGGGCTTGAATGAGTTGGCTGGTCATAGCACATCACCATCATCAGCACACAGTGACGCTAATAATGGCAGTATTAGTAGTAATAATAATAGGCTAATTGTCTTATAATACTTGTGAATTTTATAAATGAATTGGCCGGGGAACATGTATTTTGTAACCAAAATATATAAAGAACCAATTTTTAAAATTCAGCATGAAATTTGAAATTTTAGGAGAAGATGCCATTATTCATTAAAAGGATGAAATCAAGACAGTTTTTACTATCAAGCCACTTAATAAGACCACATTTTACTGCAACGTCACTGGCGACTGTATTCGTAGATCGACCAGCCCACAAGAACCCATAAAATAATATTATTGTTATCCCATGGATTTGTCTCCATTCGTGACAAATAAAACAAAAAAGCCATCCTAAATAAGTTGAACTACAGAAAACAATAATCATGATGATATACGAAGAAATTAGGATTACGTCGAGAAGAAACACTAAAAGTGGGATCGAGTGTGACATTTATAGAGCAACTTGTGGGGCCCGGGCTGCCGTCGGTGGTGGGGCCAGTGGGTTATCCACCACAGTATTTTCACAATTTAAGAAATACCCCACCAATATCTATGTCCGCATAATTTCATTTGTCTTTTTGCAATCAATCAATAAATTAATTAATCATATCTGGTTCCATTAATTTTTATTATTATATCTTAGCGAATGATTTGTGGTCTGTCTTTGGCACGAAATATTTTTTGTTCAATCATTGAAGTACTGCAATTTAAGAACCAATTTTGATTCAGTTATCAACCAGAAATATTATCTTTCGCACCATAATGAGTTGATAAGTATAAACTGAATTCCACTTATGCTGTTGTCGAAGAGCAATAAAATATATGCCTCGCCGTTTTCTGTGTAGCTTTTTCAGATTCAGACTTAGATATAAATTCAAATATCATACCAATTTATTAATTTGGTCGGTACAATCTCGAATTTAAAAATTGATTAATTAATATTATTTATTTTATATGTGTGTATTATTTTAATAATTAATATTTAAAAGTATATTAATGATATTTTAAAATTATATAATTAATTTATATATTAATCAATGTATGATTATTATTTGAATAAAAAAATGTAATTAATTAATTAATTTTAAAAGTCAAACAATTTAAATATATAATAATTGATCTATTAGTTTTTAGTAGTTTATTTATTAAGTATATATTCATATACAAAGATAAAAAATAAATAAATACTTATTTAAACAATTATTATGGTATACTATTTTTTTCTTTTATACATTTTAGTTTTTATTTATTTAGTTTTTTCTTCTTTTGTTATATTTCAATCTAATTCTTTTTTTATCCCTCGTTTTTTTCATTTTTTTCCTTCTTCTCATTCTTTTCCTTTTTCTCTTCCTTTCTTCTTCTTATTCCTTTTCTTCCTCCATTTTTCTTCATCTTATCCAAAAAAAAAAAAAAAAATCAATCCGATCAACTGTCCGAACCAACCAGTCAGCCGGTCTAGATTTAAAAACACAGCCATGGTTATAAAACATGTAGACTATGTTTCTTTTGGAGATTTGGAACGGTTTATCCCTTCTAAATTTTCACTACTCAACCATATATTGTATCAAAATTTTCATTTAAATTTCAAATTCAATTATTTTTTATCTTATTTATACATCAATATTCAAAATTTAATTATTATATTAATTCACAATCAAATTAATATATGCGCATGCAAACATATATACTCTCATTTACATATATTTACATTATAAAAACTAATTATTATCTCTATATTACTACATCAATCAAATATTGTTATATATTTTATATTTATATAATTATATAAATTTAAATAAATTAATATTTTCAACTCAACAAATCACCATCATTTTAACCCCCTTCTAAATCTCCAATAAATCAAGTCCTGTGTAAGGAATTGACGATCAAGCATGACCCGTGCGAGCAATCAATTCCATTGAATTAGAATTATTAAATATTTTATTTGTTTAAATGTGTTCGCCACAGCTTGCTCTCTTGCCGACAGCTCTTTTGGCAATTCACCATGCTTCCCAAAATAGAATTGAAAATGAATAATATCTTTTGTTCTCGTTGGAGTTGTGTGTGGGCTCAAATACGAAGTTTAATTTGTTCTATCAGGCTTAGTGGCAAAGCTCAATTAAATTAAAAATATCATTTATAGAGAACACTTATTGGATTTGGAGTGGAGTTTAATCAAATTAAAAAGAATTGTTCATGAGCCCATGTATAAATATATATATATAAATGTATTTTGCTTGACTAAAATTTTAAAATAATAAATTATGACTCAATTATCTATATATATGGGATGCTGACTCATATTTGTTCCCAACAATTCTCCATTCATTTTCGAGTTTTTTAAAAAATTTTGTTCACTTTAATCAATAACTTTTAAGTGTCTTATAATCTCATAAGAAGTGCTCATCCATTCCTATCAAATTTGTGGATCTTTATGGGATTCTAAACATTTTCATACTCATTATTTATATGGATCTTTTCACAAGATTTAGGTCTTTTATGAGATCAACTAAGAATCATCCCCACACGTGATATAAGCCAAACCATCAACTTTAATATCATTTATTAAGAATTTTAGAAACAAGTTTAAGTACTTAGTGTAAGAATAAAATTAGAACATAAGATTTTATAACAATTTTTAAATATATTCAAACAAGAGTGCATACATAACAAGGAGTTAATTTTACTATTATTTTCAGAATAAACTTTCACTCTCCTGGAATACTCTAATAAGAACTAAAAACACTTTTGAAACTCTAAACTCTCAAACTCACTTGTATTTTTGGTTTCTAGCTTAGTTTAAGCAAATTGATTAAGCCTCCTATTTGTACTAGTTCTTTATAAAAATGTACAGTTCAGATAAATATAATCTATCGATCAAAATTAATTATCCAACCCCCACTTAGCCCTATACATACTTTATGAATTTAGCCAACTTTGTTAACTAGATTTATTCACGGACCATGGATTATAGGCTTTTAAGTCAACTTGAACTTGTTGCAATATTTTTAAGTTATAAATTGTTAACTAATTATCACATTCAAGTAATGGATTACAGTTTTTAAATGGACTTAAACTTCTTGGGCTGCAATATTCTAAGTTATGAATAAAAACATTAACATGCTGCATTTGATTTTAAAAAGTATAATAAAAATAAAGCAGAGGTAAATATTTAAAAGTTGATGGCAAGAGCTGGGAATTAAAGCCTTGAGACCCATGTAGGAGTCGAAAAACGAGGGACAGGGAGCGAAGCTTTTCACCTTTGTTGTTGAAGTTGGAAGTTGGAAAGAAGAGAGAGGTCGTCCTATAATTGAAACAAAAATCAAAGGGCCATGGGCCCAGAATCATAGTTCTTCTGTTCTACCTATTTTCAGGCCCAGTAATCTCGATTGGCATGGCAGATGCCAGGTGGCGATTCACTGCTCCACAAAGCTTTTGGATAACACGAGAGATGCGGGCAGGACTGGATTGAAGAGCTGGAGCCAGTGTCCCGTTTTTCTTTTTTTTCGTAGAATTAAGAGAGAAACAAGATGAATCCAACGCTGGGGAAGAGGAGTGGAGTGAGCGAGCAAAAGAAGCAGTGAGCCTGAGGGTTAAATGCATCCATCCTGCTTTACCTTCCGTTGGTGGGGAATACTTTCTTCCTTCTTTGTTTTTCACCAGTTGCAGAATTATATTATCCTTGCTTATCTGAACTCCACTTAAGTTCTTCGTATCTTCGGTGAAAAAGCCATTCTATGTTCTTAACTATATATTATTTTCTTCCCATGAGAAGACTATTATCAGATTTTCCAAGATTTTCTTGAAATTATGTCAATTCTCTTCCCTTCATCCCCTCCAATAACAAAACCATCATCAGGACGTGTTAGAAAATCCTCTGTTTACCTTGTCCAGGTACCAAAACTCCTATCTTTCCCACTTAACAATGGGTTTCTTAGAGCTGTCTCTTCAACCCAGATACCCATAACTCGAAAAGACTCTGCCTTTGCGCTGCCGAACTGGAGGTCTGGCAAGAATGACCCTAGAACTAGAGAACTTAAGCTTAATGATGCATGTTTATACCTGGAGTACTTAGTGGAGAAAGGCCACAAGCCTGACGTTGCCAATTCCACTCAACTGTTGTACGATCTTTGCAAATCCAATAAACTAAGAAAAGCTACTAGAGTTATGGAGATGATGGTCAAGTCAGGTAGTATTCCAGATGCAGCTTCCTACACTTTCTTGGTCAATCACTTGTGTAGGAAGGGGAATGTAGGGCATGCTATGCAGCTAGTTGAAAGAATGGAGGAATGTGGGTATCCAACCAATACGGTCACTTACAATTCCCTTGTTAGAGGGCTTTGTATGCGTGGAAACTTGAATCAATCCCTGCAGTTTGTGGAGAGGTTGATGCAAAAGGGTCTGGTCCCAAATGCATTCACCTATTCAATCTTGCTTGAGGCTGCTTACAAGGAGAAGGGGTCTGATGAGGCCATGAAGCTATTGGATTACATAATCGCCAAGGGTGGGAATCCTAATTTGGTGAGTTACAATGTCATACTCACTGGCTTATGCAAGCAAGACAGACTGGAGGAGGCAATGCAACTTTTCAGGGATCTGCCGGCAAAGGGATTTAATCCTAATGTTGTGAGCTATAATATTTTGTTGAGGAGTTTGTGCTACGAAGGACGTTGGGAGGAGACGAACAAGCTTCTTGCGGAGATGGTTGGTGAAGACCGGTCACCATCCGTAGTGACCTATAATATCTTGATTGGCTCACTGGCTCTTCATGGTCTAATCGACCAGGCAATTGAAGTTCTGGACGTGTTGTTCCAAGATGGCCGGTTCAAACCCGACGCGGCAAGCTACAATCCTGTTCTTGCCCGCCTTTGCAAGGAGAAGAAGGTAAATGCTGTTGTCAAGTGTCTTGACCAGATGATCTGCAGGAACTGCAGTCCTAATGAGGGAACGTATAATGCCATTGCTGTGCTGTGCGAGGAGGGAATGGTGCAAGAGGCGTTTTCGATCATTCAGAGTCTAAGAAATAAACAGGAGTCATCAGTTCATGATTTCTACAGAAGTGTGATCTCAAGTTTGTGCAGGAAAGGCAATACATATCCGGCATTTCAGTTGCTGTATGAAATGACGTCATGCGGATTTACTCCCGACTCCTACACATACTCGTCACTGATTAGAGGGCTTTGCTCGGAGAGAATGTTGGGTGCTGCCATGGATATTTTTGGGGTGATGGAAGAGAGTGGATACCAGCCTGACGTTGACAATTTCAATGCTCTTGTGCTTGGGCTCTGCAAATGTCAGAGAACAGACTTGTCTATGGGTGTGTTTGAGACGATGATTGGGAAGGGGCATATGCCTAATGAGACTACTTATACCATTATAGTTGAAGGGATCATTCATGAGCGAGAAAAGGAGCTGGCAAAGGCTTTCCTGATGGAGCTGAGAACGAGACGAGTCGTCGGCCAAAACACTGTTGAACGACTCACTATGCAATACGATCTTGAAGGTCTCTGAGTACACTTGCCATGACCAGTCGAAGGCAGCCACCTAATGAGACAAGATATCGGGAATTCTTTAACATTAAATAGCATGTTATTTCTATTACATCTGGGCTGCATATATACACGAGTCTTGTACATTAGAGAAGATTCTGAAGGCAGGTGACAGGATAGAAACAGCATTCATGTTTATTGTAGCTTGACGGTAAAAATTCAGGTTTAATAGAACAGTCATATACTTTGGACATCAGATCATCGTGATGCTATAATTTTAACCCCTGCGTCTTTCGTACAAGGCAAATAGAGTTGAAACCGTAACGCCCTTAACCAACATGATTAGAAGAATCCATCCTGTTTGAGCTACTTTCATTTTCTCGCAAAACAGAATCTTTGATATTATCAATAACAAAACAAAGTATAAGCCCGACAGCAGATGTAAATCACATAACAATAACATAATAATAGTATACTTATTTCACATTCCAGCATTAACATACAACTTTCGTTAAAAGAACAGATTTACGGCGACAGCTGCTCGTGAAAACTGCCAGCCAATAACCAGAAATCCAAAAGACGCCCGTTTGAAAAACCAACTACACAGCCAAATAATATATTTACTTGGATAAATTTGCTCTAAACTGGAAAGCCACAGAAGGATCAGTCCCCCAGCTTAACCCTATATTTCAAACACCATGTGCGTTAAAAGCTTGTTGAGGAAACTTCAGGTAAAAACGTGCGCATCACAATCAAAGACAATCAAAGACGTGGTATCGCAAACTCCCCTGACAATGAAACCAATATTTAGCCAAATTCATATAATTTAGCTTAGGTCAGGTATTCACCAGAACAACTACGTCAAATGGTAGTCTTAGTTATGCTTGTCCTCAATTGCACAGAACACGTCTTGAGAACTCAACAACGCATTTTCGAGTCCCCCCAAAAAAAGGACATACTCAATAGAACCAGGAATCCAGATCCCCAACCCACCAAGGTCTAATTCTAAGACTCAATATAAACACAAAATCTGTCAGCACTGATTTAGGAACCATGCTACTAAAGAGTAAAGGATTAAAAACAAATAAGGCAAAATTAATTTAGAAATAAGTTCAATAAGCAACATGTGTTATTGATTAAATGAGAAAAGCAAGGAAAGTAATTCAAAATCAACCTAAATCCAACATGAGAGCCAATACAAAACCAGAAACTAGAGCCCAGTAGGAAAAAAGTAGGCTAAGAGTTACACATTCACAGAACTAGCTTTCATTGATCCTTGTTGCCGGGCATCAGACAGAATGCAAAAGAAGCATCTATATACCCATTTTAATTCTCTACTTTGATCTTTGTCTCATCTTTCTGCGCTTTCTCTTTAGCCTCCTCATGCGTTTCTTCTTCCACTGAAATAAATGTGATAAATAAAAATTAATATCTATCAAGAAAATACTTAATATCATAATACTAACTCCATCTCTCCAAAAACCTTAATACTCTTAAAGAAAATCCACACAACAGAAATATAATAGAACACAAAAGAACTCATGCTTCAACCACAGAATATCACAACTCTGATCATAAAACTATCGCATTAAACGCAGTAGATGTAATAAATATAAATTATTGATACTAGACGTTTTAACTGTCCACATAAAACACAAAAGTCCTCACATATCAGGTTCAAAGAAGACCTCACATATCACATTTCATTGCAGAAAAATTCACAAGATACACAGGAAAAATATTAGCCCAGCCATAAGAAACAGATTAACAGAACAAATATCACGGAAAATAGATAGAAAGTAAAGCATCGAGCGTCAGGGCAACAGACGCTTACCTTTGCCCTCATGTTGACTCAAAAAACTTCACCGCCTTTGTTTCAAGCTATCAATGCGTACACACGCCGGCGATTTATCTTGCGGGAAAGAGACAAGAAGAAGCACCAAGCCAGTTATACGAATGCGTCGTGTAAGGGGTGACAAAACCCTAATATCGCAAGAACTCGAGAAGCGGATCATCTTTAGGTTACATGGGCCGGGGCCCGGCCCATTTGTGACGATAAAAATAAGAAATCTTAATTTGAGGAAACAAGTTATTTTAAAACATTTGAAAACAATTTAAAGAAAAAATTTAAAAAGTATTATTCAATTAAAATTCTATTGCCACGCTTAAATCAGTTTTTTACAATATTATATATGAAAAATAAATAAATAGATAAATGAAGGCCTTAAGCCTGAGTTAGGCCCAAATTTTATGAAAATTTTGAAAGTGTCTTACAAGTCCAAGACACCAAAGAGCCATTCTGCTTAGAAGTGCAACATGAGTCCAATGTTTATTCGATTACAGTTTTATTTGAGCTCTTTTTTTTTAATGCGAAAGCTTGCAAGCCCATTTTTAACTATTCATTTTTATATTCTTTTGTAAATACTAACATATTGATCTATGTTCAAATGATACGTTTAATTAGTAATAATATGTTAATTCATACTAATTATTTTGTGTAAGATGTTATTGATGTACATGTACAATATATTAAAATTAGATTTGAACGATGCGTCTTGAAAATTTAAATTATAAAATTCTTTATAAAATATTGAATGTATTCAAAATTTTAGTTTTGTTTAAAAAAGCAAAAATGTATATTAAAATATTTATAATTTACCTGAAATTTGGATATTCCATATTAATATAATTATGCGTCTCTTACAAATATTAATTTTTAATAATTTCGTTTATAAATAAATAAGATATCAGAATTTAATTTTAATATATACCTTAGGAAAATAAAGTTATGAATTTTTCATGTACAATTTTGGAATGCCAAATGGTTTTGAATCAGTGCCACAGTTAGGAGTGCGTCGATCTCTATGAGATCTCGAGGTAAAATCACCATCCTCATATTGTGACGTGTTGTCATGTAACGACGCAGTAGAATGGTCGAATATATCGTCATGTTGCACCTTCCCATACGACTAGTAACCACTTCATAGAACATGTGATGTATAAAAAGTACGTTCATACTTCTCACAAGCCCCAATGTACCATATGGATGGATCTGGTACGAATGATAAATTTGATCTCATACGATCAATTTTGGCGAACCATACCCAGAAGCAATCGAACTATGGTATTCTTATCTAGATTTATGTGGTCTATTGACGACATATTCAAAAAGTAAGTGTGCGAACCTTCATACTTTGTAATTTGCCATAAACCCTACTTTGGCTTCAAAATAGCCCATAAATCCCACTTATAGCCTTCTTCATCTTACTTGCATTTCATTGTTCATAGAATTGATGTACTTTTTACTACTTTGTATTCACGCTGTGCAACACTGAATGATTATTCTTTAACGGGCGAAATTATATGATTTTTATCATTGACGTTCATACCTGCGAGCAATTCTCTACTATTCTCCTTATAAAATTTGCCCTATGTAGTATGAGGAATATTTTGAGAATCGTGGTTACAATCACCAGGAATGGTTTGCAAAAATTCAATGGATTGGTATGTATGTTGCCCAGAATTTAAATCTAACTGCATATAATGTTGAATTGATGTACTAACGTGCCATTGGTTAATTCGTTCATCTGTCGGTTCCATTTGATTCGCATATACAAGTCTCTCGTTATCATCATCCTCCATGTTATCATCTAACGGTATATTTGTGGCATCTCAATCTTGTCCAAATTTATCGTCGTATGCCCCTAACATATTATCATGCAGTTCTGTTTTTAAGTCAACCTCCTCATTCAATGTATCATGTAATTATAGAGCCACATTTGAATCCCCATAATTACGATCTCTAGGACTTTCGTGAACCCCCCTATGTGCCAAACTTTCCGTGACTTGCGATAACTCGCTCCACTGTTCATTTGTGGGGCACAGGTAAAAAGTATGAAGAGTCTCATGGAACTCCAAATATAGCTCTAAAAAATGGAATCCATTAATAGGGTTTAGAAAGAAATGTAAATTATCGTTGATGTTTAAGTACAGTGACTCTATCATGTCCATATCCATGTCTATTACTATCAACACCATTCAATTGGTACAATCTTGCAAAAAGCTGCGTTAAGTTCGTGTTGCGATAGATGGTATCTAAGGCACATGGCTCGCGGTCATATCTAATAGAATTTATATCTCGCAAAATAGTATCACTCCAATACAGCATGATTTATACATAATCTCTACAAATCTGCATATCTTTATAAAAACAAGTCACAAAGAAAAATATTATCAACTCCATATATTATCCAATTATGTATTTAAACTATTAAATTATTTTTCGTATACTTCTAATTATATCAAACTATTCAGTAGATAATTTAATTATTATAAAACGATATATAAAACTAATCCATATTTTTAAAATAAATTCTATGTATTTATTATGCGCATTGTGTTTAGTCAACTAAATTTATTAATAACATTTTGTGAAGGTAAATCTAATTTCAAACTGATTTGATTGTTATAAAATAATATGTAACATGTAAATACTCATTTAAAATAACTTCTAAATACTTTTTACATATTAGATTAAAAAGTATTTTAAAAATTTTAAGATAAAATACAAGACATATATAATTTTTATGAAAAATACACACATACATATGGAATTTATATAATAGAAAATAAATTTCTAATTAATTTATACATACATATCAAAGAATAAAGCAGCCTACTAAATTATTAATTATACTTCAAATTAAGTCAAACTATTGAATAGATAATTTAATTGTTATAAAACGATATATAAAACTTATTTATATAAAATAAACTCCATATCAAATAGTAAAGCAGTTTACTAAAATTCTAATTAATTCAAACATATACATCAAACAACAAAATATCCAAAAAAATAATTGCGATAACCAATTAAACTATTAAATTAATTCAAACATATTTTCTCACTAAAGTAGCATATTCACATATTCAACATGTATAAATATCATAATATGTATATATATACCAAAAAGCATACACATATAATCACCAAATATATTCATATATTATATATAATAAAATATGTGTACATACCTTAGAAATTTCAAATCAAACGTTGTCTTAAATCACATCAACTAAAGTCTATTTGAATCTAAAAACCAAATACAGTCTTAAATCTCAAAGTTGACTAATTGTTGTCTGTCCACATTTAAACCATATAAATATATTACATTATAACATATAATATATGATATGTAAATAGATATTTAAAATAAACTCTAATTATTTGTTATATATTTAATTAAATATATATTAAAATTATTAAAATAAATTACAAAGTATATATACTTTTTGTAAAGTATACACATATCAATTTGTCAAATATAAAACAAATTTTTAATTCTATTGTTAAACTATTAAATTTTTAAACTAATTCAAATACATTTCTTTACTAAAATAACATACTCACCACTCTCAATATATATGAATATCATAACATTTCCAAAAATATTAAAAATATAAACATATGATAAAAAATTTAAAATTATATTACATAACAAAAATTTAATACATACTTTAGAATATAAATGTTAAATTTTTTAAGTTGTAAACCAAACATAACTTTAAATAAAGTTTGAAAAAGTAAATTTAATTTCAAGCCAAACATTTTCATGCTCCCTAATCTTAAAATTTAGATTGATATCATATCAAATACAACTTTAAATATAGTAAACTTAATCAATTAAGCAACAATTTATTTTAACTAAATATAATTTTAAATTTTTAAATAATTGAACAAATTTTTTATTTTATTAAAAATTAATGTGTAAAAAAATTATCAAATAATATCTAAACATTTATATACTAAATACAGTCTTAAACATATAATTTAAAAACATAAATAAAATTATACATCTTAACTATAAAAATTAAATTATAAATTTACTGAAATTAAAAAAAAAAGAAAGAGATTAAGTAAATGAATGAAACAAACCGATCAATTGTTGTTGCAAATTGAAGAATGGCGACCGAATATTGTTAATTTGTTCAACGGCTGCAAATTTATCAAATAATATCTAAACATTTATATACTAAACACAATATTAAATATATTTAAAAACATAAATAAAATTATGCATTGTAATTATCAAAATTAAATTATAAATTTACAGAAATAAAAAAAAGAGAGAGAGATTAAGTAAATGAAAGAAACAAACTGATTAATTGTTTATGCAAATTAAAGAATGGTGATTTGCTGTTGATGTGTTCCATTAGTGGGAGGTTGGAGGGATGGAGAGAAATCGCTGGACACGTTGGAAGAAATTGTCGGAGAAGATGAAGGTTTTTTGAAGAAGAAAGAAGGAATAAACAGGGAAAAAATGAGGAAGGAAAGTGAAAAATAAACATGGCCAGTCAAAACACCATAAATGAGGGTTGACAAAAGCTGATGAAAGCTGCCATTTATGTGATCTGAGTTCACATAAACGTGATTTCGTGAACTGGAATTGATATTTTTTTAATTAAAAAAAATTTATTATATGATTTTGAATTACATAATTATTTTGATTTCCATGATTCAAAATCAGATAATTTAATTTTTAATTTTTTTTAATTTTGTGATTCTGAATCACAGAAACAGGCCCAATCGAGGTAATTCGGTGATTTGGATTCATGAAATTGATTTTTTTAAATATATTTAATCAATTCTATGATTTCATATTAGGAAATTGAGTTAGTTTCATCAACCCACTGAAATCAAGTTATTTTGACAAATGCCTTTTTTTTTGGGTTATTCTAACAAAAAATCCTATGAATATAGGTATTAAATTTGATTATAAATATGTAAATAATTGAATTATAAATATTTGTGTGATGTGTGCAGCGTATGAACGAGTGAGATGAAATGATTAAAATCTAAATTTTTTTAAAAAGTGTGATTGAATATTATATTTGGATTGTATAAATTTCAATGGGATTAAAATTTATGAAATTGGTAAGACAAACATAACACAAAAGGCTTTGTTTGATTTGAACTTTGGATGGGGTGGAAATGATTGGGATTTTGTTGGACATAAAAATTACGCTTAATTATAAAATTTTTAACGATAAATTTTTTCTTTTGTTTAAAAATATGTAATAATAATATGTGTGTGTGTGTGTATGCAATGCATAATATGTAATAATAATTAAATAATATAATTATATGTAGCGATAATATATATAAGTATTAATTTGATTGTAAATTTTTAGTCATTAGATTTTGAATACTTGTGAATATATAACAATATAAAATAATTTACATTTGGAATTTAAATAAATTTTTTATTAAATTGTAAATCTATATTAAATTAATTTGTGTATCTATAATATTATATTATGGTTAAAGCCTTATTTAGTTTTTTGATGATTTTTCTAAAATGCCGTTAATAATTAATTTAATCTATACACTATTATTTTAAGTGTGATTTAAAATTAATTTAATTCACGTATTATTAAACTATGTATGAAGGATTTAGTGGAACTAACGTTTGGCTTTCAGTTCTAAATTTTCAAATCATCTTTATTTTCTTTATATTTTTCTTTTTTTAACTTTTTTTCCTCTCTTCTCTTAGTAAAATATGATTTCTCCTTTTACTTATTCTCACTTTTTTAAATCCATCTTTTATAAAACCTTAAACATAATTTTAATCTATAAATAATTAAAATTTTAGTACTAAGGTTTTTAAAATAAAATTATTTTTAAAAATATAATTAATGAATTTTTGACTAGTTTTATTTAAATTCCCAGGCTGCCAAATTGTAACTTCTCCTTGCCAGTACTTATTCTTGTGAAACGACCCAAGCAGACAACCTCTTTACCCATGCCCGTGGGACAATCATTTCAAGTCAATTAACTAAATTGATTAGTAATATTAGTGTACTCATCACGTATACTTTGAGTAATGGTAGTATACTTGATGCCCTCATAAACCATCTTATAAATCATGACATCTTGCAATAAATATAGCATTAATTGAAAATCAAAGTTGCATGAAAATTATAAAATAAAAAAATAAAGACAAGAGGAGTGAATTGAAACATATCAAATATACACACGCGCATTTGAGAACAATATAGAATCATGTTAATAGATAACAACAAAAAAGAAAGAAGAGAAAAATTATTTAAATAAAACATTATAGCAATTTCATATTATATAATTAAAGTAATGTCTTCTGTCTTATTTATGGTATATAGCATATATTAAACAAAAAGAAGTAAAACAACAACAAATAGAATAAATTAGAAATAAAAACTGAACAAAATAACTGAAAATCAAGATATTAAAATAGAAAATACACCAAAAATTAAAAATATTTAAATAATTACAGGTTATACAATCACATTCTTTTATTTACTTGATGTGAGAGTATAAAATAGATGTGCATATAATATACACAAGGAAAAAAAATAATAATAATAACACAAGGGAAAACCTGAGATGTTGTGGTTTTGTTTGTTTTAGAGTTTTGAAGTGTGTTTTTAAGTATTTTTTTAAAGAATTTAAAAAAGTAAAATAGAATTAAAATATTAGAAATATAATAATTGAAATGTATGTTTTTATTTCATAGAAACGAAAACAAAGAAAGAGTGTAAGGCTGCATTTAGATGGGATATCAATTATACGAGGAAAAAAAATCCTTGAAAAGTAAGAGAAATGTTAGATAAAATTTTTCTTGACGAATAAGACATGAAAAATAATGTTTTTATATTTGAACGGATGGTGTTTGAAAAACAATACATAACGATTACAGCAACGTGACATATAAGTTATTTGTGAAAAATATGTTGATATGATATGTTCATATTAAGAAATATTTGTATGGATATAAATATATTATAGTGAACTAAATGTATTACGAGTGTGATTGCTTGATTAAATTAAAAATAATAATGCTATTATGTTTGTATTTGAGATTATGTAATCTGTTAATATTATCTTTTATTAATGCTTTTAATAATTTATCTAAATAAAAATTTAATTATTATCGCTATTGATTTTATCATTACTATTAGTTTTATTTATATTTAATAATAATATTAATTTGTATTAATATCATTACTATGGTTATTCATATTGATAAGAATTTCATTATCAATATTTTAAGTTATAATGTTATTACTAATATTGTTATATGCTACCTTATTGTATTACTAATGTGAAAATAGCGAAATTACCTTTGGAAATTCACAATGTTATTCGGTAGTCCTGTAATGATACGCTTGAAATTCTGCATGCCCACAACATTGACTCGTCATTGATGGCTGTTGTCGCCTGATCCCTGTCTAGAGGCGCCGTCTCGTGGATGCCCCATTTGGTGTAAAATGAGCATTGTATGATAAAATTGTAATAAATATCATAATTTTAATATTTAATTATTTTTTATATTTTTAATACGAAGTTGTGACAATTTAAAAAACTTAAGTGTAAATGCACTAGGTACATCTGGAAGAGACCCCCTACATGATATGAATTTTAATTTAAAATCTTTTTTTGTTCAATGTTTTGAAAAATGATTTGAACCAAATAGTTAAATTGGTCAGACCACTAATTAATAAAAAAAAGGTTTGAAATCTAAAAATCAGAATGAAATAAAACTAGACAAAACTAAGTAAAATTGTAGTTGAACCGTCAAATTAGGTGGTGAACTAGTCTTAAATTCATGAAGATTGTACGGTTCAAATTGATAAATAAATAAACTTTTAAATTTTAATTTGCTTCCTTTTAATTTACTTTTCATTTTTTATTGTAAATTATCTTCAATTTGTTCTTTTTTATAAAGAAAATCTCATAAATTAAATAAATTATCTTTCAAGATATTTAATAATTTTTTATTTAAACACATGTTAAATACGCGAGGCATTAAAATTCTATTATATTTTGATTAAATATTTTAATAAGATCTATTTTTTTGTATATTTTATATTTATTTGTTGAATTAATATTTATTATTTTTATATTTGCGGTAATTTTTATTGTATTAGTGAAATTTAACTGTTAATAGTAGTTAAAAATGTTTAAAATTAGATTTAAGTATGTTTTTAAATATTCACTATTTTATGTATTTTTAATATATTAATAAATATTTATAATATAAATATTACATTATCAATTCTACTACCATTGAACTATTAGTTAAATCAATAATTTTTGAATTGATAAATTTTTTAATATGATATGGATCAGATTTTTAAAATGCTGATTTTTATAGAAGTATATTTCTATGTAAAAAATGGTCGGCCAACGGGGTCCATCTTTTGACAGAATGGCCGAATGAAGTGTTTGGGCGAGTGGGAGAAAATAGAGATACAGGAGAAGTCAGATAATTTTTGAGATAATTCTACAGATACGCAGAGTTGAGCTATTATGTCACAAATTTTTTCCTCGTAACTGGGAAAATGTGAAACTGTAGCTCCTCCCAACGCGGGATATATTTTCACTTGTAATGCCGTGACAACGCAGTGCAGCCTTGTTTGACATATCTCGCCAAGGGAAAATGGAAAACGTAGGACAACATCCTACTGGCTGCCCTTACTGAGATCTACCAACCAAAAAAAAAAAGGTATTGCTTTACTTATTAACATTATTCTATTTTATTTTCTAATTTACACTGTATTTGTAGTGCCCCGTTATTGCCATTTTTCATATTTTCTCTTTACAAAGAAAAGGAAAACAAAAATTAGAGACAGGACCATGAATTATTCACTATCTCTTTTATCAAATAATAATACATGAATTGTTAATACAGTCTTTTCACTTCCCATGATTTCCTATTATTAAATATACAATTTAATAAATTTTTCATTCAAATTCAAATTTAAAATTCTAATTTCTCACATATATAATTAATGAATTATTTTTTAATTACAATACTTATTTACAATTAAATCAATATCTATATGTATCGTACGTATATTCACATTTATATTTATTTGTACCTTAAAAATAATCATTAACATCATCAAATCATAAATTTCATATATATTATTTATATATTCAAATAAATTAAAACTTCAATCTCATCTAAATTTTACAATCAAAAATGCTATTCAATTTAATAGAACTGTTACCAAACATTAATTCTAACAAAACCGCCTTCCCAAACATAGTGCTAAGACATCTGCAAATGGAGTTCTATATGTTGCTCAGTACTTGCAGTCACAGGCCCATCAACATATCCCATGGCCCTAAAACGCTTTTTATCAGATCTTAACGGATAAGCATGAATCTCAAGATTATACCTTTTTTAAATTTAAAACCCTCCTTTTTCTCACTGTTTCGCTGTTAATCCATTCCCCTGTAAGACGCTTCCTGAAACCATGCCGAGAACGATATCTTCCTACCTACCACGTCATCCTGACTTTGACCTGGTGACCACGTGTTCTATCCTTATTGGATTTTAAAAAGGCCCTGTTGCACTACTTTTGCATTGTATGTACCGTATATTATTCCCAATGGGGCACTGACCAGTACAACTTCTCCACGGCCAACAGCATACACACTCACTACCCACAAGGTATCTCCAAACCCTAGCCATCAACAGCCTATTCTCAATATTTCTTTTCTCTGAATCTGGTGCCTGATGTTCGGCATTTTCTGTTGATGTGGTTTAGGTGGTGGTGCTGTATTTTTCTCCTTTTGCTTTAGTGTTTCTGGTGAAGTTTTGCGGTGTAAGCATCGTAGAAAAATACTTGCATGATCGTCAGAGATGGCGTCCGCCTGCGTGAACAACATCGGAATGTCGCCAGAAAATTTTTTGGACCGTCCACCGGCGAAGTTTCCGTCGTACGGGTGGTTGAGTCCGAGAATCTCTTTCAGCCGCGAGTTTCAAGACGAGGAGGCGAAAAAAGCCTCCGCCGCTAAGCCTTCTCCGAAAAGTCAACCTTTGACGGACAATGCGGACTCGGAGAAGTGGGAAGAAACAGATCCAGAAATCCCTACCAAGGATTTCGTGGATTTCGAGTTCCGGCTCGAAGATCCGGTGACAATGCTTCCCGCCGATGAACTGTTCTTCGACGGAAAACTCGTACCATTGCAACTCTCCTCGGTCCGGCACTCGATGGCATCAGTTCCGGCACATTCTGACATCAAGTCCCCGGACACACCTAAATTTCGCCGTAAAAGTGAGATATCGTCCACAGACCCCCATTTGTTCTCTCCGAAGGCCCCGAGATGCTCGAGTCGCTGGAAGGAGCTTCTCGGCTTGAAGAAATTGTACCAGAATAGCAACTCGAAGCAGGAGGAACTGAAGACGGCGTCCTCTCATAGTCACAACAAAAATACTGCCAGAGGCCTAAAACACTTCCTTCACCGCAGCTCAAAATCCTCGGTAAATGCATCCAACGATTCATCTATAAATCTTCCATTGTTAAAGGACTTGGACAATGAGTCGGCGTCCATGTCCTCTCGACTTTCGCTGTCATCTTCTTCGTCAGGCGGCCATGAACACGACGATCTTCCTCGACTTTCGCTGGATTTAGATAAGCCAAATACTACTACTCGCAACAATCATCATACCGCCAATAACCTGTCCAGAGTTCGAGTAGTCAAGCACAGGCCGGCGGCGCAGTCATCGGAAAACCCGATTGCTCCAACTCGAGTTGGTCGGAGTCCAGCAAGAAGAGCTCCTGAATCTAGAGTCGCAGTTCGTGGTGCTTCGGTGGATAGTCCTCGAATGAACTCTTCGGGGAAAATCGTGTTTCATAGCTTGGAGAGAAGTTCTAGCAGCCCGAGCACTTTTAATGGTGGGCCTAGATATAAACATCGTGGAATGGAGAGGTCGTATTCCGCCAACGTCCGTGTTACTCCGGTTCTCAACGTTCCAGTTTGTTCAATTCGAGGCTCATCGAAATCTGGTGTTTTTGGTTTTCCCTTGTTCTCTTCGCAACAGAGGAAGGAAAACGGTGGTGGGAAAAGAAGTCAGCATAATCACACGAAGCACCGCGCGGATCGAGCTTGAGCGAGACCAGATTTTTATCAGTAATACCTATTTAACATCTTGCTTTCTTTGTCCAATCTACTTGAATTTCAGGGTTATGTTCTGTTTTTTTAGAGGTTCTGCTGCACTAGAGGTGTTTTCTTGACAATTTTCTTTTTCAGATTTGCTAGTGTATGTACATAAGCAATGAACGGAGATTCCTATTACGTTTCTGGTTGACAACAACGAATTTGATTTTTTTTCTCTTGAGATGAGAATGGCAGATCAAAACCTAATGCTATATATTCTCCATTTTAATTTCAGCCAGAGTTGTTAAGATGGTTCCCTTCTTCATCGCAAATCCCGCTTTTGTTTAGCGGAAAGTTACCTGGAAATGGAATCTCTGTTTCTTCTGCTTTTCAAAAAGTTCTTTGCTCCTTTCAGTTGTGGAGTTTTGCGACTGAGCGTGAGTTTGTGCATGTGACCTTGAAACCTTTTGGCGTCTGTTCGCTACGCGCCCACTATGAGAGTGGTTGTATCTCTTCCATCGACGAATCCGCGGCGGCACAGTGTCTAGCCGAGTGTAAAATAACATGAATGGAATACGTGACATGCACTGGCCGAACGCATACACTGTTGCATTGGTGGTACTCTCTTATTTTGTTTCTTCAATTGGTCAGTTATTCAGTATTCTTTGCCCATCAGTCCGATACCGATTCCCAACTCTCTCCTTCTTCACTGCCATAATAAATAATGCTGGTAATTTCTTATTTACCTGCTGATATGTGTCCCAACTCTTCTTCGTGAGGCCATAAATTTTGTCCTTTAGCATGTGAAGATAGACATGTACTTAGCTTGCTTTAGTAAATAGACATTCGTGAAAAAAGAAGGGACAGTAATCTGTTCCCCATTAAACCAATTACTTGTGGGATTTCGTCGTTTCAATATGTTCATTCTGAATAACGTCTCCTCAGTGTTAGAACATCTGACGGATGCAGACTCTTTATTGACTCAATTTAATAATGAAGGGAGCGTTACTTTCTGTGCGATGACCAGATCTTGTGGCATTAAATTGCAATTGGCAACTCTTTAATAAGATTAATATTTGATGAACGACGACTAATAAATTATTATCCTCGCAGTCTCGTAAATGGGTGGCGTTGTCGATATTGTTGTACAGTTGGCTTCTGCCACATTTTTTGTTTTACTCGTTGAACTGATACATGGCATGGATTATTTACGTCCAATTAATCGAATATTTCAATGTGCTGTTGTCAACACCAGCAAATTACGTGTTTTCTTCTTAACATATTCTTCTTAATGGAGTCTGTTCCTGATCTGTTAATTTTATTCTGTGAAATATATATATATCTTCAAATGAAATGAAATGATTTGTTTCTTTACAGTATCATAGTCTAATTAACTTAACATGCAACATAATCGCCCGCGTTAAATGATCAAGGCATGAAAATTGAACAGTGATGTTGCTGATGTGAAAGCAATACCTGTATCCCCGGAACCGGCCCCCTAGCACTACCAATTGCCAGGTGGATGTTTAAAAGCACAGGGTAGGTCCGTCAAAGTGTGCGGCCGGAAGAGAAAGCAATATCTCCTTCAAAAGATGTTGTTATGGAAATCAGTTGTCGTTGTCCTCCATTTCATGTCCGTATTCTCGCCCCCCCGCGTGCCCAAGCACACAAATAATACTCATTCATACATACATTACAGACATACTGCTTCAGCCCTCCCAAGAAAGAAACGCATCTAGTTGATTTGACGTTGGACCACTCACACCCATTCACCAGGAAGCTTACAAAAAACTGGAACAATTTCTAAAAAATACACGCTTTGTGCGTGTTTTGATGCGTGGGTAGATGTGACGAGTAGGACGGGTTTAGACGCCTTGGACCTTGCTTTTGACCGTCAACGGTGCCATTTGTCTTGGGTTACCCCAAGTCTCAACCAGTGTGCATCATTCACTGATCCCTACGCTCATGAGTTCGAAACTTTGATTGACGTAGTTTGTTCAATATTGTGATAAATATTATAATTTTATATTAAAATATATAAAAAATTATTAAATATTATTGTATTTACTCACTGTCAACGAGGCCCTCGACAGGGTGCTAACGAACCTTTGTGACTTTGTCGCCCAGCTTTCCAATGATGCCCACTGGGGCATTTTAGACAATAACAATGAAAAGAGGCGCATTCGTCTCGCTGTTTGAGTGTTGGGCTATGACATCTAGACTTTATAGATAGCCCTGTTGCTGGACTTGCCTTTTCTATTCACGGTGAAATTTGATAGAAAATGTGTGGAGATGAATACCCCCCCGGATTATTTAATCTTGCTATGCCTATCATGGCTTCCAAAAATTATATTAATAACAATTATTATAACGTTGAAACTGATAGCCGTACTTGAATGATTGGGCTTTACCCTTAATTAATTCTGTGCATATGTGGGAAATATGGTTATTTATAACCTGGACTTGAAATTTTAATCGCCTTATGATTATTGCACCTCCAACTTTCGGGATAAATCGAACATATAATTAACTGAATACGAGTACAACCCCCCCCCCCCTCCCCCGGCGGATATGTGCATATATAAATAAGAAAACGCATGGGCACTGAGCATTTGCTTCAAAATTAGTTGAAATGTTTTTCTCATTATTAATTCGTATTTTTTGTTGAATAAATAATCGTTGTGAATGTTCTTTATACTGACACCCCTTGAGGCGCTGCAATTGGCACCGAATAATGTATTTTGCACGTTCTGCCGACTTGCCAATGTTGTTGGGTTGTTTCTAAATATTGCCTTCCCCCCCTTTTTGCCCTTTTGTTTTAATAAGGACATGATTAGGGTTTTTTTTTTCTTTATCAATTAAGAACTGAAAATTAGAAGCGTGAATTTGGGCTTGCAGAGAAACGAAGAGCAACTGTGCATGTATAGCCACACAACTACGTAGAAAAGGGACAAAAAATATTAAGCTCAAAAGTCAGTAAGATCAGAGTCTGACTAATAGCGTAAAAATTACCCAGAAATGGATTCCACTGCACTTTCCAGTCACTTGTTTAGCAATATACATGTCCATATACACATTCCGGCTTTTGCTTTTGAATAGCCTAATGATTTTGCCTTAGGGCATGACAAGGTATTACCGTCAACCTGCCACCAACGCCACCATTTAAGGTGAAGAGCAGAATCAAGAAAATAATAAATTTCCAACAGTTCAAGAAAAGGGGGGTGGGGGGGGGGGTGTGTGGTGAGCTAGTATCCTCTGGCGCATGGAGCCAGCCAGCCTTAAATTTAGCATTCTGTGCAATTTGTTTGTTGCCCAACATGTGCACCGGATTTTATCTGGCTATTAGCTCGCATCCCGCACCCAGACGCAGCAGTCCTACTAGTACGTACAAAACCTTCAAGAATATATAAACATGCATTATTAAATAATATATGGGTATTGCTGCAGGTATCCTGCACGAATCTGGACATCGGAAAGAGAACTTGCTCATGAACTGTCGGTCCACTGTTCAAGATTCCCAGTTCCCACCCACTGCGTTTGCAATAATATATATCGTTTGCAACCATCCGTCATTCACTTCAAACAAACAAATAATGAATAGTAAATGTCTATACAATATGATAAGATATTTGTATTTTGGTTGTGGGTGGATGGCCTGGGAGATAAGTTTAGGGTTGGGTGAGTGGTGAAATATTCCTGTCAGAACCCGTCGCGACTAGTGGACTGTGGTTCACGCGTCCGATAATTAAGGGGTTGTTATTATTATTTTTATATAATAGAGATTAGTAGTCTACAGATTAATACTTTAGCAAAGAGATTTCAATTTTATGTGATTTAAATTAATCATGCTTAATATTTTTTATTTTTTGCTCAAATACGTAGGTTATAATAGCAATTAAATAGCATGTTCCTTAAAGTTGTTGCATGAATAAACCCAATAACATGATTGATACTAGAGAATCAAATAGATAATTGAATTGTTAAAGAGATTATTTTGAAAAATATATTAGAAATTAAAAATCTCATATTTTTTAAATAAAATAGAGGAGAAAGAAGATTTTGTAAATGTTATGTTATAGAGAGAAGATTTTGTAAATGTTATGTTATAGAGACACACACACACACACACACACTTAATTATTGTTTTTGAGAGATTAAGTTAATTGTGCAAGAACATTTTAGGAAGTAGATAGAATAGACATTAGTGAATCAAAACAGAATTTCGGAAATAGTTAACCGAGAGGGTCTTTTACGGATGTCAATGCTGCTACACCCAAATTTATCTCCAATATTAATTCAATCCCTTGGGTTTTTCTATAGAAGGGTAATTACTCAACATATTAATTAAATCTTGCTATAATTTTTATTTTTTAAACGAGCAGCTCCTGTTGGTTCTACAGTGTGTGCGCGTGTGTATATATATTCTCAATTAATGGACATATATAGATCCAAAAACATCCACCACGTTGTTGTCGGGAAGATTAACACAACTATGTACGAAATAAATGACCAAATAGAAGCAATATATTTAATTTCCAAACTCACTAGGTGGGGAGCAGAAATATCTAATTTCCGCGTTGTCGAGGACAAATGAATATTTGAAATATTCCAATAGCATTAACAGAGTGAAGAAGAAAACAATAGTAATCTATATGGCGACGCATTGGAGCACGAAGCATAAATCGACAGGGCATATAAAAATTGGTGTACTCATCGCACCAAACAAAGAATGGGATAGCCTTTGGAACCTTTATGTTTTTTTCTTCCTCAGAATGCAATAAATATTCAATTTGAAAAGGGCTAAGGCTGCATGCATCCTGTCGTGGGTTTTGGCTGTATGCAAGGGGGCCTTCACTGGGCTGTGCACACACACGCACACACATCTATAATTTATGTTAATTTTGGCAATTTGTTTATGGATAAAATTAAAGTTCAAAATCATCCGTTGCTTCAGGGTTTAATTAATCAATCAATTTATTTACTTAAAAAATTAATGGAATGCGGAGGAAGGACTGATTTGTCTTGATGCCAGCTTTGATTTATCGAAGTGTGAAGGGCAAGGAGGGTACGTGATTTACGTTATGTTATTTATTATGTGCCGGGGCCTTCTTCCTCTTTTTCCCACTGATGAGTCACGTGATCCCCTTCATATTCCATATATGGCATTTCCTCTTCTTTACCCTTCTCCCTGAACGATAAATGAGTCTAATTTTACTTTTTTTTTTTTTCCCACTTATTTCATATTTCATTTTTCCATAATATATTTATGTAGACATAAGACATACATATAAGTACAGAAGTGAGTATAGTGGGACCAGGCAAGCCCCCTCTGTTGTCCATTAGTGCTCCTGATCTGCCTGTACTTCGTTGTAATGACGCCTGCGACACTATGAATGTGGCTCTCGTGATGAAGTCATGACAAAAAGTTGTCGAGTAGACTAAATTCTTGCTATAGAGTTGTAGAGTGAAACGTAACTGAGGCTTTTGGGCTCGATTTATGTTGTCCAGAGGCGGAAGGATACAATGTGTGGCCATTTTTGCGAAGCTATATTGAATGGATTATATGACAGCTTTGTAATAGCTTTCATATCGTAAAACTGAAAAATTTAGCCACTCGAGGACTGCTGCAAAATCTCTACCTTCTTTGATTTCTTTTCGCTGGTTGCGTTTCGATTTCTTAGCAAATTGATTGCATGCAATCCCCTTTTTTACATGTATATTTAACTCATTGTTATTTAATAATTAAATTTATTCATAATTAAATTAACACACACACATATATATATGTATATACACACCAACAATCACACATATATATATATATATATTTATATTTATATTTTAAAAAATAATTATTATTTTTATATTTTACTGTACAATCCAATTATTATTATATATTTTAAATTTATATTTAAATAAATTAAAATTTTCAAAACTTTAAAGCTTACAACCAAATACAAGTCATACCAACATTTTTTCCCCCCGGCATCGTTCTCAACATAACCCCTCTCCCAAACATAACTTTTCTTTTTTACTTGTAATTTCTACGCACCCTATGTACGTGGTTAAAGTAATATAACATAAAAATAAAAATAATTCTTTAATATATTTTATTTGTAGTATCAACGAGTTTATTAAATATTTATTTTATATTTATGCAAAGAATATTATGATTAAAAAATAAAAAGAACAAATTATAATTATAATGACAAGAAAGACAATTTTGTAATTATTAAGTTGAATTGGGATTCATTTGTAAATTTATTTTATGTAATCGTGTTAAAACTAAAATCTTGATAGTATGAATATAAATATAATGTAAGTTAAATTGAAAAGGGATATACATGCAATTTTATTTGGTGCAACAGATGTAGCTCAAAACTTTAATATTATAGCATAGATGACGTTTTCCTTAATAACTAAATAATTAAGATTACTTTTCATATAACCTTTTTATTTTCTCATCAATATTTTTACGCCAGATTGTTGTCTTAATGTCCTGACAAAGAATATCCTTTTACAGAGCTCAATCTCGTTCGGTGTGATATTTTCATTAATTGAACAAATGACTAATAGTTTAAAGGAATGGAAAATAAAATAAAATAGCATGTTTTGCTTGATTCCAGATTTTAGTCAGGAAAGAATTTTTTTTAAAAAAATATAAAATCATAGAAGAGTAGGGTATTCTCGATGGCAGAATGAGATACATATATTGTTAAATTTAAATTTGCCCTCTTCTGTGAGAATATTTCCCCATCCATGTTTTATTTTCATTCAGCACTTCTTTTACCAATCGAACAACTAAAAAATTTTACGAAATTCTTTTTCTCTTTAAAATATTTAAATAAAACATAGTGTTAAAACAAAATAAATTATGCAATTTATAAAAAAGAAATTTATTTTGTTCGTGCAGGTATAACTTATTTGTATTTCCCCTGGTAGTTCTCATTAAATCCATGCGCTCAATGGGCGAATGGACCCAGTGTTCAATTGGGTCCAAGCCCAGCCCAAAAGAAATTTTCTCAGCGTGAACAGTGGTGATTGACTGTCCATGGATTTCTCGGATGTCTCGGAGCCGAATTTCGCTCTGGGCTTCGAGATTTGTTTCATCCAAATTATAGAAATGGAACCGTGTTTGGCGAGTTAATAAATGGGAACTAAATCCCTACTGTAGCAAATCTAATTACACCAGCTGAGGCGATTTCTTTAAGCCGCATAATTTGGTGATAGAGAGAGTATTGGAATGCACTGGGCGGCGGGGGATAAGGGCGCTTCGGCATGGCTTCAGGCGGCGGCGCGCGAAAATATTCTTGCAAGGCAGCGAGCGAAACGTTTGAGTGGATCCATGCCATGGTGAACGTCCCCAAGCCACACAGTTTCTTCTCAGCCCCTCGCTTTGTCAATTTCTTCAAGGCAATTCTTCTTGCGGGTTTCTTTAAAAACTTTACCGCTCATGTTGCTTAAAATTTTATAATGACGGGTTGAATATTTCGTGGGCTGTGACATGATAGACTGTGGAAGCAGTTGACGAAGAATGGATGGACCGCCCGCGATAAGAGACTGAAAAAAATTCTGCATGTTGCGTCTGCCGTGGCCCAGGTTTTTAATCTATTTATTTATTGTGTTCTCTTTGATATCGTTTATTGCCTAAGATCTTCTGCTGTTGTTTTTGTTTATCTGCCTCTCGTTTAAAATCAGTTCATCTATTCGCATTTCATCTAATAATGACTGCTTCCGAATTCTTTACTGTTATTGTTTGGGTGTTAAGACTCTCGTTAGAACTCTTTCGACAAATAATGCATTAATTTGGCGGTTCTTTGGCTGGTAGACGTCATTAAATCTCCTATACCCGACAATACATAGGATATTATCTTCGAAGTATATGCTATTTAGTATCATGATGGCAGTTATTGTCATCTGGTGTGAATTAGCGAGTCACAAATTAAAGCTATAAATATACTTTGATGGACTATCAATTGCATGTAGATATGCAATTTCCGTGTCAATCTTCCTCCACACCATTATTTGCATCCAATCAAAGTCCTGATCATTATGATGATGACGATGTTATTATAAAATTGCTTTTAGCATATGATTTAATGCTTTTGTTTTTTATACTGAAATAACGATGTTTTATTAAGTTTTATGTAAATTTTATACTGAGTTATTATCTTTAATTGCATCTTAAAACTAATATTTATGTAATTATTTTAAACTGTGCATAATGTGTTGCTTTGTTTAACTTTTAATCTTTTCACACTTTTTTGTGTCTCAATGTATTTTGTTAGACAATTATTTTGGATTTCAATTTCATGTTTAAAAGTTCTGAATGTGTTTTTATACAGCTCTTTAATTTAAAATTTAGTGTTTCTTTTTATATATATTTAATTCTTAAAATTTCCCTTTGTTTTGGTGTACAGATTTATCAAACCAAAAAGCTAAATTTTTTTGATAAGTTACTAAACTGATTGTTATCGTATGTTATTCAGCTGGAAAAAATGGGTACCTTGAATTTTCATCCAAAACAGTTTTGCTTACACTGTTTGGTTCTTGAAATTTAGAGAGAAAAAGAAAAAATGTTAAAGAAAATAGTTATAATTGTTTGGTTAAAAAGGGTAATTCAAATAGAAAGAAAGGACAAGGAAATGACAGGACTTTTTTTTTTCACGAAAAGGTGAGGAAATTGAGAGAAATACAAATTTAACAATTTCTCTCTCAAGATTTCACCTCTCTTATCAATTTCTTCATTATTTTTTTCAAATAATAAAAATTTTTGATATAAAATTTTTGTTGATTTAATTTATTTAATTTTTAATTTTACTTTTCTCCTTCAAATCTTTTCAATCAAATGAGACCCGAGATTTTATTTATTTTGATTTTCTTTCCCTTTTATAAATTTTCCTCTCTAAAATCTTAAAGGCAAACAGTGTTAATGAACATGTCTAAATGAAGTGTCTTGCAAATTCTTGTTCACTGTTTATAGAGAACAGTATGATCCTAGCCTTGCTGCTTTTTTCAGAATAAATCTATCCGTGTTCTCCCATTTGGTCTTCAATCTTGATATAGTTCCTTCAAACAATGTGAATACCAAAATCTTATTAGTTGGTATAGTCAGATACATGATGAAATTTATTGTAATACTTGAACACCAAAAAAATTGTTTCATGTCTATGTCTCAATTTAACTAGTTTGGTGCTTTACTTGGTCAAACAAGGACTTCTGAACTTTGATTAATATGGAATCCTTTTTTTTATGGTAATTTTTTGGGGCATCTTGTTTGGGTGAAATAGATTATGTAAAACTAGATTAAATCTAGACTAATCTATTGTCGAGTTCTTAGCAAGCACTTTGTGTATGGTTTTCCCTATATGGGATCAAACTAGTAAAGTTTTTGTTGTGACTTGTGGCATCTTGATTTGCTAAGGTCAGATATTCAATATAATTAACTTATTTGACTGTTATGCGGAAAACGGCGGTTGGAATAGTGAGTCATATCATATAAATTTGGTTATTGTGATTCATAAAATATGAATTTGGAGTGAAATTGGTAACATAAATATTATGCAAATATTTTTTGTTGCTCAATCATTCTTATTGCTTGCATCCTACTTGTAAGGAGAAAAAGATGGTGCGCCCTAAATCTACATACAATCTCCTTGGTGAGATCAAATCCACATTAATTGTGGTCTTGTTCGAAGGAGTTATTCTCACAACCTGAAATTGTTGGAAGTTAAAGAAAGGAGACATACCAGGTAGCATTTTTGGTTGTTTTCTTTGCTCTTTCCATCAAAAAAGTTGGTTCGAGACATCCTAGTACTTTCAAGATGACAAGCACTATGGCCACTAGATACGCAGTGAACTTAGCTATTCCTACCCTGGCTAGCATTTACAATGGGTTGAATAAGATTTCAAACTCTCCTAGGTTATCTTACACAGATTCTCTATTTTGTTCACCTTGTTTATGGTTTGTTGTCTTAATACTTGAAAACCCAGTATTAAACTTGGAAGGGTGTGCGTGATCTGAAAATGGTTGCTAATTTGAGTGAAGGATGAGCAAGATATTATGATCCATGCAAGGCATGCAAGAGCGTTCACAAGGAAGAGCTAGCCAATTGAACGTGCACAATGATCACAAGGTGTGGAGATTTCTCATATACAAACAACAGGAAGCACGAAGTGTTCAAACAAGAGTGCTTTTTTTTTGCTATGGCTCAAGTTATCTTTCTTTAAGGCAAGGTGGCCTTTTTATCATTAAGCCTTATAGCCACACCAATTTAGTTGCTAGTTTGGGTATTTTCAAGTGGTGCGTGGGACTCTAACACACGATTTTAGTTAAGGCTCTTTGAATGAGGACTTCCGCATCGAGAGGTTATCTTTTGTCCAAACCTATGTTCAGGTCATGCTTTGATCATAGCGGCTTTCTTCACGATCTTACAAGAAATGTTGGGTGTGAGTTCGTGAAAATTACTTTGAAAACCATGCCACCAAGTTGATTGAGATTTCATCAGAAGGGAAGGAGCATAACAATAAGGATAGTGCTTTTGGGGATGATGTCTAGAATCACCTCGCAAGTTGGTCACCCGCATCAAGCCTCTTAACGTCCCTAAGAGAAAGACAACCATATGTCGTGAAAGTGGTAGTAGCAATTTGGATTGCCATTAGAATAGTGTTGAAAGGATTTCAAATCCTTGTGTCTAAAGGGTAACGAAAATTCGAGCTATGCACAATCAATAGACAATTTTTTGAAGGAAGTACTTTATTTTTTTCGTGTATCTCTCCTTTCCTTCTTCTTTTTTACTAATAAATCCCTTTAGTTTTTAATTTTTAGTTGGAGAAGCAAGTCTTCAAGAGTGATAATAGCAAGAATAATGAAGAATTGACTTGGAACCAAAATCACTAGCCACAACCCTTCCCTATGATGCGGCACAAAAGAAGACGCGTGTTTCAAATATGACTAAGAAAACGCCCTCCCTTGCAACACCTTTGTTGTTGAGGTGGAGAAGTTTATTTTCAATTATTAGAGAGAACCTTCAAAAGTCATAGTTGATTATTGTGAAAAGATAGAGAAAATTTCTCTCGATCCTTTACATCCATCAAAGACAATGTTTTATTGGTATCTACGTCCATGAAAGGTTGATATATCGTGTATACAAGAATTGTTGGAAATGTTATTAACTAGGGCTGCAATTTATGAAGGGGTGTGGTCAACAGCATTTGACTGGCTTCTTTGGAGGTCCATGCTTAATAATTAAGTGAAGTAAAGAATTGGATTCAAAAATATCAGAGTTGAAAGAGCAAAGAGGCCAGAAAAGTTTAAGATACCAATTCTGAATTTGAGCGTATTGAGAAAAAGCTTGATATCTTAGGAGCAATAATATGGATTAAAAGAGAATTAAAGAGTGTACGTAAACGTATTTAGGATCCCTCTCCTTTTTGCTATGAACTTCGCAAGGGTGCAGTGCAGTTTTATTTACAAGATAGAACATTGCTACTCTCCCATTCTGTTTGTTTTTATATGATAATTGATTATTTTTTGACACAATCATTTTAAAAATCGCAAATCTTTTCTTTTCTTGCAATCATGAATGTGTTCATAGGAAACAAAATTTTCTCCCTTGCACAATGAATGATGGATCTTCTCCACTTTCCTTTTATATGTGTACACGAAGCTGATCATGACTTAATTAGGATGCAACCTACTGCAAACTTGTGAAAGAACTCTTGATTGTAGTCTAACAATACTCATATCAAGTAGTGTTTTTCCATTTTTTAATTTGAAGAATTTTTATAGTTGACATATATATCAAAGAGTCTTGATTTGTTTGATAGTTAGTATTTGTATCAAGGAATCCACTTTTTATTTTAAATTTGCTTTGCTGTTTTCCTCTTAACATCAAGCCTTCTTGTTTGTGTAAAGATATTACTGTTCTTTTGGAAAGACAACTTACTACAAACTAATGTTGAACTTGGAGACTGTCCAAGCTGCATATGAAGTGCAACAAGGAGATCAAATCATTTCAAAGTTCAAATACTTCAAGTTTTGTGAAACAAGAGTTGTTCACAATTTATATTCTTTGGGGTCAGGATATCCATAACTTAGCACCTTGGACATGGTGGGGTATTTTTACATTTTACATAAAATGTCATCGACGTAGGTTCAGTTTAGCCTTGTGCATTATCATTAGTGGTTATCATGGGTCATGAGTAACATTTAGTTTAATTTAAACTTCAACGTCAAGGAGCATTGTTTTGATTTTTTCATTAAGTGTAATCACTTCAAGAACCTCCTATTTATTAGGTTGGTTCTTACTTTATTTTCGGCAACCAATTTGTATGCCCCATTTGTGTCAATTTTTTTTTTAACATTTGGTTCATCACATGTAGAGGTGAATTTGTTCTCAGTTTGATGGGGTGGCAATTATAGATCTCCTTACTGCAAATAGCAAATCACCAACTTGGAAAGGGCACAAACATACTGTTTAGTTAGTTGCACTGAAAAAGTGAGCTTGATAGCATTTCAGTTTTTGTTGTGCTTCCAACCTCTTCTCATTATGAGCCTCCAACTCTTCGAGGCACAACTGTGCATTCTCCTCATTTATGCCTTCTTGCAATGCTATTATTAGTATTGCAATGCTATTCTCTATGATGGGATCTGTTGCATTAGTGCTAGAAGAGAAACCCCAGAATTAATAAACATGGGCAATCCTGAGTGGTGTCCTATAAGTGTTTCTATAGGCCCATAAAGTTTCTCTAACTCTTTCATGTCAATCTTTATTTAATTTTAAGGCCATTTTCTTCGGCAAGTTGCATGACATCTTGTGGATTGCCTTAGCAAGATCATTGGTTGGAGCATGATGTGGAAGATTTTTTTTTTTTGCTCAAAGCGAAATTGTTGACTGAGTTTGTTAATCAAGACATTTTCTTTCTTTACCTCTTCGAGGGGTATGGCTTTAGCCCATTTAGGGAAGTGGTCCGTTGTTGCTTAAATGCTCAAATATCTACAAAAGACTTTGTCAGGATCTAACTGCATCTAAAGCCCAAGCTTGAAACAGCCAAGAGGCAATAGCAGGGTGTAGTGGTTCCAGTGGTTGGTGGACAAAGTTGGTATGGAATTGACAAGCATAGCCCTTTTGCACAAAATCTATGCAGTCTTTAACCATAGCAACCCGCCCTCTTTCTTTGAAAGTGTAAATTAGGCCAGATGAAATTTCAGAATGAGCCTCCTCTATAGTTTGGACAGCTTTCTCATTGCCTAAATAACATAAAACTACTTCAGCGGATGAACGTATGTATAGTGTGCCTGTAAAGTAGATGAAGCGTGATGCTCAATGTCGGATTAATGTTTAGCTGAGCTGGATTTCTGCTTTTTATTTTCTTATCTGAGTTGCTGACTTCATGTTATCTATATCTAGGACTTCAAGTATTGGTTAACGTTATAGCTTATTTGCGTGAAGATGTGAAAGAATCTGATCATCAATGTGGTTTCCTGTTGAGTACTGGTGCTAAATCTGCTGCTTTACAGCTAGGAAAAAGTGCTAGTGATATTGGGTGTCAGGTAGCATTCATGTTCCATTTGCGTCTTGCTTTGTTGTAAATGTTAGTGTGGATTTGAACAGTTACTGTTGTGTTATGGTTGGATATCTTTGAAGAGTTCCTAACAACCAAATGTCCATAGAGTTTTAGTTTGCCTTGCTGATCCATCAATGGAGCTGATAATTTTAGTGTTCTGTTTGCTGAGCGTCTTTCATTCTTTTACCATCTACGGCATTGGTTGTGCATTATTTAATTTGTATTTAATACCTTTATTAACCTTATTTTGGTTTTTTTTTGTTGGCATTTTTTAATAGGCGTGATGCATTTATTTTGTTCTGCCTATTGCTCTTTGAATTTCTTTCATCTCCTTTATGGGTAAGGACTATTCTACTGATGTGGATTTAACCATTAGGGTGCAGAGAGGTGGAGAAATTTGGGAGAAACTGTTGGCCTTCACAATTTTGAGCCTCATGTATTTTGCGCTGACTATCAGATGGTACAGAGCATAGGAGTTTTATTTTGGTGAGCTTTATTGTCTGTTCATCATCATATGTTTGTGAAGGTCTTCAAGTGCGGATTAAGTTGGCTTGGTCTCCATGAAACACAGGATATTGAGTTTTCTAGGTTGTAGATGGAAGCAAAAGGATTTTCCACAGGTTTGCCTTTAGATATTTTTGTAATTTTTTAAGTTATATATTTGGTTAGACCAATCAATAGTTTAACTTCATCTTAATTCCTGAACCATTCCTTGTCTGCAGTGCTTGCTTGCTCAATGTGTGATATAAGTGTTGTTTCTGGAATCTAAAAGCCCCGCAAACAATGTCTTTAAACCCGGACTGTTTATCAAACTCGAAATTTTACTGGTTTAAGTTTGTAATTTTTTAAGTTATATATTTGGTTAGACCAATCCATAGTTTAACTTCATCTTAATCTGAACCATTCCTTGTCTGCAGTGCTTGCTTGCTCAATGTGTGATATAAGTGTTGTTTCTGGAATCTAAAAGCCCGGCAAACAATATTTTTAAACCCGGACTGTTCATCAAACTCGAAATTTTACTTGTTTAAGTTTGTAATTTTTTAAGTTATATATTTGGTTAGACCAATCCATAGTTTAACTTCATCTTAATTCCTGAACCATTCCTTGTCTGCAGTGCTTGCTTGCTCGATGTGTGATATAAGTATTGTTTCTAGAATCTAAAAGCCCAACAATGTTTTTAAACCCGACCTGTTCGTCAAACTAGAAATTTTACTGGTTTAAGGATTACCGGTTTCTCTAGTGGTCGAATCGCGGTTAAACTGGTGATGTCATAATTATAATTATAAATATTATTTGAAATTCAAAAAATACATAAAAAATAATAAAAAAACCAGAAATACTAAAATTAATTTTATGAACAATTTTTTTATTGTTATTAATGGTTAAATACAACAACTAACTCAATAGAATAACTTATAAATTGGAGATAATAAATATTGATCCACGAAAAATATTTATTCAAAATGAAACAAAAATTTAAATAATCTAACTTTTAAATGTCCATAACCATCACATTTCATATTTAAATCGAAAAATCAAATCATAAAATAACAGATAAAAATTAGTCCATAACATAACATTCACTTTCACAGTCCATCACAATCATAAAGTAATAAAAAAAAAGTTTTAAAACTTAATATCCATAATCCATCACACTTAATAATTCATCTCAAATCATAAAGTAGGAGATAACATATCTAGAATTTAACTTTGTTTAATTCATATACATCATAGAACTTTAAATCATTCTTGACCAATTTTCATTATCTTCATGGATTGCGCCATGGCTGCTATTCTCACCTACTCCAACACCAATCGATACATTATGTAAGTTCTGTTCAATGTTGTGATACTTAAAAGTGGAAAAGTCTATATCTTCATCAATATCTAAATGCCCAATATCATCAACCATATCACCATCATCTACATTACATAACAAATGAGTAAAACCTATATCATCTTTAATTATATATACTATTTATAAATATTTTTATTTATCACTTATATACATACCTTCTCTAGGACATCGCCGTTGCTTTTCCATTTTAGGAGGATCTAATTGTTCATTATCCTAAAGTATATTCTCAATTTTCTCATAATTTAAAAATGCCTTGTCTTCATCATCCAAGATCCAAGCATTAATTTTATTAATACTCTCATAATTAATTGGATTAAAACATTCTGCCTTCATGATCCACCTAAAATTTCACGAAAGGAAGAATTATAATTTAAAAATTATGATACATAAAAAAAGAATATAAAAGTATAAAATTAAATCATTTACCTATTGAATTATAATGAACATATACCAAGTCATTTAACCTTTGATGCTCCAGCCTATTCCTATTTTTGGAATGGATACGTTCAAAAATACTCTAATTTCTTTCACATCTAGATGAAGTACTTGTTTGTCTAAGAATTTGAAGTGCTAATTTTTGAAGATTAGGTGCACTTACACCGAATAACTTCCACCATTCATCTATAAAGAAAGAAAACATTTATATCAAAAATAAAATAATGATTGAATAAATGCCTATTTACAAAAAGAAAAAGTGTCAAAGTAAGTTACTAGGTTGGGTGTTCTTGCTAGTCTCAACAGCAAGTTCTTGTCCAAAACTCTCTAATCAATCTCGAAACAATCTAATCTCATGTAGCAACTTTAACTTGCTACATATTCCTTTCGAGGAGATAACTTCAAGGCCACCATTCATGACTTCTGATTTATGGTAAAATGATGCTTGATCATTCTAAAATATTGAAGCTAATTAGCTGTAGCATGTTATTTTTCCTCAATTGCATACCCTAATGATTTTTTATGATATTTGTATATGGCTTGTACAACCTCTTTTTGTTCTTGAATAAAGCTTTATGTGCTCTGTACATACCTTCATAAACATATCCAATGGAAAGCTTTCTATCTCCATCAACAATTTTCAAAAGGCATATCAATGGTTTCATAATTTTTACAATGATTAAACAATCATTCCAAAACTCAATTGTCCTAAATAATTGCAACAATATCTTTTGTTTTTTTCTCTCTTGCTATGCTTGAGTCAACAAACTTTTTACGAACGACTAAAGCTTTCAAATCGTGCATGTACTAATAAACATTGTGAAGAGTCACTTGACCAAGCCAACCAATAAATATAGTTGTAAACAAACTTGGTCACTTGAGATGCCCTACTAACAATTTCAGCAATATAGCCCATTTTTGTAATGTCTTTCAAAATCAAATTCAGAAAATATGTTACACAAGGAGACTTACTAATAGATTTATAATAATCTTGTATCATTCACCCCGCTGCAACATGGTTTACTCCATTCTATGCTCGATCTAAACAAGTTAAAAAAGTACTTCTGCATTTTTCACAACATTAGAAGCATCCACAGATTTCCAAAAGATGGTTCTACGAGGACAATACACAAAAAATTAATTAATGTTCGACTATTATTATTAGTCCAACCATCACCTATAACAGTACATCCAGATTGTGCCCAAATACTTCGGATATTGTCCACTCATAACTGAATTTTCTTCTTTGCATCCTTTGAGAGACGAAACCAAAGATCATGATAAGAAGGAATCTTAAAATCTGGCCCTATTGCAAGTGCAACATCAAATGTGTTGAAAATAACAAGAATTAGAAGCAATAATAGGAATGCATGTATCATAAAAGAACCTGGCCACCACCACATGAGCTCTTTCAACTGCTTCTTTACCTGCAAATACACTTTTTATAGTAGATTGAGATTTGGGAGTGGTATTTGGAGTAAAATAATCATCTAATTTACTTGATGATTTAGCTTTGGAACTTGGGTTGACATGTGCCTTATTTTTTTCATACTTTTTACTTACCATTCTTGTTCAAGTATTTCTTCAATCTCATCATATTGATCAACATCATCATCCCTCCCTACAATATGGGTTCCATATGAATTTTCAATAACACATCTTTCTTGGCTTTCTTTCTTTTTTTCAGCTATATCCTTAAGTGATTGTTTTATTTGATATCTAACACCTAAAGGAACTTTAGGACATATTTTAATTTCACCTTTCTTCCCTGTTAGATGTTTCATTTTGTATATGCCGCCTCAACTGATATCTTTTCACAATATAAATAACAAATAGTTTTTCTTTCATCAATAAGTTTTTCAACCACATGGTTCTAAGTAATATTAATTTTATCCCTTTGTGAAGAAGAAGATGTAGGAGTTGAAGAACTTGTATTCGTATTTTGTCTAGTAGAAGACATCTTAGTGCTTACAAATAAACTAAAAAAAAAAAGCATACTTAACATCTTATACTATGAATAACAAACTCAAGAAAACGTATGTTGAATAAAGTCGTCAATCCCATCGCAAGTCATCACATCACAAACACATCATTCATTAAAATGAACAGTTTGCCCACAATGTAACTATCAATAAATGCCAATCTAAATCTAGCAAGAAGTCTGCCACTGCCATTTTACAATGCCCTCACCACAAACAAGGAAATGTCCTTGTTTTGAGAGACTGAGACAATGCTGACCATGAAAGTGTTTGTTTAATATACAAACAATAAACTTAATTTCCCATAAGAGATATGCGGCATCAATTTCATTTAATGCCTAAATCCTAAGACACACCATTATGACACTTTCAGAATTGTTTAATTTCACAATAAAGAAATCTTAATTGAGTTACTAGCAAATTTGGTAATAAGTTGGGCAATTATTATTAAGTGCATAGAGAGCACACTTCATAGAAAGAATCAAAAGCACAAGCTATCAAATTCACATACTTAGCTAATCAGTAATCACATTCCAATCTATACCAATTCTCAAGTCAGAGAACCATTGATTGAGGGATTAAAAACATTAATTAGAGATTTTACTCTATCATACTTATAGACTTATAGTATTTCTAACGAAACACATTTTTGACGATTTCTGGATTGTAGATAATGGTGAACTGTGCTGTAGTGGTTTCAACATTTGAGGTGGAAAAAGCAAAAGATCATTGAGACTTGAACGATAGTATCTTTAATATTTTGTATTATTTGAATCCATCCCATAATACAAACCACAAACAACACAAGGAAGCAAGAAAATGGAACTTGTAATCAAGTCTAAGGAAAGGAAATCAAAATCGTAAAATAGACTACTCATGCTATAATAGAAATATAGAAGTACCTCTTGCCCACTTTTTTGCAACTGGAAATACTGTGCCAAAAAATGAAAAATTGGGAAGATGAAACTTGGAAAACCAGGTATGGGTGTAAGTTTTCACATTCTTACCTTGCACTTTGCTCTCGGTTTGATGGACGAATCCAATCAATAATTTTGTCGAGCTGGATGTGGGCCTGAAGCAGAAGGTTAGACGAATGAATTTCACGGTGAAAGTCAAATGATTTTCACTCTGAAGCTTAGCTGTGGGTGTTGAACTCTGGGAAGAAGAAAAATGTTGATTGTGGAGCGAATATCAGTCTGAAATTAGGGCATGTTTGGCAAGATTTATTTCGCTATTCGATCGGTCGGTTCAAGCCACTCGCAGACGGTTCAAACAGCTTTCCAGTTGGACTGCGGTTTTGAGTGGTTTTTGATAAATACGTCAGTTTATGGGATAGTCCGGTTTTCTGGTTTTTTGGCCTGTTCTCTGGACTAGGCAGCGGTTCAACCGGTCCGACCGCCGGGTCTGGGTTGGTTTTAACAACCATGCCCGCAAATTCTTTAATTGGAAGAGAGTTAAATGTATTGTTGATGAATGTTTATCTATCATTTATTGGTTTCTCATAATTTGCTTCATGTAGGATTAGAGTCTAACTGCTAAACATTTCAAAATGTGCTATTTTTAGGAAAAACTTATTATTAAATCACATCTTAAATTCTGAATTTGGCTGCTATCATTATTACCTTTTGTTATACGTGTTTATCTGAAAGAAATGCCTGCTGAGAAGATATGAGTTGTTGGTTAAATCTTGTTAACTGTGTCAATAACTCCAGTGAATTTATGATTTTTTTTAATGAATGAAACAGAATAGTATGGAAAGAATATAATGGTGAAAATAAAGCTTGAAATATCTATTTAATGACTCTAAACAGGAAGGGATTGGACTCAATTGAGAACTGTTGGAATTTTAGGTTCCTAAAAGGTTATATTTGCGCCCAAACCTTTTGTGTTTTTCATATTGTTCTGTCCATATGTATTTATGAGGGCATGCATATCATGCATGAATTTTTGTGATGAAACTTACAAACATGTTGGCATATTAGGGTGCCTTCTTAGTTGGAGACTTGGAGTTCCTGGGTTGAAGTACATGCATAGTGCTATCTTAATTTCATTTTGTTCTGATGACAATGCCCCTCTATCAATGTGGGAATATATAATTAAAAAATATATCATGATAATTTTTTCTTATTAAACTAAATCAGTGTATAGCATTTTCTTTGGTTTTTATAATACCCTTCTTAAGGCAGATTGATGCACTAATTGACCGCAGGAACTTGTTGGGCTGTATTGGGCAGTTCTAGTACTGTAGGATCTGTTTCAGAAACTCTCCTTCTGCTTGATAGATTACTTATTCTCCACAAGCAGGTTAATGTGCTTATTCAGGAAGTTATGCTACCTTTATCTGATCCTGTGTCAGCTCCAAGAATTTTAGCTCTAATTGTTGAAGTCTGAAACAATAGTAAGATTGAGGAGATGAAATGATCAAAATTTCACTTAAATCTTTCGTATAATTTTTTTGTCAACCTCTGTCCTAATTTCCAATATGGATTCCGAGTTGCAAATCCTTTGGAAAAATATGACAAGGTAACAGAAGTTGGCACTTGGCTCCTCTGTATATCAGAAGCTGCTGTTTCATTAATGTGCAATAATATACTCTTTGCATGCATGAATTGAAAGTTTTGATAGCATGGGGTTGTTATGCATCACAAGTGGTGCATGATAGTGTCTCAGAGATGCTTAATTTATACCACCTCTCTATTCTATCTTTCTTGGTGGTGTGTAATTCATACTTGGTTTTCTGTTAATTCCTTCCCAACGGATTATATGTTTCTTTTATAATAATTATACTTGCCTTGTTTTATTTTTATATCAAGTATGTTCATTAGCATTTTGAAGGAGAATATTGGACATTGTTGGACCTGACGGAGGGTATTTTGTTGGTTTCTGAAAATTCATAGGCTAGTTGCAGGTTTGTAGACCAATAATGGATGGCATGCAACATTTGTGCTCTTTGAGAAACCAAGTCTTTTCTATGCAAGGGTGTGATAGCTGGAGTTTGGTTCTGACGACATAGTCTCCTTATCATGATGTTAATTAGGAACTGATAAAACTTCATTTGGAAGGTTTTTGTGGAGTTAATGCAGTGGTTTCACTCTTGGTTGACACACGTCACAGAGACATTCACCGTTGCAAATTCATTGAAACAAGTAAATTGCTTGAAGTTTTATGCTTTTCGTTTTATCAACATTTTATATTATATTATATTATATAAATAAATGTAGGCTTTATATTTCAAAATTGCTTTACCAATTGCATGTTATCATGGATTTGCTTGTGCTTTTGCAATTAACAATTACTCCAAGTGGTGAGTAAAAACAACTTGTTTTTTTGGATAGATATAAAGTAGCAATGCAGAACATATATTACCTGATCTATTTAGACTGGAAAGCTTTTCTTAGAAGACTTAAACAAGTCTGATTATTTGGTTTATTGTGTATCTTCCTTTCTTCTAAAAAGTAGCATTAAATTTGTGTTGGCTAGTTATAGTTTACTTCTTCTAAAGAGTCTCCATGTGGTAGTGTCAATGTTGGCTGGTTAAAACATGCAAGTAGCCCCTCTATTGCATTTTCAGCTAATATGAAGATGCGGCCTTTTGTTCTCTTTGTGATGAAAATGAGAAATTGGAACGGAGTGTTTGTAGGACGTTGCAGAGCCTAAGATATTTAAAAGGTTTTGGGATAAGTAAACAGGTGCTCTTCAGAAGTTGTTGAAAGTACACAATGCAATTTATCCTATGCCCTGGAAAGCAGCCTGGGAAGAGTTTTGGTTTGCTTTACTTTGTTCAGCATGGCAGTTTATGCGTTTTATTTTAATTGTTTTGTTTTATTTATTTTTTTCCCTATTTTTCCTTTTCTTTAAATTTTAGTAATGGCAACAGTTGATACTTGTGCATGTCAACATGGATTAGCCTAAGCCTTTATTTTCTTTATATCTAATGACTTAGGTTGCTTGAGCCTTTCAATGGGATGGCAGCTTTTTTTATTTTGTTTGGCTTTCTGACTGTTTTATCCTGTAGTTATAGAATTAAAGAAATTCAGTTTGGTGCTTGTTTGTTACGGTTTTAGGAACGGTGTTGTAGTTGACAAAGTTCCAACTGGACATCGCATAAGTTTTTTCCATCGTACGCAACGCACTATGCATTTTATTATTATTTGAACATTTGGTCAGACTTATTTGTTGAGTTAGGGGTTGAAAGCTGGGTTAATCTTTCGGTAAAAGTGGGTTTGTTTTAATGTGCTTTTGATCTTAAAACACTTTTAAATATTTCTTTGTTAGAACTGAACTTTGGACCTGCCTTCTCCTTTTCCCACGCCACTGGAAATTGATGTCCTTTAAGAAGAAAGGCGTTCCAGCTAAAGAAAACAATCATGTTATATAAAAAATTGGGGGTGTTTTGGATGTGAAAGCTGTAGCAGAATGAGAGTGTACACGTGGGCTCACTGAGAACTTTACCTTTTCTGGTACGAGTAGAATTTGTGGGTGGTGGGGATTGACGAGGACTTTGTGAGACTATGTAACTGGAACAAGATAACCTGAGAGGTTGCCATCATGGAAAAGGAGGATGGTTGGACTATTCAAAGTACTTGGACAAAGGCACAGAACCACGTACCATCTCTCCTTTTGGCTGCCGATAAGCATCGAAGCTTTAGCTTTCAGGTCAACATAGGCTTTCGATAACACCAATAATATTTCAAAGGATAGTGCAAAGCATCATTGTCGGCATTATTATGGATGATGGTGCCTCAGTTCTTATCAGAATAGTCATGGGTACTCTCTCATTTTAGCCAGCTTGCTCTTCTCAGCCCTTTTGTCATAATATTTAGTGAAGCCAGTCTTTACATTAGTTAACGTAAACCTCTTTGCTGTTAGCGGTCTTTCATTTCCCTACGTCTTTTTAAGTTTCTGTGTCGTCCAGATTCGGTTGTGTATTTTAAAGGGATCAGGAATTTATTTTAATCACTTTCTTAAGCTCCCTTTTTCTTTGGCCTAAAATGCTCTCGTCTCCTTGTTTATCTGGAAATTCATAATTTGGGTCCCTTGGAACATAACAGTGGCAAACATGATTGCCCTAGTTTTTCATTTCTAAAATCACGATGAGGCTCTTGGATTCGTTCCGGGGCTTAACTAGGGAACTTGTCATCTGCTTACGACATAGCCAGCTTTGATAACATTCTCTTCTTGTAATTCCAGTTAACAACAGCCAATCAGCGTTGTCAACTACGGTCAACCGTCAACTTGTTTGCTCCAGTCTCCTTTTATCATGCCGCACTATAACTAAAATAATATCTTTGTTGAACAAAAAATATTGACAGTATTTATAAAACTCAAAACTCTGCTATCACCCCTGTCAGCTTGGACAGTGCTGGTGTTATTAATTTAGTATCTTGCTGTGTGCTGGCTGTGAAACATGTGGGTTGGGTTGATGAATTTTAATTATCAAGGGCAGCTTGTGGTTTTTGCACTATGCCATCATTGAATTTCCACGAAGTATCACCTAAATTGACTGTGCTGGGCTTTCATATCTGCACACAAACACAACACACATATTTTGGTTTTTTTACCTTGAATTTTTAGTGATAAGTAAAAATGATAGACAGAGCAGTAGAGCACAGTATCCTTTGCAGCCTGCATTCATTTTTAATCTTTTCCATAAAGATACAAGATATAAAAACATAACATGGTCTTGAGCTATCTAATTACCAATCTCCTTTACCTGTACTGCCTTGACAATAATAATAATATTATTATTATTATTATTTTTTGTTAGGGTGGGTGATGAAGGTGGTTTTCTTGCACTAGGTTCTACTCTCTCATGTTTACATCTAAACGTCTGGACGTTAGCATTTGTTGTTATTCAATAGATATTTTTATTAAAAATTTGGTAGATTGATGTATTCAAATCCACTCATTAAACACTATTATAATGTGGCTACCACAAAGATATTCTTTGACTGAAGGTAACAAGTACTGAGATTTTTTAGGAAGACAGTGGCGCCATGATTAAGTGGCCAATCAGCTATAAGCTACATTGCAGTTAAGTGGCTAATTCTTATTTTATAAATAAGCTAATAAAGTGTTTATAAAAAAAATAAAATTATTTTATAAGATTTTGTAGAAATTTATAGTCATAGACACGATTATAAAATAAATTAAATATCAACAGTACGTAGTTAATAATGTTTATTGAATTTCTAATATAAAAAATAAGGTACTTTATGTGATATTCTAAAACAGGTTGGGAAGTACAAATTTATATTTAAGAAACTTATAAATTCAAACATTTGTTTTTTTAAATTTATAAGTTATTTTATCAAAAGTTTTATCTTACATTTTGGAAAAAGTAATTAAGTTATAAATATCTTATAAAATATTTTGAATAACTTATAAGCCTATCATCCAAGGGAGTGATTTTTGTTAGATATAATATTTGATATGAGTTGTTTTGAAATGAATAATATGTTTGGAAGAAACATTATAAGGGGATAAATAATATAATTTATTTGAATATATGTAATCGAATGTACGATAATGATTGAATGATCTGATAATTTATGAAGATAATGATTATATTTCAAGGTATAAATAAATTAAATATAAATATATGTATATGTATATAGATATTGATATATTGTGAATAAGTGTACTAATCAAAAAATAATTAGTTAGTTGTATATTAAAAAATGAGAAAATTTGTATTTGAATTAAGAAGAAAATATTATTAGATAATATATTTAATTGTGTAAAGTTTGAGAGGATTTTTTGAGGTTGAGACTTGAGTTCCAAATATAACCGAAGAGTTTCCTGTATTATTAATCAAGGAATTCAGATGCTCAACAAACTTTTTGTGAATTTCAGACTCATAGGTCACGCATGAAATTTTCATCCCTACCACTTTGGATATATTTGTATTCATTTTTACTTAAAAATTTTATAAATTAAATATATTATTATATAAATTTTATTTAAATTTAAATCCAAAAATTTTCTCCTTTACTTTTGCCAATGTATTCCCGTAGGCCCATTTGGGTTGGGAGACGCTTGTTTGGAAGCAGCGTAGAGCTAGACTAGGTAAATACTCCAAATGTTTGGAGGATGCTTGTGATATGGCCGACTTCTGAGTACCCTTAATAGAAGCTTACCACATGGCCAGGCATGGGGCATGTGGCCCCAGAAGGTCCACCCAAGCAGACGCGATGGTGGGGAGGGCTCGACGTGAATGTCGACACCCCGTTCACATCTTGGCAATTATCCAGACGGAGGAATAGGTTTCCATCGTTATTATGTTCGGGTGGGACTGGGAGTGTGTTGTGCAGAAGTGGGTTTAATAAATATCGTACATGTTTAGTTGAGAGGTGTCTACTCATTCGGGTGGTGTGCTGCCAAACATTGTGACTCTGGCCTCCAATATTTTACTTGGATTTCCAATTAAAGTCTTTATAATTAATTAATTTTTTTATTATTCTATAAATATACATTTAATCAAATCATCCCATCATTATTACATATTAAATATATATAAAAATAATTTTTTCAATCAATCTAATAATTTTGTCTCTAGTCAAATCATACAAATTTCCCTTCCCCCCTACGTTTATTTGGAAACAAACATAGCTACTGGTCTTTTTTTTAATAAATTTGTAACTGATTCTTCCACTTGATAAAACAATTTGGTATGCAAATTTGTATGAAGAGAAATGATGTTGTCCGTAATGTTAGATTTAGATTGAGAGAGGGGGGATTAATTGTTTTCCACGTCACCAAACACGAAACAGTGAATCCTCTTCGAATTTCAAAACCCCACGGACGCTTCCTGCTCACACCAAATTCCTTTCTCAGCTTCTTACTTGATTTTTTTAATCCCACCCCATCCTACCACCAAAATAAATAAATAAATAAATAAATTAGCGATTGGACACAGTCAAGATCTGTGCATGAGAAAAAAAAAAAAAAGCACTTATAATTATGAATATATCAATTACTTATAATATTTAACATAAAAATAAAAATACAAATTTTGCCAGCGGGAATGTCCATGCATTTGAGAATCGGTTTGGTTCTCCTAGTTCTTGATAGCGTAAGTTTTATTCGAGAATCGAGTTAGTTCTTGATTGCAGAAATTTTTATGCATGAGGTTTATGGCTGCGCCAAACGCGGTGTAGGACAGTATGGACTGCAGCTCGACATGACGGTGGTGGCCATGAGGCAGTTTCTATGAAGTAGTTTTTTTTGGTACAGTTACGATTGACAACCAAATTTACTAATTTAACCATAATATAATTAAAATGTAACGTGATGATATAGGCAATATAATTAATATATTTTGTGACAATCAAATTTCAAGTATAAGGGGTGTCAACCTTTGTTAGAGTATGGATTATATTTTTATCAATAATAATGATAATAATAAATATTACCATTAAATCAAAGCTTGGCAACTGCGCCATGCTCTTGTCTTCGGCGTCTTTTTTTATTTGAGGTTTCGTCACTTTATATTCTCCTTCTGGGGAATCCATCCATATACCCCCCCTATATATAGTCCCCTCCTCCTCGCTCTCACAAACCACCACAAACCACCGTTGCAGATGAGCAATTTGAGCAACGTAGAGGCGAAGCTGCCGCCGGGATTTAGGTTTCACCCCAAAGATGATGAATTAATATGCGACTACTTGATGAAGTGGGTGACTGGATGGCCCCACCCTTTTCCTTTGCTCGTCGAAGTTGACCTCAACAAGTGCGAGCCTTGGGACATTCCTGGTAACAACTGATCCTCACGATTCTGATCCCATGCGTGCTTTGCTCTCGATAGGTTTCTTTTGACAAACTGCTATTGATAATAATCCATGGCCTGATGATCATTACACGTGTATAGTCGTCTCCTTGGGTTGCGAGTCCGCAGAGAGTTGACTCGCGAGCCTTTTGCAGGCCAGGGCATTCGATTTAGCTTCAAATCGTATGTGCGTATTCCTTGACCGCATGAATGATCACAATATGTATGTTTCTATGCGTACCAGAGCCGAATATCTATATATATCTTTCCAGTGTTGCCATTTTTAGTTTGGTAGTTATCTTGTGCTCTGTAGTTGCAGTGGAGTTGGAGCAATTTTCTCATGGCAGTATTTATCTTTGACCAATATTCGGTTTTGAGGTGAAGTGATATGAAAGTCGTTGTACACGATTGGATATGAGTAAGTACAATCACCAGTAATTTTCATCCTGAACTTCTGTGGACACGGAGAAATGATAATACTGATCGTCACCCGCAGAAGCATCCAATAGCAGTGTTCCACAACCGGGTGTTTGGCCCGACAGTTTTGGCTATATTTCAACAAATCCACCAAATCCTCCAACGCTTAGAAGCTCACAACCTTTATCCTAACTTTGCCAGTGGGAATCTGAAATTTTGTCGAATACCTGAATAATTTTTCGTTCTCTTTCCTTGGACACAAATTTCTCCCTATACAAGTTTCTGGCCTTAAAATATATTCCCTTCTTTTTAATTTGTTCCTTTTGAATGTGTAGCATGCGTGATGCTTTTCATTGCTCATCTGGCTATATCCAAAATAGAAAAGAATAATTCTCCAATTTCTTTTGTGTATTAGTTTTCTGCCTCTAGATGTGTTTATGCTTGTCATTAACAGGATATTTCTAAATCATCCCTCTCATTCATTTACCTTTTTGAAGAAATTGACACTCTTGGCCATGTCTTAACCGAAGGATGGAGACAGCAATTCGAGATAACAAAGGAAAAAGGAAAGAAATTCGAAGTCATACTGTCTAAACCTCGAACCTACTCTAAACAATACACGTGTGCGCTGTAAAGTAGCTTCACTATAAGTTCTCATCAAACTAACTAAACTAGGTTTAAGCCCTGGTTGGATCCTTCTTGTTATTTATTTATTTTTTTTTTGGTAACAATAGAGCGGTGAATAAACTTGAAGCTTCATCAGCTTCAACAAACATGCCAGCCTTAGTATTTTTAATTCATCCAGGTCCTCCGAAGTCATAGAGCTCGATTTATATCTAGTGGCTGTGAATGATTGTGATGGTTTCGCCCGCATACAATTATTGTGGCCCGGCCTAAGGGCAGGTATCAAGGTGGGACTGGCGATCATAATCAGTCGGTCGTTTGGATGCCCGAAGACGACGGGCCACGTGTTCTGTCCTCATCACATTGCCGCCATTATTTCCCATTGATTTTGACATCATATACCTGGACAGCTCCTTCAAGAATTTAGCGCATTATTTGTCGCATAAATGGGCTAATAGTCCTACGGTGTGAAAAATTCTTTGTTTCAATGCAGAAAGTGCGTGTGTGGGAGGCAAGGAATGGTATTTTTACAGCCAAAAGGACAAGAAATATGCAACTGGTCTGAGAACAAACCGGGCCACAGTGTCAGGGTACTGGAAGGCCACCGGCAAGGACCGGCCTGTCGTCCGAAAGGGATCCCACGTCGGGATGCGAAAGACCCTCGTGTTCTATGAAGGCCGGGCTCCCAAAGGAAGAAAAACCGACTGGGTCATGCACGAGTTTCGACTCGAGGGAACCCACTGGCCCGGCCCGAAAGTAGACTCTCCTGTCAAGGTAAATCATACATCCTGTCTCTTTCTCACGTTGATCAATGATTAGGTCTTCGTTAATCACGATTAGGAAACAGCTTAATACTGGCTAATCCCAAATCCAGTTAATGATTTTTATAAGCCAAACATGTGCATGCGTATCTTCGTCAAGCTGTCAAAATATATCATGGACGTCATTAAGTTACAGGCTGTTTTCATCTAGATGGACTTTCGGGGATATCTCCCATTTTTTAATCTTAATAATTCTGTTGTCTCTTGTAGTTTGTATTAAATGATGGCGACGATTATTCATTTGGATTCTAGCTAATTTAATATTGCGTTAAAATAAAATAATCTGTTGCGTCGTTTGTGCTTTTCTGATTAGAGTCCGTAACTTCGACCTTGATTAGTTTTTAATGCATGTAATTAGGAAACTACTCCGCAATTGAATTTACGTATTTTCATGAACTGGACAAAACAAAAGTCTTCTAAATGTTTTCTGACTGATTCATCTTTTATATACGAAACAGGAGGATTGGGTTCTGTGCAGAGTGTTCCACAAAAACAGCCCAGAAAGTCCAGGCAAACAAGAAACAGGGAGCTTCTACGACGTGACTCCTTCTTCTTCGTCTCTCCCACCATTAATGGAGCCCTACACGACGTTCGACCAGAATCAGGCCGGTCCAAGTGGTCATCAGTATAGTGAGCAAGTGCCCTGCTTCTCCATTTTCAGCACCACCAGCCCCACTTTCTCACTCGTCACGCACACGGACACAGTCATTCCAGACTCATCACTCGGGGGAACACTGCCTGATCTTGGGTTCTATAATTATTCCATCAATGGATCTTCTTCTAGCGACCAAATGAGCATAAAAGCTGTCCTGAACCATCTGGAGAGCCAACCTAACATGAACGGCTCTCCAAGCTTTGGGGAAGGAAGCTCTGACAGTTATCTTTCCGAAGTTGGGGGGCTGCCTTCAATGTGGAACCACTACTCGTGATACTCTGGAGGAATTGCCTATGATTGTTGGGAGTTTTGACACCAAAAATTATGTCTAAATATTTTGTGCGACTGTTCTCTATTTTCACCATCTGGTCTTGGGGAGATAATTAGTATATATGTAAATCAATCAATTTGACCTTAGTAATTTGTACATGAGATTGTGGGCTCCTAGTTGACTCGTGATTGCAGATTTTCAGTTCAGTTATATGAAACCACTTTGGAATTTCTTGTATATCACTTCTCAAGTGCAGGACTATTTGCAGAAATTCGCTAGCATATTCTTGTCAAAAACGAGCAGCTTATAATCAAACATAGCCGACTAATTGGAAATCCATATGTCACCAAAGTTAGGTTTAAATCCAGTTTAAAAATGTTCAAAGACAATGCATAGAGTATTGTTAATTCCAGACGCACACACGGTTGAAGACAAGGTAAAAGGGCAAATATAAAATTTTTGTTGGGGAGAATTGCAAGGGAACAAGTTGGGAATGTGGCTGAATGGCAATGAAATAGTCAATGACAGGATGGGGAATTAATACAAGTCCACAAACAAATTGCAACTACTGTTTTGTTTAACTAAACTGATGGAAGGCCGTCAACTTGATATTTTTATTTCCCGCTCAGCCCAGTTGCCATTTTTCCTTCCGTCAAAGGGCAATCCTGCCAAAATGATTTGTCCAACATGTTTATATTGCGTAGAAAATTTAAAAGGATTCAAATTTATTAGATTAATTTAAAATTCTCTTCTATGATGTACATACCGAATAAATTTATTTGTCTATACTTTGAGTACTTGTATACTTTTCATTTATACCTTTTTCTCTCGAGTTGAATGGCAATGATTTTTAGGTGTTTTTTTTCTTGAAAATTGTGTAAAAATACAAGAGAAAAAGACATAAATTTTAAAAATTATAATGATTGTAGTATATGTTGTTTGGGTATAAAAAATGGTAACAAACATTGCCAATACCTTTATATCCTATCAACTTTATACTTCAATTTTATTTATTAATTTTTTTTTCTCTCTCTCTCTCTCTCTTTTTTTATAATTTTTATCTCTTATGTTATAAATAATATAAAATATTATTCATATATTTATAGACACGCGTTATGCATTTTTCTGGAATTTAACATTACGCCTTTTAAATACTACAAATTTTTCCTGCTTGACTTTTCCGTGGTTGATCCAAGGGGGTAGCCCAACTAATTAATCATCAACTTAAGGTGGTCCGTGCTTCCAACTTGGAGAAAGTTGCAATAAAAAAATAAACGACGACTAGAAATGTGATTCTACATAAAATTTTAATTACATTTCGGTTTTAATATTTGCTTGTTTTTCTTATCTTACTCATTAGCGTAATCAACCTGAATACTGTAAGTAAATAAACACAATATAAAAAAATAAACATTTCTGGAATAATTTTATATTGCTTATGGACGACATTAATTTTTTTTAACTACAATGTACATGATTGGAGCAGCGAATCATGATCATAAAAAAGGACACAAGCATCAAACTTTAAATAAACATTAAAATATGCATCCATGAATATCGACACCTACAGAAGGCCAATGGAAAATCTACGTTGTAAAAAAAATCTACAGCTTTTAAATTAATGAAGTGATGTGCTTGACTTAAGGGCTCCAGTTTACCCTTCTAATCAATATCAATGGTTTTAAAATTGAACCGGTAATAAAATTGTATTGTACACGGATTTATTGGACCATTAGTTCACTTAATTTATTGAAATTAAAAAGATTGATTGGCTCGGTATAAAACATATGACATATATGTTGATTGGACAAGGGAAATTAAATTAATAAATATGTTGATAATGTTTTTAAATTACACATACAATTAATATAAATAATCAGTTCAGTATCCTTAATAATGGAAAAGAATATATAATTAACTATGTGTTGTTACGTATTAAATAGATTGAATAAGTAAAAATAGTTGATTGGTTACGAATAACTTGTTTGTTGAGTAAACGTGGACAGATTATTTAGCCATACGAAAGGACCAAAAAATGATAAATATTTATCCGAAAAAATATAATGAGACGTATTTATTCAATTATTTCTTCTTTAATTTTTTCACTATTTTCTTATTTGGTTCTCCTTTTTTATTTTTTTTCAATCAACTCTCTCCTTTTATTGAGATATATATATATATATATATATATATTATATTGGGTTTTTTCCTCCTCCTTTTTATTCTTTCAAATAACAACAACAACAACAATATTCAATCCAACCTTTTTTTAGGTTCAACATGACCTGAGCATTTGATTACTAATTCGCATCCTGTTAACTTAAGAACAGTAACGTATAGATTGTTATTAACTTCAACATATACACAGTGAAAACGAGCTAAGAGGGCAAATATATAACTTTTGTGGAAATGAATTATATAGAAACAAGTTGGCCACGTCGGTGAATAGAAGTGAAATAATTAGTGCCATGACAGATAATACAAGTGAATGATTCTTCACTATTCGTTCAACTAAATAAATTGAATGCCATCAACTCGATAAGTTGTATTCCCTATCGGTCATTTTTCCTCCATTAATGGGTAATCTAACCAAAATTAATTGTCCAACACTTTTAGATTGCGTTCAGAATAAAAAACACATCTGTGTTAGATCACTTCGAAGAAAAAAATTGGGGTGCTTAAGAAAACTCACTAGTCTATTTGTTGAATTTCAAAATTTTTTAATTCATTGAGGGATCTCGTGTTTCTCACCTGCACTTTTCACTGCAATGTCTAGGAAAGTTGATCAAGGTTAGCCCAACTAATTAATAATCAACTTAAGGTGGTCAGTGGTTCCAACATGAAGTAAGTTGCAATAAATAAAAAAAAAAGATGATGACAAATAAGATTATTATTTAAAAAGTTTTTATTTAGGTTTTTTAATCTTTGCTTGTTTCATTTTATAGAACTACAAACTTTAAAATCGAAAGGAAATAAACATAATTTGAAAAATTAACATTAGTGGAATAATTTTACATTAAATATACGTTGGCAGCAATTTTTTTAAAATGCGATGTACATAGTTTGAGCAATGAATGATGGCATATCGAAGAGGACACGAGCATCAAACATCAAATAAATATTAAAATATGCATCCATAAATATTGACACTTGGAGTTGTTTCCTCTTTCCTAATCTTTTTTCATTATTTCTTATTTTTAAATTAGAGAAGACTGATTACAACTCACCTTTTATTATCGAATTAATTAACGTCAAAGAAGATGAAATCAGAACACTGCAATTGCGTGAAGACCTTGCACTTCGTTGCCAAACACTACACGACAAAAGGGGTTTACGTTACTGTATATATATTCATAATTGAAATTATTTGACTGTCACTTTCATCTATCTAACCAAACAAATGAGAAGACAATTATGGGAAGGAAAGATATGAACTAAATCCCAGTGAACTCATCACCGTGTGATTTGCTGACTCTATCTTTCACCCTGTTTGTTTGGCTCTCACATATTTCTGCAACAAGTGGAATAGGTTAGGAATTAATAATACAAATCGCCTTCGTTTTCTGGCAATAACAAAAATTGAAAACCCTAATCTTCATAAGCCATGCATGCTAATCAATTATCCTGCTATAAAATTCTTAATCACTTGAATAACAATTTTTTTTTTTTAAAAAAAAACAGCATTAAGCAACATGCTTCCTGTTTGTCGACATTCACGCTCGGCTGCAGCATTGCTTGACACAAATCCAAGAACTACAATTGGAAACCAAACAAGGAACAAGGAGGTACCTTTTGGCTCCCGCACGAGGGGCTGTGTTGACCAAAATTCCAATGCTCTCCCAAACAACTTACCAGGGACACGTTCAGATGTTAATAAAAATACATTATCCCACGAATCAATCTGCGTACAGAGTTCAGATTAAAGGGTTAAAATAAGGAGTTAGGTTTGGAGTGGAGCCACAGGAGAAGTCCAAATAACAATGTGCTCTCCCGGGATGCAAGGGATTCGTGAAAGCTACCCATCACCAGACTGCACCAATAATCTTACATACTGCATACAATTTCTCCCTTCTCATAATTGTGTCTTTTATTTAATTATAAATGACAACTTTTTGTACATGATTCCTCTTTCAACAGTTTTGTTTTGGTCCTTTTCTTCTCACCCAGCTGTTAAATCGCGTTTCTAACTCTTGAGAAGGGATTTATTTTATCCAAGTGGATATGATTGTTGATAAGTATATACTCAATTCAACACGTTTGTTTGAAAACTTAGATGAGATTAGGATATCATAGGACGAAGATGTTTGATGGCACAATTCCCACGAGAGTTAGGGTCTACGTTATTCAAACCCTATTTTCGTTTCGATAGACTTTCCATGTAACATTAAATTGTTCTGGTAATAATAACAATAATAATTATGATGATTTAGTTAAGTTGTTCTAGTAAGTGTATTATTATAGAGAGAAATGTACGCAATTGCGTCTCCATTGTCACGCTAATTTGGCAACATTTTACATCAATAAATCCCTAATACAACGGGTTAACTGAGGCAACTACACTCTTCTTGTCCCTTTAAAGACACCCACAGTGTGTTTGGTTTCATTTTTTTAATAAACATACATTTAATTATTATACCTTTTAAATTGCTCACTTTTTCTTTTTTACTTTCACACAATTTTTTTTAAAATACATTTAAAAATATACACTCAAGAATCAAAACAAATGTAGCTTCAATTTCTTGATGCCCTGCATTTTATCCTTAACGAGTAGAATTAAAATCAGCATATGTCGGTGGGTTCAAAGAACAAGGAAAAAAGAAAGAAAGAAAAAGCAACACTGTTCTTGCTATGATTTTTTTTCAATCGCGTTTCTATACGTGCGTGCGTGCATGTGTGCGTATATATATATTCTTTGAACTAAGCCCATGTTCATTTCAACGTCCAAAATAATTATTTTGATGAATTATTTCACAATTTTATAGAATGTTTTGATTGGAGAATATCAAGAATTTTAGTCATATTAGACTTTTACATAATCACAGTTCCACCACAATCTTTTGAAATGAACGTGACCTAAAGGACATCGAGCATTGCATATCTTCTCACACCATTTACAGTTTCTTCTCCAACTAATAGAATTGTTACATAAACCTTTTGGTTTAATAAAAAAATTCAGATGGACAAGAAAGACGCCAGTAGTTTCGTATTTTGTCTGGAAGCAACTACAATAAGGTGAAATGCTCATAAAAAATATCAAAAATGTTTTTATTGGGCTTAGGTTCTAATGAGGACATAATTAAAGTTCTATTAGACGGTGTACAATGCTACTACATGATCGCTCAATTCTCGCTAACTGGGAGCCCATGAACATATGGGCTTACACGACAGATTCGAACAAGCCCGTTCCCTTTTGGTTGCGTTTCCGAGTTCCACTGTATACTGAGAAACACTGCAAACTTGCAGTTTTCAATTACACTAGTGCGTGTAATACATAGTACCCATTATTTGAACTCATTAAACATAAAGCCTATGTTTGGGAAACGGGTTCTTGGTGGACATAATGTTTGGTAGAAATTATGTTAAAATGAGTAGTATATTTGGAAGAAATATTTTAACTTGATAAATGGTATAATTTATTTGAATATATGTATAAAATATATAATAGTTTTTGGGGATAATAATTATATGATAAGATATAAATAAAAATAAATGTGAATATATATGTATTGTTTTGATTGTGAATATGTATAATGATTGAAAAATAATTAGTTAATTATAAATAAGAGTGGGAAAAAATTTGAATTTAAATAAAAATGTTATTAAATGTTATATTTAGTAATGAGAAGTTTGAATTGGTATTGAAAGTTGGGCTTCCAAACATAACCCAAATGTACAATAACTTGAGAAGAGATGAAACATTTTGTACTATGATATAACAATCATTTATTCTTTTGTTTTAGATATAAAATCAAAATTTTTATAATCGTATTATGGTAGTGAAAATTTTCATATGATGATTTTTATATAGATATACAATACGTTATCATAATTTAACTTGCCAGCTTTGAGATATATTATCATTTTTCCTTAATTCATTTTTAATAAATTAGATTAATGTTAAAAAGTTTTATTTAAATTTCAATTAATTCTATGACTTCTAATTTAAATTGAATGCTCACAAAATGTTTACCTTAAATCCTTTTATAGATTAAAAAAAACTTCTAGGTAACATTTTCTTTTTCAGAAATTTAAAGCTCGGGAATCGATCTTTGACTTATTTTATGTTCAACATATTTATTTAAAATTTTTAGTACTTTAATTTTTTGGTTATATTAATCCTAGCAATGCATTACGCATGTTTACACAACCCACACATATATACTGAAGTACATACATAGACAGCTTGAATAACTATAAATTAACAATGCAAACCTACCAATTAAGTTATATTATTTTAAAATGTTTATATTTGTTATCTATTACTTTCATATATTTAATATAACAGTGATAGAATTTATTGATGAAAAATGCATTTGAGTTTACTTATAGAATTTTCAATTATGAATAGATATTATCTTTACATTTTACTTGAATGAACTAAATCAAATGTTGATACTCTTTCTATTTTCAAAAAACTATTTTTCTTGAAAATAATAGATTTTAAATTAGAAAAACTATATGTATAGCAAGTGTACAATAATAAATTGAATATAAAATAAATATCTTATAACCAAAATAAACATCTTTGTTATCCATATATATGCAATGCTTGTGCCTGTTAATTTCCACACACATACACACACACAAAATATAAATATAAATATATATATATAAATCATTTTACCTATTTTGATTGTTACAAGATAAATTATGTATAATTATACAATATTAAAATAATTTTAATTCTATTTTATAAATTATGTTATATGAGAATACTTACAATATTATATATGCTTCTCATAGTACTTACACTAAGGATATACAAATGCGGTAATATATAATATATTTTTAACTCATAAAATATATTAATTTTGAATGTTGATAAGAAAATACCTATTTTTAAATTATTTTATTAAAGGTGATTTTTAGAGCTTTATCTCTTAATTTAAGTAGGAAATTAAAAAAGTTGAATTAATAAACTTATTAGAACTAAACCCCAATAAGCTCACATTTCCACTTATCATTCTTCTTTTTAAAAATTAAAAGTATATTACAATTGAACATGTATAAATTTTTATATTTTTTCAATAATTGGTTAATATTTTATAAGCATATTTCATTTCTAGAATTTTATTTGTCATTTTTACTTATTAATCTAAATTTACATTTACAACTAAAATTTGAGATAAAGTGTAGTCACTAGCCATAACAAATATTTACCCATATTTTATCTTCTTTAGAACCAAAATTATTTATAATATTCTCCTTTCTTATATATATAGATTGTGCTTCAAATGCTAGTATATCTAATATACAATACATATTATTTAAACTTATTAAGTATAAAATATATCATAATTTGAAAACATATAAAAGGATGTTCTAGAACTATATTATACTTATTTATCCTTTTCTTTTGAATGAAAAAATAAATTTTTATGATTTTTATTATATATGTTGAACTTCTTTTCAAGATAATTTTAATAAAAAATAAATAATGAATATTTTAATTTTACTTGTTACTTTGAGATATAAAATAATTTTATCTTAATTTTGATTTTAAGATGTTAGATCAGCGAGAAAATGTTTTTATTTCAATTTCAATTGATTCACCATATAAGTTAGTATATTTAAACTTACATAATTTTATATATAATTTTAATAGTATCTTCGACTTCACTAATTTATATTTATAAATTCATTAATTAATATTTACATTATACTTTTATGATTTTTTATATTGACTAATTTAAAAAATTTTAAAATTTTCATACAATATTTTTATATATCATAAAATATATGTTTCAAAAGATCTCGTAATCAGCTTTCATGTGAAATTAATTTCGTTTAAAAATTTAAAATATTTAAGGAGTTACACTTAAGAAAATGAGGATTTTGAATATGAAAAAGCCAGAGAAGACGTGTTCTTCATTACGTTGGGCCAAAAGAAGACTGATTATCTTCTATCCCTTCTGTATCATCTGCTGATTAAAATTCGAGAGCACTGGAAACCTATCCATTCGTGCGTAATAGAAAAATAAGTCATGCTGCTCAGTTCAGTAGCATTCCTACTCCCCGTGCGGATAGCTAGGTCAAGTGAAAAGAAGATATATCAAAGTTTCTGGCTCGCGGTTTCTGGCTTTTGGGTCAATTAACAGAACTTTTCCGGAGACAGTTTCGTGTTCAAATCTGTTCTTCTGTATGGCCCGTGGTTAAGTCAGAGAGTCTGTGAATAAGCCTGCACTAAGGCTCGTTAATTGTAGAGAGAATTAACCATTATCAGCAGTCAAAGGCTCATAAAACCCGAAACTAATCAAGATATCTCCTGATGTTCGAGGATTAAAACCCTGCAATAGCAGGTGAGATGGAAATGAATCTAGCTATTCAATTTGTGAAGAAATGAATTTACATCTGAACTCGAGACCATGCGTTTGTTTGTCATTCTAGTACATATCTACTTAAACCAACGATTGCCAAGTCTGGATAAATTGGAGTATGCCACTCACTGATAATCCTAAATCCATCAATTGACCTTTTTATTTTCAGAATAGCCCATTCGGGAATAATGATGTGTGATCCACCGAGGAGCCAAGCACTTTATTTCACCAGTACTTACATTATCGAGATATAATGAAATCTGCCTGAGTCAAGGTAACTTAAGCGATGTATATGTTACACATCCATAATAGGAGAATATAGATAACAGTTGGCTGTGGAAGCCACAAAATGTTTGGCAAATATACATATGGCTCTAAACAGTTTCTTCAGCCAAACGAGAGAACAAACATTTTAATCAGCACAAAGATTGCAAGTTTACTGTGCCAAAGCACTGGTGTTGTAAACGAGAAGGGCACCTCCAGCAAGGAGACCAGCAAGGGTGACAGCCCATATGGCTAAGCCAGTGGTGCCTGCACCCACCACCAGTATATCATTCATGTCAATCTCATCACCGTTTAGGCCTCTATAAGATTAGGTTTATTTGACGGTATAAAACATTAAAAGTCTCACCCCCAACATAAACATCACCGCTCGGAGACCAGTCCTTCTCGTCGTAGATGGGGCTGTATTCATTTGTAAAACACAACCATGACTATTAATCAGCTGAATTGCTACGTGATATTAATCAAGTTTTTTTAATTTGTGTTTGCATCACCTGTATCCATCGACGTTAGCACCATATTTGTCAACGAACTGGTAGACACCCTTTCCCTGAATTTTACATATATAGTAGTGGAGTGAACCAGAAACAGGTCGAGTGTTCATCATCAAAATGTATATTAAATAAACCATAGTTTAAGGTGTATGCAATGCATAAGAGAATTTATCTTAGAAGCGGACAGAGCGAACCCTTGGTTTCCTGCCGGAGGAGTCAACGCCATCCCTTAAGTCCATGCCTCCATTGATTCCTGAACACCATTAATCCAGAGAACTTCAATCAAAGAATCTGCTTAAGTGATTCTATAGAAAGGTATTTATTTATTTATTATTACTGTGAGTTAGAAGAGCAGTGACCATAAGGTTTTTCAGTCTTGATCTTCTTGCCACCGCTGGCCTCCACTCTCAAACTGGTGGTTCTGGCGAGCGACGGAATCCCCCTCACGGCGGACTTCTCGACAGTGAACGAAGAGGGTTTTAGGCTCAGCGAATTCATGACGACTGTGGTTGCCATGCCTGATTTCGTCGCCCCGCAACTAAGCGAACAGAGGCTGCCACTGGATGTTGTGCCTTGGATACGATAACATTGTGGAGGCTTAATAGTAAAAAGAGAATAAGGAATTGGCGATTCTCATTTGGACACGTGGCACTGGTATTGTGGATCATTGGTGGGTGTGGATATGGTGGCGAACCTTATCAGAATTGAGGCAATCTGCAACACTGTTTCCTTTAACCAATAATGTTTTTTTTGTGCTCGCCAGTTTCTCCTCCACAGTATCCCGTGTGGGAAACCTGGAAATTCCCCATTGGTTGTGTGAATGTTACTACATTATAGTAATAAAATAATAACAGCAGCAACAGTAATAAAATCTATATCATTTATTAAGAATGTAATCACTACTATAATCTTCCCTTGATTCTTTACGTATACTCTTTTCAATCTCCTTTTTCAATTTTCGTTTATTTTCTTTACTTCCAAAAATTTTAATATATTCTATTTTCTATGTTTCTTTCTTTACCTATTATTTTGGTGACATAAAGTATTATCTATTTATTTATAAACAAAATAATATCAATTTTTTTTTTAATTAATAACAACAACACGACAACGACAACTTGAAAATTAAAGACGCGCAATTAGCAATGTCAAACGTTGGTGTTGGACTGTGTGATTAGTCATTTCACATTGATGACGTGGGATGTGTTCACACCTAAATCTGAACGAGGAATATTATGCACATGAATGATGGGTATGCATGTAATAGTTTGATTTTAAATGACGCGATGACTAAGGGTTGAATTTTAAAAGTTAATTGATGTGTCTGTCTAAAGAATGCCAAAAAAAATACTAATAAAAGTTGTACACTACAATCTAATGCATAACTTATAAAATTATACATTTTAAATTATAGAAATAAAAATATTTTAAAAAAAAAGTATACAAATATTTAAGATAAGATAATAAGAAAGATCAAAAGAGTATAAAAAGAGATAACATTTGAAGAAATATAAATGTAAATAATAAGTTATAAAAAAAAATAAGAAAGAAAACGATAGAAAAAAAATTAAAAACACTTAAGTAAGAATAATTATGTAATTTATAATTGGACAATTTTGATGCTTTAGTAGTTTAATAATACAGTATAGACAGTTAAGTATAGATATGTAGTGTAAAAATAATAAGTAATAGTATTTTGATAATTCTATTTGAGTGTGTTTGGCCCTTTTAAAAGTAGCCACGGTGTATTAGTAATTATTTATGACTGTGTAAAGATTATGGTGTAAACTTATATATTAAGAATAATATTGTAAATTCATAACATAACATAGAACTAAATTAGACTTCAATTTTTAATAATACAGTATTAGATTATGTGTTTGACTAGGGTTTTTTTTTTTTTCAAATATTTTTAAGTAATTTACTTCTCAGACTTCATACCTTTTAACTGATTTCTTCTTTCTTATGTGTTTGACTAGGGTTTTTTTTTTCATATATTTTTAAGTAATTTACTTCTCAGACTTCATACCTTTTAACTGATTTCTTCTTTCTTAAAAATAAATAGCTGTTGCCCTTCTTTGTCAATGAAAATTTGTGTAGTTAATTAGTGCACCAGACACGCCGCACACAGAAACATGTAAGAAATGCCACACTTAAAAACGCGTAAGAAGAGGAAAAAAGTGTGAAATCAAAACAGTAATAGAGAATGATCTAGCTCATTAGTACAGTAACTTAAATAATTGTTTCCCTGTAAATGTACTTAGTCTTAAGTAAGAAGAGATATAGCTAAAAAGAGTGAATAAAAAAATATATTATTTTAGCGTGCATAAAAATAGAATAAATAGGCTTCACATTTTAACAGTATATTGTATTTTCTACTGGGTAGAGTCATTGTTATTCATAAACCAAAAAAAGGTGGAGCAGCAAGCATGTTTGCTGAACAGAGGAAAAGTGCTGGTTATGTTTATTTTAGTTTTTAAGTATATTTTTAAAAAAGATATTTTAAAGGTTAAATGAGGGTAAGTAATAGCATTTAAAAAACATAATAATTGATTAAAGTGTACACGTTATGTTGGATGGGAGCGAGACAAGCATTGCAACTTTTCTTTAATATTAAAATATTTTAAACATTGTAACGTGTGTATTCAATCAATAATGTAACATATATATGCAAAAAATTTATTTATGATTTGAAATTTATATATTTATATATAATTTCTACCCTCCAAAATTTGCGCTTTCAATTATATATTATCTGACAAAATAGTACACATTATTCCCTTTCTCTTGTACTTTTAGACTCTCCCACGATTCAAATCCAATCAAAATATTTTTGCCATGTCAAAGCCTTCTAGACGTTCAAAACTCAAAACTTGCACATTATTATTCTCATTTAAATGTGGGTATGTTCGGATCCTTATTAGAGTGGGTAGAATAATTTTGGTCATTTGAGGGGTAAATAAATTATGTCTGGTTTTTAGTTGTAAAAGAGATAAAAATTCTAAATTATATATTTAATATGTAATAATAAATAGATTATGTAATAGTATATATGTTTATAAAGTATTAATATATATTAATGTGAATAAAAAAATTATAGTAATAAATATTAATTCCACTGTAAATATGAATAATAGTTGTAAAATAATTAATTAGTTCTAAAAAGTAAAAGAAGTAAACTTTTAAATTTGAATTTAAATAAATTTTATAAAACAAAATGTTTGTTTTTGTAAGATTGTTGTGTGGTGATGAATAATTAAAAATAAACTTAGCTTGTACATGTCAAGCACAAAGGCTATGTTTGGTTTCTATTATAGTGGGTAGAAAATTTTTAATAATTTAAATAGATAGAAAAATTATGTTTAGTAATAAACTGTAAAAGAAAGGAAAATTTTAAATCATATATATATTTAATATATAAAAATAATTAGATGGTGTAATAATATATATGTTTATATTCCTATTAATATGTAAACGTGAGTAGAAAAATTATAGGAATAAGTATTGATTTGATAATAAATATGTATAATAATTAAAAAATAATTAATTATATAAGATAAGAGAATGAAAATTTTAAATTTAAATTTAAATAAAATTTGTATATAAAAATATTTAGTTTATAAAATTTGTAAGTAATGAAAAACAGTAGAAAATAAATAACCAAAGCATTCAGTATCAAAATACCCCAAACAGAAGTAGTCAAATTGTAAAGTTACGGACATAGTTGAAGGGAAGTTGGCCGTTCGCCAGGGTTGACTGGTGCAATCCATCCCTCTTACAAGGCTTGCACAAGGCATAGCCTTTCCTCAATCGAGTTGCCCACTCAAACGTCAAATTATCTGCAGATGCGAAAAGTCTTCGTCGGTATGCAATTTTTTATTTTTATTTTTTTAGTATTGATTAATAATTACTAATAAGTAATGTGAATTAAAATTTGGCCCCATCCGGTTGAACTTTTCGAATAAATTTTTCTGTCAAAGATTGAGGAGTCTACCCTTTATTTTCGTTTCTATATTTATTTGTTTTATGCAATCCGTAGCGCCGTGTGATTCGTGTAATCCGAAGGACTTGAGATTTCTGTTTCTGTCAAGCTCAAGATTCTTGCTTATCGTCGTTTTCCTGGGATTTCAGGTGCCGTTTCTGGGCTAGGCTTCAGTTTAGTATCTGTTGTATTAATAATCTCGTCAATTGCTAGAGATTCAGATTTGTTGCTGGTTCTTCGAAGCTTTATATATTTATGGATGGCTGGGGAACTTAATTTGATAACCGCAAATCTCTCCCTGCTTTGCTTTTCTGCCTCTCCATTTTTTCCCATCAAATAACCTAGAATTTCCTCTCGTTATTTATTTATTTATTTATTGGTGGGAGGGGTGCTGCAGTTTTGCTGTCAAGAGAGCAGTTATACGACTGTGATTGATGAAATAAGAGATTTTGATTTTTAATTTCTAGACTGGCTTTACAAGGAAACTGTCTCTCTCTCTCTCTCTCTGTTATGCCCTTGTTTCTTCGTTCGTAATATTCGGCAGCAGGAGTTAAGATTGATACTTGATTTATGCGTGTGTTCCAATCTCATTCATCCTATTTTTATATTGTTCGTGTATGAACTACAAGTTTTTCATAGAAATATAAATGTCAGAAGTAGTCTTCTCAAACCTCTTTTGTATTTCTCCAGTTTGATTAACGATTTATAGTTGAAATGTTTTATCCTTTAAATACTGTTTAGGAAGTTTATGTAATACTTGTTATTACGAGGATTACTCTGTATTAAATCAATGCTTGAGCTACCATCAGCCGAAGAGAAAGTTTCTCGGGGTACATATTACAATTTTTTGATAGAGTTTTGGAAGTACATGTGGATTATAATTCAAATTTAATTATTATCATTAGGTTAACGAAACACTTTTGCAGTTCAACTACTCTTTGTGGTTCAAGTATGCCATTTGATGCAAGCATTTATTTATGTTATAGAACATAGATAACAAGGCTATGGATTGACATTTTGGCTAACTGTACATGAAACTTAATTGATTCAAAGTGATGTCCTGCGATAACTCCCTGGATACATTGTAACATGTTAGAGAATGAGTCTGTTGCAAACTAAATGGTTGTGGATGTAGTGTGCCCTATTGTTTATATTTTGTGTTTGCAAGTTCATACCCATACATTTACACATCACCTTCGATCTATGCCACCTAACATATGGCAATCTATTTATTGTTCGTGGCAGCAAGTACATCCTGTTCCATTTGAAAAAATCTATCAGTAGCTGTAGTGAGGCGAAGTAACTTGTAAATCAGAGTTATGACCTGCCTCTCTTTTTCATGCTGTGGCTTGAAGTCAGAAACAAGACGTTCCAAGTTTGGAGATGGTAAACCTCAAAGCTCCTTCCTCTAATGATCTCTATAAAAGACAGGCCTAATATTTATCCCATCCTGCTTTTAATGGTTCTACAGAAGATGGGATTAATAATTATTCCATCCTTTTATTTATATTTTTTGAGTTAGCCATAATAAATTTAATTTATTTACAGAACTCCGTGGAGTCCCCAATGTTAATCTTTACTCGTACAAGGAGCTAAGCATTGCTACTGATGATTTTAGCCCAGTGAATAAAATCGGGGAGGGAGGATTTGGCTCCGTCTATAGGGTAAATGAAGTCCTCCTTTGAGATTTATTATACGTAGTAAACTGCACATTCTTTACTCATAAATAGTTACCATTGTTTTATCTTTAAAAAATCAATTTAAAATATATTTATTTTAAAAACTTTTGAACATATTAAATAAATGTTGTGAATATATTTATATAAATAAAAATTTCTCAATATTTTAAAACTTCTTGTATGACTAGTAAATTGCACATGCTTTGCATGTGAATTATTAACATATTTTTTAACTATTAATTTAAAATACATTTACTTTTAAAACTCATGAACATGTTAAGAAAGCTAAACTCATGAAAATAGTTTTCCCATCTGTTCAAGCATTAGTTTTCATTTAATAATCTTTTAAATTTTAAAATATCTATTTTAGTTTTTAGTTCTTACATTGTTCAATTTGTTAATTAAATATTCATAACTGAACTTATAGAAAGTGTAGGACACGTCACTTAACTAACTATAACATAGATCAATAAATTTAATTTATGATTATCGAGTTCTTTATATAAACATAACCTTATAATGCTATGTTTAATTTATCATATCAACTCCTTTACTTGTTTATTTATTATAGCTTTTTGATAAGCAGTCTCACATTCCTTGCCAATTTTAATTTTTACAAATTAATATCTTGCTCTTTTAATTAGTCCTATATTATTCTCATGCTATTATTATCTTTTTCATTAATGAATTTATATTTTTATTATAGGTTCTCACTTGTAAAAGTTCAAAATGAAATCTAATATCAAAATTTAATTATCTATAATTTGAGTGTTAGGGAATATATCACTTTGTCCTTGATTATGTACTTTATAAATAATTACTGTAAATATACATGAATTTATCCCAGTTGTGTTGCTAGAATTATTGTAATAATGAATTATTGATCCATAAGTTTTTAAAAAGGTTCTATTTTTGGAATTCTGAATTTTCAGATGTTTGACTTGTGTTTAAATATAATTATATATTTTAAAAATTATCTAACATATCGATTTATAGACCATTATATTCATGACAGGGGAAATATACTAAATTTGTTAAAAGAAATAAAGCAATTATGCTTAAATTTAAGCTAGCTAATAATATTTATTTGGCATAAAAAGTTTAAGAGTCTTAGATATTAATGTGTGTGTGTGTGTCTATATATATATATATATAAAGATGCATTAGTAGATAATTTGCAAGGATTGATTAATATCAATTGAAGTTTCTTTATTACCACTGTTATATTAAACAGAGTACTGAATGAAGTAGGGTATTTTAATCTGTACAAAGAATTTAAAAAACACCTATCAGCTTATGCTTTTATTACAGTAACAACAATAACAACTGCAATTTTTACCTATTTTTGATCTCACTGCAGAATTCTGACAAATTTCTTGGATAAGTAGGGAAAACTGAAGAATGGGCTGTTGGCTGCAATTAAGGTTCTCTCTTCTGAGTCAGGACAAGGAGTGAGGGAGTTCTTGACAGAGATTCAAGTAATTTCAGATGTAGAGCATGAAAATTTAGTGAAGCTCTATGGCTGTTGTGTGGAAGGCAATCATAGAATTCTTGTCTACAACTACCTTGAGAACAACAGCCTGGCACAAACTCTACTTGGTATGCCTCTGTTCATGTTTTTATCATCAATCTCTATTATAGCATCATTTTATTTAACATAGATTTATGTTTTTAAACGTACCAATTTATCTAATTTTAAGGCGTAAAAATTTTCATGAATCCTGGTTTTAGTTGTACTGTTAGATGAACATCACTCTAGAAACTTGTGTACTATCTGGGTGACTGGGACTTATCTCCACGTAATACAAGATGAACATCAGTGTGCTATGGAAAAAGCAAATTGTGGACAAGGGGTTTTGTTATGCTCTCAAGAGTCCTAAGATACTTTCGCTCAACAATGTGGACAATTTTGATCTTCATAATCCTTCTCCAGGTCAAGGTCACAGCAATATCCAATTTAGCTGGCAAACACGAGTTAAAATTTGCATTGGAGTTGCAAAGGGCCTTGCCTATCTTCACGAAGAAGTGAGACCACATATTGTCCACCGAGATATCAAAGCTAGTAATATACTTCTTGACAAAGACTTGACCCCCAAAATTTCAGATTTTGGTCTTGCCAAGCTGATCCCGCCAAACATGACTCATGTCAGTACCCGTGTAGCAGGGACCATGTAAGTTATAACATCTGATGGGACTTATTATGGATTCTACCTTGAACTTCATCGATAAGTTAATCTAGTAACTTATCTGGGGTTGACCTTTCTCATCCAATAATTTGTTGCCAGCAAAGGGTTTTTTTTTTTAATTGATGTTTGATTTCGATTACTATTGTCTGACATTCATGCATCCACAATGCACATTCATTTTTCCAATGCTGTGGTATTCTAATGCAAGTGTTTCAAGATGGCAGTGTAGACCACACCTGAAATGAGTGTTGCATGCAACAGACAATGTTGTATGAACATTTCGATGTGCTAATATCTGTCTTGGATCCTTCCATACCCCAAGCATAATATTTACTTACTTTTGTTGGTTCTTGCAGAGGTTATTTGGCACCAGAGTATGCAGTAAGAGGCCAGCTGACACGGCGAGCAGATGTTTACAGTTTTGGTGTTCTTCTTATTGAAATAGTAAGCGGGAGGTGCAATGTGAATTCACGCCTACCCAAACGCGAACAGTTTATTCTTGAAAGGGTATGCATTTAGTTGATAGCACCTGCAACATGGATTAACTCTAGCTGTTTTTCAGGCCTTTGAATATCTTTTGTGATGTTGTAATGGAATGCAAAGATAATCCCGTGTTTTATATAAAAGTTTCTAAAATTTCCCCCGACTAGAACTGAGATGGGCATGTTTTTGAAAACGGATAAACTTACCATCTAGTTATATAATTTGAAAATTTTGAAGCATGCCTCCAATTCACTTTGATATTGGTTGATGGTTATGAACACATAATTCATGTATTTCACTATTAACATATCTCACCAGCATAAGTTGTTGTCTTTTACTATGGTTGAGAGAAGAGACTTATAGGCGGTGCAAGTTATGGGATTCACGGCCACAGGATTGCGTTGTTAAATTTATTCAAATGGAACCTGGGTCAAAAGCCATGAGCATTTCTGCTGCAGATGCATAATGCTTATATGCAACCTTCACTGTAGCTTACTTGGAAACTGCATGTTACATTCTTTTCTGCTTAACTTCCTGTCACGTAACCTTAAACTGGCGCCAACACTCCAAAAATAGCAAAGATATTTCGTTAGCTGACCATACACACACACACACACATAAATATATATTTTGTTTCAGATACTCACAAGACTCGATTTTCTTTTCTTTTCTTTTCTGTTTCTCTTTTTTGGCAGGCCTGGCATCTTTACGAGAGAAAGGAGCTGGTGGCACTGGCAGACACGTCGTTAAATGGAGATTTTGATGCTGAGCAGGCCTTCAAATTCTTAAAGATTGGTCTTCTGTGCACTCAAGACTCTCCAAAGCTTCGCCCCACTATGTCCACCATCGTTCGAATGCTTAGGGGCGAGAAAGCTGTTGATGAAAATGCAATAACAAAACCAGGCTTAATCTCAGACTTCATGGACCTCAAGATCAAAAGCAACCCCAAAACAGAGCACGAAAAGACCACAGGCGAAGATGTGTTGTCCAATACAACATTGACTTCTGCACCTTCTTCGCAGGCTACCATGACCTTTACGGCGATCTATGATAGAAGCACGTGAAATATGAGTTTCCTGCCATGGATATACAGACACAGATTTTTTAATTTGTTAGAATACATATGTATATGTATTCGGCAGGAAGGGTAAGTTAAATGGAGGTTGTGTTTGTTTTTGAATTTAAATGTGTTTCTAAGTATATATGTATATATATATATATTTTTAAATTTTGTAAAAATAAAAGAGAGAAAATTACAAAAAAAAAAAAAAAAAGATCATTGGAGTGTGTGTTTTTATTTGTCAAAAAATGTAAACAAACAAAGCATGCTTTGTAAGTGAATAATTTATACTTGTTTTATGTTAAAACATAATTTGAAAAATGTATGTAATTAAATTTGATGCTTAAAAAATTAAACTCGTGAAAATATATACATATAAAATCATTTAATATTTTATACTTTTCCCTGCAATCGATAAGTTGCTCGTGTTTTACACATAAATTATTAACAATATTTTTTTCAATGTTAATTCATAATACATTTAGTTCTAAAACTTGTACGCATGCTAAAATATAAAACTTGTATAAGTGCTCTCGTATTATCTAGCATTAGTTTTCGTCTAATAACCTTGAATTCAGTTCTTGTATTATTTAATTTAATAATCAAATATTCATGAATAAGTTTTAAAGAGAAAAAGTTAGGCACAACAATCAACCAACAAAATTGACGATAAAATTAATTTATGATCATCGAGCTTTTCGCCTAAACATTATCTTACGATACTACATTTATTTTATCATATCAATTCCGGACTTGCGTATTATTATGACTTTGGACAGGTTGCCTCACATTCCTTGTCAATTTTTATGTTCACAAATTAATATCTTGCTTTTTAGTTAGTCCAACACTTTTTCTATGCTTTCACTTTTTTTTTTGTTTTTATAAATTTATAATTTTTATTATAAGTTGGAAATTTCAAAATAAAAATAACTATCAAAATTTAATTATCTATAATTTGAAAGTTAAGACATGAATTGTCTTCAATTATGTACCTTATAAATTATTAATTTATATATACATGCATTTATCTCTATCGGATCAAGTTTAGTGCCTTTTTGCACGAAAGTTCATGATTATTGTAATCTGTATAAGTAATAAGTAAATATGTGTGATTTGATTTTTTGATATATATATATATATATATATATATTCACACATAGTATTATATATATAAATGTGAATGTGTTTATAACTTAGGTACTGATTTAATATTTAATAAAAAGTAATGACTGTATTTTGAATTTTTGTGTCTATATACGTATATGAGAAAAAATTATTTTTGAAATATATTACATTTGATTTGCGTGTATTTTGAAAGTTTGCAACCTCAAAAATACACCACCAATCATTGCCACAATAACTGATGTATGTATTTATTTTGGGGTTGAGTTTGTCTCAATCGTTTTTGCTTTTTCTTTGTTTATTTCTTTGTTGTTTCGTTGAGAAGCTGACTTTCTCATGCATGCCTGTCCTAATAAACCGAAGAATGGGCCGTTAAATGTAAATGCTGTTAGTACACCAAATGCCATATAAATAAATTTATTTATTTACACCTGCATTTATCTCAGTTGGGTTAATAATGTGTGCTTTTTGCATAGGAGTTTATGGATAGTGTAATCTGTAAATGTATGTTACATTTACTTGTTTTTATACGTAAATGTGATTGTGTTTAGAATTTAATTAGGTAATGATTTAATTTTAGATAATGGGTAATGATTGAATTTTAAATTTTTGAGTGTGTGTGCATATATATATATATATGTGTGTATATACATGTGTGTGTGTGTGTGAGAAAAAAAATTATTTTTGAAATATTTTATATTTGATTTGTGCTTATTTTCAAACTTCCACAATCTTAGAAAAATACTACGGAAGTACCAACACATTAACTTTTACACACACACATATATGTATGCATTTATTTTGGGCTCTTGACTTAGTCTAAATTGTTTGAGTCTTCTCTTTGTTTATTTCTCTTGTAGGTTGAAAAATTCGCATTCTCATGCTTGCCTGTCCTGAATAAGGGCTATTACATCTAAATGCTGTTATTATATCAAATACCAATCAAAGAGAATCAGGAAACCTGCTCTCTTCATTCAAAATAATGAAAAAATTCGTAATACGACTTCCAACCAATACATAAATATAATGTAGTTTTGGTAAAGGTCAACTAATAATTAGTGAGTTCTATTGTTGTTCCATATCTTTCACCCCATCTTCAAGCCCCCCCCCCCCCCCCCTTTTTTTTTTTGGTTGATTATCATCAGAAGACAAAATTGTAAATAGGCTGTTGACAGCCACGTTCGAGAGCTATCACTGATGTTTAATTTTTACAGAAAGTTTAACTTATTGATTATGTTTAGTTGGAAGATTTTGAAGAGGGATGAAATCGACGAGGCTTTTATTGGAATGAAATTTCGTTGTCAAATTGTAATAGGAATAAAAATTTTGATTTATTTAAATTTGTATAGTTATTATATATAAGAATAATGATTAATTTTTTGAAGATATATAGAAATGTAAATATATGCATGTATATTTTTAGATATTAATGAAAATTGTAAATAGGTATACTAGTTGAATTTTAAAATTTATATATATTATATAAGAGATATTTTGAATTCTAATATAAATAAAAATTTTATTGAGTATTACAATTAGTTGTATAAATTTTGATGAAAAGAATATCCATTATATCTCAAATTAAATTGTGACTTCCAAGTTACATGTATGTCCAACCGTGCTTGAAACCTAACTTCCAGTGCTGTTATATCTTATCAAACTTTACACTTCAAAATATATATTACATATCAAAATCCTTATTTAAATTTAAAATTTTTCTGTTTTACAAAAACATATATATAATTAACTAATAATTATTTAATAATTACATTTATTAACAATCAAATCAATAACCATACATATCACATATATTCTCACATTTACATTTATTTATATCCCTAAAAACTAATAATTATCTATATATACTATTACATCATTTAATTATTTTTATATTTTATTCATATATTCTAATAAATGAAAATTTTCATTTCAACAAAGTTTTACTACTAAATATATTACTTATTCCAACACAACTTCAAATATAACATTTTTTTCCGTGAAATTTTATATCATGCAACTTTGAGTTTCGAATAAATAGGCCAGATAACAAAGAAGTTAAGGATGGGTAAAGACAATTACTTTAAGGTGTTAAAGGACAGTGCTTGGAGGGTTTATGCTCTGGGCTTGCACTATTAATCCCTGTTTTGTAATATTTATGTGTTATCCTTATTATTGCACCATTGATAAAATAGAAATATCGTTCAGTAAATTAAATGCCACGTTGTAAATTTCTTCTTTCAGTGATGTCAGTGTTGTTGAACCTACCCATATTTAATGTCCCGTGTAATAATAACAATTATGAGCCTTCTAAATAAAATTTCGGAATACTTTAATATGGAAGCATTTAATAATCACCGATTGATCAACGGCAACTAGGAAGCATTATTGATTTCAGGATGCGTACGTCCACGGTCTTCCTCTAAGGGAAGAAAACTAGGCAATAAATTATGTACGTTTCTCTAAATATCATTTTTAATGTTGTGCTGTAATGAAAGAATGAACCCCACGATTTGCTGATATATATACGTATGTCAACTTTTGCCTTTTAAATAAAATACTTCAAGGAAAAAACACAAAAAAAGAAACTTTGTCCTTTAACCAAAATTCTTAAATATTCGATATGTAATCAGAATAATGAATTATGCCAAAAGATACAAATAATAAGAAAGGCTTTATTTAGGAATATGCTTATTTATACAAATGCATGACTAATTAAAATGGAAATTAATCATTACTTTCTATATTATTATATGGTTTATTCATTACAAATCAACGCAAGTACATTCTTCTTAATTTTGCGACATTTGTAAACTTTCACGCATATAAAAGTACACACTATTGTTTAAATTACTCCCAAAAAAAGTGCAGAAGTGCACCAACCAACAACAATAACGAGAATGGATCCTGCCAAAAGATAAATAGACAACTTCAAAAAATTATTTACTATATGTATTTTGATTTTTGACCGTAAGTTTTTAAATATATATTTTTTTTAAAAAAAATATATATAAAGATTAGGTAGAGATGAAGAAGAAATTTAAAGGATGTGAAAAAAATAAAAACAAACAATAGCTACTCAGATTAAGTGGGTCCCGCCATCCAACCTGCCCAATAACTATGTTGCTTAAAACCCTAATATTATTAAATTCTTCCTACTGTTCTCTGTCATCATCACTCATCACCACATGTCTCTCACCCTCATTGCAACTTTTTCCAACTTTTTAACCTCTTCTTTACTTTTTCCCTTCCCTTCCAAAAGAAAGTAAAAGCTTTCTTCCATTTATCCAGCGTTATAACTGCAGGGAGTTCGTCTGCTGTTTCAGTTCGGAATCATTTTTCTCCTTGTTTCCCCCACTTGCAGTTTTGTATCCTTCTTTGATTTTTTTCCTTGTATGTAATTTGGTGGATTTTTTCGGCTTTTCTTTATATCTTTTTTATTTTTTCTTTTGCATTTGGGGGTGGGCATTCCTTTAGAGGGGATTGTTGGGGTCAAAAGGAAGTGACAATGCTTATGAGGGGTTTGCTTTTTGGAAGACGTACATGTGAAGCAATTTATGCAGTTTTGGTTTCTATTCATACCGATTTCCTAACTGGAGTTCATTAATCTTGCTTTCAGCTGTGTGGAGACGGAATATTCTGGATCCCTGGATATTGTTTACTGCCACTTGCATGATCAGGCTTTGTGGATTCTCAGTTCGGGTTGCTTTTGGTGGCTAAAAATTGCGGTAACTTAGTTGGGTTTAAGGCTTCACTTTTGAGTAGTACTATGCTCCAGTGCCTCATCGTCGCACATTTGGAGGTGGAGACTCGCTGCAGCGCTGTTTAGAGGTCGTTATCAGCATGATTTTTGGAATATGGACAAAAAAATTAACCTTTATTGTATTGGAGGCGATCTTTGCAGTTGATTTTGGTGTTTATTAGCTAGTTTTTAGTGTATTGTTAGATGATGGAGGATATTGGACTGTTCAATCAGGGGTTGAAGTGGTTACAGTCAAAGGACTGTTATTCCGTCGCAAGGACTACTTTGAGCTGTTTGAGGGACAAGATTGGAATTTTTATGGAGCGGCATTGGCCAATGGTTTGTTGTGGGGGTGCAAAATTTGGAAGAAGTTTGCTGCTCTTGTTTGTTTATTGGAAGAACTGTTTTATTTCTGGATTTTTGTCTTTTATTGGGCTTGGATCAGCAGCACTGTTTGTCATTATGTGGAGCTGCTTCCTAAGCTTGACATCAATGTTATGTCTTCTATATGTGCTTCTTAGTATGGTATGCAACCCAGTTGTATTTAATAGACTGAATTGTTTGCTTGGCTGCTTATTTCTTCTGTAGGTGCTGTAAATTCCAAGATCTGCTTTTATGTTATAACTGCTTGATTTGAATATTCTTGATCTTGATGCTCTGGATCTGATATTGTCAATGAAGAAGTTGTATACAAGTTTTGATAATGTAGGTCAAGATGTGGTCTAGGATTCTAGAAGCAAAGAGCTTTCTTTGTTTATTATTATTTTTTTTAAATACCTAGATTTTTTCTACACCCAAAGAAAAGGGAAAAAATTGCTGGACATTTATCAGTTGTGTTTGTTGTTTGTTAAGTAAGCATTAAGTATTGTTGGTGCAACATTTCAATGATGAAGTTGTGTACAAGTTTTGGATAATGTAGATCAAGATTTGGTCTAGGATTCTAGAAGCAAAGAGCTTGCTGGACGTTTATCAGAGGTGTTTGTTGTTTGTTAAGTAGGCATTAAGTATTGTTGGTGCAACATTTAATGCTTATTTTTTATTCTAAAAATCAGCTTGGAACGATGGTGCTTGTTGTTATCTTCGAGTGCGTGGCTCCATTTTACTCAGGTTATGTTGGGATGTTTGGCCAGTACCCACCTTTTTATAATTAGAAAGGTTCAAGAGATTCCAGAGGAAAAGACATAAAATACTGCAATGCCCCAAAGCATGACCTTAGCACAGAATGATCCAATTAATTATTGTATGCTAGCTGCTGCACAGATGAATTGAACTGGAAGTTGGATATATCATTTAGAAACATCCACCCATCACCATGTTAAAGTTAAATTATTGTATGTAATCAAGAAATAATCATCCATAATTTCATACATTCTGTAGAAAATGCATAAGTTCATTAGTTTTAGGAAATGTTCCCATAAGAATTCTACTTCTACCAAATAGCTTTCTCAGTTTTAGAACATAAATCCAATTCTTTGTTCTGAATATCAGCACAGAATAGGATCTCAGCATGATGAGTTTGAGATAGTTGATATCACCTTGTTATAGCTAAATTGTTGTATGTTTATTAAGAAATAATAATCTATAATTCCATTTTTTCTGTTGAAAACACACAAGTTCATTATGTTTGAGGAGAGGTTCCTGTGAAAATTCTACTTCTACCAAATAGCTTTCTCAGTTTGACAAGATAAATGCAATTAGTTGTTCTGATTACAAGAAAAGAATAGCATTGCAGCACGATGAATTTGAGACAGCTGACATGTTAGACAGTGAAGTCATTGTGTCTCATTTACATGTCAAATTATCCCAAGTGTACCTGAGTTAGAACTTAAGCATTTAATCTTCCGAGAGTGGGGTTTTGGTTGTGAACTGATTCCTGTTAAGGCTCAGTTGAGTTAATTCTAAACCTTACATTGCTTGGCCCTGGCGCTTTTTGACTATGCAAATCTTCATTATACACAGGAATCCTTGTGTGAAAAAATTACAAGGGTGTTTGCTCTTTTTGCTTTATATCTGCATTGTAAATTTTATCTTTAACATATGGCACATGTGTCATAACATATGTGGTAGATCTGACTTGGTGGATGCTATGCACCCTCATCATGATTGTTTTGAATTAGTGTTACTTTCTTTGTATGTTTGTTCACTTGCTTTGATTGACATTTGTGGTAAGATAAGTTCAATCAGATCTGATAATGTAATTTTGTCCTATTATTGTGATGATTTTCTAACAAAAGGTAGCCACTGCAGAAGTCTTCTGAGCCTTTCTTCGGCAGCAAATATTTAAAACTTGCTAATTGTTGCAAATGCATTTCAGGGAGCGGCTGGGGTTGCTGTTCACTATTTAGGCTACACTCCTGGACTTTTTATTGTGGGGCTGTTTGCCATTCTGATTTTGTGGATGTATGCTAACTTTTGGATCACGGGTGCCTTGTTCATAGTTGGTGGTATGTCTGATTCTCTTCAGTTATTTTTCATGGCTAATAGTGGCGTCATATGCTCACACTTTTTGCCTTGATCTAGTCCATTTCAGCCTGCTTCCCCTTGTGGGCTGTGTCCTCATTTCAGAGTCATAGATGATTTGGTGAACTTTTGCACTCTGGTGAAAGTCTTATCAGATCCATCTGTTCATTCTCAATGTTATGCGTTAGTGTGTTCCTATTTTGAATGTTCAAATTTGGGAGTTCTCTTATATGTGATTTAATTTTCATACAATTGCTTTTCCATCCCTGAGGGTGCCGGGGATAAATAGCAGAGTTGTTATCTGTCAAGAAATGGTTTTCTCTTATATTCATTTTTCCAATACTTTGGTTTCTTGTTGCTGAATCTACTGATACAGGCATGGTTTTGGAAATGCAGGCTATCTATTTTCATTGAATCATGCACGGTTGGTGGTGTTTATGGCAACCCTATATGCTATGTATTGTGTCAAAGTTCGAGTAGGATGGTTTGGAGTTTTTCTTGCGATTAACCTTGCTTTTCTAACAAATGACGTATTAAGCTACTTGATCAAATGGTGTGATACTGTAAGTGAAAACGCTTGCTTTGAGGAGCATAAGGAATGTGGCTCATTTACAGAAGATAGTTTCTCCGCGGAGTGTGAGTATTCTCCCCATACTGAAATACAAGGAGAAGAAGAGAAGTTATATTCTAGTGAATCAGCCAGCACACCTATTAGTCCTTCAACTTTTGTTGAAAAGCCAAAAGAATCTGCTGTAAAGAAAGTGGTTAGAGAAGATGCAAATTCCGTAATCGAGATGGAGAGAATTTTAAATAGTGGCAATCACTATGAAGCACTTGGGTTGCCATGCCAAAAGAAAATTGATGATGTGTTATTGAGGAAGGAATACCGTAAAAAGGTGTGCTAATCCAATTTTGAATGTCCAGATGTACAAGTGATTTATGTTTATAAAGTTTATTCATATTCTGCCATAGCTAGTTTAATGACAGGTCTTTGATATTTATTTAGATTTGAATTGTGCAAAATACTAGCCTGAACATGATAATACTGTTTTACTACTCTTTTGCTAGTCTGGTTGTGAGGTCAAAATGGGATCAACTGTGTTATAGATGTACTAGGTGATGCAATTTTTTTCTTGACTTTACATAATGACACTCTTATTCTATATGATTAGGATAGTTCTAGGGGAATGTTTTACATGGAAACTATAGTGTCTGTAGTTTCTACAAAGTACTGCTGGAGTATCTATTCCTTATGAAAACACCTTGTTTTGCATTTTCCTAGGCCATGCTTGTGCACCCAGATAAAAACATGGGAAGTCCACTGGCGAGTGAATCTTTTAAGAAACTTCAATGTGCATATGAGGTATTTTTTTTCCTTTGACTAACTAAATGCCTGAACTAGAATTTTGGCTACATCATCCAATGGTTGCTCAAGTTGTAATTGATGCCAGGTTCTTTCTGATGCTGTGAGGAAGAGAGACTATGATGAACAGCTCAGGAAAGAAGAGTCTAAGCGTGTAATGCAGAAGTCAGCTAGCACTTCTTCTCAGGTGAAGTATATGGTTATTTATTAATTCATGTATTGCATAGATCTCACCAAAATGAAGAGCAGGACCTTTCTGTAGCTTGAAATATGAGAAAGGCAAACGGTTATTTAGATCAGTTGTTTGAGATTTTTGGTAAGGATATGCTTATGATTATAAATTTTAATTAATCTGTAGTCTGGAAGCCATACTTTTAACCTGCCCTGTTTGCCATTTAACCTTATTTAATGATTGTTTTTGGTAACTGTAATACATGACTAGCAAAGGACAAATGCCTTTCAGTCTAGTTTTTGAACCATTGAAAAAATGTCTTCCATTGGTTTTCATATGCACTTTTTGTTATTATTCTGTTTCTTGGCTGCATCATGGTCATGGCTTTTGCATTATCTTGTGGAAATAATGGATTTAAAAATAGATAATCTATCCATTCTTGAAACAGAACACTACTTTCTCTGAGTCAAGGCACATACAGTGCACGAAGTGTGGCTATGTGCACAGGTGGGTTTGTACAAATAGAACCAAGGCCAAAGCAAGATGGTGCCAGGTTTGTCTTCCCTTTGAAAAGTGTAAAATGTGTTGCTTTGCGCACACACACACACACACACACACAGACAGACACATAAAATTGTTTGTGATATTATGGGTGCAGGATTGCTGTCAGTATCATCAAGCTAAAGATGGTGATGGATGGGTGGAGTATAAAGGCTCATTGGTGTTTGATCCGCCTCAAAAGGTATGGTTCATATATCTGTACTGTTTTCTTTGTCTATGCTATCATTAATAATTGAATTTGATGCATTATTTTAGCTATGTTATTAGGTTTTTTGATTACTTAAGTTACTTTCTTTGTCCATTCTGCCCCCTAGGGGGGGTGTTGTCTTAAAGATGGTTTTTAAATCGATACCTGATGTTGTTGCTTACTGAGAATTTGTTTGGGTTGATAAGGAAGTTTCTCTCTTCTAAATTTTGGCATTGAATGAACCATATGATGTTAAACCTCATTTTAATGAGCTTTTGCCTGCTTGCTTGTAGATCTACTTGATAATCAATATGCCAGTTTTTATCCAAATGTTATGTTCTTAATTAAAATTTATTTAATCCAGCCTAAAAGCTTTTCAAGCAGGCTGCTTTGCCAATGTTAGATTTAATTTTGTTGATGTGCAATATGTCTTAATAAGGGACAAATTCTATCTTATTTAGGGCTTGCTAGAACCCCAGGTTCCCTCATGCATCAAGACCCATAATCTGAGGGAAATGGAATATGCTTCAAATTACCCTCTGATGTTCATTTTTCCATCTCTTTCTCTATTTTGTGATTCTTTGATTTAATGAAAACACATGATTTCTCTTGTTAATGCTTTCAAGATCACGATTTTACATTGTTTATGTATCCTTTCTTTCTGATGCAATTTCTCAAGTGTTTCAGCAAAAACTGTTATTTATGTGTCTGTGGGGCTGCTAAATGTATGCTGTATCTGCCATATATAGGTGGAGATTCCTTGTGCTTTTGTATGTGCTGAAAGCAAGATTTTCGATGTATCTGAGTGGGCTATATGTCAGGTTAGTCCTTATATTGTTCATTTGTTTTTGGCCATATGATGCATGCCCTGGCGAGTTACTTGCAGTTATTTTCATTGCTACCTTGTTATGCTTATTTTGCTTTTGGCAGAGACCCGTATTAGCTCTATGCTCTTATGTGGTGTTCTGCAATCTAATTGGGATACTGATGTGATGAATCTGTAGGCATCTGCTTGTAGACACTAGATTATGAAGTTAAAACGAGAGGAAATTAGTCATTTAGGAATTGGATTGTCTTTGTTGTTACTAGCTTCCTGTCTTTTCATTTATTTGCATTAGCCATGTGATTGAGAAGTTGAATGATGATTCAGAAAATGAATAATTAGTAGATGGTGTGTTTCTTGTGTAGCAATGATTAGTCTGGTGCATCATTATCCCAAAGCTTCAATTTTTTTATAAATATGTCTGCATGGTTGTCTAGACTATTTTCGTTGGTGTATGGGGACAAAAGAAAGAAAGATTTAACTTAATATTTAGAAAGCCTCTCTCTCTTACTAAATTCGAGGGAGTTTTGTGAACGTAGGGGATGGCTTGCAGACCAAACACCCATAGACCTAGTTTCCACGTAAACATGGTTGGCTTGGAGAAGTCAACCCACAGGTCCTACTCTAGCAGGTATCCAAGGGATTTGGATGCTGAAATGATGGACGAGGAGGATGAATTTGAAATTTGGCTTCAGCAGGCCCTTGCATCTGGACTTTTTTCTGAAACTTCAAAGCGCAGAAAAAGCTGGAGTCCCTTCAAACTGCGTCAGAAAATGGGGAAGAAACATTGGCGCAGAGCATCTTAGAAGATGATTCAGGTGTATATTTATTGGCATCAAAACTTCTTCCACCATTGCTGAAATGCAGCTGTTATAAGTTGATGGACACATGGATGAGACCATTGAGCGCTTTTAGCTTGTCCTAGGAACTTGCAAGCAGATGAGAATGTGGGAGGTTGTTCAAAGCTTGAGAAAACTACTTGTTTTACACGGTTCGTTATGTAAATATTGTCAGATTATTCCTATAGCGTCAGTTTTCGCTCACATTGCTGAGGTTGAAAAGGAAATTTGGAAGAAAAGCGAAACTGATGCTGTTTGTGTACATTTGTTGACAAGTCTAAGCACTTTAAGCAGATGAAATAAAAAAGAACAAAGAAAAGAATCGTTTTTTCTGCTATACAGGTGTGTGTGTGTGTGTGTGTGTTGCTGGCGTCATTTCAAGAAACTGGCCTGAAATTCTTTAGTTGTCCCGCTCTGTAAATATTCCGCCGTACCCACGCTGCCGCCGCTGTCTTCAAATGCCGAAAGGGGAAGACGAATTTTTGAACACTACCTAGAAAGACGAACAAGAATTTGTTGGATGTAGCACTCAGGAACATTAAGAGATCATGGAAGAGGTCACACATAATTTTTTCCTGTTTATCTACCGTGTAATCTGCTGCCTCCTGCAGTGCGATTCATGATATTTTAACTTGGGCATCTTAAGCGTGCCATTCAAGAATTTTAAGCGAATTAAGGAGATAACCACCCACCGAATTTTCTGCCACTCTATTTTCCCTTATTTTTTGGGTCCCTCTGTCTTGTGTTTGTTATTGTTTGATGCGTATTTGTCTGCCTAACCTTCGCATGCAATTACACCACGTATAGTTGAAGCTATGATTAAATAAGTAAGGTGTTAAGAATTATATATATATTATTTAAATTATTATTTTAATTTTAATATTATTAATTGAACAATATCTATAGTTACGTTATAATGAAAAAATAAATGTAATCATTTTAAATAATTAACTTTAGTAAATATGATTGTCTAAGATTAATTAATTTATACAATTTTTTTTTATCATTTAAAATAATTCTTTGAATTATAATCTTATTCAAAAAAGTGAATATAGCTCTGAGCCATGTTCATTTTATTACATATAATTATAATCTAAAGGATTATTTTAAAAGATTAACTAATCTTTTACAATTATATTTAGTAAGTTTAACTATTTAAAATAGTTATATTTAGTTTTTTATTATAGCTTTATTATGCAAATAATTCAATTGATGATGAAAAATAGGAATAGTGTTTTGAATGAATTTTAAAAGAATTGTTAAACTTTAATTATTTTATCATAACCTTTAAGTATGATTATTAATTCTATAATTATGTAATTTTATACTAGACTATTAATTTATCAAGAGCGTTAAGCAAATAAAAAAAAACATGAGATTAACCTAGGCAAAATAATCTACTATCATTAATCGTAAACATGGCTTACATGTATGGGACAGATAGAGACAAGAATCTAGGGACAGGTGACTAGAACTGGAATAACTGACACCTCAAAATCCAAAGAATCCACCAAGTTTTTGCTAAACAATAAAGTCCCACGACACAGATGGATAACGTCATTCATGTTATGGGCACACCCGCATTCGGAGCAAGCCTTGGTTCATGTTTAGAAACTTCTGCTTGTGGCCCACCGATTTGAGTGGGGATATACGGTGGTCGATGGATTGCTAACTAGTCCACTTGACTTCCCCTCGGACATCCTTAAGGTAGAGAACCCAGGCTTACCCGCAATCCTGTCCTGCTACGCATGCAATTGCATATGCATGTTCGTCTTTGTTGCCTTCTTACCATGCCAGCAATTATATTCTGTCCGGTTACGTATGCCTGCATGCATGCTTGTTAGAGTTTTGCCGTTTAATATGCCATTGGTCGCCGTTCAAGAAATTTGCCATGAAACGAATATCAACATTAATATTATAAAGCTGGGTTCCACGGGGTTCAAACTATATGGTTATTATCAATTATAGAAGCATCAAAATTCCATTACGAGGAAGACATTTTAATTGTTCGGATGCTTTGATCGATACACGGTATCTGCTTCAAAGATACAAGTGACTACACGAAGCTCAAACTTCCCGCCAACGAACAATCGAGACCCCTTTACGAGCACCGTATTAAAATTAAAATCAAGGCATCAGCAAATTATACACTGTTCTCGGTACATTATTCACACACTTACACGGAAGGAAAGAGAGTGCAAACCTGTAAATTATACAAGAGGGCTCAGGTTCAGAGTACACACATTCTTCCACAACTCAGGCCCAAAATGCTGGAAATTAACTTCAATAGCAAGTGCCACGTATCCGGTCCCGTAAACTATTTTTCAGAATTTTCATATCTACTTACAAAATTTGCATCCAAACAACAATAATCTCAATGTCGGGTCTCTCTTTCAAAATCCCTTCTTTAATGGTCAATACTGAATCCCACCACTGTTCACAGCCCACCATGGCCTTCTTCCCTCAATCCTCTGTCTCCACAATTTGTTTGTATTTCCCCAAAGCATCGCAGACCAAAAGCATAAAGGCTTGTTCAACTGCGTTCGTCGCCGACGAGCTCCGTGTGCCGGAGGGTGGAGTCTCGGTCGTGGTCCTGGTGGAGTAGTATCATTGTTGGCCCAGTATGCCATTTTGAGCTGTGATAGAGTGGCCCGGAATGGGGACGGCCCCAGGTAGAGCGGAGCCTACGGTTTTAGGGAAACGGCGGAGCAAATTATGGGTCAGGAGGAGCGGGTAAACGGGTTGGAGAATGCGGGACGGAGACGCACGTGCGAAGCTACTGCACTTCATTACATGTCTTTCCACTCACGGACAGTGGACCCGCCTCACCTTTGTTTGTCGATTTTGGACGACCCAATATTATGGAAGAACCTTTTTTGTTTTTTCTTACTTAAATTACAACACTTGATTGTTTTGTAAGTACTCTTCGGCCATGTTTGGAAGTGAGGTTTTAGTGAAAGGTAATGTTTGGTGTGAGTAGTAATATATTTGGTAGTGTGATTTTGATAGTTTAATTTTTTTCATTTATTTGAATATATGTATAAAATATATAATAATATATAATTAGATGATGTGATAGTATATAGAGATAATAATTAATTTATAAGATGTCAGTATATATAAATATGAGTATATGTATGTGTGTATATATGTAAATGTATTGATTTGATTAGGAATATGTCATGATAAAATAATAATTAATTAGTTAGATAAGAAAATTTTGACTTTTAATTTGAATAAAAATCTTGTTTAGTAATACGTTGTAGTATGTGTTTGATAGTATATTGAATGTTGAAAATGAGTTCCAAACACAGCCTTTTTTTTTCATCTTGTGAGAATGGAGCTTGTGGAAAATTCAAGCAAAAATTATGGTGGTATTTTGTTGATTTCCTTATGATTTCCTTTTTTTTTCGATAATGAACGATACACCTCGCGAGGCAGTGGATTGGCATCATCAATAATTGGAGATCTTTTATTGATTAAATCCCTTTGTCATGTCATTACTATGTGGGATATTTTAATAAATATTCATTCACAGAGATTAAGTTGCTTTGTCGTTGTAGGAAATTTTGATCCTTCGACGCCTGGTTTCCAACAAGAAGCAAGAAGGAAATGAAACGTCGTTCCCACTCTAGACTAGTGGTTAATATTTACTATCTATAAGATGCTATTTACTCTTTATATACTTTGTTCTTTAGACTGGACATTGTTATTATGCATGAACAAATTGACACAAGAATGAAATAATTATAAGAATAGAATAAATATATGAATGGTATGAAAATTATACAAGTTATCCCATGACCAGTATATACAAGGAATGAGAAATGACTAGAATTATTATTCAAAATCTCATTCCCATAATTGGTCGATATAAATAAACATATAAATAATAAGAACTTATTTATAATGATAAAATTATCTTTAAATAATAAGTTTTTACACAATTGTACATTAAAAACTTAATTGACATTTAAATTTTTCAACAAAGTCTTTTGTAAGTCAATTTAAAAGTATTATCATTTTTTTTTCTCATGGCTTAGAGTTACAATTTTCTTTACAAAAATAGTTGATATAAAATAGTGAATAAAAACGAAAAAAGTCACGTCGTTGAAGAAGAAGGCTATAGAAGAGATGATACCTATTGTAGACAAGGTTGTTTGCACTGGCACAGTGCTTTTATAAAAGATAAATGTGTGTTTCATTGTATAAAGATTGCTTTATATTATTTATAAAATAAAAGATGAAGAATGAAATTTAAAATGAAAAAAGTAAAATAAATTAAATTTGAAGGAAGGTATTGCCCTAAATATATAATAAATTAAAATTTAAGGATACTCAATATCTATGTGTATAAATAAAATAATAATAGCTTTTAAATATAAATTTTATGCTATTTATATAAATCATAAGACAATAAAAAGAAAAAAATTGGAGAAATAGAAAAAATGGAATAAATACAAACTAAGAGAAATATATGAAATAAATGAAAATTGTAAGAATATAGTGAAAAAGTGTGTGTGTGTATATATATATATATTAAGAGTATTTTAATAATTATATGTGGTACAACTATAGTATGTTATAGAAAGATAATTTTGTTAAATATAAGTTTCAATTTATTAGTAATATATAAATCTATAATGTTAAAAAGAAATCACAATTTATATTCAATTCCGAATCACCATTCATTCAAGAATGGCCATTTTTATGTAATAATTATACCAATTATTAGAAATGCTCATTTCATTCCTACATGTCAGTTATGCTCTAAATTTTGATAATTAAAAAGTACGTTGTCCATGTTGCCCTTATTATTGTATTATACATAGCTAATGGGAAGGTTAAATAAGTAAATTAGTTATCATTTCAACCTTCCCTCCAACAACTCTTGCTTCTAACTCATTGCAGAGTCAGACCTTCCATGCTCGTGGTTTTCCATTTCGCACTCTCCCGTCTCCTACGATTTTTCTTCTTTTATTTATCTACAAACAATACAAAAATTTGTAAATCTTCAATCCGAAAAGGATTTTCCTTCGTTACATCAAAAAGGTTGGTTTCAACGTAACTGCGTATTAAACAATGGAGGTCTAATAACTCATCTTACACTTGGCATAAGTGTAGATACTCCACAGAGTTGTTGCATGGGCATTACGAATATCGTCGTACGTAAAGCCTCTGGAAATGCTGAGGTATTATCTTCCTTCTTTCATTTTAAATATATGATAAACTTTGTTCGCTGCGACACTCTCAAAGGAGTTGCAAGTGATTATGCTTCCTGCTGGGAAGACACAATATTTTTTTGGTTAGTTTTCTTTAAGCCATTTCTGTATGTTTGTATGTTTTAGTGCTTGGCTAGCTTTCAGTTGCTGCATCAAAAGGTATGGTCGCCAATAGGAAGAAAGTAAATTAGTTATGTAATCCTATTATTTGTTCACACTCCTGAGATAAATTTGAAGGATAAGTCATCCGAGAAGTCTAAAGAAGTCAACTTAAAATTTATTTATGTTTTTGTTTGAAAGTTATTTTCTGATTTTGTCAGAGTTTGAATAATTCTTAGATTAGTGGTTTGGTTTTTCCGCAACAAACCTGCGATTAGGGTTTACCAAACTCATGTATTTGTTTTGATTGTTTTTTCGATGGAATATGATCACTTCCTCTTCTGAAGTTTACAGCTTTCAAGTGGCCTCAGAACCCCTTTCTTAAGAGATTTGTGGAGTTGTGAATCTCTACCAAAGAAATGGCTTTTGGCAGCAATAATACAATTGGACCTCCTATTTTCAGGCGAAAACTACCAAATATTGGCAATTAAGATGAAGGGTCACCTAAAGGGACAGAACTTGTGGGATGTGGCGGAGGCTGATGTTGATCCACCGGGATTAAGAGCAAATCCAACCTTGGCTCAGCTTAAGAAGGATGAGAAGGATCTAGCTAAGAAACCTAGGGCTCTCACATGTCTCCATTTAGCTGTAACAGATGAAATCTTCATCAAAATCATGGCTTATGAGTCTCCGAAAGAGGCGTGGGACAAGCTGAAGGGTGAATTCGAAGGAAGCGAAAAGGGTAAGACCCGTCGAATTGCTGCAACTGAAGAGGGAATTCGAAATGTTGCAGATGGAGGATGATGAGACGGTAAAGGAGTATTCGTCAAAACTCCTTGATGCTCTAAACAAAATCTGGATTCTAGGGGAAGAGTTCGGCAATACTAAGGTGGTGGAGAAGATTTTGATTAGTTTGCCCACCCGGTTTTAGTCGAAAATCTTAGTCATAGAGGAGTTCGGTGATCTTAGATCTCTTACTGTTGCAAAGCTTCTGAGCAAATTGCAGACGGCAGAACATGGAACCATCATTAGGGAAGGAGGAAGTGCAGAAGGTGTATTCAAGGCAACTCAAAAGAAAGCGAACGAAAGGTTGTTGGTGCAAAGTATGGGAAAGGGAAACAGAGTGGAAACTGCAGAAATTGAGGAGAAAAAGATCGGTTCCCTCCATGTGGAGTTTGTCACAGAACTAACCATCTTGAAAATGATTGTAAGTTCAAAGGTAAAGGACCTATTCACTGTTAATATTGTAAGAAAATGGGGCATTTGGAGAAAAACTATTGGTTGAAGCAGAAACAAACTCAGAACAAGACAGTTCATCAAGTAAATATTGCAGACCAACAAGAAGAAAATGATGAGAAGCTATTTATGGCCACACACTTGAAACAGGAGCAGGAAAATCACATTTGGTATATTGATAGTGGATGCACCAGCCACATGTGCAGAGATAAGAATAGCTTCAGCAATCTTGATAAAAGCTTCAAATCTGAGGTTAGGTTGGGTGATGGAAAAAGGGTGATGGCAGAAAGGAAAAGGAATGCTTAAAGTGTACACAAAACAAGGTGTCAAACAACTGCATAATGTTCTGTTTGTTCCATGTTTGGCGCAGAATTTATTAAGTGTGGCTCAGTTAACGACCAACTGATATTCTCTGTCGTTCAAGGACAAAGTTTGTAGAATTTTTGATTCAAACAACAGGCTGGTGGCTGAAGTTTTCAAAGATAATAAAAGCTTTCCATTGAGATTAAGAAGAGCAAAGGATGAAGCCATGTTTATTGCAAAAGATAAGTCCATGTTATGGCATAAACAATATGGGCACTTCAACTTTCTCGCTGTAAAGGATTGTAAAACAAAGGTATGACTAGAGACTTACCTGAAATTACAATATTGGAAGATATATGGAGCACATGTTGCTTAGGAAAATTGTATAGAGTAGTGTTTCCAGAAGCAACAAATTGGTGGGCCAAAGAAAAACTACAATTGGTATATTCTAATATATGTGGGCCTATGAGCGTGAAATCGATGGGAAACAACAACTATTTTGTTCCCTTTATTGATGGTATGACTAGTATGCCATGGATTTATTGCATAAGTAGCAAAGATCAAGTGTTTTCTGTGTTTAAAATTTTAAAATCAGGGTGGAAAGTGACAGCGGCTGTATATTGAAATGCTTACAAACTGACAACGGCAAATAATACAATTCTAAAGTTTTTGAACAATTTGGTGTTGCAAGTGGAATACAACATCAACCTATTGCTCCCTATTCTCCTCAACAAAATGGTGTGTGTGAGAGGAAGAAAAGGACAATAGTTGATATGGCAAGAAGTATGATGATCGGTATGAAATTGCCAATAAAATTTTAGGGATAGGTTCTGCAATCTGCAGTTTATTTACTAAATAGACTGCTAACTACAGCTATAACAGGGAAAACAACATTAGAGGCTTAGAGTGGAGTGAAGCCCACATCAAAGCATCTAAAAGTTTTTGGGTCACTTTTCTTCATTCATACCCCAGCAATAAACAGAACAAAGCTTGACCAGAAGGCAGAGTTTGGAATGTTTGTGGGATGTTTGGTTTCAACAAAAGGATATGTAATGTTAAATTTAAAAATGCACAAGGTTGAAGTAAGTAGAGATGTGTTTTTTGATGAAAGTGCACAATGGAATTGGGAAGAGAAGCCTGTAGAACTAGATGAGTTAAGGAAGATAAAAGCAAGTGCTGATGAACAACAAACAGCTCAGTTAAAATGGAAGGTGCATCATTTAGACATAACATCAACTTTTCTCAATAGCGATCTCAAAGAGGATAGTTTTGTTGAACAACCAGAAGGGTTCTTAATTCCTGGATGTGAGTACTCCATGATCTTAAACAAGCCCCTAGATCTTGGTTTGGGAAAATTGACGCTAACCTAATCAAGTTTAGATGTTGCAGAAGTGAGAATGAGGCTACTCTGTATGTGAAACAGGACGAGAATGGTAAGCTTCTGATTATCTCAATTTATGTTGATGATTTGCTGGTAAGCTTCTGATTATCTCAATTTATGTTAATGATATGTTAATTATAGGAAATGATGAGAAAATGATCAACAAGTTCAAAGAGAAAAGGAAAAGAGCATTTGAAATGTCAGATTTGGGACCAGTTTCTTATTTCTTGGGTATGGAAATCACGTGGTACCAAGGAGAAATCTTTGTTTCTCAGGAGAAGTAAGGATAATAATTAGTTAAAAATGTATGCAAAATTATATATAAATTTATAAAGTTATTTTATTTCAATTAATAAAAGTTGAATTACTTAAAATTACAAGTATACAAATTATTTTAAAAAGAAAATAAATAAAGATCAAAAGAAGTTGAAAGAGCAAAAGTTTGAGAGAAAAAAAAAATATATAAATGAGTTATTAGAAGAAAATTGTGCAAAGGATATAAAATGTGAAAGAATTTAGCATAAAAGTAATGACATAATTTGACATTTTACATTAACCAAAATGAACTTATATTTTTAATAATATACCCTAGTAATGGTGGCACCCTTGATGGTTACGCAATTTTTTTGTGAATTATAATGTTTTATTGATTTTAATAAATTATAATAAAAATAAAAAATAGTTTAAGAGAAAATGAAAAGAAATAAAATTTGAAAAAGCGAATTGAAGTAAAAAATACAAGAGGAAATATAGGACCGTATTAGAAAGGAAAAATAAAATACTTAAATAAGAATATTATTATAATTAATATTATGCAACCAAAATCATACCCAAAAAAAATACTATAATATATAATACAATAAAAATAAAGAAATTTAAAAATAGAAAAAACTAAAATTAGAAAGTGAATAATATAAATCACGATTTAGGGAGTATTGTGAAAAGATAATATATAAAGAATTAAAAGTATTTAAATAAATTTACCTTATAAAACAAGAATCTTTTAATTACTTATAACAGCTAGCAACAACAATACAAGTATACATCTAGGACGAAATGAGTTCGGAAGATAAACAAGAAATGTAAAAAATAAAAAAAAAAAGAGAATGTTGCTAATTTTCAGTTTCAAATTTAGTAAAAAATTTACTAAAATTAATATTAATCATTCTTGAATCTTGATCAACACGTCATTCATGACCTACCTAACATACAAGTGGATGTGTGATTTACTTCGGCTTTGTATGGTTACTTATTAATTACTATTTACCCTTGTCCTTACAAACTAAATATTTTCTTATAAAAAAATTATTTAAATTTAAATTTAAAATTAAATTTTTTTATCTCTTAATTTTTATAACTAATTAATTATTTTTTAATCATTGTACTTATTCATATTAAATCAACACATATTTTTGTAATTTTTATAGTCACATTTATTATTTTATATACTTAAATCTACATATTATCATATTATTCAACTCATTATTTCATATTAAATATTTATAAAAATATTTTTCTTTATCCAGCCAAATCTTAATGCCAACCATAATAAACTTTCTTCTTACTTTTTCTACCCACCCTAATAAAAGAACCAAACATACTCTTTGTTATTGTTGTTTAATGTCCTTATGCATTTATAAAATCGTACTAGACCTATTTAAACTGTAAACTGAACCTACAGTGCGATTCATACCCTAATACAAGACAAAATTTAGACCCTAAAATAACCGTAACTTCTTTTAACGTAGGACAAACAAATATTTACATTTGGGACAATTTTACGCTAAATCGTAGAAGTTAACTATGTCTTCCCAACACAAAATATACAATTAAAACACAAGCAAAACTTATTTGGAGCCAACTTTGGATGTTGTCCTAGCAATTTGACATGCAGGCCTTCAGAATGCAGAATGCATTTATTTTAATCTTTATTACTCCATCAACAATATTTAATGAGGATGTAATGCTTGTCCAAAATTTCCCATGTGATATTTCTTTATAATTGCAAACATTTTGTTTTGAAGTGACTTACATCATTTACGAAGGATGGTTGGTTTATGGGGTCACAAATAAATGAGGAATTATTACTCAAATTCAATGCTGACCTCTACTCGTTAATAAATTCACAACACGTTTGACGGAATAAAACAAATTACGTTGCTTTATGCTCAAAAAATAGTCTTCAAAACCTCAAATTCTTGTGTTTTCTTTGAATTCAAATTTGAGTGCTCTGTTGAAATGATTGGTGTGATAATTGTACTTGATCTAAAATATTATTATTATTCCGAAAACGAATAAGCAATATTACAAGTTCACTGAAATATCATTACACACCAAAAATGTACTGATCATTGATTGAGATAATTGATTCGTAAGATATTTGTTTGAATCCAAGACATTCTAGTATTGGTCATCAAAATGCGGGTGTTAAAATAATAAAAAATATATGCATATCAGAATTGTTATAAATTGTGGTTAATTTATATTTGTGATGTGACATGGGCTGCATTATTTATTGGGCATGTGCATTTTTATTTTATGAACTTGGTTTTATTATATATTATTTATATAAATATCGTTTTATGTTTATAAGACACGAAATTTTTAAATTTTGAGTTTTTTTGATATTGAATATTTTTTTTCCAAATTCAAATTTCTCTTGAATTTGTTGAGCAATTCTAATTTTTTTGTAAATCAAATTTAAATTAATTTAGTTAAAAGTGGTTCTTATGGAATTATAAATGTCAATTTATCTCAACGTGTCAATTGTAATCATCCTATCACACGAGATACTCTATTTTACTTCCGTTATGTATTTGATTTGATTTTTAGTTGTATCTTTGTGGGTGAATTATTATTTTTTAAAAATATAAGTGTAAGAGAAAAAGCAAATATGTCTAGCATCATGCTTTCTAAAATATTAGTCCATTTGCTCTAATTTATACAAAATTTTCTTGAATTTTTTCATCCCGCCCTATCTTCTCTGTGGGAACTCAACACTCATATCGACCTTACCCCACCTAATATTATTAAATATAACACTAATAATCTCTTTCATCTACTAATTATATTTAATTTGTCATTTTTACAAACACACACACACACACACATATCAACCTATTACATCAGACAAAGTTTTATTATTTTTTTTTACAAAAGCATCGTCATTATTATTATTTTTTAATGAAGTTCATCATGTCCCACATAACTTTTTACTATTTATCCTCGTAATTAAATCTTATTTAATCTATCCAAACTAATATTTTAAAATAGAAAAAATATGAGCATTATTCAAGCATATAATTTAAAAAGTGTAACTAGTGGAATAGAAGCAAATAAAACATAGAGCCTATATTTGTTTTCAAACTTTTCAGTGTTCATCATCGTTTTAAAATTTTACACATCAAACATTTAATTGTATAAATTTTATTTAAATTTAAATTTAAATTCAATTTTTTTTATCTATTATATTTTATAACTAACTAATATTTTTTTAATTATTATATCTATTTATAATCTAATAAATTCTGTATAATTTTTTTTAAATATCTATATTTTATAAACTAAATATAATTATCATTTACTCGTATCATCCTATTTTCCTGTGTCCCAATCAGGAAACGGACATAATCAGACTCTTTGCCAGGGCGGAGGCTGGAGTTGTTGGACGAGACGGCCGTTGACGCACAGGACAGAAGTTACAAAGACAAATTATGTGGTAAAATAAGAGTTTCAATCCCAGGTTCAAAGCTTGCAAGGGTTGCCCGGTTGACCCCGTCCCCGTCCCTGTCCCCGTCTTTCACATCAATTCAAGATTCAAACTAACAACAGTATCCTATGCAACATTTAGTTTTTTTCCCATAAACCACTAATAATTGCAGCAAAAGGCCGGTAAAAACAGTCATAAAATTCCACCGACTCGCATGACCTCACTCTCCTGATTCTTGCGTCTCTCTCTGTCTCTCTCTCGCCCTCATATCTCGCCTCTGGATTTCCCTACTCTCACCACTGCTAACCTCCATTCGCATTTTTTCTCAGCACATTTCCAGTTTGATTGAGTGGTTGTTTTTCTATTCATTAGTATTTAAGTGCGCAGAGAATTTGAGGGGGAAGACGTGAACTTTCGGGTGTTAATTGAAATGGGTATTTGTTATTCGTCGGCTAATTGGAAGAGAAGGACGGAGTGTAAGAGCGGCAGTCACAAGGCTGATTCTAAGTTGAAGAGTAGCTCCGGTGATTTTGCCACATTTATCAGTAAGTTAAGCGGCGGCGGCTCAGCTGCGATCTCCGCCGTTGCAGCGGAGGAGCGGACGCCGCATCAAATCCCAGGGAGGCTGTTTTCGAATGGGGCGAGTCGCATCGCTAGCTTGTACACTCAGCAAGGCAAGAAAGGAACTAATCAGGATGCCATGATCGTTTGGGAGGTCAGTTTTACTGAGTTATAGTTCCGTATGAAAGTCATAACTTGGGCAACTTTTTGTAGTACACCTACTGGGTTAATTGTTAATTCAAGATGCACGTGTTCTGTAATTAAACTGTGAAAGGAAATGCGGCGTTTTTAGGTTATGATTCGCCAAACTTAGGTTAATTGAAAGGAAAATGTATATTGTTCTGTTTATGACTTGCTTGGGTTGTTTACGCCGTAGAATTTCTGCACGGGAGGTGATGCAAATGCAACTTTTTGTGGGGTCTTTGATGGTCATGGTCCTTATGGTCACTTGGTTGCAAGGAAAGTGCGGGACGCTCTTCCGATTCTACTACGTTCTCAATGGGAAAGTAAGCCTGAAAATGACCAAAATCTTGCGCCTGAGAACGGAAATTTTGAAGGAATGAGGGGCTTCGATGACTTCACGGATGAGGATGGCTGTGAATCGGTGGAAGCTGACGACATTGAGAAAGTTCCTGAGATGCATATTCCGCTCAAAAAGTCGATACTGAGGGCTTTCAAGTTAATGGATAAGGAACTGAAATTGCATCCTACAATTGACTGCTTCTGTAGTGGTACAACTGCTGTGGCTCTGATCAAGCAGGTTTATCCCTTTCTTATGCTCCATTCTGCCGATTGTAGTATGGGATCACCTACACAGTTATGCCCTTTTTCACCATCTTCAAGTCTGTTTATTTGCTAAGATTTTGTGAGATCGAGCATTTACAGCCTTACATTGCACTTTCTGCTGCTAAGAAATTCTTACTTGCTAATAGCATTTTACAGTTGCCTAGCAAAATTATGGCAGGTTGATTGCATTTCAGAATCAATGGATGAACTTTGCACTTTGCTTCTGGTTTCATCGACTCTACATTTATGGTCTCATATATCCTTCTTATGTTCCGTCAAATTTCGTGAATTTCACTGAGTAGATTTCACAAGTTTTCCTCACATCTTTGTTCAATGCACTGCACATTATACACTGTGACCTATAACACTCTTAGTTTTCAAGGATCTGCGATCAAAATCTTCCCAAAAATGTTCCAGCCAGCGAGTGTGGTGGCAAAGAACCAGTGCTGTAAGCTGAGCTGTTCACCTTTTACACATAAAAGATTCAGAAAGTGTGCACATGTGCATGATCCATAAGATTCTATAGTATATTATTTCACTTAGCCTGCCTCTCCTATGACTTTCCGTTGTACATGAAAAGTTCAATGGTCAGTTTTGTGACATTGCCTTTTTTAGATCACTCCTGAAACACTGAGTTCCTGCTGGGGTTGCCTTCCATATGGATTGGGCCCAGTCTTAGTTCTGAGCAACTTTGTACTGTGTGATCAGATTGAACCTATGACTTGTTTACGATCATGTGGAAGTAGAGCTACCTTCCATGGTGATTTTTAAGCTTTAAAGATCCGACAAGGTCCGTAAATGGTTTTTTCTTGAGTAGATATTTTAGATATAATAATGTAGATATTCCTATGTCTGCCCCTTGCGACACCATCTAAGGCTAAGCCCTCTCATTCAGCATCCATGCTCTCATATCTGACCTGTGGAACTTGACCACTGGTTGATCCACAAGCAACTAGTTTTGAGAGGTCTGTGCATGCAAGTACCTTCAAACTACTATCAAATCTTCCTTAAAAATGTTCTCTAAAAAAATACACTAAGGCCATGTTCACTATTAATGATTATGTAGGATAGATTATTTTATCTAGGTTAATCACATGTTTTCTTGTTTAATTAAAGCCCTTGATAAGTTAGTGTCCCATTATAAAATTACGAATTTGTAGGATTAATAATTCTACTTGAAAGTTATGATAAAATAATTAAGTTTTCACGATTCTTTTAAAATTCATTCAAAAGACTATTTTGACCTTACATCATTAATTAAATTATTTGCATAATAAGGCTATAATGGGAAACTAAATATAACTACCTTGAATAATCAAACTTACTAAATATAATTGTGAAGGATTAATTAATCTTTGCAAATTTTTTCATCCTTCAAAATATTCCTTTGGATTATAAGTTCATCCAATAAAGTGAATGTGGCCTAATTAGAATAAAGCTTGGATTTACTTGAAAACATAAATTCTGAACTTGCAACTGTCATGCTGAGATTATCAACTTGATTTCCTTAGTTAAATTGATTTTAGAGCTGCCAGAGAGCTTGAGTAAAATTGTGTTGCTGAGTGTGCTTGTGAGTTTTGCGAGAGTTTATTGAGAGATTTTAGTCTATGAGATTGCCATGAAAATGGAGTTGATGATGTTTCCATCTAGAAATTGATAAACTTTCAGCCGGAGTTTTGTCAATAGCCCAAATCATACATTGTTTTTCTCCCAGATTACCAATTTGGTGCTGACTTGGTCTGGTTTCCACATAGATCATACAGGTCTGTCCAGTTAACATGGAGACAATTGGCAAGCATCTCCATCCTTGAGGGCCCTTCTTTCTCATTAATCACCAGGCCATTACTTTGAATGTATTAAGTTGTTGATCAAGTTATGTTAACTGTGTGTCTTTTTCTGCTGAATTACTTATTGTCTTCCCCCCTCCCTTCTTTTTTATTGGTTTATTTGGTGGGGTGAGGAGTTGTGGGTAAGCTGATATCTTTGTCCAAATAACATGTAGCTATTGTGACAAATCCCTGACAGTCAGATTGTTGCTTGCTTGTCAGACTTTACTAGGCAGTTTTCATCTGATCACATCTATAATTATGCAGCCCTAATGACTAAAACATGATTATCCAGGGTCAGGATCTTATAATTGGAAATGTTGGTGACTCCAGAGCAATACTGGCGACACGTGATAAGGACAATGCTTTGGCGGCTGTTCCGTTGACTGTGGACTTGAAACCTAATCTTCCAGGTATCCATTTCTCTCCATCTTACCATGGACACACATTATAGAAATATCTCTGTATGCATGCATGTTCTGCACCTAAAGATGCGAAGAAGAATGCTATGAAACTGGAAGATGGATGTACTAGGGCCTATTTGGAAAAATTGTTGGTGTAGTGCATTAGTTATGTGGCTAAATATATATGGGCTGTATATTTCAGGGGAAGCTGCTAGGATTCAGAAATGTAAAGGAAGGGTTTTTGCATTGCAGGATGAACCAGAAGTCGCACGTGTATGGTTGCCTAACAGCGATTCGCCTGGTTTGGCCATGGCTAGAGCCTTTGGGGACTTCTGTCTGAAGGATTTTGGTTTAATTTCCATGCCAGATGTTTATCACCACACCATTACCGAGAGAGACGAGTTCGTCATTCTTGCCTCGGATGGGGTATTATTCTCCTCTATCCTCACCAATTGAGCTTCAGGACATTGATATCTACCCTTTTTTATCACTCTCTTGCTGCCATAAGCATTATGTGTTTTGTTCAAAAACTAAATACCTGCAGTGAGTAAGTTTTTTCTTACCTTCTTCTATACTGATATTTTAAGGTTGTCTACTCTGACACAGGTGTGGGATGTTCTTTCCAACAAGGAAGCAGTGGACATTGTGGCCTCAGCCCCCAGACGTGGAACAGCTGCTAGAGCTCTGGTTGACTGCGCTACCAGAGCATGGAGGCTGAAGTACCCAACATCAAAGAATGATGACTGTGCTGTTGTATGTCTGTTCCTAAAACATTTGTCAGTGGATGGAGTGCTTAAATCACAAAATGAAGTGGCGAATATTCTCCCAGAAGAAGAGAAAAGAGTTCTTGAAGAAAAAATGACGAAGGTTTCTTTAGAAGTGGAGACTGAGAACCAAAATGTTGATGCCGTCCCTTCTCATCCCCAAGTAGTGGCTTCAGGGAAAACTAAAGAGTCCAGTGAGATAGTGCCTGTTGTCGATGAAGTACGAATCAACAAGACTCCTGGACAGTCCAAGAGGAGCTTGGCTGAGTGCCTTTCTACCGCAGAGGATGAGGAATGGTCGGCCCTCGAAGGTATTACCCGAGTTAATAGCCTGCTTAGCCTCCCAAGGTTCTTGTCTGTCGATAAAAGGTCCATGAGTTGGAGAAAATGGTTGTGAAACTTGGGTAAAGGGGGCGTATCCCATATCTTTTGATTTGATAAAGCCATTTCAAGTTCTCCCTGTAAGAGAATCTGATAGCAGTGGAAGTAACGTGCAATTCCGTTCCAACTTCAATTCTAGCAGCATTATTGTGCCATGTTCATGGTCTGGCTGGAAAATTTTCCGAAGTCATGGAAAGTGGCCATTGGATTCACAGCATTAGTTCCCGTTGGTTATCAGCCTTAGTGGTTTGGTAGGAAAATTTTTGTTATTTAGTGCAATGTGTTAATGATAGTACGCAGTTTGCCTGCCTGCAATCTTTTCAATCCTTGGACTTTAATGCAACTTTTAACTCTGAAGATAAATTGTGCTCAATCCTGTTTACAATCTTGTAAATTTGTCTCAGAAATAGAGGCGTGAAAACTTGGAACACGTGGAGTCGCCAAGGAAACAAACAGCACACATACTTTTTAAGATTGCTTGCACACACGGTTGGACATGATCATAGCCTTCACATTCATAGCATTGAGTTTCATTTTGTTGGGGTTCAGATAAGCTTACTCTTGAACTTTTTGCTACAATTTTTTCGAGCTCTTGTTTGAAGGATTTCTAGCTTTATTTGGTACATTGAACTTTTCCTTGCGCCAAAACTTTTTCAACTTCTACACAATATAGCCAATGTCAATATTAATGTTATAACTTTCACCTTCACCATTGCTAGAGTTCTTACATTGTAAAGCGATTTCCTTTTCCTTCTCTTTATTTTGGTGTGATGCAAATTCATTTTATAAATTTGTTGTGATTCTGTGAGTTCATCAAGTTGAAGATTGCTTATGAATCTTGCTTCCTCTACAACCGTAACTTTAAGGGCAAATCTTTCGGACAATGATCGTAAGGTTTTTCTCACAAACTTAGTTTCATGATACTTCTTGACTAGTTGAAAAGTTTGATTTATAATGTGACGCAATTTACCATTGAATACTGCTATAATGTTAAACTTGAAAACTGACAATTGGAGCTTGGAATTCCTTATGATACTTGCCTCATGAATGTATTGAAAAATATCCCATGCCTCTTTTGTAGTTTTGTATATAGATATCAACTTGAATTATTTTTTACCTATACTCGTGAAAATTGCATTGATTGCTTTATAGTTCCTAATGCAACTCTTTCTTCATCCACAATTCATGATTTTACGTCCTTTGAGTTTCCATACAAATGGCATTTTTTTCTGTTGATGGACACCATCCATTCTTAATGGAATGCCATACCTTTTCTTCTTGATATTTGACTCAATAAAGGTCATGTTACAAACATTCTTTCTTTGTTGTCAAATTACTAGAATCACACCTACTTTTCAAACCAAACATTAACAGCAACTTTAGATTTGATGATACGAAAAAAACTTGATGACAATGTTGGCAACAACAGAGACAAGAACTGCCAAACTTGAATGCTTAGAGATGTGATGTAAACACACACACCAACAAGTATAAATTAAACACGAATATATTGATACAATTCAAAAAATCACTCTCAATTTGTAGACACTTTGATAAGTAAAATCTTCTATTAACTCAAAAAATAATAATGACAAGTATTTAACACAATCAACTCTCTCACACAAACCTAATATCTTATACTTAAATGTTAGATGCACCAAAATATCACCTAATATTTTGTTCTTAACTTAATTTACCATTTAGTCCTAACTCACCTATCGACTAGTTTGCAGCGCTCACAAGAGTTTGATTCACCAAAATCTAACTCGCAGTCAACACATGAACAAATTAGATTGTCAACTAAAAATCTCATCTTTCACATCAGCGGCCTTCTAAAGACTGCATGCTCTATCATCCTAGGCTTATCTAATATTTATAGTTAAGAAATTTAGAATGCCTCAACATCAAAATCTCTTTTGAATCAACTTGTTTGTTCTTCAAATTAGACTCTTGATCAGCTTTAGTCTCTGTTGCAAACACCAATTGCAACAATTTAGTATATACGCGACACTTGATACTTATCCGCGTGTCATATATTGATACAATTTTCTTCCAAGTCTTATCCCAATTTTTTAAAACTCTTTTGGCCTCCAAAAATTTCCACCTTCTAATTGAATTTAGACAATATTAAGAACTTCTAACATAGACTCCTAATAAAATTAGAATTCTAACGTAATAAGGATGCTGCGAACAAATTTGTCAACACATTCCAGTTGCCAGTTTACATTTTGAAGATTAGAGATACAATTTTATTTGAACGAATAAGAAGGAAAAATGGAAAAAGTAAAAAACAGCCATACTGTTTACCCATGCTGGACTACGCCATGATTTCTGTGATATTTACCCATGCCCTCTGCATCCGTTTTACCAAATTGAAGCTGATCACGGAGCAGAGACAGCCCATGTAGATGGCAACGGAAATAGGAATGAGAAATTACAGACCAAGGTGGAAGCGTTTAGGCCATGGGAAGGGGTATAGAGGCCTCTTACAGTATGATCAAATTTTTATTACAGGGGAAACTCTTTTTGTAAAATATCAAGATTCCTCGAGTCGCAGGCTTCCAGCATGTCATTCCGCAATGCAGAGCTGCAAAATGAGAGTGAAAAATTCATACGAGGGGCAGCAGTAAAACAGACTAGCTGAGTCAACCAAGGAAGTTACCTCAGAGAAAATCTCAAATATTGCCAGGCATTATCTGCTTTTGGATTCATTGCCAGTGCCCGGACGTAGTAACGAATAGAATCCTCGTACATATCCTGAGCAGAATAGACGTTTAACAATTGAATTGAGTCCCATAGCATAGTAAATCAAGTGTTGACTGTTATTAGAAGGGAACCATCAGATTTCCCTGTCACGGGTATAAGATGAAAGGCATCAAAACAGGTTCTCCAGGATGGCTGTAATTGACAGTCTGTATTTGTAGTCATAAAATAGTAAGCAATAGAGAAAACTAATGACTTGTCAATCAATCTACAGCCAATCTTAAATTTCATACTCAATAACCAGATTATAGCACATCAAAAATGATGGAAGAGAAGGATCTCAATCGGATTTGTTTTGTACAAAGTGGATAAGCAAGAATCCTGCACACATCAAGGGTCTCATTTATCTTGTTAAGTTAAACATTCAAATTAAAATTTAACTTCAAATCACTAGTTTCTAGTTTATTTGAATAATGCTGCCAAACTTTCAGTCATAGACCCAGCTTTCTCCAACAAAATGAGCTTATCCAATCACAGTCAATGTGTTGCACCATAACTTGCTAGAGATCAGTATCAATCGTACCTGATTGGCATAACTGATACCAATGTTTGCCCATGCACGTACATAATTAGGCTTTAAATCTAGAGCCTGAAAAGCAACAAATATACTCAAAACATTTGAAACTTGAATAATATAGAGCCAGTGGCTAAATATATATGGGCTGTATATTTCAGGGGAAGCTGCTAGGATTCAGAAATGTAAAGGAAGGGTTTTTGCATTGCAGGATGAACCAGAAGTCGCACGTGTATGGTTGCCTAACAGCGATTCGCCTGGTTTGGCCATGGCTAGAGCCTTTGGGGACTTCTGTCTGAAGGATTTTGGTTTAATTTCCATGCCAGATGTTTATCACCACACCATTACCGAGAGAGACGAGTTCGTCATTCTTGCCTCGGATGGGGTATTATTCTCCTCTATCCTCACCAATTGAGCTTCAGGACATTGATATCTACCCTTTTTTATCACTCTCTTGCTGCCATAAGCATTATGTGTTTTGTTCAAAAACTAAATACCTGCAGTGAGTAAGTTTTTTCTTACCTTCTTCTATACTGATATTTTAAGGTTGTCTACTCTGACACAGGTGTGGGATGTTCTTTCCAACAAGGAAGCAGTGGACATTGTGGCCTCAGCCCCCAGACGTGGAACAGCTGCTAGAGCTCTGGTTGACTGCGCTACCAGAGCATGGAGGCTGAAGTACCCAACATCAAAGAATGATGACTGTGCTGTTGTATGTCTGTTCCTAAAACATTTGTCAGTGGATGGAGTGCTTAAATCACAAAATGAAGTGGCGAATATTCTCCCAGAAGAAGAGAAAAGAGTTCTTGAAGAAAAAATGACGAAGGTTTCTTTAGAAGTGGAGACTGAGAACCAAAATGTTGATGCCGTCCCTTCTCATCCCCAAGTAGTGGCTTCAGGGAAAACTAAAGAGTCCAGTGAGATAGTGCCTGTTGTCGATGAAGTACGAATCAACAAGACTCCTGGACAGTCCAAGAGGAGCTTGGCTGAGTGCCTTTCTACCGCAGAGGATGAGGAATGGTCGGCCCTCGAAGGTATTACCCGAGTTAATAGCCTGCTTAGCCTCCCAAGGTTCTTGTCTGTCGATAAAAGGTCCATGAGTTGGAGAAAATGGTTGTGAAACTTGGGTAAAGGGGGCGTATCCCATATCTTTTGATTTGATAAAGCCATTTCAAGTTCTCCCTGTAAGAGAATCTGATAGCAGTGGAAGTAACGTGCAATTCCGTTCCAACTTCAATTCTAGCAGCATTATTGTGCCATGTTCATGGTCTGGCTGGAAAATTTTCCGAAGTCATGGAAAGTGGCCATTGGATTCACAGCATTAGTTCCCGTTGGTTATCAGCCTTAGTGGTTTGGTAGGAAAATTTTTGTTATTTAGTGCAATGTGTTAATGATAGTACGCAGTTTGCCTGCCTGCAATCTTTTCAATCCTTGGACTTTAATGCAACTTTTAACTCTGAAGATAAATTGTGCTCAATCCTGTTTACAATCTTGTAAATTTGTCTCAGAAATAGAGGCGTGAAAACTTGGAACACGTGGAGTCGCCAAGGAAACAAACAGCACACATACTTTTTAAGATTGCTTGCACACACGGTTGGACATGATCATAGCCTTCACATTCATAGCATTGAGTTTCATTTTGTTGGGGTTCAGATAAGCTTACTCTTGAACTTTTTGCTACAATTTTTTCGAGCTCTTGTTTGAAGGATTTCTAGCTTTATTTGGTACATTGAACTTTTCCTTGCGCCAAAACTTTTTCAACTTCTACACAATATAGCCAATGTCAATATTAATGTTATAACTTTCACCTTCACCATTGCTAGAGTTCTTACATTGTAAAGCGATTTCCTTTTCCTTCTCTTTATTTTGGTGTGATGCAAATTCATTTTATAAATTTGTTGTGATTCTGTGAGTTCATCAAGTTGAAGATTGCTTATGAATCTTGCTTCCTCTACAACCGTAACTTTAAGGGCAAATCTTTCGGACAATGATCGTAAGGTTTTTCTCACAAACTTAGTTTCATGATACTTCTTGACTAGTTGAAAAGTTTGATTTATAATGTGACGCAATTTACCATTGAATACTGCTATAATGTTAAACTTGAAAACTGACAATTGGAGCTTGGAATTCCTTATGATACTTGCCTCATGAATGTATTGAAAAATATCCCATGCCTCTTTTGTAGTTTTGTATATAGATATCAACTTGAATTATTTTTTACCTATACTCGTGAAAATTGCATTGATTGCTTTATAGTTCCTAATGCAACTCTTTCTTCATCCACAATTCATGATTTTACGTCCTTTGAGTTTCCATACAAATGGCATTTTTTTCTGTTGATGGACACCATCCATTCTTAATGGAATGCCATACCTTTTCTTCTTGATATTTGACTCAATAAAGGTCATGTTACAAACATTCTTTCTTTGTTGTCAAATTACTAGAATCACACCTACTTTTCAAACCAAACATTAACAGCAACTTTAGATTTGATGATACGAAAAAAACTTGATGACGATGTTGGCAACAACAGAGACAAGAACTGCCAAACTTGAATGCTTAGAGATGTGATGTAAACACACACACCAACAAGTATAAATTAAACACGAATATATTGATACAATTCAAAAAATCACTCTCAATTTGTAGACACTTTGATAAGTAAAATCTTCTATTAACTCAAAAAATAATAATGACAAGTATTTAACACAATCAACTCTCTCACACAAACCTAATATCTTATACTTAAATGTTAGATGCACCAAAATATCACCTAATATTTTGTTCTTAACTTAATTTACCATTTAGTCCTAACTCACCTATCGACTAGTTTGCAGCGCTCACAAGAGTTTGATTCACCAAAATCTAACTCGCAGTCAACACATGAACAAATTAGATTGTCAACTAAAAATCTCATCTTTCACATCAGCGGCCTTCTAAAGACTGCATGCTCTATCATCCTAGGCTTATCTAATATTTATAGTTAAGAAATTTAGAATGCCTCAACATCAAAATCTCTTTTGAATCAACTTGTTTGTTCTTCTAATTAGACTCTTGATCAGCTTTAGTCTCTGTTGCAAACACCAATTGCAACAATTTAGTATATACGCGACACTTGATACTTATCCGCGTGTCATATATTGATACAATTTTCTTCCAAGTCTTATCCCAATTTTTTAAAACTCTTTTGGCCTCCAAAAATTTCCACCTTCTAATTGAATTTAGACAATATTAAGAACTTCTAACATAGACTCCTAATAAAATTAGAATTCTAACGTAATAAGGATGCTGCGAACAAATTTGTCAACACATTCCAGTTGCCAGTTTACATTTTGAAGATTAGAGATACAATTTTATTTGAACGAATAAGAAGGAAAAATGGAAAAAGTAAAAAACAGCCATACTGTTTACCCATGCTGGACTACGCCATGATTTCTGTGATATTTACCCATGCCCTCTGCATCCGTTTTACCAAATTGAAGCTGATCACGGAGCAGAGACAGCCCATGTAGATGGCAACGGAAATAGGAATGAGAAATTACAGACCAAGGTGGAAGCGTTTAGGCCATGGGAAGGGGTATAGAGGCCTCTTACAGTATGATCAAATTTTTATTACAGGGGAAACTCTTTTTGTAAAATATCAAGATTCCTCGAGTCGCAGGCTTCCAGCATGTCATTCCGCAATGCAGAGCTGCAAAATGAGAGTGAAAAATTCATACGAGGGGCAGCAGTAAAACAGACTAGCTGAGTCAACCAAGGAAGTTACCTCAGAGAAAATCTCAAATATTGCCAGGCATTATCTGCTTTTGGATTCATTGCCAGTGCCCGGACGTAGTAACGAATAGAATCCTCGTACATATCCTGAGCAGAATAGACGTTTAACAATTGAATTGAGTCCCATAGCATAGTAAATCAAGTGTTGACTGTTATTAGAAGGGAACCATCAGATTTCCCTGTCACGGGTATAAGATGAAAGGCATCAAAACAGGTTCTCCAGGATGGCTGTAATTGACAGTCTGTATTTGTAGTCATAAAATAGTAAGCAATAGAGAAAACTAATGACTTGTCAATCAATCTACAGCCAATCTTAAATTTCATACTCAATAACCAGATTATAGCACATCAAAAATGATGGAAGAGAAGGATCTCAATCGGATTTGTTTTGTACAAAGTGGATAAGCAAGAATCCTGCACACATCAAGGGTCTCATTTATCTTGTTAAGTTAAACATTCAAATTAAAATTTAACTTCAAATCACTAGTTTCTAGTTTATTTGAATAATGCTGCCAAACTTTCAGTCATAGACCCAGCTTTCTCCAACAAAATGAGCTTATCCAATCACAGTCAATGTGTTGCACCATAACTTGCTAGAGATCAGTATCAATCGTACCTGATTGGCATAACTGATACCAATGTTTGCCCATGCACGTACATAATTAGGCTTTAAATCTAGAGCCTGAAAAGCAACAAATATACTCAAAACATTTGAAACTTGAATAATATAGAGCCAGTGGCTGAATCTGGTGGGTGTGCAATGGCGCGTGCAAAAGAATATAATCACTAAAGATTTTACGCCAGAAGCACAGGAGCACAGTAGATAATAGGCATCAGATTCATGGGTACTGGGTGGACAATAAGAAACCACACATGGCCAACTATACATCCGAAAAATGGACAAAACCTAGGATTTTTCATTCTCTAATTAGCATAACAAACAAAAGAAGAGAGATGTAAAATTAAAAGTACTTTATGTTCTTGTTCTTCATTTCTTTCAACATTTGATCCTTCATACTTTTTCACCTCACAAGATTTTGGAGCATTGATTTATTATTGCCTCCTCAAGTGAAAGAATTACAACAAATTCCCCATGCAAAAAGAAAAGAAGGCTGGTGATCTATTGCTTTGCTCTTTCCAAATTTCTAAAAGCTACTTCAAGGACAGGCAAAGGAGCTAAATATTTATAATTATAGAATGGCCAATCAATTGTGTTTTCAAATTGTCTTCATAACTCCTCTTCACATATTCAGGTCTGGTGAACATCAAGGCACTAGCCACAATTTTAAGTGTTGTTGTCCTTTACAGTTCTCCATCAAATTTATCTATAAATGACACCAGTAAGGCCACCGTCTGTTGATGCTATAACTATGTAAACCACATCAAACCTATACACTTCATGCGTCATCTAATCTTAAGAAGAAACAATGGGAAATAAGCAAGATACCAGTTGATAGGACAAAATTGCATCAGCACTCCGGAAGCTATTAGCTTGTGTAGCGCCAAGCTTATTCCAAAGTGAATATTCTTGGGGTTTGAGTTTTAAAGCTGTCTGGAAAGCTTCAATGGCTCTTTCATATTCCCTAGATAAGTTGTAAAGCACTCCAAGAACTATGTGCACATCAGCATCATCAGGTGACAGTTTAGCTGCATCATTAAAAAGCCTAGCCACCTGTACTACCACAAGCAATACAAATTGAATGAATATCTTCCATTCAGATTTACACTACGGAGGCAATTAGATTACATCCTAAGTAGGCATAGATCATGAAAAAGTTTCACCGTCATGGCAAGAGTAGAATCTAGGCTCACTCATCAACATAGAACACATCATGCATATACATTTGGAATGGGTGGATATGTTGCCAACGGCGAAGACCCTTACATCAGCATATTGCAGATTCTCAGGCTGATCTGGTGGAGTGATGTTCCCATACTTGGGATGATGGCATAACCAACTGTATAAGTACTTGAGGGCGGCTGCTCGTTCTAACTCTGCAATTCAACAAAAAGTGAATTCATTTTTCCAAATATTGCTTATAAATCTGAAATAGCACTTAATGAGGATGCTCTTGGAGGCAATATAAAATATGAAAATGACATCTTCGAGACAGTGTGAAGAAAGAACATAGCATGTGTTCAGAATATTCAATAATTATAATAAAAAGGGCCCAAAGAAAATTATGAAAATTTGGGGAAACCATAACTTTGTTGTTTCATCTAATTTTATGCCGACCACTAACCATTAGTATGACTAACACCAAGAGCTAGAAGAACTTCCAAGTTTGTTGGATCGACCTCATGTGCACGTATCATGGCTGCAATTCCCTGTTACAAGCAAGTTATACTTAAGAGTTTAGAATACATAAGCAACTAGAATACAATGTTTACATCAGAAATTTCAAAATAAGAAAAGCAAACTTAAAACATAAAAAATTTTAATAAAATCTCCTGAAATCTTTCCCCACAGTTCATTTCAAAAGAATCCAATGCAGCCAAGGGTTTCACTTATATATTTTACACCTAAAGTGCAAATGCATAGAACAAACATATAGCCAACATAAAATCTCAAGCAACAGAAAATGTTAGCAACCCCACAGAAGGCAAAGATGATAACAAGATGTCAGACAAATGAACGTTGCAAGGGTTCACAAAATACAATATACATATACCTGTTGATCATCATCGTTCTCTGCATGTACGGTACCAAGTAACGTCCAACCCTCGGCACTGTCAGGGTTCTTCAGAACCTCAGCCTCCAGAGCAAGAACTGCTTCACTTAAAAGCCCCTTGCGGAACAATTGCTGCCCTTCCGTCAAAGGATTGGGGTGGCCAACATAAGGATTTAAATCTGAGAATTCATATATTCCCCTTGATGTTTCTAATTTCTGCTTTGATGCTACCTGTTTGTTTAGATACCTGCATATCAAAACAAGGTTCATTTCATGCAACTATGTAAAAGGTAAATGGGTAGAATAATAAAAAATTACCAGCTGAACAAAAGTCATCATACATGAAGAACAATTAAAGAGAACATAGGACACAACATGTGTATAATTCACACATTAAACAGAGGTTTGGACTTCACAATTCTTTGACCTGCAGAAATTAACAATGAATTTGCTCCTTCTAACGGATGATAATAAATCAAATGAATCATTCCAGGCAATTCATTCACAAGCTCAGGTTGTTTTTGATAGCTCTACTTCTAGTATAGAAGACAATGCAAGAAGAAGTGTGGATTTCAAAGCATCAGCAGACCTGTAAGATCCATTAGAAAATATTTGGAAAATATTACTAGAATATTTAGGAATATTTGTTTTGATATCTATTAAAGATTAAAATATTTTGTTTCTTAAGTTTCAGTATTAAATTTAGGTTAATATATATTTTTGGTATGATTGTACTTGTCCCATACTATAAATTGAGATTTCTTTTCAATTATAATGTACAGTTCAATTTTTTAATCTTTTTGACATGGTATTAGAGCAATGATGCCTTAGGCATCTGCTGTGTTATGTGTGATTTTTGTTCTCACTTTTTTGGGTGGTTTACATCAATATTTTCTTAAAAATGTCTACTATTTTCTATCATGAGTAATCATGATTTTTGCTATCTATCACAAATTCTCATAACTTACTGTCAACCTACTGTTGTTTGTCCACTACTGTGACCCGTGACCTCCACCACAGCTTGTAACTGTTAGCAGGACTTCTATTATGAACATCGATGATTTCTAGTATAGCCTACCATAGAAGTATGTTTTCCAGTGTTGCTAACCATGTAGACGTGAATACGGGTCTTACCTACTGGACAATTGTCACTCTTGGTATTATCTATCAAGTGGTTATTTTTTTAGTCTTGCCTACCAAGTGGCTATCATTCTTGTATTGCCTCCCTTAATTGCTCTACTATCTACTGGTTGGATAACTACTTCTGGTTATATATGTATTACTGGCTTTTTGTTTCACATCGGTCTTCTAAGTTGAACATTTTGACAGTATCCCGTGTTCAAAAATGTTCAACTTGAGGGAAGTGTTAGAAAATATTTGGAAAATATTACTAGCCTATTTATGAATATTTGTTTTCATATCTATATATTTAGTTTCCATATTAATATGATTAGAATATTTAGTTTCCTAAGTTTTCATATTAGATTTATGTTAAAGATATTTTTTATTTTTGGTATGATTGTAATCGTCTTATGCTATAAATTGGGACTTCTTTTCAGTTGTAATATACAGTTCAATTCCTTCAACTTTTTTGACAAGTTCAATTCGCAAAAACAAGTAGTTTAAACAGAACAACATATAAGAGCATATCTTTTTGGAAGAACATGGAATCTGATTATAGAAAAGAGATGGGATAAAAGATGGACTTATACAAAGCATATGTTGAAAAGATGGTATGCTATCTTTACCACCAGAGGCGGCTGAGATAGTCACATTCATAAATAGAAACAAATAACCAAATTCATATACAAGTAAAATGTTTTCATTATAAGGAAACAATATCTACTTTATTTCCCCCTCAATTTCAAACACAGAACTTACTCATCATATGCATTTGCCCAACTATCAGCAGAAGTATCACCAAATATTCCATCTGCAACATGCCGCTCAAATTCTTCCGACCAGTCATTGACATTTAACTTAGAAAATTCTTTGACCCACTCATCCTCTTCCACTCCATGTTGCCCGTGCTCAGCAGCAAACTCATTTGCCCAGCCATGATGTCCATGCAAAAGCTGAATATAGGAAGAGTAGAGAGCAGCAACTTAACACTGGACTCTGGGGACTGTTTTAAAGTACTTTCATAAACAAAAAGGTACACTAACATTAGGTGTAAAAGTTTCAACTGTCATTAACAATGGGCTTGACTAAATTGACAACACAAAAGGTGGCAGATACACACAATTCAAGCATACAACTAAACATTCACAAAACTTATCAAAAAAGAACTAGCTTGTCAGTACTAGCCAGCTCATTTGCAAACTGGTCAACCCATGATTTGCCTACAGCATGCTGGTGCTCATACTCTGTTGCCCAATCTCCAGGTGTAGGAGATGCAGCAGGCTTGAACTGATTGTCCTCAATGGTGAGTTCACCACGGCTCATCTTTGATACAAGCTGGAGGAATTTTGAATTCTATTTGCCCACGAATAGTAATAGAATAGAAAAATCAGGAATAATAGCAATGCAAGAAACTTGAGTCTCTCAAGATGGAATATCACCTGAAACTTCGGGTCATTGCTTTGACGTAAAGTGTGCGCAAGCATACGAGTCTCCTCCATGGCAGCTAAGTTAGACATATTTGAACCTCTCATTTGATCAACTGAAGCAATTTGGGACTGCTCCTGTAAAATTGCAACGGGGCAAAGAAAAGCAAAGCATAGCACTTTGTCAGCATGCTATTATTATGTAATCCAGTTTTCATTCATCAAAAGCAAATGTGACAAGAAAGATGAAAAGAGAGAACTGTAAATGGGTTGGGGCCGGGCAGACAATTAAATACCATCAAGAAATGTTCTCATAGAGATAAACTGAAAAAATTGGTGCATGAGAAGTTACTCCTTGAAACCATAATGTTTTTTGAGTAAATGAAAATTTAATTGTCCATATAAGTAATGGTGAAATTTAACGAAGTATTAAGAAGTTTAAACTTAATAAATAGTTACTCTGAAAACTCTATTTAAAAAAACTGCAGAATTCACTGTATGATAGATCACCACCACTATGTTCACTAAATCAAAAATTGTCAGAAACAAGAATATGAAAATAAGAAGCACATTCTTACATGCTCATATTCAGATGCCCAACCATTCACGCTGTGCTGTCGTTCAAATTGCTGAACCCACTTGTTTGGGTAACCATGAGCTACTTGGCGCTGCATAAATTCAGAAACCCACCCATCTGGACCCTGAGGCCCAGGTTTCATACCTTGCAACTCATTCCAATCCTCCAGCCCCAGAAATCTTCCAGGAATGGGGCCTCTAGCTCGGACATCACTATCAATATCTAAAGATGACAAAAGGGCATTAACCTGAAAAGTGATAAATTCAATGCAAAGTCTGCGCCCAAAAATCCATCTAAAGAACACACAAAAGCAATAAACTACAATGTAAAAAATTACAAATGTGTGGCACTAAGATTGTGAAGCACAACCAAGGAGGGCGTATTCACAAGAATATTGCAACATATCCATGGACATATAGACAGAGAGCAAAACATAGATGTAATTCGTAACATATCGAAATAAAAGACCAGATGCACATAATTTTCAACCTTCGATATGGGCAGGAGAATTGCAGCTTTAGATAATTTAGGAACTTCTCAAGAGTGACATGATCAAAGATCCCCAGCGAAAGTAATAAAATGAATCGAAACCAATCTCATATTCCAAAGATGTGAACTATACATCAAGCGCCCAACCCAACGTAGTACAAATGAAATAAAACTCAAGGAATTGAATAAACGGCGTGACAAGACGGCTACAATTGACACACTAAAGTCAATTGATACATCATTATTCAACAAGAATCACTCTTAAGTGAATCAAATTGAATTGTTCACTAGACAAATTCAAATAAACTGAAGAGAATTTTATTTTGGGTAAAAACTTCAAAATCCATAATTCCAAAATTTGTTTTTTCAAGTGAAATAAAAGACTACCTGTACTAAATGTGCTAGCCCATGTGTTGCAAAATACATGAAATCCCAAAAACACGCGTATAAAAATAAAATAAATATAACAATTAAAAATTTGGCAAATCTCAATTTACGTCATTCCTCTCCGCTTGAGTGCGAATTTTCCTCTATTCGAGCTCGTGTCCACCTAGATCAAACACGTCTCTACAAAATCCTCTTAGTACTTCACAATCTTGTCTAAACTTTAGTTCACTTCCTCATAAATCCAACAGTAAAATCCTAAGAGTGAACCATATGTGAACTCCTCAGCTAGAAAAATTTTCAATTCCTATGTACCACAATTAGGGAAAAGAATATATCGAATAATCAAATGAATTAATATATGTAAGATCTTCTATGCTACTGATGGACCGCTCAATTTCTTCTTCTTTACTCTCATGTTCCTTCTCAACTTCGTCATTAATTTCATTCATCTCTTATTCACCTTTTCCCTCCTAAATCTCCAAATTGGTGCTAGTACTGATGTTGTCCTCATGCTGCATCTCCTTCAATGGTGTCTCTTCTTCAATGAAAGATAGCATCTTTATGGGTAGACTTTTCTTGCCTTCCATAATTTTGCTTATACCTACATGAACCTCAAAACTTCCTTATTTGAACATTTACTAATAGCATGTCCACATTGAAAGTAATTAAAGCACAATAAAGATCGATTTTCAACATAAGATCTATCAAACACGGTACCTTGAATGCATTGTAATACTCATCCCCATACTAAACTAGTCATGTCTCATTGGCCTAACAGGGTGTACGTGTCAGCCCTTAGGTCTATCACTATGCCCATCACGTCTGGGTATTGAATTCTCTCTATTTCATGAGGCTACCTAATATGATTCTAGAACTTTAATCTATCACATATGCTCTCCATGGTTTTGGTGAGATCTTCTTCAACCATTTAGTGAGAGACTTAAACATAAGTTTAGTACCCTTAAGGTTATCACCCTAGCCTGTATGCAATAGCAAAGCAAAAATAATAATAATAATAATCTCACAACTCTCTACCTTTTTCCTCTCAATTTTTTCACTCTTTTTCACTTTCCTTTTCACTTCTTTCTCTCTCTCTTTTTTTTTTCACTTTTTTCCGTATTTTTTCTGTTTTTCTGTATCTTCTCTGTTTTTTAGGGGGGGCGGGGTGCTAGGGGGGCAAAGTAAAAAAATAACCTAAAAACAAATTAAATAGAGAAATTAAACCCAGTCCAACAAAAAAAAAAGCCAGGTAATAAATAAAAATATTTTGGGCCCACTAAAAAGAAAGGAATCAATCCAAACTTAAATAGAACCTAACGTGGGATTTTGGCCCACGCTATCTAGCCTAGGTGGTTTTCCCTACTCCAAGTACATAGTCTCCTCGGCCAAATAGGCAATTTGGCCCAGTTAACTCTCCTTGGCCTAATAGACTTAGGTCCAAGCCGTACATAATTTCTTTTTTTTTTTTCAATGTTGAAACTAGATTAAAGTTTTAGCAGATTGAAGGTAGTTCCAGCTTGTGGAGGAGGAGGAAGTCGACGACTTTTGAATCCTTAGCGATGGTTTGAAGGTGGTGGCAACTACAACCTAAAAATCTAGTGGCATGGTAAGAATTTTGTGGGAAAGGAGGAAGTGACTGAAAGCAGCGACCAAGACAACTTCGGTTGAGATTTCCAAGTTCTGACATCACTAGCTTCAACAGACAATGACTCTAGTGGCAAATGAGAGTTCCGGCTCTAGTCGAAGGCGATGCTGAGTTCGCTGACTAGTGAGTGGCAACGACAGAAATTTACGGGCTTTCCAACGGTTAGTGATCTGCTCTTTCTTCTTCTTCTTCTTTTTAATTTTTGACTTTTTTTCAAATTTTTGATTCTCTCTCTCTTTTTCTTCTTTCTTTTATTTTTCAACAACTAAATTCTTAAATCGAATATCAAATTAAAATCCAATACAGTAAAATCTAATCCTAGCTAGTGTGATTAGAGGTACCAAACAGAAGCAAGAAAATAAATCAAACCCAATTTCGGATTCCAAGAATGCAAATTGTACAGTAAATGCCTGACCAAATGTAGTAAAATCAAAATAAAACTTGACGAATTGGATAAACGACATGATAGGATAGCCACAAACAACACATCAAAGTCAACTGATATGTTACAATTCAACAAAAATCCCTCTTGAACAAATTAATTTAAATTGTTTAATGAATATGGAATCACTTAACAAATTCAAAGAACTGAAAGAAAAAAAAAGAATTTTATTTCCAATAAAAACTGAAAAATCCATTATTCCAAAATCATTTTCCTAGTTAAATAAAGTAATATTTATACTAAAATACACTAAACCCTAAATATAAAGCCCATGTGTCCCAAAATACATGAAAGCTCAAAAACAAAGGCATTGAAATAAAATAAAAATAACAATAAAAAATTTCGCAAATCCCAGGTCGCATTAGAGGGTTAACATTCATTTACATATGATAAGATACGGTAGTGCAGTCAGACATAATCTAATTGTTATCCAAAGGAAACATGACAATGACAGTGAGGAGACGACCCCCCCAAGGGTGAATCATAGCAATAAGTGATGATCGTACATGTTAAGACAATCCAAAACTATTGTCAAGCACAGCAATTAGACAAGATTAAAAATTGTTTAAGAAAGACAAAAGGCTGTAACAAGCAAATTCCAGAAAGAGAGGGGGTGGGGGGTCAGGAAATGATTGGATACGGCATTTAAAGCCACTTATGCAACTGCAAACCAAGCACACGGGCTGTAGTTGAAGCAAGTCACACTACAAAAGTTTGCACAAGTGATGGCATTATCAATCAAGCAGTACAGCTAATTATATGTTAGCGGAAAAACAGAAGCTGATGCAGTAATTGAACCAAAATATAAGAAAGGGGACACACACAGTGGCAATAATATTATAGAAGCCCAGTTCATGAAACAAAACAATAAATTGAATAAGTAGCAAACAAAAATATAACATATGTAACAAGTAAAAATAAGACGCGAAAAGGTGAGAAAGGACATTGTTAAAAATTGAAATTGTTTTCGATAACACTAAATTAAAAAGAAAAGAGCAGTAGATGTAGCCACAACTGATAAGCCTGACCAACTTACAGTTCTTTCAGTTGTACAGGATGAGTCTAAAGGATAAATGGAACATCCCAAAGTCATGTTAAAAGTATGCCTAAACTTCTAGCCTAGGTGTCTTAAAGCAAGGTTTGTCATCAATATCATTGCTTTTGACAATTTTTTCTCGGAACATAAAGGTATGCAGTCAATTATTTCCAGTTGGAGAGTAGATGTCTTCACTCATTTAGACGTATGCAATCACCACAAATTAAACAGAACTCCCAATAACACATCATGTGGATAGTTCAATCTGAGTGTTTATTAAAAAATAATATGGGCCTAGTTTAGTTGAATGTTCGGAACACATTTGTAGTGTTGTGACAAAATGTTGGCAACGTATATACACACAAAATAAAAACAATAAAGAAACAACATAAAGAGTGAGACACATGATATTTTTATGCAATTTAGATCCTATGTCTGTGGGACCTCACCATGATAAAATCATTCCACTATCAAAAGTGTGTTTAAACAAAAAACATCAATCAATCCTTACTCGAACAATTCACTACCCAACACCTTAGATTCACTACTAATTGATGCTACAAACACAAGCCCCCTCCGGTTTTATACCTTAATTTGGTCTCAACCTCCCATCATAGTAAATTTTCTTTCTAGGATTGATACAAAAGCATTCACAAAGATATTATGTGATAGGTGAGTGATGACAATGTAAGATCATCATTTTTCTCCCTATAAAGTTCACTCAATCATGTATTGGAAGCTCACCCAAACCTACAACACATGGTTGCTATTTATAGTGCAAAATGATGAATTTTGTTAGCTGAAAGTTCTGCAAAAAATTCTCTCTAAAACCCTTAAAATAAGAAACCCAATCAACTTCATAGTGGTTGGAGAAGCTTGGACCCTCTGGCGGTTATCCAAATGAGCTGCCATCTTTTCTTGGTTCCTATTTAAATTCAGCTTTTTAAGGCTTCTTGATGGTCGTTTTTCAACAACAACAAATCATCAAAACTCCATGCTTTGCTAGCTGAAATACTCCATAAAAACACTGGACTGATCAGCTAAAAATCAAAATTCAAATCTTTGCGGTAATTGTCAAAATGTTGCAACATGGTTCAAAACATTGGAGTTTGATCAACTTTGGACCCTTCCATGCTTATCCATCATGTTGGCTAAATGTTTTTCAACTCTTGTCAAATCCTTGCTGGCCGATTTTCTCAACGAACTTCACCTTGCAAGATTCATCCAAACTCCTGCACAAGAAGTCCTTTCAAATGTGCATCTCGAAGAGTCCAAGAGTGCAAGGGAACTTTCTAAAATGTGGCATAATGTGACAACACATACAATATCAAAGCTAACAATTTCCTCCTTTAGCACATTATGGCACAACACATTTAAAGTCCTTCACTCATTAACTAGAAACCTACACAAGCTAGATGTTACAGCAATTTATATATAATATGATAAGCTCTAAAATATCTATAGAAAACTCCCCCTTAATTAATGCTCCCCTCAAATGTTTCCCCTTGTCTTTACCATAATTTCTCCTTCTTTATGCCACATAGTGCTAAATACATCCAGGCAAGAAGAATAATCATCAAAGTTGCTCAAGAATATGAGGATCCAGCTTCAAGTCAACCATCATCATCAACTGTTGTTCGCAATGCTGTAAGATGATACACAGCACAATTCTTTCTCAAGGATGCCACTAATTTTCAATAGAACTCCACGCCATTTTTGTCTTATAAATTGATCCATCAAGAAGTAGTGGCTGAGTTATAAAGCAGAGTCACTAGTGAATTGGAGGCTCTCCCAAACCCACAATACATGGCCTCTATTTATAGTGTAAAATAACGAATTTTGTTGGCTGAAAATTATCCAAAAAACTTGCTTGAAACTGCCTTGAAATCAACAACCCAATCTGTTTCATATGTTGTCTGATATGTTGCAACAGTGGTTGGATAAGCTTGGATTCTTTGCTGGTTATCCAATTGAGCTGTCCATCCTTTCTTAAGTCCTTTTTAAGTTGTCCAGCTTTTTCAGGCTTCTTGATGGCCGTTTTTCAGCAACAATAAATTCTCAAAACTCCACGTTTTTCTGGACAAAAAATACTCTATAAAAACCGCAACTGATCCGCTACAAATCAACATCCAAATCTTTGCAGTAAGTGTCAGCATGTTGCCACATGTTTCAGAATATTGGAGTTTGATCAACTTTGGACTCTTCCATGCTTATCTATTTTGTTGGCCGAACATTTATCAACTCTTATCAGTTCCTTGTTGGCCAATTTTCTCAACAAATTTCACCTTGCATGGTTCATCCAAACTCCCACATAAGAAGTCCTTTCAAGTGTGCATCTCCAAGAGTCCAAGAGCGTAAAGAAACTTACCAAAATGTGCCATAATGTGACAACACATATAATACCAAAGCTAACAGCTTGTATTGTCAATGATGATAATTTGTTAAGTTATAGTTGAACTAAGAGCATAAAAATATGCACGCCATGGCAGCAGATTTTAAAAAACCAGAAGACAGACAATCATCTGTTATAATACATAACTGAATTCAATTTAATAGACAGTCATTGTGAATATGCAGGTTTAAGCATAGAACAGTACCTGAGCATGAATAAAATCTTCACTCTTGTCTGCAAGAAGATGGCGAGCCATAATACTGCTACGATCACGTATGCATTGCTTATCACCTTCAGACAATCCTAAAATTGGAAGAGAAGCTGGACAAAAAGGTATACTACCATGGTTGCTATGAAGAAATGAATGCAAAAATTTTGACAACACTCTTTGAGGTGGCCCTACAGCAGAGGAATTAAAATAGTTTGTTAGGAATGCAGAAGTTTCATACATAGTTTTATGAAGATAATGTTCCCCAGGCAGCATTAAACACTAAGCAAGAGCATCTCAATTGAAAAGTGAAGTTGATATTTCATCTGGTCAAGAAACAATTATCTAGCAATCATATGCCTACCAAGATGACGTCACTCTCATATATAAGAACAAACGGAAGGAGACATCAAGATGATATCTTGGAAGATTAAAACTTTGAGAGGTTTAGAAGTAAGCAACCTTTGACTCCACATTCTCTAGAAAATAAACTTTATCAACAAATTAAGGAAGACATGAAAAAGCAAAAATAACTATGAGACCAATGACCTCAAATATATAGCAAACAAATTTCAAATTACCTTCAAAATCCTGTTGAAAGCCAGGGTGCTCTAAAGGAAAGTTGGTTAGACCATTCCTGGCCTGATAATGAGGAATTTGAGGCCTCTGTATCTCAGCCCAAGCATCTGAAAACCTACTTTGATCCACGGAGCGGAAGCCTTGAATGAATTCTGAACCCTGGAGGAAACAGATACCTAAATACGGATTCGATTAGATTCAAAAGGCGAACATCTGGACAGAAACATGAAAATACCAACTTGGGCAATAGGATGTAGTGTGTGTTCAAGCTCTGCCCCTGGAAGGGCAGCAAAAGGCCCATCCACCTCTCCATCCCAACTGCCACCTGATGTTGTCGCGGTTGCAGTAGGTATCTCTCGAAGCCTTTCCTGCTTGGTGATAAGTCCAGTGTGGATAGCGATGGTCAAGTTTCAATCCAAAAATTTAGGAAATAAGTCTTATACTGAATTTCATTCTAATCCATGGTCAAACACACACAATAGTCCCGCTGCGATAATTAGGGTAATTCTCTACTTCTAGATGAAAAATAAAATAGAGTTGCAGCAGCAATTTCCAAGAACGCTAGTGGTGAGAATCAAATTTAACGCCTACTCTCCAATCAAGCAACATTAAAAGGGTAATCTAAATTGATGAGAAACAGAGGAGAGATGGGTGAACCTGAGTTTTGGAGGAGGAGCCGACAAGAGCGCCTGCGAGAGCAACGACTGGGTTAGGTGAAGAAGTAGACCCTTCCGCCGGGCAAGAGGTCCGACTGCTAATCAGTTCCCTCATCGCCATTTCCTCTATTGACCACTCAAGAATTTGGCCTCCAGCCTACTGCACCACGGCACAGGAATTTTTTCCTATTACTCTCTTGAACAGGAAAATTAATAGTTACGGTTCGAATTATTGCACTGAGATTGAATTGGACGCAGAAAGAGCGTTGGAGATAGGGAGTATCACACAGTAGCTGCGAGTCCGCGGCGGAATGATGGGATGTTGGTCACCGGAACAGCCAGTGGTAGTACCCACAGACTTTTGTGCGTGTTTGTTTGCACAAATAAATTGCATCCGCCCTGCCTGAAGACTGCTGCGAAATTTCCCAGAGGAAAGTTCGTACACAGTTCACGGTACTTAATCGGAAGTGTGGCAAACCATAAACAGCGGACCATGCAAGAGCTATCCACGATCAAAACGTTGTCTAATTATAATTATGTCAATAAATAAGTGACATTGTCATATAGATTTCACATTATTTATACGAAATAAAAGAGAAAGAAGAATATATGAAAATAGAGAAAAATAACATAAGTTAAAATTATAAGATGAGATTGAAATAAAAGGCTCTGAACTTCCACTGGGTTGTGCGTGTATTAACAGAGCATTAATATTTTTTAAATGTAAATTCTATGTTGTGAAAATTTGTAAAATGATAGAAATAAATTAAGCAAAGGAAAAATAAGATAAATTAAAATTGAAAGGTGCGAATGAAATAAATGTAGATTGAAAAGATACAGTAAAAAGAAAACACATAAATAATTAATAGTATTTTAGTGATTATACATTACGAAATCAAATTAAGCTTGCATTTTATATATGTGGTATAGATAAATAGTATTTACACACATGTATTCAATAAAATATTGAGTATGAAACTTTAAAATGATCACGTCTGATTATTTTAACTGATTTTTTTAAATACTCCCATTAAAAAATTTAAGTCTATATCGATTACTAAAAATTAAAGACATGAGTCACCTTTTAGCTACCAAAAGTATATTTATAAAGTTAACCCCATTCCTTGTATCATTATTCTAACCCATAATCCATTCTACAATATTAGTACTAAAACATGGATAATTACCTTTCTGTTCTCAAAATAAAATTATAGAACTATTCTTAATTATTTTGCCATCTTTCAATATATTTTATTTTTTCATATTTTGCTACTACAATTAATAAAAGATTACTTTCTTGCATCTTCTTTGAAGGTGAAGTCTCCATAAAATTGAAAACCAAAAGTTAACTTGTGTTGATTCGAATACCTTTATTCATCCTATTCTGTTAGGAAATCCCCGTTTATACCTGGTAAGATATTGAGAATTGTTTCCACCTACAGGTTCTCATTGGAACCCCTGAAATTTTTATCGCACTGGTTTCAGATTTTGATTTAAATAAACGGCTTAACTTTATGCTATCTATAATATTGGTATTTTTTTTCAATTTATTATTTGAAAAAATATGCTATACATAGCATTAGATAGTGATTATTGGATGCATAATAATGATAATATATACTGAAATTTGGTTCAAAATATATCGTATTTTTTGTGAAATATACCTGTGAGGATGATAATTCCAATGCGATACCGTACGTCGTAAGACACACATTACATAGGAGAAATGCAAACTATTGCTTTGTTTCATTAACCAATGACTGATTGTTCGTGATTGTTCAATTAGATTCAACTTTTTAGTTTATTTTATTTGCTTTACTCTACATTCTATGCTATTGATATTTTTTGTGTAGTGAAAAACAATACTTACAGCTAAAGAATGTTAAAAGTTATAAAATATTAATGAAGTTGTTCGCAAAGACCATGCTTTGGGGGCTTGACAAGAATATTTTTTACGATAAAGTTCCTCAACAATGATAAGTTTACAGTACAACGAGATTTGCAATCAGCTATGTACATATTATTTGTCACTATAGATGTCCAAGACTTGAAAATTTTGATTAAGTTTAAAGGGGAATCCATTTCTATGGAATTGGAAAGCGACTATTTGTTTACATTTATTAAAGAAATGTTAGGATTTTCATGCGATTATGCTAAAAAATTTGTAATTTTGCTGTTTGTGGAATTGGAAGTGAAATTGGTGCTTACAAGAGGAGTGAATTATGAAATTATAGTGTTTGTTGAGTTGCAAGTAGCATCTTATGACTTGTTTGAGAAATAAGAAAATTATGTTTGCTTCTTTATAATCACATGTTGTTAGATTGATTTCATACAATTGAAATAAATTTATGGAAGTTTTTAATCCTTAGATTTGCAACTTATTTGGATAATGCCCTTCCTAATTATTGCATTAATTAAGTGTATTTATATGAATGTGTGTGTTCAATTCATTTATGCATACGTGTGCTCCGATTGTTAGTTTTAATGAATAACTTTCATGAATTTTAATCAAACTATAAAACATTTTAATAAGTTAAATTAAATTACAGTTATAGTTGCATCAACCAAACAACGATCATTTTACGTATCTTTTCACGGGTTTAATTCTTTTAACATTTTCACAAGTTTTTAAAACTAAATGTACTTTAAATTAATTTTTTAAAAAATAAAAAACGTTAATATTTTACATGTAAAAATTCTAGTATATATTAAAAAGCATGAAAATAATATAGTTTCATGTGTATTTTGACAAGTTTCATTTGTTGACGGAGTTCATAAGTTTTAAAACTAAATATAATTTAAATTGATTTTTAAAAAGATAAATGTTAGAAACATGCATATAATAGGGGAAAAATTCATTCTCTAAAAAATATTAGAGAAAAAGAAAAGAAAATTGAAAAAAATTCAAAACTTTATAAGTTGTTTGATTGAATGATTTTTATAAAGAAAAGAAAATAATTAAAAATAAAATAAAAACGCAAATTTTATAATTTTTTAATTATTTAAGAGAAATAATTTGATAATAGATAAAAAAAATAGAAATAATAAAGATTTTGAGAGAAGAAGAAATGGTCAAAATGATTTTCCTTTCAAACGAGGAAAATAATTTTTCTTTCATTTTTCTCACCAAATAAAGAAAATAATTTTCTTTTATTCTAATTATATTTTTTCTCAACTTTTTTTTTTTCTTAGCAACCAAACAATTAAAATTGTTTTCATTATCATTTTTCTTTTTTTTTTTTCTCTCTCAAAATCTTTAAGCCAAACGTAAGTGTTAACACAGCTCGCAAAGGGATGAATTAAACCACATGTTCTTTATAGATAAAAGTGGCTTATCAAGTCAGGGCTAGCTTGAGTGACAATCTCGTGACATCCTAGTGTATTGGTCTTTTCAATGCTCTATCGTATTCCAACAAAATTTGCAGATGCTCTTTTCAAGAACAAAGCAAACCACATAACATCGTCGGCTAGTTTCATATTCCAAACGATACCCAAAAAAGAATAATTACCGTATTGAATATATTTTTAGCTATATGACCATTATTAATGGCCATAAAGCATCGTCTTCAAATAATTTTATATTATAATGGAGAACTCGATAAAACTAACAACATTTACGATCAATGTTTCTAAAATAGGACTGATCATCAAAATGGATAATTCACTGAGTTACTAAATACCTGGTTTCATCGAATTCAATTAATTTTGAAAAACATGTTAATGCACTACATATAAAAACATATTTATATGTATAAATTATATGCACGCATATGTGTATATTACCATTGATATAATATATGTTAAATACATATAATATACTTATAAATGCATTTAGATTTTTGAAATAAACCCTTCAAATCAAGTATCAGAGCAACGAGTTAGCTTGAGTTCCCCAAAAATGCATTTATTATTTGAATAATTAATTTCTACAAAGTCTGCATTTAGTGTTTGATGGGAATTGGGAAATTTTAAACACTATAGTTAAAAAATATATTTTAATTATTCATAATAAATTCTAAGTTGCAAATTCTTGGGGTTAATTATTACTAATTAATGGTGCAACCGGTTTCACCCTTAATTATCCGGATCGATTCCCCGTTAAATCGGTCCGGGCGACCGATGTTGTGAAATAATTGTCTGGGACTGTCAACATTTCACATCAACAGGAAAAGTGTATGGGCTTGAAGGAAAACCATACATTACAAATTCGGCAAATCAACAATTAGGTTTGCCAAATCAATATTTCAAATCATTTATACGGCAACTAATTCACATATATTTCAATAGTAATAAATGAGGTAAGCACACTAATTTTCATTTAGAAAACGGATCCTCAATTTTCATCTAATTCTTTTTGAGCATTTTATGCAAAAAAATAGAAAGAAAAAAAAACACATATAAAATATCCCAACACAATCCTTGGTTCACAATTATAAAGTTGGATGAGCTAGGGTGTTAGCCAACGGAGTTGCTCGACTCGATTCAGTTGAGTAACTCGGTCAAAACTCAACTCGACACAGTCACCAAGTCAAACTTGAATATTTCTATGAAATGCTCGAACTTGATCGAATAACTCGAGTTTGATTTTACATTTTTTTTTTTTTGCCTAACACAGCCTTAGCATTCTTTGATTGAGCTCGATAAGCTCGAACTCTGTACTCGTTCACCGAACTTCGAACTCGAGCTCGAGTTACATAATTTTATTCGAGCTCGAGATTGACAACTCGACTCGAGCTCGTAAAAAATCAACTCGACTCGATTCCAGCCTTAGATGCAATAAAGCTCTTCTCTTTGGTACTTATTTCCTAATTTTCTAGGGAAAACCTTGACTGAATGTCATGAATTCACTTCTTGAAAACTTTTACTTGTTGATTAAAATTATAATAAGCTAATTTCTTTTACGTCAGGCATTGCAAACATCAATCGAAAGTTGATGTTAGACAGATCAAATATTCTATGGTGATTATAATCGATCATGAACATCAACTATCGAGCCAATAGTATGACTAGAATAATGTTTAATACTCAAACATTAAAGAGACATGGGCGACACTCACAAAGTAGTCAAAGCAGTTAAAATTAAAATTGTTCAGTTAAGCATTGATCAAGGAATTAAAGTTCAGTTATGCTGCTGGAGTGCTGGTATTGTAACATAACCGAAGTGTTCCAGCCGCAAGATTCACTTTTCGCTGTAGTGATTGTTACTGGTTGAAGAGAGGTACTTAGAGAAGTTATGAAGATTTTTTTTTTTGCTACAACAGTTAGTTTTTCTACAAGGATATAAATCAATGTAACAGTGGTGCATTTTGTGTGAAGATACAATCAATATAAAGCTGGCAACTGAAAAGTGGCATTGTTTCAGTTAAACCTTTTCCATATAATTGCACTAAATGTAACAATCAAGTATGTTGATCCTGGAGTTATTTCGTGCAATATCTGCGGTAGTGTAATCAGCAATTTCATTTTTTTCCCTATTGGTAGACAATCTTGATCAAATTTTTTCAGGTGATGAAGGTAGGGGTATTGAGAAAATATATGAAAAATCTCTTTTATAAGGTTTGTGCTTTGCATCAACCCTTAAGATATAAGAAATTATACATACCTCTCTTAATTATATTTTTGATTAATATTTAAGTCTATTTGATGAATAGCTTTTGTACATATCAGTCCTTTAAAAAATTAAATATTCTATTTTTGAAAAGAAGTAAACAAAATTTTTTATACACGAGGGTTAGTCTGTTAATAACCTAACTCTCAGGAGGACGTTTTAATTTTATGCAAATATATATTTTAGTGGGTTGTATTTTGCGTCAGAGGAACGACCGTAATTTTGGCACTACATTGGCCGACGGTCAAAGGAGACTCTCTTAGCTGTGTTTGGGAAGCAATTTCATGATTTTTGTAGGTACTTTTTTTATATATTTTTTGACTTACATATACATTCACACTCACGGTGGAATTCATACCCAACCCCTCAAACTTAAAATGCTTCCCAAGAAATCATTGAGGTCTCGGCTTTGAGGACTCATGGATTTTGTGGGTTGTGTATGTCCGAGTGGGAAAAATTTTGGTCGGAATGGAAGAATATCAATGGCAGATGAGAGTGGCAGAAATGATGAGAAAAATTATTATAAAATTTAATTTTATTTTCCAAATACATTTTATAATTCATGTGTATTCTCGTAATTAAATTCTAATTTTTATCATCCCAATCATCAGACTTGTAAATGCGCACCAACTTCTCTTAAAGTCGATTTTGGAAAATTATTATTTTGTTGCCACTTACATTACATTACAATGAAATTGAAAATATTTATTTCTTTGATCATTTCTTCATTTTTTTAAAAGTAATTTATATTTATTTCTTTCGTTTTGTGCTAACTTAGAAACTATTAATTGTCTTTGATAATCTTAAGTTATTTTTGCAATCTTGATACATCCAACTGTATAGTTGACTGTTTATAAAGTATTTATTTGCTATTGTTTAATTTGGGTTATAGTGATCAAGAATTATCTGTACATATATAACAGGATAAAGGTTAGGTGGGTCAATTTGTGCAACTTTGATTGCATGCTAATTTCTTAAATTTTTGAATTTTGTTAATAGATTAAAAAAGGTTATTGGCGTGTGGTCACAAACCCTTTTTCATTTTTAACAAATGTCAATAGTTGGGAACACGGGGCTATGTTTGTTTTACTCTACACTTAAATAAATACATACACTTTAATCATTACATTTTTTAAATTTTATCTCTTTCTATTTCTTATTTTTACACAATTTTTGAAAAAAATATACTTAAAAACACACGCTCAAAAACCAAAACAAACATACTCATTCATTTGTAAATTGTTATTGCATCTATTCACCTTCAAACAATATATTAATTTTATAGAACTTTACTCAAGAACCATTTAACATCTATATATTATCACAAAACGCAAGCCAAAAATGAAAAATATATCGATATTAACATTTGCATGAGCTACCACATGATGCTTCTTTTCTATTTCACTAAGTAAATTATCTACGTCGAAAGGAGTCGTACCGACATTTGTTTTTTTTTTAAAAAAAATATTAATTTATTTTTTAATGTTATCTCATACATCCAAATAACATGCTCTTACGAGAAGTGCAAGGGAATTTTCTTTGTTTTTTCCTCATAAGGAGAAGCCTTCATTTCTGGATTTTCAGGCCTGAAAGATTTTGGGTTCCACCAAAACTTCTCATGACTCAGAAATTACTACCTAATTATAAAGATGAAAAGCGAGAATGAGCAAGACGGTTCTTGTGTGGTCAAGTGCTAGAGATTTTTTAAGGTATATATTGAACAAGCACACTTAAAAAATGGCATGGTGATTATATTTTATCCTGAAGTATTATTCTCTAATCCACTGGGAGTGATTCCCCTCAAGGTGGCAATGACTAACAAGGTCTCCGAGATCGTATGGCCCTACTACATGTTGTGACAATTCTCTGCCTTAATCCATAGAAACATTCGTGGAAATTAATAGTACAAGCATCGAGGCATTTTTTCTAATGTGAAGATGAGATGTATACATTTTTGAGTTCATGTCCATGCTACGTGTGGGGTCCTCAGTCGCTCAGCAACTTTCTGGATTGCTGTGTTGAGATGTTTATTCAAACTGGGTTATTCATTTTTGGCCTTTTAGATGCTCATTTTGTTTTCTGGCTCAATCTTTGCTGTCCTGTTGCATTTCATCCAAAATCCTTCTTTATTTGTTCTGTTTCATTTTAGGTTTTGTTTTAAAAATGCATTAGCTCTATCTACAGTGCCTCTTTCACTAAATTATTCATATATGAAATTTCTAGATGAGTTTTTGTGTGCAAAAATAGATAATTTCCTGTGTGTGTTGCTGTGGTAGGTGGGGCTCTAGGTGGCATCGGATTCATGGGTAAATGCAAACCCAAGTTGAGAAATGGCTACTGTGATGTTCAAGGAGTGACAACAATTAGGGGCACAGGAGTGCTAATGTATGAAAGAAAGTTAAGGGATGCAGATCCTCATGCCATCTATTTTATGGAAGATTCACACACACACACACACACACACACACACACACTCACTCTCACACTCACATATATGTATGTTTAATCTATAAGACATTTTTTCTTTAGTTGTGACAAATTTTAAAATTTTTAAAGAAATTGAAAAACTTTGATTGGTTTGGAAAAATGGTATTGGCATGGAAAAGCATGGTTTGAAATAAGAATGAAACTACCAATGCTATTGACTAACTTTTAGCCATGGATGATTTAATTGATATAATCTTTCATTAATAATGTAGTTTGCATCTTTGAAAACTGCACGACTCAACAAATATAAACCCCATAAAATTATTATAATGGATTCTGCAGGTTATTATTAACATTTTCTTGAAAGATTATTAATTTTTATTTAAGTGAATTAACTTAATACATGTCGTTTTACGAAAACAAGCAAAAAATTTTGAAATTACTACATGTCATAAGTGAGTGCCGATTTAAAAATTCAATTGAAGGTATACTAGACTTTGTCAGTGTGTGTATCTATCTATCTATCTATATATATATATATATATATATATATATATATATAGATACAGATTATGATCATTATCATTATATAGATGCTATGATCAACAACGAATATTTTAATGCAAATATATACTTTTTTTTATGAATTTTTTAGGTTTCTTTATGCTTGTAGCTTGCACTACCTCTTTATTTATAAAATGAAATTTAAAATGACTAAATTTTTGACAAAAATTAGATAGTCACTAACGTTGACAAACATTATTATAAAAGAATTTGCATAATTATTTATAAAAAAATAAAAAGAAAAATCAAACATTTGCAAATTCACTTTTATAATAAGTATTTTAATTCTTTTGAAAACTATATTATCTTATTACTTTTGAAACGAATTTAGAATAACAAAATTAATAAGCCGACACATTTACTGGGCTTTCATGCACTCTGCTTATTCCTATTAATTATTGGCAAATATATTTTTCATCAATAACGTTTTGAACTCTTGATGATAAAGTAAATCATTATTATGATATATATATATATGTGTGTGTGTGTGTGTGTATTTTTTTGGGGAAAAGATCTTCTTATTTCCATCAATTGGATGAACATGTGCTTATTTTTGTAGATGGTTTATTTTTATTATTATTTTTTACTTTTTGAGCATATTATTAAATATATGTATAAATATATTTGTGTGTGTGTACGTACGTACGTATGCATAAAGTGTATCATTTATGTATTATTTAAGCTTTTGTTCTAAAAGAAATTAGTAAAGGAATCTTATATTAATAATACACAATAAAAAAATGCATAAAAATAAAATTGAAAAAATCAGAAGACCAAGTTTACAAAAAAATATATTATTCTTGACTTTTTAGAATAAGAATAAATAATTATAATAAATCAGTATGAAATCCAATATAACATGGATAAAATATTTTTAATAATTTTTGTAGAAAATAAAAATATGTGATTGGTATTTTGTTAACTGTAAACAATTCTGTAATATTTTCAATATTTTTATAATTTTTCAGAATATAATTTTTATATTTATTCAAAATTATTTTGCATTGGCATCTTTCATGCTGTGAATTTAGTTTTGGATGTTAGTAATTTTATTTTTAAAAAAATATGTAAATTATTTGTTACTTTATTATATAAATATAATGTTATCAAAAATGCAAGTTACAGATATTGATTTTTTATTTAACACTTGCTTCTTTGTATATATTAGATATAAATATCAAAAAATTTTGCTTTTATTGATTTTAAGTTGTAGCTTAGTTAAAAACAAATTACATTTTATAAAATTTTACATTTAATTTAAATTCAATTACTAAAAATGTTGTATATAAATTATTATTAAAAAATATAATTTATCCGTGCATGGCACAGATTACCTTCTAGTATTATATAGAGTAAACTTTTGTATCTCAGCCTTTAACACTTCAATGCGAGATTGTATTTTTCATTTTGTTTTTAGTCAAATATAATGTCTATCAAATGTTAGTCACTATAATAATAAATATACCAATTTTCGGCTCGACTAGATTATTTTCTTAAGATGAAAATTATAATTTTTTTGGTGGAAAATGAATAAAAGCGTAAGTAGAGAAAGAATCGAAATCAACCGATTTCTAGCATATTTTCCATTTTGCTAGTTTTGAGTGTTTTCAGTTAATTTTTTAAAATGTTTAATTTATATTTTAATTCATTTTATAACGTAATTTTAGAAAATTTTCAAACTGAGTATCTTACTTTTTTAACATGTGATTATTTTATAAATATTTGGACTTTTATTATTTTATTAGTTATGCGTTATGGTTTTGTTGAAAATAATCTTTAACTGCATACTATCAAATACTTAATTAAAAATTATTTTTTATAACCATTTTATATGTAAATGAAAGACACGTTCTAGTAGTATAAAAAGTATGAAGTGTGAAAAAAAAATAATTTTATTAAATGAAATATTGGTGGCGGTAACAGGTGACATTCACAATTTGTTTTAATTGAGCCATTGACCTTTATCTAGCTATTTTTTTTATTATTATTAAATACTATAAAATGATAAGCATAGTTTGACATGACGTTTCTGATTTGGCGTCACCATAACTTATTAGTTCATTAATACTTTGTCCTTTGTGGTGAAAAATTTTGAAAGAAGAGTTATCCAATTGATGGGGTTTATTTTGGGTGGGTCCCCACCCAATTGGCTTACTAATAATGCTTACCAAACATATAAGCTCTTACATTTTAGTTTTCTTTAAATATTAATAATATAATTTATTTATAATCTATAAAATTATTGTATTTTAATTAATAAAAATGAAATTATTTATAATTAAAAATATAAAAAATATTTAAAATAAAAAATATCAAGAAAATTTGAAAAAAAACACAAATAAAAAAGCTAAAAGAAAAATTCAAAATTAAAAAAAATAAAATAAAAAAATTATATGATCTTACATTGTATAAAAATATTTTAAAAAATTAATGAAAGATCAAAAAAATTTAAAAATGAAAAAATTTTGAAAGAACATATAAATACAAATTGTAAATTGAATGAAAAGAAAGAGAATTATGAAATAAAGAACAAGAAAGAATAATTATATAAATTTATTTTGTACAACAAAAAAATATTAAAATAATAATACAGTATAGTTAATACTAATTGAAACAAATAACTGTTGGATAATATCTCAGTGTTTGAGAAAGCTACTAAATTATTTAGAAAAACAGACTAAGTGGTTGATATATTAACAACGCTTTTTTCCCCATGATTATATTAGTGGATTCAACTCAAAATTATTATGATCTCACCTACAAAATACAAATTCGATCGTGATATTATTTTTTAAGGAAAATGACTAGTATGGTACATCGAGTAATGCATTCAAATTTTATATCTGAAGTATACATTATCATGTTATTTATAACAAGGAAAATGCCAATCCAATGAGTAATTATATAAATAGACTAATTATTAAAAAATAAAGAAAAAAGATATATATCTTACAAAATTTAGCAACATTAATATTATAACATTATTACTTATATGATATATTTTCAAGCCAAAAATAAAATAAACGTGGGGTTGTTATTAAATAGAATGGCATTGTAATTTATCAAAAACAATCACCATCACTACCAACACCACAACAAAAATAATAATAATAATTGCATAGTTGAAAAATCAATATTAATAGAAGAGTAATTCATAAGTTTCTAACTCATTGTGATTCCAGTAATTTATTTTTCCCTCCTTAATTCCTCCAATTAAGTCAGAGTACTTTTACAAATTGTTTTTATATACACATATCAGGGATATAATTACACGAATGAAGTCTCAAAACAATCATCATTACTCCCGCTAGCCAAAACTTTAATCATCAAAAAATTTCGGAAATTAAATGTCTCCACATTGTGGGCAATTCTTAATTATATCTCAACCAAGCAAATACCAATCAAACTAAAGCATAAAAGACAAGCGAACAAAAAATAATTAATTTTCGTTCAATCGTACGTTAATGATGAAAATGATTACTTTTTGTTTTTATAGGTTAATTACAATGTAAAAGTACTATAGAATTAAACTGTTTGGAAAAGAATATACAATAAATGTATTGACACATTTGCCAAATTGCTGGCACATTATTTATAACAAGTAGGTTGGTGAAAAAGTCCTAACTTCTCAAATCCCTTATATTGAACGAGATAATGGATAAAACATCTAAATAAGTTTACATTACTTGAAGAAATTAGTTAAAGATAATCTTCAAGTTGAAAAAAATGCATGGATAAGGACAGAACAAAGTCTAATTTTGTTATACTAGATTGTTATCGACAATTTCAAATCAAAAGAGAAAATTTTCACCTAAAATGACGATGCTAAATAATGATGAGCTTGAGACTAGTTTCAATTGAAAAAGACTCGAGGCCATAAATAGGAAGTTGAAGAACCAAGAAGGCAATAAGAGAAACTAAGAGCATTAGAGGCAAAAATAATATGAGTTTTTCACTTATGTGTTAGAATCATTTAGCTCTTATGTTAAATGAATATTGAGTTAAAGTGTTGAGAGTATAAAGAATAAGTAAGACAAAATATTATGAGAATTCACTATAATAAAATGTTGACCCTTGAGTAAACTAAGTAAACTCTATTGCGTCAATAATGTTGTCAACAAGTCATAAACTTAGGATTGGAATAGTGAATTATGTGAAATATTTTGTAATTAACTTTTTATCAACTTTGCTTAGCGGTTTTATTTGGACTAGGCTTTATAGATGTAAGAGACATTGCTTTGAATTGCATTCCCAATTTTGTTTTTCAATTTTATATTCTCTTTTGGTTGTGCCGTGTTATTAACACTTATTATAATACTTGTGGTTGTGTTGTTAATATCAATCTAACTAATAAGTGGTACTACAGTCTAATTCGTCAAGTTTGTTAAAGCAAGTGATATCCTCAAGGATTGAAAAATGAGTATTAAAAAATGAATATTCATAAAACGACTTCTGCTCTTTGATGGAACTAATTATTCTTATTGAAAGGCATGCATAAAGACATTTATAAAGTCATAAGACGAAAAAACATGGTATGCTATTGAGTATGGTCGGCATCCCCTCTACCATTCAAATTAGTGAAGGAATTGAAGTTCCTAATGACTTAAAATCTTGAAGCATTGAAGATGAGAGGCAGCATTAGAAAATTCTAAGGCGATCAATGCCATATTTGAAGCTATAAATGAAGAGCAATTTAAACATATTTCAACATGTAAGACCGCCAAGGAGACTTAGGATATTCTACAAAACATACATAAAGGAATTAGTGTCATTAGATCTTCAAAACTTCAAATTTTGACAACACAGTTTAAAACATTAAGAATGGGAGAAGGAGAAACCATAGCTGAGTTCAATTGCAGTTTAAGATATATTGCTAATCAAACCTATTAGTTAAGAAGGAAATATTTTGAGGTAAAATTAGTAAAAAAGACCTTGAGATCGTTGCCAAAAAGATTTACTTCAAAAGTAGCCACAAGAGAGGAAGTACAAGACATGGAAAACTTACGCTTAGATAAACTTTTAGATTCTCTACAGACCTATGAGATAAACTTAAATGTCGCTAAAAAGAAAAAGGCGTTTACCTTTGCGGCGAAAAATAAGTGATAAATATGATAATGAAGATAGTTGCAACAATGATGACAACAGAGCTTATTTAACAAAGAAGCTAAAAAAGTTGCTAAAGAAAAGAAAGCCAAATTTCAACATAAAATTAGATAACTTATTCAAGAACTCTTCCATAGATCAAAAGAAAAAATTCAAAAAATTTGAAAAACTTGAGTTTGAGAAAAGAGGGGTCTAGTTTCATGAATGCAAAGGATATTTCCACATTCAAATGGCATGTGCCAACACTCTTAAAAAGTAAGGTAAGTCTATAAACTCTACATGAAGTGAAGAAAGATTAAAAGAATCAAATGATAAGGCAAACCATACGAGTATGGAAGCAATAGCGATACTGATGATGAACTTTACTCTACTTATCAACTTGTCTATGATAAAGTAGTTGCACTACAATCGGAAAACCATGTATTAAAATAAGATGTAAAATCGTTTAAAGAATTAAATGTTTGTTTAAATGATGAGTGTTAAAAACTATTATTTGAATGAAAAAACCTAATGAGCAATATCAAAAGACTGAATTAACTTTGAAAAAGTTGAACATAAGAAAAGTTAAGTTGGAAGATGTGTTGTCAAAGTCAGTATCAGATCGCATGGGAATAAGTTACATAAAAAAAAAAAAACATATCAATTGAAAGTTATGAGAAGAAAGAAATCAAAATTTTCAAGAAGACTATTCTAGTTATTGAGCCAAGTATTCCCAACAAGAAGTCAAGTGAGTAGAAAGAGAAAGCAGGAAGGTAATCTTCTTTGTAAATTCTGCTAAAAAGTAGGACATCAAATAGCCAGATGCTTCTTACTATTAAGACATGATGTATAGAGGTCAAGATGTCAATCACGTTAGCAATTCTCAAAGGAACAACAAACCAGTTAGACAAGTTTGAATTTGAAAATCAAAAATCAAGGATCTTGTATCTCACACCTCACTGAGAGGTTGTTCAAAAGAAATATGGTATGTTGATCGTGATTGCTCCAACATATAACGTGTGACAAGAAAAACTTATCCAATTACAAAAGTATTTTTGGTGGAAATGTTACATTTAATGATGGACAAAAATATTGTATAATTGAAAAAGGGACCCTTAACATTAACGGAATGCCAAAATTAAGGAGTGTCTTACATGTTGACAAACTTAGAACCAATCTATTAAATATAAGTTAACTTTGTGATTAAGACCTATTTGTAAAATTCACTAAGAATCAATGTTAGGTATATAACAAATATAACTATTGGGTGTACTTGTTGGCTATAGGTTAGATAGTAATTGCTATACTATAAGGACCATCAAAACTAGTCTAAAGTCTAGCACTAAGGAGATCGAGAGATGGCATAAAAGACTTAAACACATCAACTATCAATATCTATTGAAATTGTTAAAAACTGGAGTTGTCCAAGGATTGCCTACACTAACAAAACCAACATTAAATGTTTGTGAACCCTATCAATTAAGAAAGCAGTGACAAAAGTCACACAAAGTATCCTAAAGGTTAAGCACAACCAAAATTTTGGAGCTACTTCATATAGATCTAATGGCATTAGCAGAAGTCACTAGCATTCAAGGCAAAAGGTATATTTTTGCTTGTGTTGCTGATTATTTAAACTTTAATTAGTTAGATTTTTTGAAGAAAAATCAAAAAGCTTTTAACCTTTCAAAAAGCTCTGCACATAGTTGGAAACTAAAAAAAGGAAAGCTGCTGGAGGAATTGTAAGAATTCGAATAGACTATGGTAAAGAATTAAAAAACCAACATTTTGATAATCATTGTTCTCAACATTGTTTCCAACATGCATATTCATCTCTCAAAACTCCATAAAAAAATGGAGTGATGGAGTGAATGGGCTGAACACTCTAGGCGATGAAGAGAGTCATACTTAGTAAAAAGAATATAAATACAAAATGGTGGCCTAAGGCAATTAGTATAGTATACTATATTATAAATAGGATTTATGTTCGCAACATCTTGCTAAAAACACCCTATGAGATCTGTAAAGGTAAAAAGTTAAATGTATCTTACTTTCATACTTTTAAGATAAGTGTTACATTTGAGATATCAAAACAATCCTAAAAAGTTTTCTAATAAGAGTGATTAAGAATTCTTTCTTGGGTACTCCAACATGAGCAAAATAGAGTTTGCAACTCGAGAACCATGAAAGTAATGGAAACCATGAATGTGGTAGTGGATGATGAAGAGTAGGAATCTGGAGGATTTGTTAGTCAACCAGACCAAAAGGAGGATGATGATCAAAGTACTCAAGCTAGCAAATAAAGACCATAACTCAGGATAGGATGTTGTAACAATGAAACAACATTTGTAGAGCATGAGCAGGAGGAGTGCCCCTTTGATCATGAACCTTCATTAAAAAACTGCAAAAATCATGTCTTGAAAATAGTCTTGGAGATCTGAATGATTAGTGGAGAACAAGAGTAAATTATCCTGATTTTGCTAGTTACTATTATTTTGTTTCTACAGTTAAGCCAAAGAATGTAAGTGAAGTACTCAAATATGAATATAAGGTGACGACAATGCAAAAAGAGCTAAACTCTAGCTGAAAGACCTCAAGATACAAACATCATTGGCACCAAGTAAATCTTTAACAACAAAATGAATGAAAATAGTGTAATATCAAGAAACAAGGTTTATCTAGTAGTACAAGGCTGCACTCAAGTTAAGGAGATTGATTTTGAAGAAATATTTGCACCAGTAGCATGCCTAGAAGCCATACAACTGCTATTAGTTTTGGCTTGTTCTCTAAATTTCAAGATATTTCAAATGGATGTTAAAAGTACCTTTTGGAATGAATTTTTGAAGGAAGAAGACTATGTAAAACAACCTAAAGGTTTGTTGATCCACATTATCCAAATTTTGTATATAAATTGAAGAAGGTTTTGTATGGTTTAAAGTAAGCATCTCGTGCTTAGTATGAACAATTGGAAACATTCTTGGTATAACAGGGCATCACTCAAGAGGAAGCAAATAAAACTTTGTTTATATGGAGACAAAATAATGATATTTTTGTTACACAAGTTTGTGTAGATGGCATTGTGTTTAGATTAACATCTCCTCAAATGTTGATGAAATTCATGTCAAATACGTAAGATGAATTTAAGATAAGTATGGTAAGATAGTTGAAGTATTTTTTAGATCTTCAAGTCAAGTAAATGGATGGTGGAATCTTTCCCTCTCAAACTAAGTCTGTAAAAAACTTAGTTAAGAAATTTTGATTTAAGAGTTCCAGACATGTTACAATACTATTGCTAGCATCTACAAAATTTCACGAAGATGAACATAAAAAATCTATAGATGGAAGTTTACACAGGAACATGATTGGGAGTTTACTTTATTGGACGACCTATAGACTAGATATATACTTTAGTGAGGGACAATAGGTAAGATACCAAGCCAATCTAAAAGAGAGTCATCTAACAGCCGTAAAAAAGATCATTTGCTAAGTGAATGGTACAGTAGAATCAAGTTTGTGGTATTCAAAGAATTTTAACATTTCTTTGATTGGTTATAGTGATGCAAATTAGGTTAGCAACATGAATGATAAAAAAGGTACAATTGGTAGTTGTTTTCTTATTAGCAATAATGTGGTTTCTCGGTATAGTAAAAAGTAAAATTCAATTTCTTTATTAATTGTGGAAGATGAGTATATTAAAATGAGAAGTTGTTGTGCACAATTGTTCTAGATACGTCAAATGCCGATGGATTATAAAGTAAAAGCAGAAGAATTGGTTGTATTGTGTTATAACAATATTGCAATTACTATGTCCAAAAATTCAGTTCAACACCTGTGAACTACATATTGGCATTAGACATTATTTTATTCATGAATTGATACAAAAAAAGGAAACTACTATTAAGTCTGTTGCAACAAATAGAAAATTGGCAGATATTTTCACCAAAGACCTGAATGCTATAAGGTTTGAACAACTTAAGTATGAGCTAGGTCTACGCCTAATATATTGGTCAAACTGACTAAGTATAACGAGGGGAGCAAAACCTATCACACACACGGTAATGATGGTATAATTCTCAACAACTAGCTGTTGATTTTTCCTCTTCTCAATAAAATTTTGATTTTTAAATCAAATTGTAACTGCAACTTTGGATTAAAATAAAGAAATGAATCTCTACCATAACTAACCATATAAATCCATTATTACCTTAATCTTGAAAAATTTTTGCAACACTAAAAAAAAACTGTGAGAAACTACAAATGGCAAGACATAAACCTTAAGGGATTACAAGAAGAATCACCTCCATGGTTCAACCACGTGAAACCACTAAAATAAGTTAGTAACTAGAAATAACCCTTATTCAAGGAAAAGAAGTGGAAGTAAGACCCTTACAAATAGTGTTCCCATCAATTTACGTTCAAGATGTTAAAGAAAAGATATCATAATTATCAGCAAAATTGGCTCCAAAATGGATAGTTAATCACAAAACAATGACTAAGATAGGGGAGAGGGGAAAAGAAAGAAACCTGCGGAAGAAGAGGAGGTCATCTCAAGCCTACTATTGTTATAACTGAAGAACAACCTATTCAAGAAACCTCTGTTGAAGTTGAGAAGCAGACAATTACAATGCCCACTGAACAGAAAACTATAGAAATACTGATGACCCTTAAAGATTCGGAAACTATTCCAAAAAAGAGTGAGAAAGCCAATGCTGTGACTTTAGATAAACACCAAGGCTAAACCAGCCACCTTCGGTGGAAGTCATACCAAAGACTAAATTGAATAAAAGGAAGTTGGATATTCTAGAGTCTAGCTAAAGGCTTTACCCAAGAGCAAAAGCCAAGAAATAAAAAATATAAGAGAAGACTGACGAAAAGGTTATGTCGAAGAACCATACTTAAAATAAGCCAATTCCGTGAAATTCTACTCATCAAAAGTTGAGCAACGGCAGAAAAAATTATTCTAGAATCATTTTGGAGCAAGGATTTCGTTACTATATTAGAAGAAATTATATTCGTTAAGGCTATACTAAGTTTGATATGTTTTACCCTAACTTTGTATATGAATTTTATGTAAATCTACTGAGTAAGGTGTCTGTTAAAAATTCTAGCTAGTTCACAAAGTTTACATTTGAGGACAGCTTGTTAAGTCATCTCCTAAAGTTATCTACAACGTGATAAAGTGAAGGACCTTAAACTTTGATTCAGTATAGTCCACTAGCCACAAAGTTGACTATGATAAGATTTGCCCAAGTGCTAACTGGATACAGGCTAGATAAGTGGTCGTTAGATTCGATTTTATTGTTTTTTCATTGTCACTCGAATATTTTTTATTGTATCAGTTAGGTATCCAATCTATTATAAACCACCAATGCAACACTGATTATGACAAGTATGGCAATATTACTATACAAGATAGGTATAAAGTAGCCATTAAATTTGGAATACTTGATCTTTCAAGTTATGGTGAATTATGTTGAATTAGACCTGTCTAGCTTTGTCCCATATCCTTACCTAATTTCAAAGCTGCTTCAAAGAAAGAATGTGAAAGTGCACCTTAAAGAAAGAAATCTATACGGCTTGTAGATGTTTTTCACTACAAGAAAAAGCTTGAGAAGTTGGGTACATTTGATGATTTGGGACAAAAAGCTATTGTGAAACCTGTAGTCTACACTAAAGAATCAAAATGATGAATTCAAGATGTCATTAATATTCTAGTTAGCTTTAGACAATATTTGGATGAACAAATAGTTAGTTGGCAGGCATAATATCACCAAGTTGAATTGCAAGTTACCAACTTAAGATTAATAAGAACTTCACTCAAGATGAACACACCCACCTCACCCATCTTTGATGAGGTTAGCCTGTCAACATGCAAAAGCAAAAACATAAAGTCCCTATTGCGGATGATTACCTTTTGGCAAATTCATGGCATAAAGAGAGAGAAGATGAACAAAGGGTGAGAGGGAGAAAAAGCAAGAAAGTTGATTTTCAATAGTAAATATGTGTAAACAAGTGGTGATTGCGCTATTATGGCCCCTTGTTTATGGATGATTACTGTTTAATTTTATTTATTGATTGCTTATGGATTTGCTATTGTTGGTCTCTATTATTAACTAATAGTTGTTGTAAAGATGTTCCATTGACTGATAGGAACATCAATTTTTGTGTCAATTCATTTGGATCGTAAACATTGTTTAATTGCTTATGTACTTGATAGATAGACCATGTACACATTACTCGAACAAATGAATAAATAAATGCAGCTTGTGACTTGTGATGTAATTTCCTGTTAATCTTTTGGTTGAGATCAAGTTAAGAAATAATTGTTGTGGCACAATGTGCCAAAGAGAAATATTGTTAGTATGTTGGCTAGATTGTTATTACATTGTTCACAACAAGTAGGTTGATAAAAAATCTCTAACTTATCAAATTCCTTATATTAGACAAAATACTGGATAGAGCATCTAAAGAAGTTCAAATTATTTGGAGAAATTAGTTGAAGATAATTCTCAATTTGGAAAGAAGCACGAATAAGAACAAAACAAAGTCCACTCCTATTATATTAGGCTGTTTCCAACAATTTAGAACTAGAAGAGAAAAATTCACCTAAAAGTGATGATACTAGATAATGATCAGTTAGAAACCAGTTTCAATTGAGAAGTAAAGACTCAAGGCTATAAATAGGAAACTGAGGAATCTGGAAAGACATCGAGAGAAACTAAGAGCTTTGGAGGCAAAAATAGTTCAAGTTTCTAACTCATGTGCTTGAGTGGTTTAGTTATTGTGCTAATTAAGTATTGAGTTAAAATGTTAAGAATGTAAAGAGTGAGAAAAATATTGTGAGAATTCACTATAGTAGAATGTTGATACTAGAGTGGACTAGGTAAATAGTGTTGTGTTAGTAGTATTGCCAACAAGTTGAAAACTCTAGAATTAAGATAGTGCATTAGGTGAAAATTTTTGTTGTTAACATTTTAGTAACTTTGTAGTGGAAGCATTTTATCTAGGGTAACTCCCACAGATATAAGAGACATTACTTCAAACTACGTTACTAATTTTGTGTCTTATTTTTATATTTTTCTTTAATTGTATAGTATGTTCCCAACACTTATTGCAACACTTGTGAATATGTTGTTAACATCAACAAAACTAACAAAATTAAAATAGGATATTTTTAAAAAGGGAAAGTAATTAAAACATGATTGAAAAGTTGAAATTATCTAACAAATTCTAAGTATTATAAAAATCATCCCGTAAATAAGTCAAAGGTGGCAATTATGGTTGTTGTCGGATGAATGCTCATTTTTTGGAAAAAAAAAAAAAAACCCTTTAGAAATAAACAAGAGGGAAAAACAAGTTAAAAAAAGTAAGAAATATTTTGAAAAATATGTATGGTTAGGTTGCTTTTTTTATATAAAAAAAATATAGCGATTAGTGGGTTTTTTTTTTTATATGTATGGATTTGTTATTAGATAAGTACGAAATGGAAAAGAGAAAATATATTGAGAAGGAAAATTTTGAGAATTTTCTTAGAATGTGCCACATATTCATAAAATTTGGAGAACCAATTTGAAATACATATATAAAAATTAGGACTATTACAATCATTCATTTCATTTCATCTCAATCAGTATATACTTAGATTCTTTTTCTTTTAATAAACGTCGTATATATAATTTAGAAGAAGATTTGAAGTGCTGCAAACATTCTCATTTTGGAAGAGTATCTGATTGCGAGAAACAATACAATACTTTTATAAAATCAGACATTTTTCATTAATTATCATTATTACAAAATTATATCAATCCAAAATTATATTAATCTTGACATTATATTATTATATCAATCCAAAATTATTTTGTCCATCAGATTTACAAAATTATACGCAAATCTTGTTGGTTCATAATTAGTTAAAAAATAATAAAAATAACAATGATTTATAAAATATTAAATAATAAAAATAAAAAATAAATAAAAATCGAAAGAAGTTAAAAAGAGAGAGAATTTGAAAGAAAATGTAAATTAAAATAATGAGTTAAAAGAAAACATGATATAAAAAATCACGAGTTAAAAGAAAGCATGACGTGTCATCTCTGTTCAAATAACGCAAAAAAACGTCTAATTTCTCCAATAACAAAAATATTTTTGGTATGTGCGCCTCATTAGGAATTAACGTAATTTCTTACACATATATATTTCTATCTTAATGGCAAATTTTCTTCGATTATTATGGACAAAAAAAAAGTTAGATTATATCATTGGATAACAGGAATCCGAAGGTTGCTGTAATAGTCATTCCTTAAAACATCTAGAATTAGATCTCAGTTACAGTGCTGTAATTCAGTGATTTTCCTAAATAATCTGATTATCTTTTATTTTTTCAGGTTTTTGAAAATAGTATAAGAAAAGCAAAAGTTGGGGGCTAAAATAGGAAAATGGAAGAGAGTCAGTTTGAGATTGTACAGGTGGCTACAACCCCTACACCATCACAGCACGCTCCACGCCACACACTCCCTGCCGTTACATATCCCTTACCCAGAATTGCTTTCCCGTTTAGTGAACCAGCCAATAATTGGCCGCCCTTTTAATTACTTGTTCCAGTCAAATTCTAGGGTCCACATGGCAACCTTTTATTGGTTTACAAAGTATTGTTTGAAATGCCAAATTTAGCCCTACTGGGGTTGGCGATGCTTGGTTTTTAGCACAAGTATAGGAGAAACCCAATTATTTGAATCAGTGCAGACGATTGTCAGGGCGAAAGGTGTCTCGTGTACTTGTCTCTGTGTCTTTCTTTCCCAAAAGGATCCCATAAACACAACCACCCAAACAAACCCCACCATTTTCCCATTATTTTTTTGGAAAGAAAATCTTTTTGTCACATCAGCATCATATTTCCTGCTAACTGCTAATCAAGTTTCCAGAGAGAAGCGCTGGGTACCATAAAGAAGAGAAAAGAAAACAGAAGCAAATTGAGAGGAGGCTGGGCTGTTTTTGTTTTGCTCTTTTCTCATTCAGTGGGGAAAAAAAAATTACACCAGGCAGAAACTAATCTGAACGGAGTCAGAAACAGGTCCTCTTTCTTAATTTTGACTGCTCCATTTGTTTACTTCAGGGACTGAAAACTTGCCAGCCTTAATTTTTTTTTCTGCTCATCATTTACTAATGATTTTTTTAGTTATTCTTCTTGTTCTCTTTTGCCATTTTTGTTCTTGTGAGGAATTGATTGTCTGGGCCATGGTGTTTTTGTTCTGAATTGAATTTGCATCCCTTTTCGGTACCTGAAGATGGTCCATGCACAGAAAAGTTTTTTGTTTTTCTCCTTTTTGGGTGTTTTTATTATTTTCACTTTTGTTATCTCCGCTGTTTCCTAATTTGTAGGATCTGGATGGGTTTTAGGATTTGAAGAATGGTGTGCTTTTGGTGTTTTATTTTTAATTTTTTAATTTATATTGTTTGTTTGTAATCGCTGTAAAGATTGTGGCTTCAATTGGAATCCTCTCTTGTGCTGAACCTGGCCTTTCATAAAGGTTTTGGAATGTCTGACTGGTGAATTTTACTGTCAATGAATCTACTCCCGACCGTCATTAGTTTCCTTTTGATAGATTGATTTGAAAAGGGTGGTGAATTAACTCTTTCTGGCCTTCTGAGTTCTCCGTTGAGTAAATTTTCAGGTAGATTTTTTAAATTAATTACCTATGGGAAGCATATAAATATTTTAGTTGGAGTAGCGGAACAATAAATCCTAGTACATGTTGAATTTCAGGAATTTGAGCAGTTGGCTTCCATTTAGCGACTCTGCTCGTTAAAATGTTCATGGTGCTAGCAGGAGCTGGAAAACAAGAAGGCTAGACTTTTTATTCTTATATTTTCCCTCTTTTTGTTTTTGTTGTTTATTTTTAATTAGGGAGAATCCGTTTATTAACATGCAAAATATCAATGTTAATTGACATAATGGAATGGATGTGTTTATGTTATCAGCTTCATTTTACTTTCTCTGAATAATTATTGTGACTGCAGGATTTCCAGATGGCGTATAATTTACTGTTTTTGTTTTCTTCTAAATACTTGAATCTTTCAGGTTTGTGGCTTCTGTTTCAAGATCTGTGATTAGCCGAGTAAGTTTCTTATGAGCGGGTTTGATGACCGTATTGCTGTTATGGGAGACCTGATTCCTACAAGTCCTAGTCCAAGAGGCCTTTTCACATCAATGATCAGTGATGATGCCACAGAACGGTCAATCATGGACTCTGGCACTGAAAGCAAAAGTTGGCCTACTTTTCCTGGACGCACTGGACCTAGTGAGCCTGGAAACTCTGATCAGAATGATCAGACTCAAGGGAGTGGTGGGGACGATAAAGCAAGCAACCAATATGGACTGGCTGAACCGAAATTGAGCTCCTGTGGAGGTCTTAAGGAGAGGATAGCAGCTAGAGCTGGTTTTAATGCCCCAAGGCTGAATACAGAAAGCATCAGACCTGCTGATCTTTCCAAGAAACCTGATGTTCGATCTCCATATTTGTCGATTTCTCCTGGTCTTAGCCCGTCAATTCTGCTAGATTCTCCTGTTTTTGTCACTAATTCACTGGTAAGCTTTTACTTCAAAGATCTGGCTAACTATTAAGCTTCCTTGTAACAACGATTATTTTAGGATTTTTGGGTCAAAATAATATAGGCATAAGGGACTGGCTAGTTATCGACATCTTTGGCATTGTTCCTTTGGTGCTAGCTTCAGGATTATGATAATGGGAAGCAATACTTTTGTAGCTTATTTTTCTTAGTGAATGAGCTTATGCAATATAAGATGAATGAAGGACATGCGTCTCTATGTGCGTGTTAAAACAACCATGCAGCAGTGAATGGAGATTAACTGCTTAAAATTATTAAATAAATGTGTAGCATTGGTTGCTAGATTAACACGTGCTGTCTTTGATTTGATGGTGTTAGATGTAAATTCTCTTGGGTTATATTCCAACATGACCATGGTGCCCCAATTATTTTCTAAGAGTTTGGCTGCTAGTGGATACTTCCAGCATCACTCAAGGAAGTCTGGCTTTTTTGTTCCTTTATTTATTCCCCTTACACAATGATTTGGATTTTTGTGATGCAATGATTCCTACAGTTTTACTACAAGTCATATTCACGGTGCTTTCAACTGACAGCAGAGAACCCTTTACATTATTTGTTAAAAGTTCTGTGTGGGCTTGTTTTCTCTGCAGGCTTTTCCATCTCCTACAACTGGAAAACTTTCACATTCCCCAAGTGGAAACAATCTGAACTCTACATTGACAGGCAATCCTGACGAAGGCAAGGAGAACACTTTCCAAGATGCGAACGCCTCAACTTTCACATTCAAACCTGTTGCCGAATCTGCTTCGTTCCATTATTTTAATACGACAAACAAAGTAATTAATTGCTCACTCACACATAATTCCTGTGTGTTTGTATGCGCACACCTGTCTGCCGCCCTCCCATTATGGTGTGATGGACGTCATTTAACTGTTGTTTGTGGCTGTCTGTAGTAACTCTATAATTTGGTGCCTTTGTGAAACTGTGTCACATTTCCTCAACCCCACGTCCTCCAAAGAAAATAAATGGAAAAAAGAAATTCAGTGTCACTTTTATTTCCTATTGCATTTCTCTTACTAATTGGGTAAATCCTTGTGGTTGTGCTCCGCAGCCTTTTCCTGGTGTTGTGGTTTCTACTCATTCAGATACCTCTCTTCCGCTTCCAAGTATAGAGCCTCCAAAAGTCCACCCTGAGAATGACAGTGCGCTGTTTCAGCAGGCAAATTTCTCTGAATCACACGAGGGGAAAAGCAGAGGCGGCAATCTCTTACCTGAGCAGACCTATAATTCAATTGGTGTTGCAGATCATTCTTCGCCTTTTGATGACTTCCTTGAGGATGGCGAACAGAGAAGCAGTGGAGACCCCAAATTTGGCAGTTTCCCAGCTGATGATGGTTATAATTGGAGAAAATATGGGCAGAAACATGTAAAAGGAAGTGAGTATCCTAGGAGTTATTACAAGTGCACGCATCCAAACTGTCCAGTCAAGAAAAAAGTGGAACGCTCTTATGAAGGCCACATTACAGAGATAATCTACAGGGCAGCACATAACCACCCAAAACCTCCTCCCAATCATAGATCAGCTCTTGGGCCCTCGAATGCACCAGGTGATATGCAGCTTGACTCTGAACAACATGGGGTGCGAGTTAGTGCTGATTGCACTTGGCCAATTGAGCAAAATGGAAATTTTGGAGGAGCCTCTGATTGGAGATCAGACAATCTTCAGTCAACAACAGCAGCACCATCAGGCGAAAAATACGGCAATCGAGCTACTACAAATTTGCAGGCTCAAAGTCGTGCCCAATATGAGTCTGGTGATGCTGTGGATGGGTCTTTCACCTTCTCAAATGACGAAGAGGAAGATGACCGTGCAACATACGCCAGTGTGTCATTAGGCAATGAAGGCGAAGGAGATGAGTTGGAGTCGAAGAGAAGGTTTCTACTTTTTCTGTTTTAAATAAATTTATTCATTGGGGGAATCGATATGCAGATAAATCAATGCATGTTTCACCTTCTTTATATTCTAGGAGAACTGAAACTTATGCTCCAGAGATGGGCGGGGCTTCCAGGTCCATAAGGGAGCCCAGAGTTGTGGTCCAAACAACCAGTGACGTGGACATCCTTGACGATGGATATCGCTGGCGCAAATACGGGCAGAAAGTTGTTAAAGGAAACCCAAATCCTAGGCTAGTCTCTGCTTCATCACTCACACAAACAAGCGATTAAAGGAAGAATGTAGGTTAAATTGTTGTCGATTCTAATCCTCCAGTTTTCTGATGCAGGAGTTACTACAAGTGCACGAGTGAAGGCTGCAATGTCCGGAAGCATGTGGAGAGGGCTTCGCATGATCTGAGGTCGGTGATAACCACATACGAGGGCAAGCACAATCATGACGTCCCTGCAGCCCGCAACAGTGGCCATGCAAATTCTGGCGGTCCAAATGCACTTCCTAGGCAACAAGCTGCTTCAAATCGTGCACACAGGCCCGAGCCTTCTCAAATTCGGAGCGGCTCATCCCTGTTTGAAAGACCTTCGATGGGCCCTTTCGGTATCCAGGGCATGCCACAGCTGGGACCATGCCCTGGATTTGGATTTGGATTCGGAACGAATCGGCCCAGCCTAGCCGATATGGGATTGGGAGGGTTGGCGCCTGGCCATGGCAAGTTCCCAGTATTGCCGGTTAATCCATATTTCGGACATCAGCCTCACCCTGCTATTGACGTGGGTTACGTGCTGCCGAAGGGAGAACCCAAATTGGAGCCATTAACAGATGCTGGTTTGCACCCCCCCGATGCCTCCTCCATTGTTTACCAGCAGCAGCTTATGAGCAGACTGCCCCTCGGACCACAGATGTAAATTATCGTTTCATTCTTTTGCTGACCGACCCACATATGGAATATGCAAATCTAACTACATCTAGCATTTTACTGCAAGGCTGTTCATTCCCTAATTGGGAAAGTACAGTTTTACTAAAACCTGCATTAAGGTAGATTTTGCTGCCATTCATCACTTGCGATGGGAATTAAATCGCCAAATCAAGGTCATATCTATTCAACGAACACTTTCCGTTCTAAATACTGCTCGAGTTAAATATTGGACTGTTCGCTCATTTTATTTCCTATTACTGATTTCGCTACCTTTCCACTGTTAAGTATAGGACTAGTGAGTGCACTTTCTGTTTCTTGATTTTTTTTCCACAGTAATATAAAAGGATATTCGGATAAATAAATTTTCGAAGCTCGACGTTTAGGGATAAATGGATGATTGCCTAAAAATTATCTTTTCAGATGTCTCATTCTTTTGTATCTTGCTTGTACAATTAGCTACTTGTACATGCTCAATATATGTTATATATAAAATTTATAATATAATTTGTGTGCACACATATAATTATACCTTTATTATTTTATTTTATAATTTGTTATCTAACAAAAATTTCATATTTTATATGTGTGTGTAATTATAAACATATAATTTTATTAATTATGATAAAATATAATTTACTATAATTTAATAATAAAAACAAGCTTTTAAAAATGCATTATAAAATTGTATAAGGCAAAAGAAAAAAAAATAAGGAAAATTACCGAATCAGACTAAATCAAATTTAGTTGGAAAGGAAAAAGTTGACAATATAAAGGAAAGAAAAATGAATAATACATAATGAAAGTGACATTTCGGTCTTTTTATTTTGAGGATTAAAGGTAGTTACTTTACTATCTTGAAGCATAAATTATTAAATGGATCGCTAACAGTGCTTAAATAATGATATGTAAATATATGATACACATAATACTTGTAACAATAGTACAACTAAAATTTAAATGTTTTTCAATTTTAAAGTGAAGCAAAGTGGTCTAGAATAAAATTTAAATATACAACAAGACTATGTAAATAAAAATTATAATAAATATTATGATTATGTACATAAAGTTTATGACATCAAAAATTTGCTAGTGAATACTTTAAAGAGTATTTGGACAGTTGACATTTGAAAAAAATTTATGCTTTTTATGGGTAAATTGACAGAACGTTGCCCACTGCATTAAATATCTGACTTGAGTCGAAAGATAGAGAGAATGGTATCATTGACTCTAGAAATGAAAATTGACATGATTTGGTGTAACAAATAAATTTAATTTTAAATCCTTTAATAACTGCTTTAAATTAAGAATAAGAAGGTATTTTAGATAATTAACATTGTAACAACTAAGAATTAAACACCAGGGCGTTGAGCCATTATAAAAAATTATAGATGTAGATATATATATATATATATATATAGATAGATAATACAATTTTGTTCTTAATTTTCTGAATTATTTTATTTTCGGTTCATATCTATTTTCTTGCTTGTGCCACTTGAATATGAGAATATAATATGGGCATTTTTTAAGGATGGGATTATAATTCAAAAAATTGTTTTGAAGGATAAAAGTTTTTTCATGAATTAATTAATTCTTAACAATTATGTTTAGTAAGTTTAACTATTTGAAGTTGTTAAATTTATTTTTCATTATAATTTTGATAAGCAAATTATTCAATTAATAATATAAGATCAAAAATACTTTTTTGAATTATTTATAAAAGAATTTTAATGTCTTGATTATTTTATCATAATTTTCATATAGAATTATTTATTCTATGACGGGTTTTAATCAATCAAACATTTAATTAATATAGATAAAATAATTAATATTATATAATCTCTCAAACGAAACATGTCCTGTGAAGTGAGAGCTGCCCTTAACCCAACCCCATATTCCACTCTTCCTTCAAGAAATTAGTAAAGCCGTTTCTAAATGTTATTTTTAAATATACCTATCACATTATTCTTTTTTTTTTAATTTCCCTTAAAATAACCTAAATTCCAAAGCTCCCAACAAAGACAACTAAGGGAATGTCGCCTTTTTTAAGGATAAGATCATAATTTAAAAGATTGTTTTAAAGCATAAAAAAGTTTTGTATAAATTAATTTATCTTTAAAAATTATATTTAATAAATTTGATTATTTGAGGTAATTATATTATTTTTCTATTATAAATTTAGTATGCAAATTATTCAATCAAAAATATAAAGTTAAATAGAATAGTCTTTTGAATTATTTGTAAGAGAACTTTAATATTTTCATTATTTTATCATGACTTTCAAACAAAATTATTTATTCAATAATTTTATAATTTTATATTAAATTTTTATTGTATCAAGAATTTCAATTAATAAAAAAATATTTAATTAACGTAAATAAAATAATCTATATTATATAATCACTCAAACGTAAGCACGTCCCAAAGATTTATAAACCCGCTAAAATCTGCAAAACCTGATTCGATAGGTCGAAAATTGATTTGAAAAGTATTAATTTTAATTGTAATTTATTTTTGACAGCCCACTAGAACTAGGCAGGGTACTAAATTTATTCGTTTCTTACTGACAGATCATTACCATAGATCTTGAATTAATTAATATTTTTGGCTTTTTTATGGCTCTTTCCTTTTTAATGTGCTAAAAGTTTAAAAGTTTTAAATATGAACTTGTTACTTAGTTTTTCTCTCCCTCAAAGTTATAACCTTTCATTTTCAGATTTTCAATAATTTCCTAATTTCAATAAGGCAAATCTATGCTGGTTTGCTAATTAATTTATTCCTTGAAAAAATAGGGTTCAATTTAAAAAATTTTCAAAAGAGAACTCCACGGACATGCATTTGATCACCAACTACAAAACCTAAATTCATCTTCAAATTTTGACTCGGTTGCCAAAGTCAAGAAGAATGAGAAGTTTGGCATTTTGTTTTGTTTTCTTAATTTTTCCGAAATTTCCTTGTAATGTTAAAAGACAATGTGGGTTTACTCTGTGGAACTTTATTTACCTTTTCCACAATAATGGATTGTACTTGTTTTGAACTGAATTTTTTATTGTTCAATTGGGTTTAATTGGTTGAATGCAATAGAAATGTAACTATATTGTTAGTTATATTTGATCAGTGTTATTTTTATTAGAAAATATTAGATTGCACGTTATAGATTTTTGATTAAAATAAATAAACTCCAAATTTATTTTAAGTATTAAAATTTGTCAAACTCTCAAATTCACCTGTAAAAAACGAACAAACCAATGGATCTGATCCCCATCAATTCGAAAAAAATTGATGATTCCCTATAATTTAAATTTTTAAAAGCCTGCGAATTAAATTTTTATTATGAATCCAACTACACTCAATTGGATACACTCTTTTCTCCGCTACAACCATTCCTAATGTCTCTTCATACGTTAATTGAAAAAAATGTATATACTCCTACGACTGCATTATTGTTATAGAAAGGATTCTTGTTGCATAATTAATTTTATCATTTTGAAACTACTTAAACCAATTGATGCAATTTCCAATTTACAATTATCTTGATATATTTGAGACATAACAAAACTCATGCAATTAATATCTAGAAATATGTTTGGTTTATTTTTGTAATATATATTTTATATATATATATATATATATATATATATATATTTATGCACTTTTGACCTAAAAGGTTTGGTGAATCCACAAAATAATTTTATGAATAAATCTAGGAAAAAAATTGAAACACATTCAAAACTCCGTAAAATAAGAATTCAAACAAAATTCTCGTGAAAATTCAAAAAACTTGAATTTACATGATAAAATAGTATAATGGGAAAAAAATGTCAGAAGTTTATAAAAGAAGTCCTGGGCAACATATTTATATGATGCAAGTAAACACAAGACGAAAACAACCAAGAATTCTAGTTAAATTACAATTCTAATTAAATTTCTGCCGTTTGAATCGATCTAACAACCTCTTGGATAGATCCGTAATTTCTACAATTGACACAAATCAATCACACCCGTACTTCAAATTGCAAATCCAAAACATGCCTTGTTGTGCTGTCAATCCATTCATGCATCTAATCAATTTTAAATGCTCCCGATCAATCATGCCACCAAGCAATTGATCGTGCTTTGTGTGGTTGTAAGTCCAAAAGCCTTAGGTTCCCTATCAAGTCAATCTTGTTCAGGTATATGATTGATGGCTTGCTGCCCTTGGTGAATCATGCTTCTATGTCTAGGCACAATCTTCGCCATGTGCCCCCATGTCAGACTACCCTTGAAAAGAAACTTGTCCTTGAGTTGCACCAAAAATCTAGGGTCCAATGTGAATCTAACTCTAGGCACAAACCATTACTATTATATACTTTTAAGATGTGTTCCACTCATCTCTAAGACATGGGAAGGCTCTCCAAATGTAAACCTCGTACTCTAAGAATACAGTATGGTGCTTAAAACTTTCTTAAGCTAGATACAAAGAGACTAAAGTATGTATACCTTCTTCTACAACTTTAAATCACAATCGCCACCTTTTCCTACTTCCTATGTTGCAATTCCCCATCTCTAAAAGCATCTTAATTTCCTCCTTTTTGTGCCATGCATACCCTCGTAACCATATAAATAGTCATTTCATTCTCATTCTCCTCTTCCTCTTCCTCTTCCTCCTCCTCCTCCTTCTCCTTTTCTTCCCCTAATTCTTCTTCAACCTTTGCATCACAATCAATATCCACAAGTTCATTGTTTCCACCCTTTGTCAAACATCCTACCATGTTCATTGGTTGTCTATTTGAGCAATTATTTGGTGGATGTCCCATTCCACCACATCGATAACACTTGTTTCTTGTGTACTTAGCATATGGATCAGGAGTTTTCATGCTACCCATTGATTGATCCTTATACAAGTTCCCGTTCGACACTCTCTGACTAAACTCCACTGGTTGCTTGCCCTTATGGTCTTTAGAATTTTGTTCATCTAGAATTTGTTCCTGCTTGACACCGTCATCTCCTTGCGTTAACTTTTCCATCGCAAAAATGTTTTAGCTTTTAAGGCTAAGTTAAATGCTTGATCTTGTGTAGCAACCGGTTGCACCCCTATTTCACTTTTACTGTTCCAACATAAGGCTTCCAAAAACCTCAAAACTAATCGTGCCTCACTTTCCCACACATTATTATGGGACATTAAATGAAAAAATTCATTACAGTATTCAGTAGCTAACTTGTTTCCTTGGGTGTAGCATTGGAAATAAGAGAACAGTGTTTGCTTGTAGTCTTGCGGGAAAAATTGCCCCCTTAACAACCACCTCTTCCTCACCCATAATTAATAGGTGATTCCCTTTGATGCCTATACCTCAACTGAACCTGCTCCCATCAAGTTGTAGTACCACCTTTCAAATGCAAGCCATCAATTTCACTAGGAAGTTTTCGAAAATGTTCGCAATTTCAAAAAAATCTCTCTGCCTCAAACAACTAGTTTAAGAACTCCTCAATACCTGTGTTTCCATTGAACATGAGAAATTCAAATTTGATAGTAGGTTCTTCATATCGCGATCCACGCTACTGACAAATTCCAAGAGTAACAAATGGATTTGCATCATTGTCATCTTCTCCCTCTGGCTCATCCTCTTCAAAATTGTCCTAATATTTATACAACAGATTTCTATGATTACCACAGGGTCTATTACTAAAATTTAACCAGTCAGGAGTTGATTTCTTACTCTGATGATCGTGCAAACCTGTATCTTCGATTTCTACACCATGCATATGCTGGAAGAGAAGGTTAATGGAACTTTGGAGTCTATCCAACCTCGTTTCGTATTCTAATTTTAATTGTTGAACCTATGGGCTAAGGTCCTCGAATGTAGCAAGCAAATTGAACAATGTCTCTAGATTGCTTATTGTCAAAATGTTTGATTCAGGAACAGGAGAAACTTACTCTAGTACCACCTAATGCAAAAAGTTGGTGAACTCATGGAATTATTTCACAAATAAATTTGGGAAAAGGAATCAGAACACATTTGAATCCCACGAAACAAGAATTCAAACAAAATTTGTGTAAAAATTCAAGAAAAGTTGAATGAATGTTGGAATTATTCACTATTAGTGCAGTCAGCTCATTCGAGGAAGACGCCGACCCAACAATCCATCCAATGAAGGGAGCCTACAAGAAGTTAGAGTCTAAACTAAGTATATACTCTCTTAGATGTAGATAATAGTAAGAGACCGTTATAGTTTGGTCAACAATTGTAAAAATCATTGGGCGTGCAAGGTGATAGTAGGAAGGAGTGGTTTGAGATGCAATTGTATAAAATGAAGAATGTTGTTGTAGAATAATTTGAATCAAATTGAATTTTGTGAGTTTTACTCTCTAATTTTAATCCTTTAATTCTTCCTTCAAGAACGTTTGACTTAAAATATAAACAATTTTTAAGGAAATGACTTATGTTTAATCTTCCTTAAGGGTTGTTAGGTCTTCAGCAATACTGATTTTCGGGCTTAGCATCATGATTTTGGATCAAATGATGGATTTAGGAATTTTGACGAAGAACGCCTTGAATTTGGTGACGAACTCTTTGAATTTGGTGAAAAACACGACGAACTTCTTTGAATTTGGCGAAGAATAGGACAAACTTCTTGAATTTGACGAAGAATACGACGAAAATTTTAATGAAGAATACGATAAACTTCTTTAAATTTGGCGAAGAACACGACGAACTTTTTGAATTTAGTGAAAAACACTTTGAATGTTATTGGAATTTCTAGAGGAAACTTGGGAAGCTTCAAATCTTCAGCTGCTCCACCTTTCGACTTCTGTCCCTCTTTTCTATGGGATTTAACCTTATTTATAGTTGTATGAGAGATAGGGTGGCTGTATCAGCCTACTGACGTAACGCGATTTCATTGACCGTTAGAATTTGTACTATATTTAACAATTCAATAGAGTTTTCATTTGTTAAACTTCTAACAAGATTCTGTCACTTATTAATAAAGTCATCATTCTTTGAATTTATAATAGAATTCTGCTACTTGTTGCTATTTGATTAACTGATTAAAAATATTAATTAATTAATTAATTATTTTAAAAATTATATTTATTTAAATTTTTAAATAAATAAAAATTAATTTAATTAATATTTTTAATATTATATTTTTTAAGCAGCATAATTTAATAGATAAACAAAATTTGTGAGTCCCGTATAAGACAAGTGGGAAATAATACATCTACACTTCCTCGTGTTCCGTGGAAGTAGGCTACGCCGGTTTTGTTCCATTTTTGAATTACGATCTTTACTTTTGTGTGTCTGTTTAAATTCTTTATTCTTGCTTTTACGATTTTAGTTGCATCAAATGTGATAAAATATTATAATAGGGAAAACAATATCAAATGCCCGTTAAAGAAAACCCTAAGCAGCCTATTTATATGAAGTAAGTAAACCCTGTATGAAAACAACTAAGAATCCTAGTTAAATTATAATTCTATATTAGAATTTTGTTGTTCAGATTGATCTGATGGCCTCCTGGATCGATCCAACAGTTTTTGCCATTAACACGAATCTACCACGTCCCTGCTTTGAATTGTAAATGAAGAACGTTCCCTATTGCTTGGCCATGCATCTGATCAATCTCAAATGCTCTTGATCAATCACACCAGCAAGTGGTTGATTGTGCTCTTGTGCAATTGTAAATCTAAAAGCCTTGGTTTTCTACCATGTCAATCTTGTTTGGGCGCAATTGATTGCCTACTAATCGAGTTAATCGTGTCTCTATTTCCAATCACAGTATTTGTCATGTGCTCCTACATCAACTTTAATTATTATATTCCTATTTTTTTTATTTTTTTATAATTTAAAAACATGTAATAAAATTTATAAATAGATGTAGCATATATTTTTAAATGTAAGGCAATAACATGTACTTGTTTTTACTTTCGACGCTTGGAATATATAAACAAACGGTGCTTATCCATTGTGCATTTGAAAGAACGATTGTGACGTGTCAGGCCGTCAGCATCGCACGCGCGTTCCAAGCTTCCTTTCGTTGACATATCAAACACAGGTTACACAACGGAAAAGAAAAGGCATAGAAAATTTGAAAACTGAGAGAGGAATAATTTCTTGCAATCGATTCGTCTCCTTTTTTCGTTTTCATTTTTTTCCCACTAATGATGGAAGAACCAGAGCTATACCTCTAATTAGACTGTTATGATTTCTGGACCGTGCTCGGATTGCGAAAATTGGCTTAAGTTACAGATGGATACCCCTCCTGTGAATATCTACCCATACATGTTTGTTTGTCTGTACCCTATATTGGCTGCATAATGAATTTGTTTCCTATGTTGACGGACTTGAACAGATTTTTATGGGGGTGTTGCAATTGAATTGATGATGAACAGTGTGAACAGGATCTGAAAGACTGAAACCCTATAATTCAGCTTTGGACTACATTCAATTTGACAAGGTAAACCTCTGCTGCTAAGCTGAATTTCAAATTTTGGTTCAGAAATTACCAGATCTGCAAGCAGATATATCTGAATGGCCATAGCTCGAGGATAACTCGGAATTTTATATCTACTAACCAAGCGTCAAATATATGTGTATGCGTGTGCGCGTGCATGTGTGTTTTTTTAAAATTTTAAGGTTTTGTAAGAAGTCTGTAAAAGGATTAAATGCAAGGTTAGAAAAAATCTCATTAACATTTTTTAATTGTTTATTATCATTATTGTTAATATTCATAAAAGGATGTTAGTTTTAGTCACAGACGCGGGATCAATATTAATGAAAATCCAATTCTTGTGTTTGTACAACAGTGGGAATGAAAATATAATATGTAGTGTTGGTAGATAGAAAATGCATCCGCTAATGTTTTAGCTTGTTATACATACTGCCAAATTGTTGTGTTCATAGAAGATATCAATGCAGAATATTTTGTTTCTAGGTCCAGCGTCTGGTTGGTGATCATGAGGCTGTAGATTACAGGCGTCTTGTTGGACACTGCTGATATATCCATGCATAGGTACACCACAATTTAAATATCTAAACATCAGGAAAACATGCATGCGAGGCATCAAAATGGACTTGGGAATGGGTACAGGTCAAACGCCAAGGGGATTGGGGGCATGGCAACTGCTTCCCACATTTCTACTGACGGTTCAATGAGAGGTCAATGGAGGCATAATACCGAGTATAAGAACTATATGCACAGTGGTTGTAGACGTGGAGGTCGCTCAAAACAGGTTTAGCCACTGCCTTGAGAGTTCCATGGGAGGTAAATATTTTCATGGAAGCTGGTAGGCTAGCTGCTGAGTATTTGGTTTCTAAAGGGATGCTGCCTCCAAATGCACTTTCGGGAAAGTGACAGAACGGCCGTGGGAAGAAACGGTGGGCACCTTTCTAGATTTTAGGCAACATGAAGAGACAAAACACAGAGTGCTGCAGAAGACCACGCATCACCTCATTCATGTTTTGGAAATGCTGCTTTGAAAGTAGGGCCAGATAGGAGAAGGTATTCCAATGAATATAATTCTATGAGTTCCAGCAGCTCTATAAGAGGAAGGAAAAGAACCGGATTCTTCAAAAATTATGGGTTTGAGATGAACTGGGAATTGGGAAGAAGTGGATCATGGGCTGAGAAGGGCAGGGCTTCTCCAAGCAGGGAGGCTGACAGTGATACTTCTACTAGACATCATGCTGAGCAGCCTGTAGGTAAAGAAAGTAAAAGGTGGGATGCAGAATTCGTCTCCTGGAGAAGTCACTCAAGAACTTGGCAGTGAAGCTTCTGTAGAGTCTGGATTGGAGAGATTTAACTTAGTGGAGGATGCACAGGCAAATACTAGTACTTTGAGCAGTGAGCAGTGTCTACCATCAAATGCAGTTGGAGAATCCATTAAAAGGTCTGATGATGAAGTTGAGGTGGTTAAAGAAGGAAAAATGATAATTATTTTCAACAAAAGCATGATGAAAATAAGGTCACATCTTCCAAGAAAGAAGATACTTTGATTAATGAGGAACATGTTGATTTAGTAACACTCTGCAAATTTGTAAACATTCCCACTACTTCATTAACAAATAAGGGATCAAAGGGTGATCAGGATCTGAAGAATGAAGATCAGAAATTTTCCAACACAGAACTTTCCGAAGGCAAGGGAGCTTATGTGATGGATGTTGATATTGGCAGTACCTGCTGTAGTGATTCATCTCATCAAAACCATGAACTTAGAAGTCTTCAATTAGATGTGCCAAATGCTTTAGTTAAGAAGAAGGAAATGAATGTTGCATCCACAAGAATGCCAGAACAGTGCTCGAGGTCTGGATCTTCTCCTAAAATATCCGTATATAAGTAAGAGCTAGAGAAGGGCCTGTGAGAATCTCAAAGTCCCAACTCCATGATTGTTGAGAGGTGAAAATGGGCAATAGATTATAAACCTGATGGTAATGAGGATTTTAAAAAATTTAGACAATGGATTTCTCTGTTGGATGCTTGCTTCCCACTTCTTTCTCATTCAACGAAAATTCAACCACCTTTAGAAGAGTCAAGAACTTCACAGGGTGCTCATGTGATTCCATCTCCTGATCAGAGAAGTTCAGATATTTCACTGATTCCAAGAAGTCAAGCTAACTTATGCCAATTCATGGAAGAAAAGCAGCTGTTTCCAGGTTCATTTAAGACTTGTGACCTGAATCTAGTTGGAACTTGCGATGTCAATGAGAATTATGATGCCAATCTAATGCTTGTTTTTCCATCTGTTACTCAAAGTGGGAATGCAGCAGCCCCCATTGACGTTGATCTGTCCATGAGTAATAATGGCAACCTACTTCATAAAAATGGTAAACATAATGTTAAGGACATTGATATTGAGGTTATTGATTTGGAAAATGATTCTGGACAAGAAAACAAGACCCCTAGTAATCCTCAGAGAGGGTTTGTTTTTCTTGAGACGTACAGTTGCAATAAAAAAGTCTCCATGCTTAAGACATCTTTACAAATTATATTACTGCTTCTGTTTTTTTTTTCCCAATTTTCTTGTTAGTGCGCATAGCTTGGCTATTCTTTTTAATGCATACTTCCTTGGTTATACAGGGCAGATACTGTGTTCCCTAACCTGGATGTCTTTCCCAACAACATACAAAATTCTAATGGGATTCTCGACATTCAGGATGGTTATGGGCTCATGATATCGGAACTTCTTGGAAATGACAGCCCAAGCTATTCTTTTACACCCACAGACTTAAATTCTTTGCATAATCATATGGATCTCGCTAACACTGAGGTAACGAAGTCAGTCACTAATGACTCTTTCCCCATGTCTCTTTTATGATCTTAATTAAACAGTCAACCAACCGAGGGTTCTTTTTCCTGTTGTGGTCAACATAGAATACTTATCCTTTGTTAAAGGAAGAGAGAACATTAAACAATTGGCCTATTTTATCATGCACTTTTTTATCCTAGAAACATGCATAAACTTGCCATGTTTAGTCAATGAATTGTTTCCTCAAGTGATTGAAAATAATCCTCTTTTGTTATTACAATTACCAAAAAATGATTTCAGTTATATTTTCCTCAATTACAGGCTCCCAACGGAACACCTTTCGGCTATAATTGACTAAAAATGATTTGTTTATTCTGTATTTGTTGCAGAGCATGCTTGACGATGATGACTCAATTTACATGTCCCTAGGAGAAATACTGTTAAGTATGTTTATGCCTTTAATTCAGTCACTTTACAGCTTCTTCAGTCCCTTTCATTACCTTCGTTTACTTGACGCTTGGACCATGCCTTTATAATTATGTGAACAGCTTTATATTGTAATGCCTATTGGAACCAAATTGGTTTTCAATGTGGTGTCAGACGTGATCAATAGGTTGTTGACACCTTTACCTCCCCCCTCCCCCCCCCCTCCCCCCACCCACCCACAATTCAACTTGGTCATAAGGATGCTAGTTTTTAAAAATTTACATGAGGAGAAAGGTTTTAATAAAACTCTCTCTCTCTCTCTTTCTCTACACAAACACAAATATATTCTTTAATTAGCATATGACTTGAGAAGCCGACCCCCTGGAAAATCATTGTGATTTCTTGTTAGTAATTTGCCTGTTGTTACTCAAAAGCACTTTTGAACAGGCAAAAGTTAGGAGTAACATCCTTGCCTGATGATTATTGCTGTGAAATGGTAATATTTTGTCTTGCTTTGTTGAATAATATTGCAATTGAAGATAAAATCACTATGTTTGGTTCCTTATGTTTCTCAAAAATATTCACTCCAAATATAATTACTTTCAAAAATATTTTTTTCCTCTATTATTTATAAACTTTTACATTGAAAACACACCTTATTTTAATCTCATCAAAACCCAATAACATAGGAAATTGTACATAGACCATATACAATTACTGTGTTTTTTGTCAACAGCCCAGCTTCTATAGAAGTTATTCTTGTGAAAAAAAGCTTGTTTTGCATTGTCAATGGAGCTTTTATTAAGGTAGATTTCTGTGTGCTATACAAATGAACAAGAGTCTCGTCTTTTACTCTTTTTAATCAATCACCAAACTTTCTTTATGTGTGTGCACATTTTTCACCATAAATTGATATGTTATAGGTTTTCTAGAACCTTGGGAGCAACCGACGCAGGAGTATGGGAAGCCATTTGGAACACGCTTCGGACATTAATATTAATTTGATGTAGGCCCTCCGGCGTCAGCCAAAACCTAACTTTGGGAGACCATGATGAGCGATTTTGCATATGGGCTGCCGTTGACATGTTTGATTATTTCTTCTCGATGCTACCATCACCCTAGGGAGTTTTTATCATGTCCAGTCTTGCTGTTGCAGTCATGACCAATGTTCTAAAGCAACTGTATGATAAAATTTTTAAATAGCAAGGGAAATTGTATTAAAATTAAATAATTTGGATCAAATAAATTTTGTGGGTTATATCTCTTAAATTCAATCTTTTGATTTTTCTTTCAAGAATATTACTTGGATATTTGAACAGTTTTCAAAAGAGGGTTTGTATTTGATCTTTTTTAAGGGTTGTGTCTTCAATAACATAGATCTTCAGATTTAGTACTATGATTTTGAATCAAACGTTGAATTTGAAAACTTTTGATGAAAAACGTCTTGAATGTTTTTGGAAATTTTAGAAAATTTAAAGAGAGTTTTCACTATTTCAAATTTTCAACAACTTCCCCTCTCAGCCTTCTGTCTTCCTTTTTTCATGGAATATGGTTCTAATAATTGTTGGAGAGATAATATGACTACATTAACCTATTGACATGGCGTAGTTTGATTGACTGTCACAACTTGAAGCTTATTTAAATATTAACTGATAGGTTTAATTTTATAAAGTCTTTATTTTCTAAATTTCTAACAAATTTTTGTCACTTGGCATCACTTGATTGGCTAATTAAAGTGTCCATTTCTATTTATTTATTTTATAAATTATGTTTATTTAAATTCTCAAAATATAAATAGAATTTATTTGATTAATATTGTAATGTTATATTTTTCAAGTGATATTATTTGATTGGACACAAATTTTTATTTTTATTTTTTGTGCCTACAGCAACCTTTATCGTCTCTAGTTATGATATTGCCGGTTCTATATTCAAGTAGCTTTCTTATGTAGGATGTCTCGAACATCTGGAAATGGTAATGTGTAAATAACCAGTTGCAAATTTTACTAAGCTAAAGTCATCCCACGACGGCAATGAGCCAGAAGGTATGTAATCTGTGTAATATGCAATCATCGTGAACGTAGTGGAGTTTCGAGAAGTAGAATCTCTCGTTTTAACAGTGCCTGCAGCTATTCATGAACTTGTATTCCACAGTTTCTCAAATTAACTGACATCATGGCCAATCTTGGTCCTTATTCCACAATTTTGGAATTGCTCATTGTGCAACAACAATATTTGTGTTTCAACAATTATAATAAAATAGAATATATATATATATCTATATAGATTAAAATTATAAAAAAAAATATTTAAACCCTAAACACATTGTCCAACTAAATTATCTTGAAGTAAAGCACACAGTTGATGTTATACGTCCCAATACATAGAAACGGAGGAATGTACGCAGCTGTGTTTGCTAGTTGGAACGCATACAATCTGCTTTTCTGGGGCATATCATACCTCACCTCAATGGCCCCAGGTTCAGCTTCCGCTGGGATTGGGGAAACCTTTTATTTCATTTTAATTTGAATGGAGATATTTTATTGGAGGGACAGAGATTATTGACACTGTTACGGTGGTTAGAATATCATGCACTGCAATGATACTAAGAATATTCGGTACAAATACATGATACTCATTTAAAAACTCATAATAAGAATTTAAGTGCTTAACAACCTCCGTGAATCGTGATAACACTCGTATATAAATTATATAGCTATAAATCTGAAAAAATGGTCCAATCCCTGGGCCCAAATCCACTCCCCTTGATTAAAGAGGGCAGCACAGCAGTAACGATTCATTTAGAAGAGAAGGAAAAAGGGGTGACGTCAGATTGTCCGCATTCCCTCTTTTGCCCTTGGCCAGGTTTGTGAATTGCGCTTGGGATTATCTGGAATTGTGGATGTGATGGTACAGGGAATGAATGTGTGTGGGGTATGCTTTTCCATCTTCATTTCTATATATATATATTTTTTTTTTTATTTTTTTATTTTTTATTTTTTTTATTTTCCCTAACTCGATGGGTCCGTGTCGTCTTCGATGGACTTTATTGCTCAGTGGAGTCTGTCAAGGTTCTCTCCTGTCAACTTTTTTATTTTCTTTCATAAAGTACATAATAGTAACAATGAAGACGAGTAGCAGTGCAGGATATGCATATTCAATTCATCTTTTAGACTCTAATAATTAGTTGTTACAATTATCATATTTTTAACAATTGATGGCTTCTTCCCCTTCACAGTTCTCGGGGTTGAACGGTGTCGTACTGCACCTTCTTGGTGGAAAATGGGAAATAACTCCAACTTTGATGCATAGGTTTTTTTTCTTAAAAAAAACAAAAAAAAAAATAAATTTAGTACGTTTTCGAAACACGATCTATGTTATTGGACACAACCTAGTGCGCTCCTATCATAAGCTAATCTTCCTTACAAATGAAAATTTTCTACAGCTTGCTGCCCTACAATTCATTTCTTTTTCCAGCTTGATCAAAATTTGTGACACGCATACGTTTTAGATTCAAATCCAATCTTCATCTCGACAAAATGAAAACATATACAATTCTTACTAATACAATTGAATCACTCTTGTTGAGCTTATCTTATTTGGAAAAAAATTAAATAAAAAATTAAGAAAATGCAACCAAGGGTTGTTATTAATATCTTTTCTTCAGTCCATAGAATTACGGGGAATACAAACGATCATAATGCCACTAGCCTCTCCCTTTCGTGTCTTTTCCTCTTTGCTGGGGTGAAGGAAAACGACTCCCCAATCACATCATATGTGTGTCAATATAATTGCGTGTGATGTCAACAAAAGGCACAATTTTAATGGATTTGTCCCCCCTTGAAATCATTGTTTGCTCTGTAATTATGTGGCATGGTTTTAAATATTTTTATTTTAAAAATTATATAAAGTTAAAGGAGAGAATAAAATAAAAATAAAATGTTATAATTAAATATATATTTTTAAAAAATGAATAATTTAAAAATAAATAAAACCTATGTAATTAGCTACTCAATAGAGGGTATTTAGTTAAAATAATAAGTTTATGAAAGTATCTTAATGAAATGTTCATGCGTTATTTTAAAATATCTTACGGACGACTTTATTTTATAAATTAAAAATAATTTAAATATACTTAATTGTAGCAATATTTACTTTATTTTTATTATTATTACACAAAAATTATAATAATTTTACTTATAAATTTCAATTGGGATAATTTTGTTAAATTTTATCCAAAATTTTTATTATTTTTTAAAATAAAAATTTATAAACTCTAAAAACGTCTTAACTTTCTTTGTGCATGCTAAGTACATTTGTTCCAGGTTTTTATTGGAAGTGTTGATGCGATTGTAAGCGTGGCATTCTTTGGGTGTGTAGCACTTGTATATGTTTGTTCATATATCTGGTTTTTAGGTTTTTAATTAATTAATTTATACTAATATAACTGAACAATAAATTGTTACAGCAATTCATAAAAACTTTGCTTCAGATTTTGGTCCACTACACTTAAGTGTCATGCTAAAAGAAAGAAAAACAGAAACTTAGGCCATTTTTTGGGTATTATATAGCTTGGTTTGGTAACTTAAATTTGTTAGCATTTATCTCTCAACTCTACACTCAGCACTTAGAGGGTGTTATAAACATTTTAAAACATTTTATTGAAAGCTCATGAGTTCAAGTCTTTGGTTAATATTTTAATGAAAAAATTATAAACTCTTAATAAAATATTTCAAGTTCATAAGTTACTCAAAAATTTTTATAAGCGACTTTATTAAATATATTAACAATTAAAAATTATTTTTAATTATATTATATTAATAATATTTAATTTATTTTTATTATTAGTGTACCAAAAATTATAATTGATTACTATTATAAACTTTAACAAAATCTTATAAAATGATTTTATTATTTTTATTTAAATATTTTATTAACTTATTTTTAAAATAAAATATATAAATATATAAATTTTAAGAATATCTTGTAAACTACATAATTTATAAAGTATTAAAAATAGACTTAGCCAAACAGCTCTTAGTCTAAGGTGTCTTGAGTGACATGATCGTTCGTAACGTGCAAGTAACACAAATTGTCATAGCAAAACATACATACGCAGCCGGCAGAGTTGAATGAAGGGTGCACAAATTTGGGGACAAAACATCCGACTTCGCATTTATTTTTTTCAATTTTATTATACGGATCTAAGATTGTAATTGTATATCATACACCTAATATCGAATCATGCACTACCATAAAATGTAACGTAAATCATGTATACAAAATGTTAGATATTTATTTGTATTTTTTTTAAACACCATAAAAAAAATATCCTGATTTTAATAATTAATTATTATGCAACCCTTTTGGTGACAGAATATCCATACATCAATGTATTAACAGCAGGCCACAAATAAAATGAGTGTATATATAATATATAATTTTACATCCCATATTTTTCCTGTCACCCTCTTTCCATTGATTAGGAATAACAATGGATTAAGGTGGAATAAGGATGTATCCTCCATCTCCGGCCTTTTTTTTTTCAATCTCCCCTACTTCTACTGTGTCCTCCCTTCTATATCTTTCATGGGTGCTCTATTGAAAAAAAGAAAAAAAAAATGATTTTATTTTAAAATTTATATTTTTAAAGATAAAATTTTAATTATTTTACTTTCAAAAAATTAATAAAAATATGATATCCTAATTAATTTTATTGGTAAACATAATATGTTTATCATATTGCCATATTAAAAATATTTATAATGAATAATATACTAGTTATATTAGCATAGATGATGTGATAAAATGTAATTATTTTGTAAAATATTAACCATAAAAGGATTTTTTTTAGTAAATTTTATATTAAGACAAAAGAATCAACAAAATATAATAGATTTTTAAACTACTAAATGAGCTCGACAACAGTTATATAAAAATATAATATATAAATAGAGTAAGAAGGTGCAAACATTCCACATAAAATGAAAAAAAAATATTATTATCAAATCAATATATTCAATTCAAAATAAATAAATAACGAAACCAATATAATATATTGGATATATTTACCTATAAAATAAAAGAAACAAAATAATAAATCATAAATCAGGGTTTTTTGAATTTTGAATAGTGGCTAAAATTTTTCTCAAATTAGTATGACAAAAACAAGAAAAACAAAAGGTAAAAAAAAAAAAAGTAGAATTGAGAATAGAAAATATTGATGAATTCAATTTTGTCATATTTTACAATTTTTTATTGTGAAGAAATATACTAATTTCTGTGAGAAGATGTATATTTCATTGCGATTAAAATATATATTCATCTTTATTAATTCTTTTAAAGTTCTTTATTCTAATTTTCATGAAGTAAGCAAATTGATGAGTAATTTTCAAATTAATCATATAAAAAGTCATCTAGAAATTAATTACAAAATAACAAAAAACAATATTTCTCCGGTTCACTCCGCTCCGCCCTATCCCTCGTCTAGTTTCTTCTCCCGCTCTTTTCTTTCTCAAAGTCAACTTTGCTGCTTCTTAATCGAGCCTGCGGGTTGAATTTGAACAGAAAAGGGAAAGCTTGCTCTCGGACAAATGCTTGCTTCTTCTAGGAACAAGGGAAGGTAGAGCCTTAGTGCATTTCCACAATAGATCTGAAAATGCTCACCCTATTTGTCTTAGCTTTAAATACTTTATAAATTACACTGAATCATTTCATAAAATATTTTATAAATTATTTTTATAGAATCTTAAAATAAGATGTTAGGATATTATACCTTTAAAAAGTGTTATGAGTCATTTATAAATTTAACTATTTCATGTACTATAACCCTTTAATTTGTTTTTTAAAGTGGTAACCTTAATTTTGATAATTTTTAATATTTTATAAACTCCATAAATATTGTAAGATCTGGAGTTAATCTTAAAAAAATTCTTGAATCATTTTAGTTAAATACTACGTGAAGAGTTCTTTAAATGAAACTTTTACATTTAGAGGAAAAAAAAAATTAGTTTTAAAACAGATAAACACACTCATGTCGCAGCAAGTGAAGTCCAAATAATTGTTTCAAATACAGTAGACTGCGTATCATCAAATTACACTCCATTCTTAAAATGTTAGTTATTAAAAGAAAAGTTGATTCTACTTATAAATTTGGTTTAAGAACATTTTCTAATGAGATGGGTATCACATTTCTCGCATCCAATCTCACGCTTACCTTTGTGTGTGTAAATTGTGCACTCTCTCGACATGAATTCGCTTGTCAGTACCGATGTATCTATAGAACCATACTCTTAAGTTTACTCATATGGGATCATACAGGTGCAAGCCCTTCCTTTATGTTGTTCATGTGAGATCTCTTGTTGGACATTAATATATGAAACATACTTTTATATTAGAAATTAAAAACAAAAACATATTGGATTGGATCTTGGGAATACATTTACACGTGTGTAATGCTATCTTATCTCACGACGATGTTGGTAATACACACACAAGAACATAACAGGAAAATAAAGAATAAGACAATGATGCATTTACATAGTTTGGAGCAACTTTCTTATATTTGTGGTGCCTTACTTAATTTTAACATTTTACTAAATTCAAAAACAAGTGATTACATCAAATTATAATAATCAATCCTCATCACTAATTAACTATCCCAAAAAACAAGCTTCGAGATTAGTTGGGTGCACTAAAACTAAACCATTCTTATTTTACACATTACCTAAGACCCTTTAAGTCTAATATTCAATTACAATGAATTATTCACTAAAAAATTAACTCTCAATTTCACAATGTGAAATGTTTAAACATAGTATTTTATCAAACTCATTAGCTTACACAAAGCTTGCTAGAGATAGATGGAGGCTCAAAAAATTAAATTTATAGTATGAAAATGCATCGATTTCGAGCTGAAATATGTTCCAAAAATTTGCAACTAATCTCCGAAAAACTAGCCGAAATCTCTCCCGTATGACCTGTATGTTTGCAACATCGGTCAAAGCTTCATTTTTTTAATTGTGTTTTCTATATATTCAATGCATGATTAGTCTCCACGATATATTCACAGTCACACCAAATAAGGAAAAATTAATCTCTAATATAAGACATAATATTCTTAAAAATTTCCATAAATATCACAATAATATTTGATGACATAAGGCATAATATTTTTGAAACCTTACGCAAATATGGCGGTGATTTTTTATGATATATGCAGCCATGTACGTGCGTCAACATACCATAATACTAATACAAATGTCACGGAGTTCTAATCGATAATTGGAAAACTTATCACATAGGAGAAAAGTTAATCTAATTTATAACTTGGTCAAAAAGCTTTTGCCAGACAATCAAAAATAGAATTTAGAAATAATCATTACAAAAAGGTAACGAAAATGTAATAAAAAACCGATTATATCTTTTTCCCATGGTTTTGTAATGTTTTTATTCCTCCTCTTCTTCACTGTTATAAAGTAATTAAATAAACTAGGAATTTTATAATTTAAATTTATTTTATATTTTCATCTTTTTATCTTTTTTTTTTTTCATGTGTGTGTATATATATATATATATATTAAAAATTCGCGAATCAAATAAATTTGAAATCTTGGAACTCTAAATTTTTTTCTTTCATTTGTCTTGACACTATTTTTTCTTAATACAAATATTAACCAAACAAAGTTTAAAACAATAGGATAAAAGCATGTTATCCTTTCGTACTCATTCACCCACAAAATGAATTTTGAACCACGCGATAAGAATTTTTTGAAGTTCCAAAACCACGCGGCATTCAGCCCCCAAACAATAATTAACAGCAAACTCTGGCAAGGTGATTTGTACAATTGACGCCAATCCGTGAGAAGACGAGATACATTGCATGAAAAATTATTATCACCATAGTAATATAACGAATCTTAAATAGATCTTCTTATGCTCATACTGTCCGTCATTCACACTTTAAAGAAGAAGACGAAGAAGATAAAATGTTAAACACTTATCTTGACCTCTATTAAGTGCATCACTTACTTTTAATCAATAGTGACGAAGCCATACTAAGAGCTGCTCACATTGCCATGGTGTTTCGTTAAAACAATAGACACAATACACAAGAAAAATTTACTTGAGCTAAAAATAAGAGAATATCGACTCCGGCTATCTCCATCATTATCGCCCTTATTTCAAGAATAATAACAAAAAAAGGGGGGCATGCCCTGTCGTGTAGCGAGGGGGAAGAGGAGCGTTACAGTCTGGTGTAATTTCAGGCAAAAGACGAGGCCAAAACCGACAACTCACAAACACATGCATGGTGGGCCGGTGACAGATATAATTTATGTCAACAATAAAGAACGCTGTACAGATAATTAATACGTACATTCGTATCTATAGTTAGTGTTAATCAATTTGAGCAAATGGAAGAAAAAACCCAGCAGGTTAGGTTAGGATAGGACAGCTTTGTTTGGACTTGCTGTCCTCTCTCTCTCCATCTATCTTTGTTTCTTTCTTTCTTGAATATCTTTTTTTAACCACTCACGCATATTCACAGAGGGGAAGGTGAATCGTGGGGTGTTTAATGGTACAAACCTGCTTTTTGGTGGAGAGAGGAACCCGATGCCCCTTCTTCCGATTTATTTTATGGATGTGCGAGCGGGTGGTGCTCCTTCTTCCCTTCTTGTTGTATCACACGCTTATACACACAATCTCTCTCTCTCTCTTTCTTGCGCCCCTTTTCTCTCTATCTATATCACTGTTACCTCCTCTCCATAATGCATCGATGACCTTGTTCTAAGTCCCATTTCTCGCCCACTGAAAGAGTTTTGAAGCTAAAGAGGTCTGAATAGTTTGCTTAACTTGTCCTAGGATTTTTTGTGGGTTTTCTTCGTGATCGTTGAGGGTTCTTTCTGCCTTCACGAATCTGGGTTGCTTTGTTTCCCTTCCATTTTATTCCCGGCCTTTTCAGCTAAGTTGGCTCAAGGTTTCTTTTTGTTTTCTCGTTTTTCTCCCTGGATTTTTGTTTTAGTCTTGTGCCTTTATTTGTTTGTGATTTTCCTTGATGGACTGTATTTAGTGTTTTGTAGTTCTATGCTCTGTTAATCACTGCAATTCTTGTGGTGTTTTTGTTCGGTCGTGTTTGACGGAAAAGCTCTACTGCCCTTTTTCTTTGATCAAACGATAAATATATTTTTATTTATACGGTCTGTGCTTCTTGTACTGGTCTTCGCTATTCTTGTGTCCATTGTTCACTCAGTTGCCTAAAAACATGACATGGAACCTGATTTTCTTCGATATCTTCTGAATCTGTTTCCTGCCCTAGAAAACCTCAAACGGATGCCTTTGATTTTAAGCTCATTACCTTTATGAGCTCATCTAAGACTGAGATTTGTCTGTTTCGTTTAGGAAATCTTTCTGATTCATGTGTCCTGCTAATGTTTCTAAATTGATTTTTCTTTCTTGATCTTGGTTTTTGAGTTGTCTTAGGATTTTAGCCGTTTCCTATCTTGAAAAGCTTCAGCAAATTTATGTCCTTTGAATTGGTTTGCGCACATAAAATAACGATTAACTAGGGTTGATCATTGCTTAAACTTCGTTCTTTCGTCGCTCGGTCAGGCTCTCCCGTAGAGCTTGGTGGTGATCCAGTCAATAAATTTGCTTCAAATTTAGTCTTTCGAAGAACATAAAATAACGTGGTTGAGGGGTCTGGAGTCTACTGCTACTGTCCCACGTGTTTGTGTCTGTTTTTTTCCCTTCAAACTTCTGGGATTTTTCTGTTAACGTATTTTCCCATACGAATTCTTTGCAGAGTCGATGGTTGGATTGATGAAGAAAAGGCGAGATCTTTCGGTGGGGTTGTTCGATTCCTAGCTTAATTAAGAGGTGAGTGGTGGTGGGGTTTGGGGCACTTTTGTTTGGAGAGGCTTAGGTTACTGTTGTTTTGAAGGCCTAGCACAAACAAGATAAGGCATCGTTGGGAGGATATACACGACTAGTTCTTGTGACTGACAGTTGGGTAGACAGCACAAGAAGAAGAAAAGGCTATTAGCAGATGTTATCCACTGAAAACCCTCCACCAGATCTCCAATGTCCTTGTGAAATCTCACAGCCGAAAAGTAATAGCAGTAACATCGGTAATGATGGGAAGGCTTCTGATATTAATCAGCACCCGCTTGTGGCAGATCTGTTGAAGCCAGGCCTTGATGAGAACTGCCCACTTCCCAAGTTCTCCATAAGGTAAATCTTTCTGGTCTTCCAACTTTTGTGACTTCCTTTTTGTGGTAGTTTTGTCATGGCTCTACACCTCTTCTTCAGACGCACAGTGCCTTTTCCATGTTGTTTCTTGGGCTTTCCTTGGTTGTTCGGATCCAAGCAACATGCATCTGTTTGAGATTCATTCAGTCATGGGTTTCCCTCAAGCTTCGAATCTCTTCTTAGTTTTTGTTTCCATTTTTAGGAGTAGTTCCATATTCTTCAACTTTACTTTCTTGACCTTTTGGCTAATTTGGCTTAATGATGTTTATCAACAGGTTTTGGCTAAGACGGTCTTCTATGCTTAAATGAAGCTATTTCCCTTTTATTTTCCCAGACCGGCAATTGATATTTAAATTTGCCTACCTGTTTCTTGTGTAATCAATCCTTTTGGTAATTTTATGCTCCTTAGCTCACAGATAACAAAACCTGCTCGGTTTTTCCAAAGCTCCATCTCATCGAAGTCCCAATTCTTCTTATCCCACGCCCGTTCAATTTCGAGTTCATTTGATCATGTCGATGGGGGTTGTTAAGTTTTTGTTAAATCCTCTGCCAAGAGATTCCTCTTCTATTTTGTTTTGTAGGCATATTAGTAATCCTCATGGTATAGCGCCGCTTCTTCCCTTTTTTCTTCGTGTATTCGACACGCATTATGTGTGGGACTAATGGTTTTTGCATTTCAAAATCTTCTCTGTAGTGGACGTAGCATTTTAATTTATTAAATTTGGTGTCTGTTTGACAGGGACTATGTTTTCAATGCAAGGGGCAAGGACGTAAAGAATAATTGGCCATTTTCTCAGAAAAACTTGCAACTTTGTCTGAAGTATGGTGTGAAGGATGTGTTGCCACCTTTCCAGTCTCTGGATTTAGTGAGAAACCCGTCAGTTGTGAAATGTACCAATGAAAATATAAGCTATTCTGATGTGAAGCTTGATCATAGCGTTGGCCAAAAGTCAGCTGTGGATGCTAACGTCAGCTCGAGTGGATGTGAAGAAGATAAAGTGTTTCCATCAACCACAACAAGTCAATCTTGCTCTGATATAAGTTCAGTTCCGCAAGTTAAAAATCCGTACTTGGAGCTGGAAGCTGAATGTTTGCCGGGACCTTCTAGGGAAAAGCCTGACTTTGCAGTTCGGGCATCCAACAAGGCTGAAAAAAATATTCAAAACCCAGGTAAGAAGTGTAAATTGGTAGTAAAATTGAACAATATTTCTGGACCCAAGTCAGTTGAGGATTTGTCTTTAAACAATTCTGTGGTATCGGAAACAATGGCTTCAAAAGTGTGCCCGGTGTGCAAGACTTTTTCATCGTCCTCCAACACCACTTTGAATGCCCATATTGATCAATGCCTCTCTGAGGAGTCCACAATCAAATGGACTACAAATTCAAAAGTGATTAAGCATAGAATAAAGCCGAGAAAAACAAGACTGGTGGTGGACATCTATGAAGCAGCCCTACACTGTACATTGGAAGATCTTGACAGAAGAAATGGAACTAACTGGTCTTCAAACTGGGGATTTCCGGATCCGGATTTGAAGACGAGTGCCGAAGATGATAACAAGACACTTGCGTCAGTCAATATTGAGGACCTCAATCAGGAAGGTGCTGTGTATGTTGACTCTAATGGCACAAAGCTTCGGATATTATCAAAACTTAGCGATCTTTCATCAAACAAAAATGATACTTATGATTCTGGTCCAACCAAGTGTGGCAATAGAGATAAAGGAGGCAAATTTCTTTCAAGGAAGAAGAAGTGTGCTGTCCAGAAACAGAAGAATGTGAAATCTCCTGCCTATGGACAAAAAAGTTACTCTCTCAGGCCCCAATATCTCCCGAATGTAAGTCATGTAGCTTTTTACATTATGGATTTAGCTGCAGTAGTGGCCGGGTGTTTGATAATTCTGTAGTTGAATTAGTGTGGATTTTCATTCCCCGCCAATTTCCACTGGGTTAATAGAAAGATACCTTTGAAAAAAGCTAAAAGCAGATATCCACATGCTTGTGTATTTATAAACCTAGATATTAAGTGCTGCTATATTGTGAGATAAGTTACTGAAAGTGCATGTATTACTTAGTGATGGCTTCCTGTTTTGTTTTCGATCCATTATTGCAATTAGTCATTTTGATTTTTCATATTAATGTTGAGAATAACATGTCTTAATTGTATATTGCTGATTGTGATTTAGAATAGGTTTATTAAGTGTCCATGCATGTTCTCATGGATGGAAAAATAGTTTGTTTTCATATGAAATCCTCAATATTGTTGTAATCTTTGCCATTTGAAATTTGACCATGCATCATGAACAGGTTGACAATGGTCTGCCAAAAATTTGCCCCCCTGAAGGTCACAAAGATGATCTTATGCAGCCTTGTATGGCTCATGATCAGATGAAATCTGATGGTTTGGGCATGATAAAACCGTGGGTGGGTTCTAAGAGAACTGTTCCCAAGAAGGTGGTCAATCTTGAGCGTGAAAATCAGTGTCCCTGCAAAATTAGAAAGAATTTGAGAGTAAAGAGTGGAGTTATGAAGAGAGATAGTTCCTCAAAATCCCCAATTTCATGTGTTGAAAATCCTCTTTTACGTACTGAAAGCAAAAGAGGAAATGAGAACTTATGCAACTCCTGTGCTGGATGTTTGGAACAGCCGTGTCAGAAAAATAAACTAGGAATTTCTTTGCAGAAGTCTCAGGTCTGTGATGATAAGAGGAATCATCTGGTTTTATCTACGTTTGATGTCAAACAGTTGAGGAAATACAACCCCTCCATTCATGAGCGCCGGATGGATCCTCCACGTTGTACAGAAAATAACATCTTTTCTAGGAGAAAAAAAAGGATGGCTGATAGAAACATCATTCCATCCATAAATGCTGATAGTTCCTTTATCAGCTCAAGATGTTCAAACCCTGCAATCTCATCTGGGAATAAGAAGTTTTCATCTTTGAGGAAGAAGCTATTTTCTGTCACTCATACATCGGTTCCTCAATCAAAGAAGAATCTGGAGGGAGAGCATTTTAGCTTCAAGAACCCTACGCTGCAGTACACTTCAAAATCAGAGGAAGATATGATTGTGTCACGATCTGCAATTTATATGGTAGATAATCTGGTAGAAAAAGTGGGAGGGAATGCAGCTCAAATGGAAAAGGCCTCTGCTAAGCCACGTATAAATAGATCTAGGGTTTTAAAAATTCCAAAGAAGAGAGGGGGATTTGTGAACTCTAGTAAAGGAGACATGACTTCAAATGGCTTGGAGATATCTCCAGAATCTGTAGGTCTTGAGAAGGACATTAATTCTTTTACTGTTGGCAATGTTACGGTTGGTATGTCCAATGCCCTGGAATGGGATGAAATGATTTGTGAGCCAACTTATAAGGTGGCTGATGGAGAAACTTTTGTAGCATTTAGCAAATCTTTGGATCCTGCAATTCCTGGGCTTGCTTATCCTTCTGATGATGGGTATGTTTCACAGCATTATACTGAAGCATATGGGGGGCATTGCCCGGCTGGGCTACCATTGTCTGATGAACAAGAGATGCTTTGTGCAGGTAAAATTGGCAATGATTTAATTACTACCGGTGGTCACGTGGTGGTAGAAATGGATGCTAATGAAGCACAAGGAAATGACTTTGTTCAAGTCGATTCAATTCCCATACCGGGACCTCCAGGCTCCTTTTTACCTAGTCCTGGGCATACTGGATCAGAAGAACTTCTGGGAAATTCTTCTCTAACCACTTCCAGGATACTATCTCCTGAAGACGAGCGTGAAGTGGTCGATATGGATTCATCATCATATTCTCCAATTTCTGCCATGTCGGCTGTGTCGAATTCTGATGCTAAAAGATCTGATTCAGTCTCCATCAATGTGCCTGTTCAGTCATACAGTGTTCAACGTGAGACTCAATGTGACATCTCTGAAGATGGGATTGAACCTGTTGATGGCTCTTCTCCCTTTGAGCAGGCAACTACTGCTGAAAGAGAATTTGACCCTCATGAATCAAAGTTGAACTTGGCATTGCCTGCAATGTATACTCACAGATTTGAGAATATCCGGCCATGTTATTTCTCTGGGAAGGATGAGGCTTTACTAGGTGATTCATTGAATTGTCGAGAGTCACCACTTTTAAGGAGACAAGGCCTCATTTCTCGCCCAGTTCTTGCCCGGGACAACAAGATTGCGGATGAACCAAGGAAGAAAGTTCACCTTTCATGCTCAATATCAGAAACACACCCTGAGAAAGAGCCAAATCCAGAACCTGGAAAAGTTGCAGCAAATTCAGCAAATGGGCCTGCTCCTGCACTGGTTTCTCATCATTCTGAGTCAAAGTTTCCAAACTGTGTTGATTGTGAGTTTCCTAGCCCATCTACTTTAAGACTGATGGGGAAAAACTTAATGGTGGCAAACAAAGGTCAAAATTTGTCTGCACAAACTATGTCTACCCAGTCTAATATGTTAATAGACCATCCAGGCCGGAAGCTGTGTGTTGATAATAACCTTTCTGCCAGCAATTATCAGGACAAGCACGCATCATCTCAAGGCCCTAATATATATCTCAACATGCCATGCAACACGTGGAACCAGCACTTGGATTTTAGTTCATCTGATGGTTTTGAAACTCCTGCTAAATTTAGGCCACCTCAGTCATCAGCTCATCCATCAACAATCATGTTTTCAAGTAAAAGTTTTGCTGGAAGTTTCACAGCCTCGAAGTTTCATGAATATGCAAGTTTGATCCATGATCAACAAGGATACACTATCCAACTGGACACTCCTGCAACATATGATATTGAGAAAGTTCTAAGTACTGCCGCCCACCTTAGAACTGTGGATTCTTCAGGTGGTAAACACAAGGAAATAATTGCAATTGATGATTCACCAGAAAATGAAGCCCATCTAGCTGTTAAAGGGATGCCTAGCATGAACATGGGATCTGGAGAATCTTTAGCTGGGATTTCAGCACCGACGGGATTGCATTGTGACTCTAGGCGTGTAGATCCTTTCTGTAATTACCAGTCAAGGGGTTATCCTCTCTCTACTGGATCACAGATGGTTCAGAATGGAACCACCCTAGTGCCATCTGCACTGTATTTTTCACCTGGCTTTTCATGACCAGCCGGTGCAACAGGACATTGCCTGTACCGTGGCTACATATCTCCAACATCTCCACACGTCCGAAGCCAACTGAGTGCCTAATCATCAATGGCTAGAGTTCTTCCTATCGACATAATGCACACAGTATGATTGAGACCTGCAAATGTTGACTGATGAATTTAGTTTCTGGTTTTCCTTTGCTAATGCCGTTGTTTACACTGTATACTAGCATCTGAAACTCTGGTAGGTTTGAGCAGTTTTGAGGCTTCTAGATATAACTCAAAAAGCTTCCGGAGATTGATGTACAAGGAACCTTTGAATAATGAGTTAATCTTGATAAACTATTTTTTCGTTCTTTCTTGCTCTCCTCCGGCTTCAAAGAACTATAGTTATGTGTTTGAAGCTAAAGCTAACCATTTTTTTTTCGGCTCTCTCGCACCAATTGAAATTTTGAGCTTGAAATGTGTAGTTTCAATGTTTAATCTTTATAATTAATGTTAATTTTCCGGCTTCGAAGGTGTCTCATCATGTATGCTTCGGAGCATGCATTTGCCCGAAGAATATTAGCCTCGGCGGATTCGTTTCTTCTTTCTGTCGGTATGCATACTGTGTGTTTGTTCATTCAATTATCTGGACGCCACATGATCGCAAATATTTGAAAAAGAAGCATGCTACGACGTCATATTAAGCAAACAAATTTGCTGTTAAAAATAATAGACCATGTTTAATTTTAATTCCGTAATACATGGGAGATCAATATTAGAATTGCCTATTGAGATTGTGGTGTGTGATAATCAGAATGCAATGAGATCAATACACAATGCATGCCGAAATGGTTTCAGGAGATGTGCTTCTTTTTCATGGGTTTTCTTTCTACACTCGGTTTTTGCATGAGAGGAAACGTGAGCACATTTATGTATGCTTTCCGATCTCTACAAGCATCTCGTCATGCACAGAACTTTCCCCCATCTTTGTAGTTGTGTGCTTATTATGTTAAACTTTGCGCGGTGAACGAAGAATTTCCAATTAACCTTCGCCGAAGAATACTTTAATTCTACCTGATATATATATATATATATATATATATGATCCATGAAAGCTGTACATTTCGCACATGTATATGTGTACAAGCTGATAGGTGAGGTTGTAGCCATTGTTGGGGTTTTCTTGTGTTTATTGCGTGGGCATGTGTACGTTTCGTTATCCATTATCCCATGTAACGAACGGAGGTAATGGAAACATTGAGGACACTTTTTCTTTGACGAACATGTCTGTGAGATTGTGCAGTGCCTGGTGGGGTCATTAAAAGAGAAAAGGACTGGTAATATACACATATATTAGGACTCCTTAAGAAAGAAACACCTGATCACTTCATCACCTGATTTTCCTTTTCCAGCTTTTTCTGGATTTTCTCTCTCCCTCAGCTGCCTTATCTGTTGATTGTAGTAATAGTTTCTTTAATTAATTGAAGATGATTTTATGTTAATTTGAGGGATTTTGAGTCTGCATGAAATGAAATATAACCGTTACAAAGGGGATGCGTGAGAGAGAGAGAGAGGGAGGGAGGGAGGAGACAGCGAGTGAGACGGGCAGTCAAACGCATAGGCGGAAAGATGCGTACAAGACAAACTATGTCATGTCCTTCTGTCTACCACTAATTCTTGCCATCATACATAATAGGGCTAATTTATTTTTAAATTTTCTCATTAAGATAGTTAAGGATGCAGGCAATGCTTATGCAAGATTGTATTAAGAAAATAAAATTCACACACCAACAACTCCTTAGTCTACGATCACGAGACCCCACATCTTCATTTACTTTATCCTTCAAACAAAAAAAATCTTAATTTCATTTAAGAAATAAATTCCAGTACTTGAAACCAAAACAAGAATACATTAAAATAAAATAAAAATCCAGTGCTCACAGGCACCTGCAATATCGTTTTTCTTTTCCCTCACAACAACCCATTTCTTGGAGCGGTCAGTAATTTTATGGGATATTTTTTTTTTTCCATCCATGAGCACTATTCTTTGTGATGATAATTTTAGTGATATCACTAATATCGTCACTATAAATAATGATATAATGATTATATTTTGACATGTCACAATTTAGGTGATATAGAGACAATACAGTGGTTTGTCATTTTTTATCGTCACTAAATTTTTGGGCTTTCTTTTTGTGTTGGCGGAAAATTTGAATTTTCAATGATACAAATTCAAATAGTGATGGCACTTATAGTCTCATTACAGGATAATGAAATTCGAATCAAGAATACCATTTCACAGTCTCACAACGCAACTGAAAGCAGATCCAAAACCATAGAAGGAAATTAATTTATATATATATATATATACATATATTTCTATACTACACTAAATTGAAGGATAGAAAATTGAGAGAATATATTGTTCGACATAGAAAGCCCACAATTTCTTATTCGATCGACTGAAACCCCACGTCTTCGTCTCGGCGGCCGCAGCAGAAACTGGATGCACCCACCCCATGCAGGCAGCGAGCCCAAATTTTCCCTTCCAGCAGCAGTCAACTCAGCAACATATTTGTCCTTGACTTGAGAGGACAGAAGCAAGCCAGTTTTGTCCCCATCTCCAACTTACTCGAGAATATTCTTCACATCTTTGGCGGAGGTACAGGAGTTGCCACCCAACACAGCCAACAAGTAAGCTTATGTAACCCTCATCCAGGGGAGGTTTGACGGAGAAGATCTGAAAAGCCATGCTGCTGCTAGGGTTTTCTACGTAGAAGAGGAGAAGCGTTGCTCCAACTTCCTTTCAACGAATTCCTTCCTTCAAAACTTCACTGTAAAATTTCTTTGAAGGGAGGTTGCTAAGAGAAACTGCTTTCTTTACGACATTTCTTCAATTGTTGTCTTGGGTCATGTGTTTGAAACTTGTGAAAACCACTAGAGTGGGACATATTCTATGGGACGATGTGGCGTGGTCTGATTTGATTTGCTGATTCAAATACTTGTTACCATTTAATTCATCAGTTATGTTTTGCATTAAATGTCAATTTATTTTCTTTTTGAATTCTAGAAATTACATATAATTAAATTCTTAAAATGTAAATAATTATTTTAAATTGATATTTAATGTAAATTTCGCCATGTGTAGCCATTTCATTGGAAACAAAAATTTGCTTTCCTACAAATATCTACTCAAGAATTATTCAAAAATAATTTATTTTTAAGTGAATAAGGAACAACCCAAATTTCAAAAGTCCACCTTCCAATCTAGTCCACACCATCATGGCTTGGGCTTGACACTGTTATCCTTTGCCAAGTTTGGTGGACAAATTGGACTCATTTCCATAGCTCTAATTCCCTACGACTCCCCTTCAATTCACCTTGAGCCCAAAAGAAATTTGCAAGTGCACATTAATGCAACCCAAAAACCAGTAGAAATCTGGTGAACAAATTTCATGAGCAGGATTCCTGCTTCGTGTCAAACATCAGCTTTTCCCCGTCGTTTTTTTTCAAAATTTTTTTTGGGGGTTCAGCTGGAAAATTCCATATCAACTTCTATGATCCGACGGAACAAAGAGACTCTGGCGGATGGATCTTCTCCTGTTCCCTTTTCTGAAATCATTTTCCACAACTCCTATCATTCTCGTACGCAGCCTTTGTCATGAAATGGAAGAACTGACTTCACATCTCTTCCCATTTGACGAAACGCGAGTTCCTGCACCCTTAATTCCTCTTCTGTATTTAAGACATTTCCCCACTCCTTGCAGGATTTGCAGAAGCACTAGCTGGTAATCACAGTCATCACTCCATCATCTTCTGATTCATGGCCAAAAAGTTTGCTGCCATTATAGGTAGATTTGTTTCTATCAAAGTCGAAGCAAAATCCCCCGTACTCGACCGACTGAAGGTTGCATTTCTTGCCGTAGTTCAGTACCAACATGTATAATTACAAGTTATATTCTTATTCTTTTTAAAATTATAAAATCTTCCCTTTTATATTTGAGATATTTACATTTTTTTTCTATTAAAATTTTAGATAGAAATTGATTATATCTTAAAAAATTTATGTAGTTAGAAAGGAGAAAAAGAAATTTATGTCAAAAAAAAAAAAATATATATATATATATATATATCATAAAAGGAGAAAAGGAAATAGAAATTTCATATTTCATATTTTATTTTTTCGTAGAATATGTTATCTTTATGTAAACTACTTGAGTTAATTTATATGGTAAACATGCTAATTATTATGAAAGTACTTGTGCTAGATGATTGTTTAGTAAATTTTTTTTTAAAAATCTAATTCGTATCAGTTATGAAACAAAATATATTACAAATACACATTTCACACATTACAAGAAAAATAAGGACAACAAATTTTATTAAGAATATCTAGAAAAATCTTTACAAAAAAATTCAGAAAAATAGTAAGAAATATTTTTCATGTATTAGGTGCATATATTCATGAGCTTCACGAATGACCTATTTCATTCAATGTGAGTGCACAACTAAAGAAAATTATTGCAAGAATAGTTCATGCAGGTGGCAGAATTGAAATGTATCAAAATGAATTCTTGCCTCTAAATTGATTCAAAAGTATCGAGGTATGAGTATCGCCCTATCTAATGTCTTTAAGCATCCCCACAAATCTGTTTTATTAGCAAATGGTGTCTTCTTGTTTGGAAACAAGTACCTTACCATTCGATCCACTACAGTGGAGAAATTCAAACGTAGGCACACACGAAAGGGGGAACCAATGAACCTGTAGACAATGACCTTGTCTTGGAGTTTTTAGCAACTGAATTGAATGTGGAGGATTCACACGAATGGTGGATGAAAGGAAGGGTGAAGATTTTTTATTGTAAATTTTTTTGTCAAGGCATAGCATAATCATGAAAATAATTAAACTATGTATACATCCAGTATAAATTAAATTCATGAAGCATAGTATAATCATGAAATACTGAAACTATGTCTAAATTCAATGTAAAGTAAATTTAGGTACTAAATAAATTCACTCTATTTCTAAATAGGACATAAATTTCCAAGCTTACATGATATATCATTGTGCTAAGGAACAGAACAAATAAATGGGAAATTTGCATAATGATAGATTACTTCTATTCTTTAATATGGCATTAAAAGGAAAACCACACAAATTAATATTTATATAATAAGTTTAATTAAAACAAATAACTGATAATTGATTTAAATACTTTTTTGATAAAATAAAAATTTTGAATTTTCAAGAGCCCATAGGTTGGTCAAAATTGACAATTTGTGCACATGATTACAATAATTAAATTAACAACAAACCAATTTTTTTTAAAAAAAATTAAACAGCTCTAAAAATCTAGAAATTTAGAATTTAAGTCAAATTTGCATAATTTTAAGAGAATTCTATTTGATTAATTATTTTAAAATAATTAAAAACTATAAACAGATTGAAAATTTATAATTTAATTTGAAAAAATTAAAATATAAAAATTTTAGATTTTAATCAACAGTTGTTAATTCCCCCCTTCCTATTAGGCATATCTACATATATTAATAAAATAGATATAGAAAAGTACCAATTTATTCAGGAAAGTATACAATTCTTAAAACATAATTATTCAGGCTTGAAAATTTTGGAATCTTCTATTTTTAGATGAATTGAAATTTAAAGAGACAAATATAAAAGGAAATTTGTAGAAATAACTGATGAAAAATTAAAGGAAAATTATGTTCTTAATATAAAAAGGATAATTATAAGAACCGAATTATATTGATATAAAATTACTGAATTTGTGCATAAATTTAAAAGGGAAAGTATGCAAACCTTAAAACAATAAGCTTAAAGAATTTGGAAATTTTAGGTTTTACATAGGCCCTGAAAATGGCTATACAAATTCTTCGTAATATGGCGTAGAATAGACACTCCGGTGTGTCTCATTGCAGAGGATCAAGGCTCCATATTCTTAACCTCCTCACCCAGCAAATAACGCGGGCGCGAGATTAGGTCACCGAAGTATTCGTCGGAGTTTGCCCTAACTCCCTCCAAAGTCAATGTCAATTCCCAAAACGCAAACGCCCTCGACGCCTATCAACTCCGCCGCAGCAACGTACACCACTATCCCAATCTCCGGCACCGATGTCTTTTCTCGATCCACACAGAACTTATCCGCCTGCCTCTCCCGCCGCCGCCCCTGGTCTGAGTTCCTCGCCACCACCTCCGCCCTCGATTTCCCGCAATCGCTCTCAGACGCCTCAGTCAGATTCCGCAGCAACGCCAACTATTTCTTCGTTAATTACGCTATAATAATCGCTGTATGCGCCGCCGTCTCCCTCATCGGGTCGCCGATTGCGCTAATTGCTATCAGCTTCGTGTTCTTCCTATGGTTGATTCTCCACTTCTTTCGGGAAGATCCGTTGTCGATCTGGGGCCGCCATGTAAGCGACGGGACCGTGATTCTGGTCCTTGTTTTGGTCTCCATTGTGGCCCTTTGGATCACGGGCACGTTGAATAGTCTTTCGATGGGAATTGCCGTTGGGTTCTTGATCTCGGTTGTCCATGGGGTATTGAGAAATCCGGAAGGACTTTTCCTGGACGAAAACGCTGCCGTTTCGAACGGCTTGATTGTCTCCAACCCAACTGCTTCCAGTGCTAGTGGCGGTGGAACTTCGTTTAATCCGCCAGTGTAAAGGACACGCGAATTTGACTTTTTGTTTTTCCTTTTCGATTGCGTGTATACGTTTGTTTGGGTTGATTAGGATCAGACTTCTATGGGAGCTTGACTGTGCTGTAATGTTGTCTTTCTTGTGAATTATAAGTTATTGTGCAATGTTAGTCTTTTATGATTGTAATTTCATTCTGGGAGTTATTTGATGCATCCATTTTATCTGAAATGGAGTATTTTGCGGTTTATGGTGCTGTTGCTGGAAAAAGAGTTATTTCTTGCATCATGCGCTCTGTTGGACTTATTGATGCAAAAGAGATGTTATAACAAGACCTATATTTTAAAACGTGTTGCTGCGTTAATATGAAATTGTGCATTAATGAGTAAATGCATCATACAAGAATATGAAAAAGGTGACTATTTGCCAAACCTCATCTGACAGTTGATTGCCCTGGCAATACGTGTGTGGTATTTTGAAGAGTTATGCCCAAAAGAAAATTCTGCGATTCCATCTAATTTAGTAATGGCGACATGGATATTACAGGAGTAAAATTGAGGTACCATACTGATCGTTGTCAATAAATGAGTGTTAGTTCTTATCCCTATTCCTCATCCTCACTTGCTTTCCGTTGTTTCTTGTGCAGCTAATTTTTAAGCATGATTGTCGCCTTGGCGTCAATGTCCTGATGCTGATGCAAGTTCAGTGCAGTTCTTCTCCACCGTAAAAGTAACCAGCCTTAAGCAGCAACCTCGCTCTGCCCTCAAGTAGCGTGGCGTTCGTCAATGTCGCCTCTTGCCGTATATATTCATCTTCATTTTTGTTCAGTTGGGGAGCCCTCTTCCAAGCACAGGGCCACGACACCAATCTTCGATTTGAGATAGGTATGTCTTCTCTACTTGTTTGAACGCATCTTGCAGTTCTGAAGCCGAGTCACAAGGAGAGGCCTTTGCTTCACGAAGAAAGAGGACAGTTCGTTTGGTTTCTAATTAGAACTACGCACAAGGAATGCCAAAGCCCAGAATTTACAAGTGAAATTGCAGTTTTCCTTAGTCATTTAGACACTTGCTACCTTCCCCTCTCGGTTTCTACTTTCTAGATTATCAAGGACAACAAATAGGGCATGTCTCGTAACAACTCCCGTTTGAAAGCATCAGCTTCTTGCACATCAAAGCTCCAAATCTTTCCTCTTTCATTATCTTCACCTGCACTAAATCCAATCCCATATCGAGGGATGTCCCGAGAACGTTTTGCCTGAAATGTCGAGCTTTAGCACCAGCACGCCGGACCAATCCTGTGACTTCGGGAGTATCTGTTTCTTTAGTCGAATAACAAAGCTAGCTGTGACTTTCCAACTACTGGGCAATGTGGGCATCAGTTCGGGAACTCAGCATGCTGCCAAAACGGCTTTGATTGTTTTTAAATTTTAGTGTATATATTTAGATATTTTTATTTTGAGAATTATGTAAAAATAAGATAGAGAAAAAAAGATAATAATTGAGTGTGTATTCTTGAAGTACATAATTTAGCAAAGCAACGAAGCACTTGTGCTTTTCACTTGGCCTTTTCAGAGAATATCTGCCAATTGTTAGTTCAATCCTTTCCTCTAAGTCGTTCCACCTTCAGCACAAGCCGAATTTTTGTCTGAATTTTCATTTCTTTCTCCCTACTCACAAAGTAGTCGTTCCTTGGAAAGGTAATTACTCATATGAATTGACTTCCTTTTTGGCTACGGTAGCATTCCAGCAGCTTCTGGCTCAGCCTCTTCAGTTACACTCATTCTCCGCGTTCTTGGTATCTCAGTGGAGGTTAAAGAGAACAGCAATTTTATTGGCGCTGTGTCAAGGAACGGAGCCATCAGACTCCCCTTTCCTAAAAATTCAGATTCAAGTGTAAGTTGCATAGAAGAGAAAAGTCAACATTGGAAATGTAGGGGTGTATATAAACTCGCTTGATCCAACCAACTTGTTGTACCATCCCCAAATAATCGTGCTATTGTGTTCATAATCAAGTTCTTGTGATTAATTGATATCGAACTAGAGAAACAAGTGTGTGGGCTCACATACTTAGTAATCTTCTTGCAATCCAACCTTGGTTTAAATATAGTTAGCAATTTTCACCTACAACCTCCTCGTTCATGTTATACTTGTACTGTACTTTCTATACCTGAGGAGTGTTCTTCACAATTTTATACTTGTGCTATGACACATTGAATAAGTACTCCTTAACTGTTGTAATAATATGTTTTTTATTTCTGAAGTTTATCTCAATAGCTAATTCCCCATTGTCCTTCTTGTATAATTGGCTCCATGCACGTAGTGAAATATTTATATTATCTTGATCATAATTTCTAGGTATGGGTTGTAAGAACTCAGTCAATGGGTATTGTGATGGCATAGTACCACTCTGTATAACTGGCTGACTAGACGGACCTGCTTCATTTTGCTATGTACATAACCCCGATAGTGTTGTGGAAATTGCATCCTCAATCTCAACCTCATCACCCTTTCCTTATTATTGTTAGGGGGGACATCTGTGGCTTCTTAATCTAGGCCAAAACTATCTTCATGAGCATTTAGCAATTCATTCTGCAATGCCAGCTTAAATTGATATTCTGTCTCTGCATCCCTTACTTTGCCTCATGTGGTCTACTCATTATGAAGTTGGGTCTTACAACGTATTCTGGCATCCCCACATTGTCATAAACCTTCATGACCATAAGTACTTTTGTCACTACGAGTAATTTATTAGCATTTTCATTCTATTTTTCTATCTTCCTTATTAAAAAAACTTCAACCCTTTGGTTTCATATCAATACTTCAAACTCCATAAACAACTCTAGAAAGTGTAATCTATTAATGAAGTTTAAACAAAACCTCATGTGATGCTCCTCATTAAGCTTTATTAAAACTATTTTTTGAGACTCATGTCTGTGTCTAAACACAAATAGAGTATGCAATACCAAGCTGTGATAATAACAATTAACACTAGTCAGTTGATACACCCTTGTATATAATTATGGTAAACTCTAGTCACTTCTAATATCAAATTCTGATGGTTGTTAATCATAGTTATAAGAATTCCTATCACACAAAATATGTTCACCCCAATACAGAGCGAGCTGTACGTAAACTCTTTTAATTGATATATCTTTACAAAAAATTATCATGTAAAATTAAATAGTTGACCAAAAAATTAAAATTTGACATAACATCATTATAAATTCAAAGTTGATATAAATTGCATCCAAGCATAAACTTAACTGATTGTTCCTATCAAAATATTTGTTTCTATTTTTCTTTTCCTAAACAATAAGTGTATTTTTTTCCATTGTTAATTTCTCAACAATAAAGAGATTATTTATAATCTAATAAAATTATTTATTTCTTAATAATAAAGAGATTAATTAATATACATTAAAAATATTTCAGGTATATAAATTTTATTAACTAATATTCGTATACAATTTTAAAATACTTTTTTATATTTTTATATGCAATCTATTAAATATTTTGCATACAATTTTTTCTTTTGCATGCCTTTAGAATATTCTTACTATTCCTTTAATTGTTAGAAATTATTTTACTAACTAATAACTAATTATTTAGGTCAAAATTAATTGAAATATATTTTAGGTATATTTAATATTTCTAATGTAATATTTTAGGTAATATTTAATAATTCAAATAATATAACTAACATAATATTTTTAGTTAATATAGTATAATATATTCCAAACATTTTAGGTATATTTAAAAAAATGATTGATTATTAATATTTTCTAATATACAGTAAATATTAATGACCGTACTACTTAGGTTAACTAATTAATTCATAATTAATCATTGATGATTATAATTTTGTATAAAAATATTTTTGAATATAGTCTACATACAGCTACAGCCACTCTTACTAACAAAAATACTACCATAAATATTATATTAACCTATAGCTACATACAACAAAATATTCTAAGTGGATTGAACTTCACAAAAAGTAAATGAATTCATAACCATTGCAAGCGAACAAAAATACATAATATAATTATATTATTCTATCATTCATAACATACTATAAATATAAACATAAGCAAATGTATATATTTAATGAAACATAACATGTAGCCTAAATTTGTCGATATGATTAAAAATTCCTAAGGGCACATATATTATGATTAAAAATGTTAACAAATATTAAAATAAATTCACAAAAATATAAAATAACTTTCATATATATTTTAAGCATAAAATTAGACCACAACATAATAGCTCATTGAATAATCAATTTCATCAAAATAATTAAACCAAGCCTTGATGTTCATTTCTTTACAAGAACATGGTACTTTTCGTTTACAAATCAAGTAAGAATGAGAATAAAACTGTAAAAACAATATTAAACTTTAAATGGAGATAATCATTTCAAATCATTACTAATTTTACACGTATGCAACTTTAATCTTCATAACAATTAACAATTAAAAGGCAACACAAACTTTTTAATATGCATATTTTTAAACAAAAAAACATATGATAATGAAGTTCAAATAATTCTATAAATACATAATTAAAGAATAAAATTTTCGAACAAGTGTTCTTGCACCATCAAACCAACATATATAAAATTCTATTCACTTAAAATTCCATCATAACAAAAATTTTACATAGTTTTTCGATTATATATCAACAAAAATGCAAGGCTCCATCCAACCAACATATATAAAATTCCATCCAAATAAAATTTCATCTTAAACAAAATTCCACATAATTTTTCTATTATATATCAATAAAAATCCAAGGCACCAAGCAACCAACATAAATAAAATTCTATCCACATAAAATTCTATGCTAAACAAAAATTCTACATAATTTTTTTATTATAATCAAGAAAAATTCACGGATATGAAGTGATGACAGAGTGCAAAAGACAATGTCTCATTTTTAATATACAATTTGTTTGAACACAAATTAAATCCCTAAATCTACCAAACCACGTGTAACTTTTAAATCAAATTCTAAATCTCACTTATTGAAAGCTCTGAGATCTGACAACTACCAACAATGGCGACATTACGGCGGCGTCAAAGTGTCCATCGGTGGTGGATGTGTGGAAGATGGTGGTGTTTGCTCTGCAGGAAGACTAAAAACTCAGTTGAAGGAGGAGAAGACCGTGTTTGGTTTCGTGCACCATGAAACTGGGATTTCAAATCTCAATTTCTACTATTCCTTTTTTTATTTGTGGTTAGATGCATTTAATAATTCTATTTTTATTTTAAAAAATTCTAGTTGTTATTTTAATTTTTTAAATGTTTAAAGTCAGGACTAAAACTCCCAACTTTAGGGTTACTTTTTTAAAAAAAGAATTATAAGTGGATTTTTTTTTAAAAAAAACCCTTTCCCTCACACTCCTTCCTATTTCCATTGTTTGATGATTTAATCTCCCATTGTACTTTTTCTTTAACAGCCATACATGTCCAAATGCATCCGCACTTCTAGGTTTTCCGCACCTTTGATTTCTTCCCCCAAAATTTGCAACTTTCTTTACGAACTACAATCTTGAGGTCCGCTTATCAAAATTACTTCTATAGTTACTTAAGTTTCTAGCCAATTCATTTTGTTTTCATCAATTGTTTTGTTAGTCTCCTATTTTTGTCCAAAGGAATTGAATTGAATTGAATTCTATCTCATTATATTCGAATTTAGTTGTTCTTGGATGATGTTGATTTTGAGAATTTTTTGTGTTCTCAAATATCCTGTGGGCTGAAATGTTGGTTACTTGTTCTTGAACTTGATTTGAATAATTTATTGGGGAATTTCATAATTATGTGATATTTATATGTGGGAATAGGGTAAATTCTACTGTAGATGAATTTGGGAAGCAAATTTTCGATACTTAAATTAGTGGAAGAAATCACAAATGGTTCTATTTCTAAAATTTTGGGGAACAGTACTGAATCTAAAGTCTACAATAATGGGTCTCGTGCAATGCAAAATAATGATAATGATGAATTGTTCCCCAGTGGGAAAGAGAAGGGACCTGAAGCTTTGGGGCCTGTCAATTTGTTGCTTGTGGATTTCAAGCTAGAACTATCTCCCTCCCCAACAATGACAAAGAAAGGGTTTGGTTGATGAAATGGAGAAGGATCAAGAAAGACATCAATAAAGGTAAGATGGATATAAGGGGCATATTGGATTCAGGTGTAAATTCAAGTAAATGAATGCAAGTTTACAACAAAAGAAAGCAAAATAGTGAGTGTTTTTTTTTTCTATGACGAATGCTGTGGTTAGAAGTTTGGATGGTTTTTCCCTGCTTAATGGTTTAGAGTTCGGACTGAACCCACCATTTGCTGTTGGAACAGATTTAGAGAATAACGATCATCTAAGTAGCAAGTCTTCCACAGCAGCCAGTGCCTCAAATGTAAAATATGGGATAGTTGTGACTAGGGAAATTCTACATGGCAAGAACAAGACGTAGAGTTTGAGTGAAATAAATGTAACGCAATCAGTGCAATGTGATGAGTTGGGACAAGGTCCGATCAGACCCACTAAGAAGGCTAAAGGGAAGGGGTCAAAATCGAGAAGGAAAGCTCTCGTTCCAACATGGAATCTAACTCTCGAAGCTCTAATTTTGTATTTATGTAGGGAAATTATTTCACAAATAATGGAATTCAAAATGAAAAGCCCAATGATTATGAGGGAGAAAATGTTGATGAAGCTCAAGGCAGTAAACATGTAGTGATGGACATCAAGGTGTATATGTCAAACACAGTGGAGAGTATGAAGACTTGTCAATTGAAGATGCATTTCGCAACTCATCTTGAAAGTTAAAGAAGAAAGAAGTGAGAATCATGACTCGTCCAAAGATCAAGATCCTCTAGTTGACTCTATCTTTGCACTCCAATTTGCACATGATGTATAAGAAAAAGGTAGGTCTAGATTTTTCCTTTTGTTTTATTTGATAATGAACTTTTGAAAGATTGTTTTCCATATATGCATGAATAAACATGCTTTGGAGTTACAGAAGTGGGATGTAGCGTTCTGTGAGAAATGGTTTTTTTCACCACCCCTCCCCAAAAAAAAAGAGAAAAAGGAAGGAAAAAACACAAATAAAGGAAAGAAAAGGAAAGGACCACCTACCACAACCAAAATGGAAAGAAAAGGAGAAGAAGAGAAAAAAAAAAGAAAAAAGAAAAATAGTCTTTATTTTCCTTTTAATTCTCTTGCTAAATAGTTATCTTTCCTGTGTAGAGGCGTTGAAGTTTAAGGAAAAAGGAAAAGATATTTCAATTGATGATCCTATTTTAGTCATCCACGTAAGCTTTAACGATTTACTATATGGTGACGAGGTATAGAGTTTTTCCCAAGTAGTGCAATCTAAGGTTGTATCAAAAGCAAATGGAGATGCACAAGCAGAACCTCGAAAACCTCTTTAAGCAAAAGGTTGAAGTTGAGGTGAAGTATTTGGCAATATCAAAAATGGTGCAAAAGCTCTGGCCTTAGAGCAAGCATAAATACTTAGCAAGTTAGGAGATGCTGAAAACTAGGTTGCATTACTTTAAAAGGCTGTTGAGAAATTAGAAAAGTTTTGCATAGAGATTGCTAGTGCTGATGAAACATTTAAGCTTCAGAAAAGGGTTTGTAAGTACAGTTCATGTTTTTTTGTGCAGCTTATGTTGATGGTGGTCGTCTTATCCATCTTCATGTACTAGATATCGCTAAATTATGCAGAACATGTTTCCACTTAATTTTAAGAATACTTAACCTTGTTTCTCCTCTTCATGCTGTTTAAGTTTTTTTGAATGCTATGGTTTGGTGTTTCTTTTTCTAAGAAGTAGATGTATAGATCAAACCTTGAGTAGGTCTTTCGTAAGAGAATTTTCAGTTTGTATTATAGCTGCTTGTGCAACCTTTATCTATACAAGTTGTTATTACTCCTCGTGATGTGAAGGAAAGAAATGCTTTTGAGAATGACGATTGTGAATACGAAAAACTATTATTTGTATTTGAATTGTTGGGTAGTGATTTCTTCGTATTCATGGCAAATTTTACCACGGGGACATTATGGTGTGAACTCATAACAAGAAATTAGAACAGCTTATTCTGCAGTGTAACAGGCAAGTCTTTTGAGTTGCTGTGTTTTCCTAAAGTATTCAGTTTGGTACCTCTCAGCTCGTTTCTTGTCTCGTTGCTGCATTCTAAATATGGAAGATCCGTATCGATAGAAAACAATTTATATAGGTTATAGGAGGTGGGACGGAGTAGTGAACGACTAGCGGTGATGACTATTAAAAAGAGCATTTTGTCACAACCTTGATCCTCAACAAGCCTTGTTGTATAGCACTTAGCTCCTTTACTATCCCAATGGTTAACTAAGTTAGCCTCTTCTTAGTCACTCCCTCAAAGCAACTTGTGCAAATGTGTAAAGAAGTGTGCAAATATTTAGATGGAAAAAGAACACGCAAAGATTGGCAAGGAAAGTATGCTTGTATTGGGATGGCTTGAGTACAATTCGAAACTGGATGGTTACAAAAGAAGTCCTTATGTTTATTTATACTACTTCACTTCCTCAATGGACAGTATCCAATGGTTAATATCGATTCATTAATGTATTCTATAAACTACTTCAAAAAAAGAACAATCTAGTACACACTTTGGAAGGTTCTAGTGAACTTTCTACACTATTCTAGTTCATACTACAATTTTCTTGAAAATTTTAGAAATCTACCAGACAAGTGCATAATAAGCTACAAAGGCTTTAATTAACATCCAAGTCTCATGAAGCATGCAAAAGCATACCCATTAGGTGCTTGGAGTTCTCAGGGCATGATATCCTCCCTTACCTAAATTTGGCAGCATCCTTGTCGACATGCGTTGCAGGCCTTGCTTACTTTACAATTCTCTCACTTCATCACTTGACTCGCTTCTTGCTCAGGTGGGAACTTGTGGCTTAGCTATCCTCTCACTTTCTTCTTCCTTAGGTGGACTACCACCACAATCCTTAGGAAGCAATTCTTCCTTTAAGGTTACCCCAACACTTGTTCCATTGAGAAGTTGCATGATCGGTAATCTTTCACACATCTGGTGCCCCTCGAGTATATTCATGTAAGGCACCATGCATGACATCCTTATCTCGAGCATGCAAATTGAATTACAAAAGCATGAGGTTCACACTTACCTTACAGAAAAAGTCCATGCCTAGCACCATCTTATAGTCATCTATTAGTGTTAACGATATGTCCACTTGGCCCTCCCAAGTGCCTAAGCGTAACTTCACCCCACGAGCTACGCTATGAAGTTGCTTTGTTTCCACATTCACTAATTTCATTCTTGTATTGCTTCGCAGATGCAAAGTTATACGTCGCCCCAATGTCTACCAACGCCTTGGTGGTCTTCCAATTGACTTGTGCCTCTTCAAACATAAGCCCCTTGCTTGATGTTCTAGGCATCGGTTTTGTCTCAACAATGTTAAGGAATTGTAGGTAGCCCAAATTACTAGTTTTCTCCTACTCAATAGGTGTGGCCTCTTGTTCTTCTTGAATTACCAGCAGGGACTTAAGTTTTGGGAATTTCTTCTTCGCATGTGGTCCCTTACATATGCAGCATGCTTCATTTGGGACAAAGAAATGCTTCTTTTCTCTGTACTCCTTACGACCTGGGGATTTGTGACAGCTTCCTTTAGATAATGATCTTTCATCGTTATGACTCTCCCCCTACCTTTAGTCGAGTCACTTCCTTCTCTCTCCTTGAAAGAGCTAGTGTCGCATTGGAACTCTGTGAGGAACTTGATTGTGGAGACAATGGTCTCATCTATTGTTGAGATGTGCCACTACAAATCTTTCTTCGCCTATGTGCCCATGTTTGAAGCCCATTGATAAAGAAGAAGAGAATGTTCTCTTCCGACATGTTGAATTTGCAACATAAGAGTAATGAACTTATTTACATACTATTGTATTGGCCTTTTTGTCATAATTCTCTCAACTTCTTTGCGACCTCATAAATGATATTCTCGAGATAGAAATATTGCTTAAGTTCCCACTTGAAGTCATCCCAAGTATCAATTCTACTAGTCCCTCTCTCCATATGGCATGCTTTCTATACCACCAAAACATAACCGTGTTAGTAAGGTAAAAAGAAGTAGCATGTACCTTGGTGGCCTCTTTGGTGATGTTGACATGTTCGAAGTATAACTCCATTTTCCACAAGAAGTTCTCAACTTCCTTAGCATCCTGTTACCATCGAACTCCTTCAGTTTAAGGTAGTCCACCCTTGGACTCACCCCACTTGTGCTAGACCACTCCCACTAGTAATAGCCAGTTTCAACATAGCCACCTCTTCCTTCAGCTTAGCAAGGGTTGCTTCAAACTTCTTCATGGCTGCCATGCTTTCCATCTCTTCTTGCACACATCGAGTATTAAGATCGAGGCCTTCTTGTGCATTGACTTAAATTACCTCAATCTCCTCCTTGGTTGTGTCAAGCTAGTCGAGGACATGTTCATCTAATGTCTCTATAGTGTGCTTGACTTTCTCAAGCTTCCCGCTCATTTCCCCGGACGCAATCTCTCATAAGCCCGACACTCTAGCCTTGCTTTGATCTTGTTTCTTCTTCCTTTGTACGGGAGCAATTTCCTTACCACACTCGATCATGTTGCCCTACATAGCTACCTCATCATTTGCCATCTTGCTAGTGAATTCTTCACATGAGTCTAACTTCGGTTTTGATACCAGTTGTCATGACCTTGTTCCTCAACATACCTTATGGTGAGGCATTTAGCTCATTTACCTTCTAACAGGTAGTTAAGTCAGTCTCTCCTTAGTCACTCCCTCAATGTGACTTGTGCAAATTTGTATAGAAGTGTGGAAGTACATAGATGGCACAAGAACACACAAAGGTTGGCAAGGAAAGAATACTCGTATTAGAATGCCTTGACTACAACTCTTGAATTTTATGATTACAAATGAAATCCCTACATCTATTTATACTACTGTGCCTTCTTAGTGAATGGTATCCGATGGCTAATATTGATTCACTAGAGCATTCAACAAATTATTTCAAATACTAGAACTGTCTAGTACACATTTTAAAAGGTTTCAGTGAACTCTTTACACTACTCTAATCCCTGTTATAATTTTTCAAAAAATTTTAGCAAGCCACAATACAAGTACAAAATATGCTACAAAGATTTTAATTAACTTTCAAGTCCCCTGAAGCATGCAAAAGCGTATGCGTCAGGTACTTGGAGTTCTCGACGTAACAATTTGCTTTTGAGTATTACTCGAATTTCGTACTGCTTCACATTTTACTTTTCGAAAATATGGGTTCTAAATCCATTTATATCCGATGGTCAACGTGACATTATGAATACATTTTTGTCGTTATGGGATGTTGATTTACTTTGGAGACGGTTTGTTTCTCATGATGTTAGTCAAAACAATTGAGATTTCTAATTTCGTGGGGTTTTCGTGTTTCAACGGCCCATAGCTTCGCAAGCCGATATCTGTATTCGGATACCGACTTTGACTTTTCTGAAGTAAAATAATTATATTGTCAAAAGATGCCTCTATGTTGTTCACACCTCTTGAAAATTATGAGATTACTATGACAATAACCAAATTTTCTGTAATTGTCATAAGATAACATCACTCTCTGAAAAAGTTTTCGAGAAACATGTATATGGTTAATAAATCACTAATGCACATATACATGTAAACACACAATGCATTTGATTAGGCAAGGTGGGGTTGGATAACGTGTTAAATCCTTAGATGGTATCGACGTGGAATGTCATGTAAAATAAATTGGATATTGCGTTAAAAATATTCAGAATCATTCTTTCACAATGTACACATAATTTCCATGACATCACTGCGAGAATAATGTGGCATAAAGAGTGCAAAGTTTTTGCAATTCTGATTGAGTGGAGAAAGAAGCCAAAAGTCGTGAAAAGTCAAAATGAGAGGGAGACGGGGAGTTGCTTTCCTACCATCCATCACGAGAATGTGCGTAGGATACGCAGTTGAGGGTTTTCTATTTACATGGCGGCTATTAAATTAATTGGCTATTTCAGATTTCCACTTCTGTACAATTTATAGGAGGAGGAAAGATCCTATGTTGTCAATCACTGCCTCTTATTCTCTCTCACTCACTCACCATTTTGTGGAATCAAAAGCCAAACCCATCTTTTTTCAGTTCTTAATTTGAAGCCCATTGTGTGAATAATTTGTGAGCTCAACAATGTTTCAAAACCTTACCTATGATGGTGTTTTGTGTTACTGTTGAATTTGAATAAGTCAAGACTCAGGAAGGGAGCGGAGAGGCTGCAGCTGTATATTGAATTGGGTAACTGGGGAGACCAAACATTCGCCCACGCACACGCATATATGCCTGTGTGTGTTCCAATTGGATAATGCCATTCAATTTAATTTGCTGGGATAACTTGTTCAAACTCGCTTCTTAATAGACAGGGACCGATTCGGGCAACCCCGCATGCTCTTCGTTGAATATAATCAATTTTTTGGCCTTCACAAATCACAATCACGACTACACGTACTGCATAATAAAATATCCATGAATCCTCAGCCTGCAAGAAAACTGTGTAGGAGGTGTGTTCCGCAGGTCGAGGGGCTCCCTTGACTTTTATCTTCAGACAAGACCTCCATTACGCACTTAAGAGAGAGAGTTTTCTCACTTAGAGTATACAATAAAATAAAACCCAAGTATACTAGTCTATCCGATGCAAAAGTTATAATAACAATAGAGCACAAAAATAATTTTAACCAGAGAGGGAATTTTAAAGGGGCAAGTGGACTTAATTTTCCAATACTAATCTTTAGATAGGAAGCCGCCATACGGTGGCTCAGCTGCGGCTTCTCCACGTTTTCATTTTCATACTTGTTTAAATTAAGGCTAGGTGGCGTGTCATCTTCTACATGAAGAAAATAGAAACAAAAGAACAACGAGATTCCTCAAGAGTCTAGAACAATTAATAAGCGATAAAGAAAAAGCCCAGAGAGTTGCTATTTCACGGCACATCTGATCATCACAAAACATTAGTAACAGATTTAACCGAAGCACGATCACTGAACAAAAACCTGTGGTGCTGAAATGTTAGCACTAAAGCACTATGTACTTGGCTTAACTAGAAGCTCCAAACAAAGTAGCAAATTGAACCACACCTAAAGCAAAGAGTCACAGTTTACGGACAAAGAGATGGACAGTCATAGATAGCTACCAAAACCCAAGCTCGGGATCAAATCTAGCGTCGTATATCCTCTGAAGGAGGCATCTCATTGAGATCAAAATTCAGCACTCTCCAGGGCGTAGGGCCACCTTCACTGTGCGATGAAATTCGGCTCGATGGAGTTCCCTCCAGCAAACTACCATGGCACCTCGTAGCTTGAGCTGTCGGATATATTTTGGTATAAGTGAGAAACTGATGTTGTGTGCCCTCCGCAGAATTTGAGCTGGTGCCTCTATTGTCCTCTTCTTTGGTTTCTTCCACTTGGGCGGCGCCGGCGGGGCTGGAAATACTTTCAGCTTCTGTGCCGACCATGGAATTGCGAGTGATTACCTTGTGGCTGGACCTGTGGCCAACCAATGCTTGGTGAGTTATGAAGTACTTGTCACAAGTGTTGCACCTGTATTTATCAGACGTTGAAAGGGGACCAGCATTTTTTGTCAATTCCAAATCGCAAAGCTTCATCTTCTTCCTCTTCTTCTTGTTCTTGATCGGCGGAGCCTCAAAGTTGGTACTCTTGCTATCCATTTGATCTTGGTCTGCGGAACGACCACGCTCATCGTACTCTTCAAGCCATTCCTGACTCTCCAGCTTGATGGCTGATTCTCCACGAACAAGACCGCTTCCAGTTTTTTCAGCTTCATTGGAACCCCTTTCTTCATTCACAGGCCGATCCACCACAGGAGAATGGTTTCTGATCGTTCCCAATGAAGATCGATCAATCACTGTGATCTTCGACTTGGAGACCTGATCGATTTCAGGGATTCCAGCCTCGCAACAGCTGTCTGCAGCCTCGGACTTATCAAACTTTTCCCTTTGTGTCACGACACTCTCAAACGAATCCCCTCGAGACAGCATCATCAGATGATTGACAGCGTCCCGCAATTGATCGTCGTCGCCCGAGCTCGAAAGCACCGATGAAGAGGACGCGGCCGTGGCCTTACGACCACGTTTAGCGGTCACCGGCCACCCGCTCAACGACGCCCTCAAATCAACTGCTCTATTGTTTTTCTCACCAGAAGCCAGAAGTTCCGTCTGATCATCATCAATTTCTGGCGGATCATCAGCATCTGATGAAGAAGAAGACGGAGAGCTTTTTCTCGCCGTGACGGGCGGCGGATGGATTCCTCTCCAACCCCTATCGGGATGGCACCTCATGTGCCCGAACAATGACTTCATCGATGGAAAATTCTTGTGACAGATTCTACAAGTTGGCTTCTCAATCAATTTAGCTGAATCACCGCAGAAATCAGCAGTCGTCGTCGTGCCCTCGTAGTGGTGCTTCCTTTTCACAAAATCAATTGCTTTTTCCTCCACGTCTTCACGAGGGTTTTCCTCCATGGTCCGATGAAATTTGAGTTTCTTCTTGAAGACCAGATCCGCTTTGGTGGCTCGCTGAACGTGAATTCTCATGTGACCTCCTAAAGCTTGTCCTGAGCTAAACGCCTTGTTACAAAACTGACAAAGCCGTTTCGTATCATTCCTGCACTTGTTCATCTGATTCGTGCGTTGAAAGCCGGTTTCCTGGTTCTCCTCTATATCCATCTCCTCTTCTCTTTCTCCTTCTACTTTTGGAATTTTCAGCTTTACCCGCAGTCTGCCTTCTCCAAAAGCCGGCCAAAATACATCAGATTTTGGCTTACCTTTTCCGACGGAGACCGATTCAACATCCCCTTGATTAGTCACCATTGAGATAAGCACAAGAACAACCGAAGCTGAGTCGTGGATAGAAACGAACAAAGGGGAAAGGTGGCAAATTTCAATCTGTGAGAGTTGTTGCGGGAAAGTGATAGCTGGGTAATATGCACTGTTGCACTAAGAATATGCAGAAAAAAGCGCAATAACCCTAATCGAGACTCGGAAATGGGAAAAGCGCTGCCCCGAGTGGAAAGATCAGATTGTTCGGGTCCAAGATGTTATCTTGGAAGAGATAGGGAATGGTTTGCCTGAGCTGAAAAGAAAAAGATGGGTAACCGTATCTTGAAATATCTATCAAACTACAATTAGAGAGGCCTGCAGCTCAAGAATACTCAGCTCCTGGTCAGCGAAAAAGGCGAAAAGATCGTAGGAATTTTCACGTGGAGATGAAGAGAAATGAGCAGGATGAAGAAAACACGAGGAGTCGGTCCTCAACTACTTTGTCGAAATTGACCGTCACGTTCTTCCACTCTTAGCCTCTTATATTTGTTTTCTTGAAATCCTTTATTTTCTCCTATTTTCCTTCTCTATTTTATCTCTCTGTTATTAAACATTCCAATTAAATGCAATTTGAATTAAGAATAAATGACCACGTCACGAGGTAGAAGTTTGCGAGTGGTGGTGATATATTGAAATTTTCTTTCCTTTTAATGGTTTTGATTATTATTTACTGCATAGAAATAGGTCAGTATTTATGTTTGTTTTCCTTGGATGGGTATCACTTTACCTAAAGAAATCCGGCGGTCGCTAGCTATAAAGTCTAATTTTAGAATTATTGGTTAAATACATTAATTTTTTTTTCTAATTATTGTGTTTTTATTTGCTACGAAGATCAGACGAAAGTTTGATGCCATTAGCTAGAAGTCTTCTATTTACATTCTTTTGAGTGATGATGCTTGTATTTACATTCTTTATACAATATATATATATATATATATATATGTATGTATGTATGTATCATTTTTTTTCATGAAAGATAATAAAGGAAAGTGGAATTTGTGTGGTGAGGAAAATTGAATCACTAAACCTTTGCATCAAAATGTTAAGAAGGGGACATTTATATATTTTCTTTAAATGTCTGGTATATTTGACTACCCAAATAAAACTAGTCAATATAAATATATATTTATGCAGCATATATAACTTCTTCCACGCGGTTTGAAATCCTATTAATTCATTCTTTTGCCTTTCACTAAAAACTAGGATATATGGATTTCAATGTGTATATATATGTTCAAGATTTGTTGCCATGAATAAAGGATATCAACCCATCAATTACAAGGATTTGAGCAATTTTCAAAAATAAGATAGTGTTAATGGTAGATAGAATACGCCATTTTATTTTATTAAAAGAAGAAGAAAATGGCCTAGGCATTTATTTATTTATTTATTTTCTCAGCTATCATGTAAACCTTTTATAATCTTTTGAAAATGCAAAAAGTCTCTTTAAAAAGGTCGAAGACAACAATATTGTAAAGCCATTTTCACAGGAAAATTGTAATGGTGAGAAGTTGAAGCATGCATGATAATTAATTGTCTGAGTCAAAGGGAGGATTACCACATTAATTAGCTCTCAAGTCTTAATCATGGCACCAATTAGCGGTTTAGTAGATCTACACTTGAGTGTAGTTCTCTTGCAATGCTACAACATGACAAATGTCATTTTCTATCTTCTATTTTCTTGTTCGATTTTTTTGGATCTTTGTTTTTCCTTTTTTTATTAGTGCATTTTTTTACTTATTTAAATAATTTATTAATTTTATCTTTTGTAGGATTTAAATTATTATTTGATATTCTCTTCCATTTTTTTTTCTTTCGCTTCTTTTTTCATTTTCTATCTACGCACAATTTCTTCACTTCTTCAAATTATTTTTTAATCATGTTTCAAATTGGTTTCAAAAAATTCGAAATTGAAATTAATAAAACCGAAAAAATATGTACATACATAATTATATTAACTTTTCAATTATAAAAAAATTAGCTAACAAACAAAATTATAAAAGAAATTAACCATATAAATTAAATCCTAGAAGAAAAGGAAAATAATAAATAATTTGAATGAAAAGAATTGTTCAAACAAAAAATAAAAAATAGAAAAAATGAAATAAGAAGGGATGAATGAAAAGAAATAAAACTATGAAAGATAGGGAGCAATAAAGCATATATAAATGAAAAATAAAAATTTGAAGAGAAAATAAAAAAATAACTGAAATTATAAAGAAGAGAAAATTAAGAAAATTTTCCAAAAAAAAATAGAAAATAAAAAGAGAAAAATAAAATAAAAGAAAAAGAAAATAAAGTAAATGAGAGATAAAGGAAAGAACAGTTGACATGTCATAGTGACACCGGAACACTACACTCGAGAAATTAGTTAACATATTTTAAAAAAAATTTGAAACGTAAATCAAATAAAATTTTTCAATACAACTGTAGGATAAAATTCTTGTAATTGGATTTCTATTAATAAGAAACATATAAACATATACAAATCGATTACAATTTGAATCGAATGAAATTTTGTGGATCCTATCCTTTAATTTTGTCCTCTGATGCTTCTTTTAACTTGTATGATTTAAATGTTGATTTAAGAATCTAGTTGAAATTGGGAGAGTTTTTGAGCTTTAATCTTCCTTGATGTTGACCGGAACCTTCAATAACGTTAATCTACTAGTTTAATACATTGAATGTAGATCAAATGTTAGGATTTGATAAATTTCTAATTGGTTGGTTGCCACGTCATCATTTAATTGTTGCCACATTAATCAAGATTTGCTCCTTTGGTTGGTTGTTATTATTTTGATTTGTAGACGCCACCCTTATTTATAGGGGTGGAAAAGGCTTTACTGTGCTATACATGCTTGACGATGTAGCATTACTTGATTGGTTGAGAATATTTAATCTAGTATTTTTTTTCTTTTAATTGGATGATTACAAATTAATTTTTAAATTAATAATATTCTTCTTCCAAACTTACAAGACTTGACATGTGGCATGATATAACTGGCCCATCTCGACACTTGTCGCAATTTAAGTGGGTGGTATCATTTTTAATAAAAATGTTAATTTATTTATTATCTAATTTTAGAAATTATTTTTGTTTAATTCTTAAACTATAAATAATTAATTATTAACATTTTATGACATAGCAATATCTGATTGGGTAAAAATTTTAATTGCTTACAATAACATTTCGAATAACAAAACTAAAGGTGCTAATCATTTAATTCTAACCTATGATTAATCGTTGTGATTATCATTACTTTAAAAATAAATATATTGTGTGTTTTGTAATAAAAGAATTAAGTACTACAATGGAAAAAAAGCCTTTAGTTTTGAAATTACAAAACTTTATATATCAAATGTAAAAATATAGATAATATAAATAAATTATATAAGATACTCTAAACAACTTTATATTTAATAAGCAAAAATTATGAAACGTTATGGTTAAAAAATTAAGGCATTATGTGAAGTCCAATATTTACATGTGAAAAATATTTTGGAATTATGAAACTTTATATTTCTCCAGTGAAATAGAAAACTTTAAGATAGTGTAAGTACTTTTTTAATGTATCTAAATATTTATATTGCTAAAATTCAATATTGAAAATTAACAAATATAATTTTTACATATGAAATATTTCATTTTTGACTTGATTGATGCCAAAATTGAATCCAATTTTAGAACTTGGCTATTTAGTATTTTAATAAATTAGGACATGTAATTTAGTTACAAAACATAAATTGATTTATGGAAAACTTCAATCTTAACTAATAACTTGATGAAATAAAATCCAAGAAATATAGACTACAAATGTATATTAAATCTATTTAATAATATTTTGGCATCCAAAAGAAAATATTAAAACAATATTTTACAACTTGTAGAAGGATGTACAAATTCATTTTTAAAAATTAATTAGATAGTCAATCATAAATGCTTCAATATTATTAACTTCAAATATGACATTTTAGAAGTTTTTAGAAAGGTGGGTAAAAAAATTAAATAAATATTTCAATTAATAAGATGACAGGTTTGAAATTTCAAATAAATACAAACGTAAAAAATTAAATTAATTATCATGAAAATTTATAATATTATCAAATATAATGAAACTAAGTTAGAATTAAATTCAGTATAGCTCATATATAAAATATTGCATCGTTTTATATTATAAAGGAAGACAAATTTATAAAGTGCATTAGATTTGAGGAGATTATTAATCATAATCAAATGTAATCGAAAATGATAATATGATCTAAAGAAGAATTGAGAATAAAAATAACACTTGACTTAAGCCATAGAAGACGTGGTTAACTTTTTTTTTTTTTTTTTTTTGGTGATAATATGAATACGAGACACAATTACATTATTTAGAATGAAGAAGAAAAAATATGGAAAATAGAATGATTATTTTGCAATTTAGTATTTTAAATTAAAATATTTAAAATAAATAAAAAAGCATTGAGAAATATTGAAAGAGCATGGAAATTGACAATGTAAAAATTATTATTTGAAATAATTACATACTATATACAAAATTTACAGAAGTAGTAATTTAGTATCTACAATGCGGCAAATCAAATTTTATCAAATGGACCTAAGTATCTAACACACACACACACATATAGAAAATAAAAAGAGAATTAAATTAAAATATGCCAAAGTTCGAAAATATATTTGTGGAAGAAAATTGTGGTAAGTAGAAAAATATGCACTAACCATTTCCAATATATAGAGTAGGATAATTAGACCAAAAGTATTAGAGTCAAAAATTAAAATTATTGAAATACAAAATCATTTTTATAAAATCATTTTCTTAGTCCATATTAAAAGTAAGTAACGTGATTACAAAATTATACATTCACTGAACACAGAAAAAATTATTACAGAAAAAATAAAAGGAGTGTAACAAATTTCATTAGATAAATTCTATTTCAAAAGATGCGTGAGAATATGTTATAAAAATAAAACTTATGTATAGATGCAAAAATTATAAATAAACAAACTTGTAGAATAAGTGAAAAATGAGGCAACAGAATATGGAAAACATATATGAAGTGATTTTGCTATGCACCAACGACACTCTTGTCGCGAAATCAAAAATTATAAATAATTCAAGCTAATCGTTGTTTGTTTTTAATAGGCTTTAAAAAAAATCTAACTAAAAAGGGAAATTTCATATATATATATACTGCAAATAAATTACTAACACAAGAAGAAAATTTTCACAAATTAATCGTTCTGTAATATATTTACCATACATAAATTATAATGCAATAAGGAAACTTCAAACAAATAATTATTTTAGGATATATTTACAGTAAATAAATTACACAAAAAGAATTTTTTGCAAATTAATTGTACTATAATATATACATACTGTAAATAAATTATAACACAAAAAAAAGGAAACTGCACAAATTAATTAAGCATTGTAATCTTCTTTTCCCTATATGCTTAGTTTAAATAAAATGAATAGCATATTTTTGATAAAAAAAAAAAAACAAGAAATCTCAAAATTCTGAGAATTCTAAATTTGGTCAAAATTGCGCCGTCAAAAAGTTACTACTTTAAGGCGCATAAGATATTTTTTTGACCAACAATTTTAAATATAATGTTAAAAATAAATTATAGAACCCAAAATATAAAAAGAACTCCATCATTAAAACAAATTGAAACTTTCAATTAACTTAGCAAGTCAAGTTTAACATGCCACATATAATATATAATTCCAATAATTATTTTGAGAAAGATATGCATGTTAGTTTCAATAAATTAAGTAATTAAGAGTATAAAAATATTTATTTATTCAAACTCATTTTTGTTTTAACTCGATTATAAATTATTCAAATTGGTTATCAAATTGTTAAAAAATATATATTTAAAATTAAATTTTCAAATGGAATTGCTCTATTACCATTTTTAATATTTAAGGATTTAAAACATTTCAAAATATTTCAAAAAATATCGTGTGCTTGCTGAACCTCCCAACGAACAACAACTTCTGAAAAAAACTAATGAATGACTGAATGATAAACACACACGCACACACATCTCAAACAAAAATGACAACATAAAATAAAAATTAAATTAGAAAAAGGTTTAAAAAATAAAATCAGATTGCTATCCGGGTGGTCTGGGGTTATCAATGACGCCATAGGACCCATAGTAGACCACGAAGACAGAAAACCCTGACTTACTCTGTTTCTTGAACAGAACTCTGATTTCCAGAATCTGCACCGGTGAGACTTGAATTGTCTTTTCTTTCCTGATCTGGTTTTCTGACGTCTTAGATAGGGCGGCGCCTTTGAACTGGACTTCTGCCCTTTGAACTCGCCGGCGTCAGGTTCTGTTGCATGCAAAGGAGACGGGCTTCGGTTTCTCAATCGCCTCCTTGCATCAAAGATGCTGCATCGGCTAAGAAATTTTGCAGCATTTGCTTGATTTTGTCCGATGGCAGGTAAGGGATATTGTTTCTACGACTGAACGACAACGTTTCGGGGTTCTAAGAAGCCAGACTTTGCGGTCGGTGTTTCCGAATCATTGCAGAGATGATCTTGCCGTTCGAAGTCTTGAGGGGGTGGCGGTGGAGAAAGTATTTACACTGCCATTTTGATTTTTGATACACTCATTTGTAATAAAATTATTTTATAAATAATTTATTTGAATAAAACATATTTATTATGTAATTGATATAAATTAATTATATTGATAAAAAAAAATGTCACAATCTACACGTACAAATGTATAAGTTGCACCCAAAATAAGTGAAAATGACTGCAGAAGAATGGAGAATTTCTTCTTGAAGAAGAAGAAGATAAACAGTGGCCATAAAAAGATGCATAGTCATTGGGGGTGGTTGAGAAAATCACCTCTCCGCTTTTCTTTGATGTGCCACTTATATATATATATACATATTCATATAATAAATATATATATATATATATATATATATTATATTATATTTTTTGTGTGGTTAAATATGTGGAAGAAATGTGTCTACAACACTACTTCCCTCAAAAAATTTTAAACCCACTATCCAATTTCTTATCGGCCCAGAGTGTTACATTTACATATTTTTGATAATTTGACAGAAAAATTAAAAATTTATCAAAATTATTTTGCCGACATATACTAAAAAATTACGTTCTAATGAAATTTTTTCATTGGTAGAATACCTAGTAGGGTTTTCAACTAACCTCATGGCTACTCTGCTCAAGAAAATGTGCTGGGGCATCCTAATTCTGGTGTTGGGTACTCAGCGATGAGTTTTTGTGTCAACTTTCCCCTCCTAGCGTAAAGCATAGTTTTGTGTGTTTTCCATTATTTTTATCCAGATCATTTACGTTTCGCGTCAAGTCCCTGCTTTATATATAGAGAGCAAGACGTTTGAACAAATGACCAGCAAGGACTGAACATTATCCTTCGCATTCTTACAGGTGATGCCATAGAATTCTTGCATTTGGAAAATGTATGGATCGTGTCGATCTACTCTCGATTCTTTATTTGTTATACCGGGCCTTGTTTCTAGGTCTCTCGTCTTCTCCTTGATGCCCTAGGAACTACTTGCAACCAAAGACTTGAAAAAGTGCATGAATTTTCGTTCATATACTTAAAAGAGTTTCCCTTTTGCAACTGACAAATCAAACTGTATGGAAATGGATCTCAAGATACCAAGTGTAGCCATGCTTGGAGACATTCACCAAGCCCCAGGTCCAGTCCAAAAAACATAATGTCAACTGTATAAGCAGCTTCTCGTTGCTTGTGACAGAAGAATTTTTCGAGAACGGGGGCCTATTACTGACTGTAGGGAATCACAGTGAGGGTCGCTGGCAAATAAATTTGAAGCCACACCTGCACCTCCTTGTGTCTTAATTTTTCTTCTCTCAATTAAATGCCACCAACCCCCTAGGCTTGTCGATTTACCCAAATTCACGTCCCGTGTAATGCGGTGCACCATTGCTCATGCATTGGAAACCAATTATCCTGATTCCAAATTCTACTGGAACTATTATAATGTGGAGTGCACTTTTCCAGACAGTTTACCGCTGACAAATTTTCAGTAAATGCATAAGATTGATTTCATCATCGCAAATATCTTCCAAGGGATTGAAATTAATTTAAAGAACCCACAAGTAGGAGAGTAGATTCGAAATGAATTCATTCCACAAACGAGGAGTAAAAGTAAAACACGTAAGAACAGATATATGTTTTGCCAGCTATGAACTAACAGCTACGACAATACAAAGTCGAATTACATTGAGGGAGGAAGGCGAAACTCAAAAGAAATTGGGGTTGTAGCCATTGCTAGTGGTGGCAAGAATATAGTAGGCCACAATATGTCCGATGGAACCCCAGGCCAGGACATCGACTATGTTAAACCCGACGGGGTCGTTGGATTTGAGGAGGCTGACGTACTCCTTGGCACGCTCATCGCCCGCTTCGAAGTGAGAAACCCCGTTTTGCTCAGGCACCTGCTTGGCCACGTTTTCCCTCTGGAAATTGAAGAAGACAAACCTGCCCAAGAAGAGTGAAAGCCCGGTGCTGAGGCTGATGACCACAGATGGGTTGAGCTCCGCCTTGACGGTCAGGCTGTTGAGACGCTTCTTGGCTGTGAAGGAGGCGGAGGTGGGCTTGGTGAGGAAGAGGGCGGTGGAGTCGGTGGGCTTGTTGAGGGGTCTGAGACCAAGGAAGGTTGGCGCCGAGAGCAAGGTGGAGGCCATCGCTGATGAATGGATAGCGGGTAGGATTGAAGTGGATATGGAGTCGGGATTAACGAAGGATGTGGTTTATAATTTCGGGAGGAGGTGGGGACACTGGGCAAAGGAGGAGATTTTGTGAGGAGGGGAGCGATTCTACATGGTGAGCTGGCTCTGTATCATTGGTTCTTTCCGGATCAGGGATTCTTGATGTCATTTCTCCTTCATTCCGAGCCTGTTGTTAACTCAAAACTAAATATGAAGTCAGGATCAAGAGGTTGCTTTGCGCATTAGACTTGCGTGGGGTTCAATCCCACGATCCTACCTAATGAGTCCGATCATTCTGCATCCTCATAATATATTTATCTACCCAGTACATTCATTTGTAGAGATTATAGCACTGTTCTAGAAGAACTCTTACTAATAGCAACTTTCAAGCCTTCTCCCATTCAATTACCGCTACGGACACAGCATAAGGCTTCAGCTAGAATTATGTTTTGCAAAATTACTTAACCAACACCTAGAATCAAACTGTATTCAGATCTATCGAAATTTAACGTACAAAAATTATTTCATTACAAAATAACTGCATATATCATTTCATTACTAAATCCATGTTTTAAATTGTACTGTAAAATATCTTTATTCTTTTGAGATTTCAAAGAAAATTCTGTAGAAATTAAAAAAATAAAATAAAACAAGTTTTTAGTTTCCGAAATTTCAATGTTTCTACGAAAAATTAAGACTTAAAAAACTACAAACGAGGCCAACTTCTGGCCAAGGACTACAAGTGGGACCGGCAGCTATCATATCAGACAACATAGTTTATCCTAGTTGATTCAGTAATAACGTAAAGAATTAACTGACCTGCACAACCAAAGTGCATCCGGCGCTCAATTAGTTTTTCAACTGAATCATGCAAGCGATTCACATACAACTTCATCAGATATCCAGATGATTCCCCGACCACACGGATGAAAACATCAACATACAAAGGCAGTGGAAAACTCTTTCTCCACTTCTCCTGACACACAGAGGACTCGTCCGGCCTTATCGTACACTCCCATCCCCTTTCTAACAAACTCAGACACACGACTAAACTAGGAGACAGCATCACGACTATACACCTTTGACTACTGTTGAGACCACACAAGTAGTTTACACAGTTCTGTTATTTCATGAACTCACACGGTCATGCTGAAGACAACAAACAAGAGCAGCTTAGATAACTGCATCAAAGTATGTGTACGCCCTGCGTCTGCCAAACTCAAGAAGGCTACCATATGTACGGTCCCACACTCCAATGAAAAGGGACTCTGTGTCCGGACTAAATGACACACCAGAGATCTCACCAAAGAAATCAATTTCCTGCTCCTTGTGATAACCACTTCTGACATCAAAAATGTGGACAAAATCTGCAGGCTCTGCCATGGACATGAATCTGCCATCAGATGTATAGCGTATGGACCGGATCGCTCCAAGGTTTCCCTTCAAGGCAGTGAGAGACTTGGAAAGATTTCGAATATCCCAAATTCGGCACGTCTTATCCTGGTTCCCAGTAGCAAAGGTTAAGCCACCAGGGTGCCAAGCAGATGCAAATGAGTAGTCCAAGTGACCATGCAAAGATGCAATTGCCTGCAAAAAGGAAGTCACCTCAGTATTTCTGATGCATCATCCATCTGTGGTGAAAGAAAAAAGTCACATACCTTTCCACTTCTGGAGTCCATCAATATACCTTGCGGATCATCCCCAACAATTATGAGAAGTTTACCGTCAGGACTAAGAGAAGTATGCTGGCATGCATGAACAATTAAGTTCAGTTAACGTCATAGTAAAACATCAATAACTTTATGTACATCCTAACCATTTTTATACAACTATTAAATCAAGTTTTAACTAATGCAGATAAGATCACATACTTAACCAAATTCAATATTTCCAAGTCATGCTCGGGGAAGCCAAGTTAGAGTTTTTGGCGCTTCACTTTGCTTCATAAGCCAACCCCACAACCACCCTGCGCTAAGGCTGTGAGTTAGTCGAGCTACTCGACTCGACTCGACTCGTCGAGTAGCTCGACTCAAAGCTCGGTTCGAGCTCGAGTATTGTCGAGCTCGAGCTCGATCCGCCACTCGAGTCGAGTTCGAGTTAACTCTGTGTCGACTCGACGAGTTTCGAGTAACTCGACTCGATGGCATTTTTGTAATAAATCTTAATTGTATGGCATATTTACTATCGAGCCCTCCTCACTTCAGCCTTCAACCCTGCGCTGTGCCTCACTCCGCATCTCAGACTCTCAGCCGATCAGTTCCTCAGTCCTCATTCCTCACCGCGAGTCCGTGACAGAGTCGTTGCTTTACCCATCGACGCCGACGCCGACCTTCTCCCTCACTCTCAACGAGAGAGCGTCGTTCTGTGCCCACCGAGCAAATCCAGTTTGGATGGAAAGCTTTAAAAGATTCTTCCAAAATTCGTTTTCGACGTCGTTGCTTTTCTGATCTGAGTGCCTGTTGGCTTCCACGGTTCCACCATAGTTGCTGATTCTGGATCTGCAATTTTACACTTCACAGATACATCAAATCAAGCCCTCAATCCTCAGCCTTCAGTTGCGCCTCACTCAGCCGGTCAGTTCCTCACCGTGAGTCCGCGACAAAGTGGTTTCTTTACCCGCCGACGCCGACGCCGACGCCGACGCCGACCTTCTCCCTCACTCTCAACGAGAGAGCGTCAATCTGTGCCCGCCAAGCACGGTCTGCATTGAGGTGGGTCACTAGTCCAATATATGAATTCTCTTTTATTTTTAGTTGAAACACGGCATGTCTGATTTTCTTGAATATTTGGCTGCTAATCAGAAGTACATTGGTTTGTCTAGCTTATGCGAGTCCTTGTTGTTTGAGGTTTCAATCATTTGGGTTCTTCAATTAGTAATTGCTGCGTGAAATGGTACTGAAGTTGCCTCCTTTTTGCTGCTTTCTTTGGTTTCCCCATTTCTTTGTTTTTTGGTTTTGTGTGATTTAAGATTCTTAGAGGCTTCAAACTTTGCAGCTGCATTTTGCCTGTCGTCGCACGTCCCATTTCCATTGTATTTGTTCCTGCAGTTAATTTGGGGCTTCGGCCTGTGTACATTTAAGAGCAATATGCAGGTACGCACAGCAACAGCAAACAATATGCAGGTGGATGTATCTAGGCATAACCCTAATTCCAATTGGAATCGAGAACCAGGTTGGACTAAATTGTGTTGGAACCCAAACAAGAATCGGGACTTGGATAGGAACTGTGCAAGATTCATATAAGATGATTTAAATTCTAGTTTTTAAAAATGAAACTAAAACTATCAGTTCAGTTTCAGTTTCAGAATCGTAAAAAAATAATAAAAATATATTATATATAGTATAACAGATAGCACATGTTTAGTAAAATATATTAATTTATATTAGTAGTTAAATGATATGATCTATATTTTTTTCCTACTCAAAATGTTTTTGTTGTTGAAGGAAGATTTATGGTAGGGCTGAGTTCAAGTCTTTTTTAGGTTTGTTTTGCTGATTCGTTGGTGATAGAAGTCTGCCTTTGTTGCTGATTTGTTGTTGCTTTAGCTTTCTATCGATTAAAGTTATGGAAGGCGACAGTAATCGTGAATTGCAAAGAATTCAAAGTTAAAACTTTTGTTGCTCTTCTTTATACATTTTAGATTTCAATCACCCTAAATTTTTATATTAAAGTTTTCTTATGTGAAGACAATGCCATGCTTTTATAATTGATTCAGTGATCACATTTATATGATTTTCTTATTTTAATTACCCATACTTTAATTACATTGTTTGCATTCAGAAGTGAAGATAAAAAAATAAGAAAAATTATTGTTTTTCTACATTACAGGCATGTCTTCTAGTTCTAATCCGCAAGAGTTGCATGGTGAGTCATGTGCACTTACTATAGATTCATCAAATCCTATATTTATGAGCAGCAATGTGCGAGAGTTAAATGTTGATGCTTCTGAAAGTATAGATGAATTTGGAGATGAAGATACATTACCAACTAAATCTGGGGATATGGATGTGGATGAACAACAACAAGAAGAAGATGTTGGTACAGAATTTGATCTCGAGCCTGAATTCCATGTGCCAAAAAGAGGCAAGACATCTGGAGTTTGGGAACATTTCAAAGAGATCATAGAGAATGGAGAATTGTTTGCAAGATGTAAACATTGTGGGGCTAAATTATCTCGAACTAAAACAAAGCAAACATCAAGCATGCTGAGGCATCTCGAGACCTGTAAGGTGAAAAAAGCACAACTTAGTAGGGAAGTGAGTCAATCATTAATCAACTTTTAACCTCAAGGTTCCAGTTCAACAAATGTTCCAGCACTACATAAGGGAAAACTGAACATGGAGAAAGTGAGACAATGTGCTGCTCATTGGATTTTGCTGCATGAGCATCCATTTTTTATGTTGGAAGAAGAGGGATTCAAGCTAATGATGAAAGAAGTTGCACCTGAGTATAAACCAATTGCTCGATTTATAGCAAAAGCTGATTGTGAGCGTGTTTATGATGTGGAAAGGAAGAAATTAAAGATGTTAATGAATAAAGTCAACAAGGTGAGTCTCACAACTGACATGTGGAAGTCGAAGAACCAAAAAATTAAATATATGGTTGTTACTGGACATTGGATTGATGCAGAGTGGAAACTTCAAAAAAGGGTTCTCAACTTTGTTCAGATGTTACCACCTAGGCGCGGAGTTGACATAGCTTCTGCCATATTCAAGTGTGCAAAGGAATGGGGTATTGAACAAAAGATTTACTCTATTTTTGTTGATAATGCCTCGAACAATGATGTTGCTATGAATCATTTGAAAATTGATTTTGGGAGAGCAAAAAAGCTACTGGTTGAGGGCAAGTTGTTTCATGTTCGTTGTTATGCCTATGTGTTAAACCTCATGGTTCAAGATGGGCTAACTGAGATTGCAGATATTTGTGAAAATATTAGGGATAGTGTGGACTACATTTGTCGCACTGATGGAAGGTTCTTAGTGTTTGCTGAAATTGCTCAACGATGTGGTGTTCCGGGGAAAAAGTTGATTCATGATTGTCGAACTAGGTAGAATTCGACTTACGAGATGCTGAGTTGTGCCTTAAAGTTTCGAGAAGTTTTTGCACAGTATGCAGAGCGAGATTCTAATTATAACATATTCCCGACTGAAGAAGATTGGAATAAAGTTAAGAAGGTTTGTGCTATTTTAGCTACATTTTGGAATACCACACATGTTATTTCAGGTAATGATTATCCGACTAGCAATTTATTCCTCCCAGAAGTTCTTAATGTGAGATTGATTTTGGATGCTCAAGCTGATAGTGAGCATGAGTTTATTAGAAGAATGGTAGCTAAAATGAAGCTTAAATTTGATAAGTATTGGAAGGAGTGCAACCTGTTGATGTGCATTGCAACCATCTTGGACCCAAGACAGAAAATGAAAATGGTACAGTTTGCATTTTCTAATATGTATTCTGAATTTGAGGCACAGGTGCACTTAGCAAGAGTACGAAAGGTCATCTTTGACCTTTATGAAGAATATGTGAAATTGTCTGCGCCTACAAGTGGTGAGACTTCAGCATCAAGTTCTTCTCTATCTCATGGCTATAGTAATGAAAATATTAGTGCGAGCTCAACACCAAATGTATGGGATAAACTGAAAGAGTGGGAGTTTCCTGGAGATAGCACTAGTGAGCCCCAGATGTCTGAGTTGATGGAATATCTTGAAAAATCTCGCGAGCAACCATCATCTGATCCCGAGGCATTTGATTGTTTAGATTGGTGGATGAAGAATCAGACCTCATACCCAGTGTTGCCTCGTTTGACAGCAGATATATTGGCTATTCCTATAACTACCGCAGCATCTGAGTCTACTTTCAGTGCTGGGACAAGAGTGATCGATTCTTATCGAGCTTCACTAGCTCTTGACACTGTTCAAATGCTTTTATGTGCAGGTGATTGGTGTAGACATTTGCATGGAGTGAAGAAGAAAATGAAAGTAAGTTTTATTCTTTTAATTTTATTATGAATGTACAATCTGTTATAGTGTGTATTAATTGTTACTATATTTGTTTGTTTGTATTTGTAGAAAGAAAAGGCTCCCCATGAATATTCTCTTCTAAATCCAAATCCATGAAATTTGTTTATGCAGGTACTTGGTATTGATGTTTCAAGTTTCTTTCTTACTTACTATTACCTATACCTTTGTTCTCACTACTGCTGAGTCTGAGAATAGGCTACCTATATCACAACTGGACAAATTGATTAAGTTAGTGATATGAATTGATTTATGATCCTTATATTACGTGGTAATGTTAATATTTTAGAACTAGCACCTTGTTAAGGTTGTCTTCTGCTACTTGTGCAATTTTTATAGGAGTAATAAAAGATCTTGTTGTATTTCATTTGAAATATTGTTGGTTGATTGAGTTTTTCATAGCAGATGATTGATGATCAGGATTCAAAACTTGGGCTTCTTTGCCAACTTTCTTGGTATCTTCACATTCATGCTAATGATTGCTTATCATTATGTGATGGCTGACCCAAAAGAGATGGTTCTCAAGTATCCGCATGTACTGTGTGAAAGTACAGTTTCTCAAGAGATGTTATGTTTTAGGAAGGGATGTATGTTTGATGATAGAGGAGTTTTTGCTAGACAATTGATATATCCTACTGTTTTAAGTCATTTATAATATTATTAATATTATTCAAAGTAGTGGCATATGACTCAGTCGTATCTTAAATTCACAGTCGCTTTGTACTTAAATTTTGATGAGTACTTTCTTTGGTGGAATTATATTTTGACTTACACTTTAATTTTGGTGAGTAATAAATTGGCTAAGGGGTTTATAGATTTTTTTTTTTTTTATCGATTGAGCTGAGCTTTTCGAAAATTTATTTAACTTCTCATACTAATCTCTAACGTTTTGCCTAAAACATGATTAAATGAGCTAATTTAATTTCATAAAATAACTTCAAGCCCTCATTTCCTAAATTAATAAAATTTTAAAATGTGATTGTATCAACCATTTCCCTCGACCAAGTCGTAATTCTCCATCGCTGTGTTGCCTAATTACCCACGACAACAACTTGATCACATTTTGATGATAATGCAAACTTTGATAGATGCGACATGAATGGCACTATTAATCAATATTTTAATTTATTTACAATGTAATTAATTTAAAGAACAGCTACTTTTAGATGGTAATAATGACATAATTATTGAGGATTTTTTTTTATTAATTTTCTCAAGGTTACATTCCCACTCCAATTATTCTATCTTTTCTAGCGCAATCCCATTTGGTTGATTTTGTCCTACACCCCTGCACTTACATCCGTATCAATATTCTTGTATATTCTTTTTATTAATTAATGTTCTTTCAATGTGTATTTCTGTACTAATTTATTTTGTAAGTGCACACTGTTTTCCTTCTTCGGACATCTGCACGTCGTATGTCTTAAAAAAATATACTAACGGAAAAGTTAATCAATTCAAATATTCACCTTTTGAAAATTTTAATATAGGCCAACAATTTGTTTAATATAGTGTCACAAAACTTAGAATTGTGATTAGTTTTCTATTAACTGGAGTTAGGATTTTGTTAAAAGAAGGAGATTCTAGGTGGATATGTACTAATTAATTAATTAGCCAAGAAAACTTCTTACATGCATCAAAGTAATTTATATCACAAGTAATAATTATCTTTAATCATTTAATAAATTTCTTAAAATACTATTTTCTATAAATTTAATTATAGCTAATTTTATCTATTCCCTGGTATAAAAATGAATAAATAAATTAAATAGAGGGCTTATCAGTGAAAATATATACCATCTCCTATTCTCCTTCATCAAAAAATTATTATTTTAAACTTATATCTAGTAGTTTATGTATAGTTTTATTTTTATTTATTTCTAAAAAGTTTTTATGAATATTATGAAATTATACCAATAATATAATTAGATGATTTATTTATCAAAATATTTTGTTACACCGCGATGAATGTGCCAAAATATTAGTTTATTAGAATGCCAAAATCATTCGAGCTCGAGCTCGAGTATTAGTCGTGCGGAACTCGATCAGTCCATCTGAGCCCAAGCTCGAGCTCGAGAGCTCTATCCAGGCTTGAGCTCAAGCTTGGGCTCGAGTACTCGAGCTCGAGCTCGAGCTGAGCTCATCTGCTCGACTCGAGCTCGAGTCCGAGCTCCGCCGTTGAGTCGTCAAGTCGAGCTCGAGTATACCACTACTCGAGCTCAACTCGACTCGATCTCACCCCTACCCTGCGCGCCCCCCCCCCCCAAAAAAAAAAAAACAATGGGAGAAAAAAAAAAAGATGTGCACTTTCACACCACACAAACACTTGTATAAGTGTATATGCATGTGTGGAGATAAATTCAAAAACATACATTATACAAATAATAAGCATACTTACATTAACTGCCCACGGAAAATGAAAATGGTTAGATTGCTGAAATTTTTCCATATCAAAGTCTCGAACTCCACTATCATTACTTGAAGCTATAAAATGAACTGCACCACTAGAAAGAGAGGCATTTTCAGGAGTGTCAGCAAGAGGAGAAGAGAAAAAGGTGGGGTGGGGGGAAGAGAACTTGGCATCCATCACAAAATAAGGACACCGATACCTGCTAGATGCATATATCTCAACCGCATTAGTGATGGCATTATCATCATATGTTAACCGTGTGCAATAAGAAACTCCAGGCCTATCTAAATACTGTAACACAATAGGTGAAACTAAATGGCTCAGTAATGGGGAATTGAAAGCAAAATTTTTGTTGGAAAGTGCTAAAAGAGCTGGTAAGAATCAAAGCTTCTCTACACACCCAAGACTAAATTTCTGAATGTAACATATCATCATTTCAGGTGCAAACCCATATAAACAGGAGGATCTTAATTTAGTATAAAACCAAATCCACTAGTTTTTATCTGTTTTGACACATGGGAAGTACATTTGTGAATTGACCAAACCAGGCAATAATTTAGCCAAGTGTGGTCAATGGAACTGAATCTAAATCGGCAGTTTTAACAGATTTAGCCCAGCCAGTCGAGCAGGTTAAAGATGAAACACATGGCATCCCTTGCCAGCTAATCTTAATAAAAGAGCAGTTCATGGTCTAGCAAATCATAATTAATAAATTTGGCAACATCTTGGTTAAGGGAAAGAATAAATAAAAGTCCTTCAAGAACACAAGCACTCTACACATTTGATAAGGCCAGCTTCAACAAATTTCGCAACATATCACCATTGACTAACTGGGAAGAATAGACAGTATACACCTTGCAAATAAGTTCTCCCTGAAATCCTCCAGCAACTAGCAACTTATCTCTCACTGATAGCGTGCTGACCTGGGTTTGTGTAAATCCTTCCAACAAGCTTCCAGGATGTTTCTGCATTGGGTAAACAAGTGTACATAAATTGGAAAGAGAAATATGACCAAACTTTATAGATAGAGTACCAACACTAAGATCACTAACCTCACAAGGTGCTACATGTCCCGACACATTAAGAACTTCTGATTTGGTGGACGATAATGATGACCAATGCATAACTGAGTAATGTGACACAAAGTAAACATCATGCTTTGACATGGCACATACCAAATTCCGCAACTGCATTAAAAGCAGTGAATTCTTAGGTCAGCTATCATGCTTCCACTTGAAACATTTGTCGAAAGGTGAATTAGTAACAATAGAATACATATACATATATATGTATGTAAATGTATATATATATTATCACTTTGATATATAGGCAAAAACAGATCAAAAACAAGAACATAATCAGGAAGGAGATTATGCAAGTCCCAGATTCCCTGAGAACTAATGTTTATTCAACCACTTCCGTAAACCAAAGTGGCAGATCACTAGCCACCAGATAATAAAAAACATTTGTCGTCTTTTCTCTACTCGGAAGTCTTCCGGATGAGAATATACAGGAAACAAAATTAAGTCAAAACATGAAATAACTAAATATAAACAAAGTAGGGATGAAACATGATATATACATGTTATCACACTAGAACTTTAAGCCGCCCGCTAAACACAACAAAATGACAAATTTCACCAGCCTTGCACAAAATACATCCCCTCTACAACAGATCTGGAAGATAGCTTCCTTTTTGCACAATTCAAGCAACTCCATAAATAAGTTATCTATGATCTCATTTCAAGCTACTGCATCAATACCACCATGTATCATTCATCTTCTACTAATCAGAGTGGAGAGGCAAAATAATTAGCTCCAATGTCATTGACATGCAATTAAAACTACAAATAAAAATTAATAATTAAAAAAAGGGCAACATCCAAATGACCTTATATAATGTTCAAGAATAAAAATTATTAATGACATGAAAAGAGAATAACTACACTAGCATTGAGCACCCACTCTCATAAACAGTTAAATGCACTATTTACAGTAGATCGAGTCATGAGTAAGCTTGCAACAAAAGAAATATGCTTGAGACATATTGAGAGATTTCCAGATGTTAAAAATCCAATCAAATCATTCAAATTAACCCTAAATATAAACTATTCCAAGTCATTCAAACCAATTTTTTAAGATATAAACTATTCCAATAACCTGAAAATGTAAAATAGTTGATTTCACAGATCTTGAGTTCCGTCTGAAGTCATAGTATAATCCTCCCTTCTCCCTGGCTTCGCATTCCTACTTGCAATAGAAAAGGCAGACAAAGTTAATTTATAAAAGTAAATAATGACAAAAGCAAATAATGGCCGATAAAGTGACGGAACAACTGGTACAACAAAATAAAACAAGCAACCTTCTCAGATCCCTCTCCAGATTGAGGAATGTTCTCATAATTCTTATACTGTTCTAGTCTAGTCTGCCTATACTTCTCTCTTGTAATGCTTAGCCTCTCCCAGGGAATCCCTTGTATATCTCTGCCCTTCCTAGCTTGGGCTGCTGTAGTATCATGCATTCTGCTATTCTGCATTACGAACAGAGAGGGGAAGAATTAACAATTAACAGTGATAATCTCGGCATCCTCAGACAAATAGATTGAGAAAAAAAAATTCAATTAGACAAGTCAAATGGCCAGATGGCAATGCATCGTTAAGTTCGAATATGTAGATTGTGAGCAACCATATAGTCATATTCGTCCATATCAGAATCTGAGCCACCAGCATATCTGCCACAGAATTCATCATCCATATCATCATCTGCGTCTTCCATTTCATATTCTTCATCCATGTCATCAGCTTCATTAGCTTGCTGATGGGACATGATCTACAGAGAAAGAAACCTGAGTTAAAAATTGATCAAGAAGTACAAGCTTCTGAAGCAACAAATATTAATCACTTAGTTACAGCATTGGGATAATTGCCATCAACTCTATACAAATTACAATCAACAGTAACAATGTACACCAAGGGATGACACACCATTTAATACCACGTTGAAGAACATTATAGACCATTTGATATGCTAGAAACCTCACCACCCATCTGAATAAAGGAAAGTTGTGCAATCATGACAAGCGCCAACTTCTAAATAACTCAAATAGGAAACATCATAATATAGAAACACGCTATTCCACAATCCTTGACAACAGCTTGGTTTCATGAATTTCTACAGAATATATGAAAATATATTCATAAAATAGAAACCAAGCATACATATTTTTAGATGAGAGATAGGGAGGGGGTGGCGACATCGCCATATCCACTGGTCACAAACAAACGCATAAATCATGCCAAATGAAGAAAATTTGACATATGCACAAGTCTGTACCTCATATTTAGACTAGAGCAAAATCTTAGATTCCCCACTCCAACAAATTATGAAACACAAAGTTCAACCATTTCTAAACCAGCAGCATGCTTATAAAAATTTTAGCACCATTGCCCCAGGACAATTATGCGACAGGCCAGAAAAAGGTACATGGGTCTTTGCAGCTTCATTTGTTCTGAATTTTTTTGACATGTTAAGCCGTCTTATTTTACACCCAGGACAGGAACTGTAATCAATATTGGTGTTTTGCCAAAGTTAGAGAAGATTGGATCCGGGCAAAAATATAGGTGGAGAACTCATGGAATCCTACACAAGAGATCCAAAGAATGACCGGGGAAAAATAAAACAACAACATAATATTAAAAAACCTAAATACTTGGTTTCAGTTATCAACTAACGTAGCCATAACGAAAATAGGAACGACCACGACGCAGACTGTACTGCAGAACAATTGATTAAAAGTGAGTCATACTATTCATCATAAAATTAACGCGACAACAAATTGACAAAGTTCCTCCACGAACTCAAAAAACGAAGACTAAACAACAGGAATAGAAATGTTCATCCAAAGGAGAAAAAAGAAAAAAACAAGAGCACGTTATAAGACAGGTAAAAAAAACCTATAATTTCCGGAAAAGAAAACAAAACGGAAAGCAATTACACCATGATTAAAGAACGCAACAATGCAATGGAAACCAAATTCCCATAGGAACAAAGCAATCGATAGAGATTCTAACCTTTCTGTAAGCGGAGAAAGGGAAAGAAAAGAAAAAGGTCAGGAAGCTCCTCCGACTTCAATTACGGAATAACTGATGAGAGGTTCAATTAAACAATTAATTAAATGATAAATAGAACGAAATTATCTGGTAAGCAGATGGTGGTAGGACTCGAAGAGAGAGAAAAGTGGCTATATATCTGCCAATCTCTATCCATCCAATGGCTTCCAAACAAAGAAATGCGAAACTGAAAGGGACTTGCGATTTTCCTCGCTGATATGCATACGTCCGTTTACGTTATTGCCCTCGATTTTTCTTAATTACCGTCATGGATGGTTGTGTTACCGCGATATGAGAAGGCGAAAAATGGAACGGTGTGAAGTTCCAGATCCTTCGTCGCATAGATTCTTAGCGATAATAATTAGTATACGACGTGAACCTCCTTTATTTACGAGTAATTAACAAAAATAATAAAAATATTTTGTAATTTGTATCTTTTTTTATCAAAAAAAAAAAAGTAATTATTATTTATATAATACATTAGTCATCATAATCTGTTAGCACTGTCTTACTTATTCTAAGTTTAATCGTCCTATGGTAGATTTTCCATCCAAACAATTAGGCTAGATCATAAATTATTTGTCAAGATTGACATCATTTCACGTAACTTCTTCCTACTTAGTTTCTTACTCTTACTATGATAGTATAAATAGGAAATGCTTTTCGCATTTATTGTATTCACAATTAACTCTGTTAAATATATAGTTCTTCTCTCATGATTGCTTTTAGCATTATCCTATTTTCATTTGCTCTTTAATAAGAGACTTTCATACTTTCTTTAGCATCCATTATGAGAAAGTTTTAACGACCTTTAACGCATTTCATGCCCTTAACAACTTCAAATAAGCTTCACATGAAGTTGAATGTGGATCATTTTTTCTATGAATAGATGAAGTGCCTTCAATAGCAATTTGATGATGCTTGGTTGCAACTGGATGAAGGCTTAAGAGATGTTAGGCTTTGGACGAGTCTCGAAAAGAAATCATCGAAGATTATTGTTAACTATCTGAGGAGTTACAACAATGTCTTATGAGAGTTCAACGTCAAAGTATCTCGAAAAGGAATCATCGAAGATTATTGTTAACTATTTGAGGAGCTACGACAATGTCTTATGGGAGTTCAGCGTCAAAGTATCTTAAAAAGGAATCATCGAAGATTATTGTTAACTATTTGAGGAGCTACAACAATGTCTTATGAGAGTTTAATGTCAAAGTACTTATCAAGTCTTGATGGACAATGATATCTTTAGAATTTTTGGGAGGATGAGCTTGTAGGCTGCCATGCTTCTTCCGCTTTTTAATCTTTAATGACCAAATATTTGCGACAAGATTATTAGTGTGGTTTTCATAATTGCCTAAATCAACTCATTTTAGACGGTATAGTGGAGGCCATTGTTGCAAAAGCTTGGGATGGGAATCGTGGTTGCGACAGGTTCTATGAGGAGATAGCACATCGAGCTGATAATAAAAGTCTTAGCTTGGCTGGTTCTGTGTAGTCTTTAGATAGTATTTTTGCCTTCATGAAGTTGGGTTTTATTTTGAAGGATGCTTTTTCCCTTTCTTCTTTTTTACCTTTTGTAAAATGATATATTTCCTATTGAGCAGGGATGGTGCTTGTTTTGTATTATACTATTTTTCTTATATTACGATAGCATCTCTAATTTCCTTTTACTAGCTAGTTTTCCTATGATAATTTAACCAAGCTAAGAAGTATTGAATTCTAAAAAGGATCCTAGAATGCTAAGCTCTGGTAGGACCTTAATTATTAGCTATTTTCCCCTTGAGCTTTTCTTTAAAGAGTCCTACATCTTTCTGATAATTATGACTTTTATCAGGTCAGTTATTACTTTTTGAAAGTGGATACTCTTTAGCTTCCTCGTTCAATCCATTCATATTTTGAGGCACTAGTTATGTCAGGTCTTGTTCATTAAATGCGTGTGCAAACTTTTCGTCTTCTACTAGCATTGTTTTACTCCTATAATTAGTTACTTTTCTTACATGTGTACGGCTTGAATTACAAATATTTCTCTATATAAACCTTTTTCTCCCAAACGAAGTTACTTTTGATTGTTTTACTTGCATTAAAAACCCTTTTTTGTAGTACTCCATTTACAACCCTTACAAATCATTTTTCTTCTTCAGATTTCAAAGATTAGTAACCATGTCTTCGAATCTCTCTATTATAAAACAACTAAAAGTAAATGTAGTAAGAACACTATAGCGAAATATGATGATTCTTACAAGATTTTGAGGAACTAGGTGTACATAGTTCCCCGTAAGGTGTCTTATCCCTTTGCAAAAGTTCTTATAGGTCTATTTTATGATCCTTTTTTTGCTTTGTTTTAACTAATATATTATCTGCATAAACCCCCCATATTCTATCCTAAAGGTGCTTGAATTTTTGTCCATTAGCTTTTGATACGTGATTCCAGCTTTCTTAAATCCAAAAGGCATGATCTTATGGCAGTAAGTTCCAAAAGGGATAACAAAAATTACTCTTTTCCAATCATCCCTTGCCAAAAGGATTTGATGATATCCTTGGTAGGCATTTATCATACCAAGTAGCTTTGATCATGTGTTGCCGTGAACTAACTGATATATCCTTGGTAATGACTATCAATGTTTTAGACATGTTTTGTTCATGTCCTAGAAATCTACAAACATTCTTCACTTTCCCCATGCATTAGGCACTACCACCACATTAAATAATCATTCTAGAAACCTTATTTCTTTAATGTGTCTTTTGTTAATTAGTTTTAATTTCTTTTTTTATTAGCAGCTATCTTCTCCAAGCTGAATTATCTTCTGTTTGATCGGCTTGACTCTTGGGTTCACATTTAACCTATGCTCTGCTACTTATGGATCGATTCATGGATTAGCTATAATTTCCATGGTTTCTCTAACTTAGCTCCAACCTGTGTGGTCACATTTGGACCTAAATTCACATGCATTAGTTCTTTGACTTGCTCTATTTGTAAAGGTTGCTCAGCTTTATTTTCTTCAGTGGGTCTTTTGTCACTTCTTTCGATTGTTTCAACGTGACATTTTTTGGATACTCGCTAATTTCTGGTTACTACCTTAACTTTATCCCTTAGTGGAAATTTCATGGCCAAATGGTAATGTTACTGCTTAAAATTTGGCCAAAGCCAACCGCCTCAAAATTACATTATAAATCAAAGCCATTTGTACCACAAAGAATTGTACGAACTTGGTTTTAGAAACCTCATTTTGTCCTATTATGACATGCAGCGTAATTTTTTCCAAAGGTTGAATGGCTTCTTTAGTGAATTCAAATGAGGTTTGGTTCACTACCTCTAATTTTCCTTTATCCAACCCCATCTTTTTGAAGGTGGTAAGGGCTAATAAGTTTACTGAGATCCCAAAATCTACCAAGCATTAAGTTACGTCGTAGTTAGCTATTACTATAGTTACCACTAAGGCATTTGAGTGATAGGTTTTAATCCTCTAAAGGTCTTCTAGTCTGAAGGTTAGGACATCCTCCCTACTTCTCCCAAGTTGAGCTTTACCTTTTTTTCTACATTTGCTAACTCACGAAGGCCATTTTTGTTATTCCTTCTAGACAATCCTCTAGTTATCATACTTGAAAGTCCTTGGGTCATTAGTCTTTCTTCCTTATCCTTTTCCGTACCTTTTTTTCCCTTGCTTATCTACAAAATCTTGGAGGAACTCCTTTTTAATTAAGTTTTCTATTTGCTTTGAAGATTAAAATATCCTTCGATCGTGCGGCTGAATTCATTGCAGAATTTGCAATATTTATTGCTTTGCAGATTTCTTAGTGGTAAAGACACACCTTGAGGTCATCTAATCATGCTAGCATCTTGTAAGGTTTCGAGAATCTATTCCTAGTTTACTTTTAGAGGTGTAAGTTTTCATATGTTTTTTTCTTTAGCTGTTATGGTTGCAGCATTTATAGCTGGCCTCATTCTCCTATCTTTACATGCCACCTTTCTGTTCATGATATTTTCTTACCATACTTCTTCTATATTAATGTACTTTTCTACTCAAGATAAAGTCTCATCAAAGTCCTTTACCAATTTCTTGGCCAAAGATCAAAAAAAATCTCATTCTCTAAGTCCTTGTGCAAACACGCTGGCAATACCTCCAACGTTATTGATGAGGTGTTTAGAGTTGCCCTCAAAAAATGACGAATGTAATCTCAAAGGGATTGGTCATTTTCTTAATTCATGTTGAATAAAGATATTGGTGTTTTTCATTCATCTTACAACTTGCAAATTGGTGGAAGAACAAATTGGCGAAATCATTAAAATTTTTAGTAACTTTCCCTGACAATTGGTTTAACCACCTTTGAGTAGAGCCTCCTAGGGTGGTAAGAAAGACCTTACACTTGATTCCATTAGGATATTGGGGGAGTAATGTTTGGTGCTTGAATTTAACTAAATGAACTATCGAGTTTGATGCCCTATTATATTCAGGTGCTGAGCTATCAAAAATTATTTAGTATGAGTTCCACTAGAATTTCCAATGTGAACGAAAAATGTTCTATAGTTCAGATATGCTCTTCCTACCCCTTCATTTTTTCCAGCTCCTTTCGGAGCCTGACTAGCCTTCTCCTCACCTCATTGGAGGAAGCCATGCTTCCTTTCCTTACTCTGTTCCGCATACTTTGTCTCATGCATATCCTTTTATCATTATCTCCCATCCTCAAGTCAACTGACATTTCGGGTACCTTGCCAGAGTAGCATTAACTACCTCAAAAATTGTCTCATTTAGCTTATTTGGGGGAATATTCACCACTTAGTTGCTCAGTGTGGCTGGTTCTTGAAAACAAAAGGTGTATGCTGAAGAAGCCGTCGAGAATGCTTCTTCAACATACTCTCTTCCTTCTTCTACTTATATTCCTCTCTCTTTGTATTTCTTAAGAAAAGTGTTTCCCACAAGTAGTGCTAATAATATGAGTTCATTTCTAAACATCCTTTAATTATTTATAAGTAATTAACAAAATTAATAACTTATCAAAAATAGTAAAGGTTTTCGAAAATAGTATGAGTGCCTTGTTGTTGGTGTCCCCCTTTAATCAAGAAAAGGTTGCTATTTATAGAATACATTAGCCCTTATAATTTATCAGTACTGCTCGACCTATCTTAGGCTTAACTGTCCTATAATACATTTACTGCTTAGACTATTAGGGTAGATCATAAGTTGTTGTCAAAAATGTTATCATTGCACGTCTGTTTATATTATCAATGTTTCCAAAATTAGATTGCTTGTAAAATGAAAAAGCATACTAGGTCATTGGTTCAAATAAATCTAGTAATCCAACCAAATCTAAAAACTAATTAACTCAATTTGTAATATATATATATATATATATATTTATATATTGTCACACACACTAAAAAAATTTGCACATTCTATGTGCATGTGGATTTATTTATAAATTATAAAATTATTATATTTAATTAATAAAAAATTAATTATTTAATATTAAAAAATATAAAGAATATTTAAAATAATAATGATGTGTCTAAAATTAGACAATTATGGGGACTTGACTTTAGACACACAATGCTGTAAATAGTAAATAAAGGTAAATATTAGATGTATGTGGTTCAACAAAAGTTGCCTACATCCACAGTGTGTTAACTTGTATCTTTTATTAATAAATGTTCTTGTACATTGATCTGTCTACATCTCACAGATTCACTACTTATAAAGAAAAATTTCAAAAACGATTGACCCCACATTTATATAACTGCATCTTAACTCTACTACAGAGCATGGTCCTCAATTGATTGATAAGTTTTGTTAATCACCTTAACTTAGATGGGTGATTATTGCCTCAGCCACACTACACTATTGTCCAAGGGACTGAGGTGGGTAGTTGCTCAAGTGAGATGGTGCCCTCGTCAATAGTTCGACATGCCACTTGCTCGAGTGAGACTAATACCTTACCATTTATGGTAGTCATTTTATTTGATGCTTTAAGTCCATGCTCGACCTCACCTATAACTCAATTGACTATAATTGAGTCCCAATCACATTCTTAGCCCCTCGTTTGTATGATGTACGTATATTCCAATGGTTTGGGTGCTATGAGTTGAGTGTTGCATCACTATTTCCCCCCACAGACCAATAACAATGTCATTGGTTTTGGATAGGATTGTATCAAATCTTTGACTGAAGGCATGCATGAATCTTTTCAAAGATTATATCCTTTCATCTTCTAAAGGTGAATCATATATGCAATCGCTCTATAAATATGCTTGTTCATTAGTGGATTGTTCATCAAACCGTTAGTTATAGTCTAAAAGTTATCTTTATCCACCATGTTAATTTTTTTTTACAATAGCAATGCTTCCAACTTCCCTTATGCCAAACTAACAAATTTATGAACTCATCACGTTGAAAGAATCAAGTTAGCGATGGATTACATTGAGAAATTGGAGCTAGAAAAGATAAGATTTGAACTAAAAAATCACAAACTGAATGACGATACTCTCTCAAATAGATAACTGTAGACCCTTGAAGAAGAACTTGACAAATATGTTTAAAATGCTTATTTTGAGAGGATAGGGGTTCAAAATTTTTTATAAGTTTAATTTGTAATTTTTTTGTGTATGTTTTTTAGTGTGTTTCTTTAAAAAATATATAAAGAAAGAGTTTAATTAAGCAAAAAGAACAAAATGAAAGTGTACTAATTGAAAAGTATATTTCTATTATCAAAAAATAAAGTCAAATAATGTTTTGTTTTTCAGCTTTATTGGGAGAAGCGAAGAAATAAGTTGAGTTGGATCTGAGGCCTAGTTCAACCCAATAACCAGCCAAGATCAAATATAATATATAATAGGAAGGGTGCTTTGTTGACCAATTTATGTAATTTTGACTAAATCTCAAATCTCATAATTTTGAGATAATTTTAATTTTTAAAAAAATATTTTTATTAGATAATGCATATTTACATCCATATCTAGAATTTTGAGTTTTTTTTTTTTATTAAGTTAAATTTTTTCTATTAGATAGACTAGTAAGGATGCATTTAATGTATTTCTAATTTTTTTTATTCATAATGAAATGTAGTATTAATTTAACAATAAACACACTTTTGTAACTTTTAAAGTTCAAAACACAATCTAATCAATATAACATATATGCATATATAGGTTGAGAGAGAGAGAGAGAGAGAGAGAGAGAGAGAACTGTTATTTGCATCCAAAATATAATTGATAGAAATTACTACTTTAAAATTACAACTCAAATTATCAAATTTGTCTTAGTTTAATGGGCATTTAATTTTTTGTTGAATCATTTTTTTAAATATTTTATTATTTAAAATATAAAACTTGTTATTGATTTAGTTAATGCTTTAATTAAAAAATACTTTAAAAGTAACTATTTATATAAAAATATTAAAGAGAAATATAATAATAATTGATATTTTTCCCAAATCTATTATAAACTAAATATGAGTTTATTTTAAACTTTTCAAATATATATTATTCATACAAATTATTTAATTCATAATTACTTTGATACAATTTACAGTCCTAAAATTATAATAATTTATCAAATATATCTTAGTGTAATAGGCTTAAAATTTTTTTTTTGAGTCATTCTTTATTTTCAAAATATTTTATTAATTATATTACATAACAAATGTTACCAACTTAATCAATGTTATTATTTAAAACATTTGAAAAGTAACTCTTGATATCAAAGTAATAAAAAAAGGTACAATAACAATTGATATTTGTTCTCAATTAATCATAAACTGAATATGCGCATATTTTAAATTTTTTAAATATATCTATTATTCATACAAATTAGTTAATTCCTAGTAATTCATATATACAATAGAAACTTACACACTATAAATTTTTTAAATATATCTATTATTCATACAAATTAGTTAATTCCTAGTAATTCATATATACAATAGAAACTTACACACTATGTTGCACTCTCATTATTTATTTTTGTCTTATATTATAATCCTTATCTTTTACCCTTTCACTTATTCTTCTTTATTTTTTTAGATAGATTTTCTTAATTAATTTTCTCTTACACCATTCAATTAAAGGGTTGCTCCAAAGTTTAATTTTTCATAATATTTGTATATTTTTCAGCCTTTTGATTGAAAAATGTATAAATACATGTTAAAAGAAATAAAGGTTCATATTAACTATAACTTAAATGTACTACTCTTAACTTTTTTAAATAAAAATTAGGAAAACTACAATAAATTGCAATTGAGAAATATACATCACAAAAACAATTAATGCTGAAAAACAATTAAGGTGATTGCTATTTCATTGAAAAAAAATAAAAAAATTAAGAATCATACAAAATATTTTTTTAAATAAAAATCATAATATGTAAGTTCAGTTTTTAAATAAATTTATTTCTAATAAATATGAGTTATTAATTTTTTCAAAATTAGGATCTATCTTTGCATATATAATAAAAATAATCTTGATAGAAATCTTAAATTTAAAAATTTTTCAATTTAAAGAAATTCATACATGCTGTAACTTTTCTTAAAAAATGAAAATGAAACTATATAAAGTCCAATTTTTAATTATTTTTTCTTTGATATGCAAATTTAATATGGATCATTTAATTTTCCAAAATCACTTTCTATCCATGTATATATAATAAAACTAATTTTGATAGTAATCTTAATTTTATAAAATATACAATTTTTAAATAAATTAAAATTATTGTATTTGTCAATAGAAATTAATTTTATTTATTTGTCTTTAGAAATTCTAAACAACACTTTATCTGTTTTTGATAATTTTTTAAAAAGTCTAATAAAATATATAAATAAATGTGAAACTACTAAAAATTAAAACACACTAAATGAAAAAAAAAATACATCAACATAATGATTGGATTATAATTTGGTGATGAAGGCATCAGTATATAATTATAATTTAAAAAGTAAATAATTATTTTAATATTAATTAACTTAGTGAACTTTAGAGTCACCTTTGCCATTGTAATTGTTAACATAAATTCTGATGAAAATGTAATCTATTTCGAATTTCTTTTCTTTGATAATATGGTGTAAGAAAGTAAATAGTGATTCAAAATTTAACATTTTTACAAATATCTAAAAAGAGATACTTTTAAAAAGTTATCTCACATAAAACTTTGTATATGTCATTATTGTATAGAAGTGTAATCAATGCATAATTTATGTTCTTATTACCTCATTTACGAATCTTCTAGAGTATATATGGGCAATCCATGCATCTATATAAAATAGAAAAAGTGATGTTTATATTTTAATAATTTTAAAAAATATTTTTTTATTTCTATGGATTTCAATTATGTTTATATCTATTATAAATATATATCCATTCAAATTTAGTACAATGAGGAAATTGAAATTTATTTTTCATACATTTATTTGTATATAGTGAATGTTGATTAGAGAATGTGATTGTTTTTTAATTAATTTATCATTATAGTTGTGAATAAAATATTTTTTAACTATTAATAATTTTATTATAAATAAAAAGTAATTTATGCAAAAAATTATATCGTGATAATAAAAATTACCATATGATGGTTACACTCGAGTTTTTAACGATACACGTGCGCCTCGCGGCTGACTTCGACAATCCAGTGGCCGCCGCAATTTCCTGAGTATCTGTCTCTGACACGTGTCAAAACTTTACGCTCTTGCCATTCTGACAATGTCAAAAGTTCGGCCTTCCCGATTCTTATTTAAATAAAACAAATACTTGGCCCAGAAGTTATGATACCTTGGTTTAATGCAGTCATGGCTTCTCTGGCTCGGAAAGTTTGGATATCCCTCACCCAACGATCGGCTCCCTCTTTGGCCTCGGGCTACTCGTCCTGCCCCAACTCGATGGCGGAGTACGACCGCTTCCTCCAGATGATGTACACCCAGACTTCATCAACCGGGGAATTCGACCGGATTCCCATCGACATCTTCGTGCAGATTCTCAAAATCCTCGGTCCCAGAGAGTCGGCGAGGCTGAGAGCGGTATGCAAATCGTGGAAATTTTTAGTGTCAGACAATCGGCTGTGGATTTATTTTCTGCAGAATCTGCTGGAGCCGTGGGACTCCATTTTCTTCGCCGAAACACACTTGCGATCGGGTTATCCTCTTCAGTACGATTACTCAAGATTTTTCCCTTTTCGCTAAAATGAAATAGAATTATATGATGGTTTTGGTTTATCATTCATACTGAATTACTTGAGTCTGTTTTCTCATTGATTGGTGATCTGGGTTTTATTTTTTGTCGCCTAATTATGGTGTCGAAGGGAATGTGTGCTGGTGCTAGTAACCAAGGACTAAATCTGGCGAAGTGCAGGTTCTGGTACTTGGTTAAGCCTAACTCATTAAATCGTATTTAAGTGGATTATGGTTGTAAAACAGGAGGGACTTAGTTGCCTCAGTACTTTTTGTGCCATAGGACGTCATATTTTATATCTAAACTGTGCTCTACCGGCTAACTACCTGATGTCTATTATAATTGAATTATTCTTGTTATGAATTGAACTAGTTCTGTTGGTTTATTACCCTGCATCTCTGACAATTATGCTAAGCATGGGAATTCCTAGCATTGCAATTGAATTGTGGTAGATCTATAGAGAATGTTTGCATTCTATAATTAACAGATCATGGTGCAAATTTTAGAGTAGAAAACGGTTTCTTTTTATTTTGAAAGTGCTATGCACGTGGCACTTGGGAACCGGCTGTGTTGCTGTTAGAATTTGTATGTTTGTCTCTTAGAACAAAAGATTACCCTACTTTATACTCCTTTCGTACTTACGAGAAGTTGGCTAAGAAACAATGCTCCATATCTATATATTTCATTTGCACTTATCTTTTACCAAGTGAAAATCAAATATTTGTTTTTTGCTCTCACCTTCACCTACATAAAGTTATGAAAATGCTTTGCCTTTTCAATGGTTTTGTAACTTACAGAACTTAAATTTTAAAAGATATATGAATGCTCAAACAAGAAGCACCATTCATTTTCATATCCAACTTTAAAACATGCTTACAGAAAATGTATTTTCAGATTGATCATCATCATTTCTAATCTTCTTTGTTTCATACACACGATATCCCACTTGAAGAATAATTGGCAATTTAGTTTGAATTTCAAATGCATTTAATAATTTCTGACTCTTCTTGTATTCACAGAGTGTTCCCTGCTCAGATGCATGATTTGTCATTCATGAATATTTATGGTCAACGCATGGGAGCCCCTGGCGCTATTATAATTGATGGTATCCATTTTTATTTCTGGTACTTGCACCATTTATGCAACATTATGAATTTGTTCCAAGTATTTATTTCCGTACTTAAGTGTGCTCTGTGTTATGCAAGTATTCATGTGTCTATGCATCTGTTAATGTTGTATTTGCGTGTGTTTTTCATTTTTCTTTTTTGGCTACCGTTTCTTATTTTGGCACTTTAATGGTCTACTAATTGACAATTAAATATGGGAAAGAGAAGAAAGAGATAATTATTGAGTGGAATTGATGGTTGCTAAATGATGAATATAGATTTCTTCAGAGTTTTGAAATTTTTGTTTACAGTAGGTTTCTTTCTGGTTTGACTTTACATACATGTATTAACTGGTATCACTTCTGTATGTCTTTATCATAGGTGGCTCTGGGTATTGTAAATATGGATGGAGCAAGTATTCTGCTCCATCTGGGCGGTCGGCAACTTTTTTGGTGAGCATTGTACTTGAATCTGTAGTATGGTACTTCTCTGGATGGCCTTGCTAATCTGGAGCTCTACATCCTTGAAGGCCAGTGCATTCTAATATCTAACCAGTTCTGAAATGTTTTAATTTGCAGGAATTTGGAAATATTGAGTCTCCAATGCCTTCTAGACTTAGACATTTCTTTTCAACAATTTGCAGCAGGTCTTTCTATGAGTTTTCGAGTTAGCTACCTATGTTCCTTATTTATGTAATGAAGAGGTTGAAAGACTTGCATTTGTTGAGTTTATTGACATTTAAACTGCCTGCTGAAGAAATATGCACAATATTGCATTTCCTGATGCTTTACTATATTTATTTGATTGCTCTTATTCTAGATGACATTTTTCATGTCCTAAACTCTCTCTCTTTGTTTGTTGCAAACTAAATTTGATCACGTTGGCATGCAGGATGCACGTAAAAACATCAACACAACCAATTGTTGTATCAATACCACTCTGTCATTATGATGGTTAGCTTCAAATCTATTTAAAAAATCATCGTCATCATCATCATTATTTCCAGAATCTTCATGAGTTTCCTTCATTAATTTGATTTAATTTTCAAATCTTTCATATAAAAATCATTTTCCTTGGATCTTCTGCTCAAATTTTTGACATATTTCTCTTGTACACTTTACTTTTTAAAATCCTACATAAATCTGAGCTATACACCTGGAAGAAGGGAAGAATGGTGTGCAATTGAGAAGTTTCAGCTAGTTCAATTTGCAAATTCAAAAAGAAATGTTTTGATTATTCCCCAAAACTCTTTTCCCTTTTACTTCTGGCATTCTAGTTGTCACTTTAGTTGGGCTGACGTTTCCCTCTTATAGCATGGTAATGTTTTGCCTTGGTCTTTGGTAACATGTTCGACCAGATACTGAGTCTGCAAAAAGTTCTAGAAGACAACTGATGGATGCCATGTACTCGACATTATTTGACATGAATGTTCCTGCTGTGTGTGCCATCAACCAGGTATTTGTTCAACAATCTAATACAGAATATCTTCTTAATTACCTAATTTGAAAATGAAATGATTGTTGTCTTTTCATCGATCCTTTCAAGCAACTATTTTGTGCCATGATTTTTATGAACATATCTTTATGAAAACGCCTCTTGACAGTTCAATTGTAATCATCATGTCATTGGATAGTGGGATTATCTATTTTAACTTGTGTTAGCTGCTTATAGGTTTAGATCAACTATTCTTTGCCCATGTGATACATGCCTCTCCTCTTTGTTTGGCGTGGGCATTGTGACCTCTAACTTGAAGTAGTCTTTGATATGGCAACCAGTCTCAGTCATTTGACTCCTTAAACTTGATGGAAAGATGCCTTGTTTATAAGTTGTGCATAGCTGGAATCTATAAATGAACATAACCTTTGCTTCTTGGCCATGCTCTGAAACAAAATAAAAAGATGATAATAAATGTGTTAGAAAATATTTTAATGTATTGAGTGTGATTGTACATGTTTTGCTGCCTAGGTTTCTGGTGCTCTCTGATTTATATTATCTGTTTTCAAATTAATAGGGCTCGTGTTTATTTTAAGTCATAGACTTGTTTTTAGTAACTGCAGTCATTGGAAGATTGTTTAGAGTAGAACTCCATTTAAATTAGGATATTATAATATCTACTAGATTTGGTTTTTAGAATTCTAGTTTATCTACATTAGTCCTAGTTTATTTCTACTTCTTGTAATTACACTATTTAAATAGGGTGTTGAAACTCTTTAATTAATGGGAAAATTGAGTTTAGTTTGAACATTATATCAGAGCAGTAATAAGATTATTCACATCCACTATGTTGAGTCCAAATTTTTCTCTAATCTAATCTAATATAATATATGATCCTTTGCATCTGCATTGTCGCAAATCTAATTGAATTTTACTCTATTTCCTCTGGTTAACCTTGGCAAAAAAAAACTGCCCAAACCTTATCGCGTTGGGCTCTGCGGCACCATTCTATTTCTGTGGTCACTGCCCTTGTCATTTTTCCATTTCCGCCATTGCTTTTCTACCAGCACTCAGCCCTCCATATATCAGCCTAGTTGTTTGTACTGTAGCCTTTCACTAGTTTTTGAGCTGCCTTCATCTTGTCACTTGAACCTTAGTCTTGTTAGCCACGCTATCATCAACCAACCTGTTGCCCTAATATCTCTTTTCAATGGACCTCCAAACCCTAGTCTTTAAGGTGTCAAGCAACCTCTGCTACTCCACTCGCCATCTTTGATGATTCTCTTTACTCACCATCGCCTAAATTCTGCAGCATCGATGCCCCCTTTCTTCTGGTTTAGATTATTCTCCTCCATCATCACAACTAGTGCTATTAATTCTCTACTTGTTGCACTGTACCTTGTCCTAGCCGTCTTAGCTCTCTATGCAGGTAACAAGTGATGGGTGGAATTGGGCTTTTATGGACTTCTTTATTGTAATAGCATCTAGTTTTCTTAGGCTAATTCTCTTTTTTGCTTTGGATGTTGGGCTAAGTAATTCCTTGTTTGCTTGGGCTAGGCATATATTCTTGTTATGGATGGACAATGTACCGTTTAGGCCCAATAGATTGGCTGACCATATTGGGTTCTTATGACTTTATTGAGTGTCTACTGGACTTGAGGATTATTTTTGATAAACTCTTTTAGTTAATTTCTTTATATTGTTGTGGGCTTAAATTTTTGACCCATTACTAGTTAATTATTTTGGTTGATTTATTGTCCGCACTAACAGCTCAACTTGTGCAACCATTTATACTTTGATATTGTTTGGTAGTCTCTACTACTCTACTTCTTGTCACATTTAAAATGCGATTTTCTATCTACTCCAACTTTTTGGCCACTAACTGACCATTATATGCATTAAGTTGTTTGCACTACTATCTATTGCTATTTTTTACTGGTTATCTACTGCAACTACTGGCTACTTGATCCTTCAAGTTAAACATTCCAGAATTTACACCATATTCCAGTATTAAGATTAGGATTTTATGATATATACTAGATCGGTTGTTTAGGATTCTATCCATCTACATTATTCTTCTAGTTTATTTTTACTTCTTTTAATTACATTATCTAAATAGGGTGTTGAAACTCTTTAATTAATGAAAAATTTAAGTTTTATTTTCAACGGAAGTAATGCTTCCTAGTCTCACATTATAAATTAAAGTGGGATTTTTATCAATAAAGTAGGTACAGGTAGGGGTGTATTTCAACCGAGTTGTTCGACTCGACTCGAAATATTACTCAAGTCGAGTCCGAGTATTTCGTGTGGATACTCGAGCTCGATTTCTGATTTTAAGTTTTTTTACAATTTTTGCCAAATACGCTCTAAGTCTCACAGTGCAGCTTTGCCAAACACGCCCTAAGTCTCACTTCTCAGACTCGCTCGAGTTGTATAGTTTTTGCTCAAGCTCGAGTCGAACTTCTCAATAATTAGCTCAAGCCAAGCTCGAGTAGATTACTACTCGAGCTCGATTCGGCTTGATTATTCCCTTAGGTACAGATCTTCCAATCATTCTAGTATTGTATCTAAGCGATTGTGCCTTTACATATTTTCTCCGTAAAAAAGAAAAGGAAATCCCAAAATTAGAAGCCCTACCCTGCCTTAAACTTATCCCTAATTTCCAATTCTCGAATCAACCCCCTTCTAAACCCTAGCTACCTAACCTAATTGCTGCCCTCTCCTCTAACTGTGTGTCGCTATTAATCTCCCACCAATTTAAAAACTTCAGTAGTCTTGCCGTCACGATTGTGAACCACATATTTACTCCATGTCCAAGCTTTTTCAAAGATGCCATGGTTGTCCAAGCTGCCTCGTCCAAAACCCAAAACCCACCTGTTTTCTGACTCTTCACTAATCATCACACTATGTCATGCTGCCAATAATCTTAGTTTGTTGTATCGTCGGTCCTTACATTGCACCACCAGTACCTGCCTTAGTGTGCCATCACACTGCCTAACACAGCACCTATGGCCACCAAGCCTGGCCATAATGACGGCCCCCATTGTTTGTGGCCACCTTCCAACCTAATTTTGTGTAAATAGGGGCTAATTTGTATTTTTATGATTGGGCTTGAGCCTTTTTTATGTTTTGGGCTGCGGAAACTTGTAGTTTGAACTTTGTTTTGCCTGATCACTAGTTGTTTGGGCTTCTATTTCAGTTTTTTTTGGGCCTCTAATTGCTTGAGCTTTAGTCTACGGTTGATTTGGTGTGGGTTAGTTATATATTTAAGTTTTTTTTATAATAACAGGGTCTAGATAAGTTAATTGTGTGTAAATCCCATATGCTATTATGTTGTTGTCGTTAACAAAAGTACATCTATTTTAGTGTTTAGTGGCTTGTGTGGATGGTATTCATGTTGCTATTGTTATAGAAAGGACGTGCAAACGTTGTTGTCGCTAGGTCCTTCAAGTTGTGACTATTAAGCCTGTACTTTATAACTGTGCAAACTAAGAAAATGTGCTGTGGTAACATGACCAATTAAGGATGGTCTTTTGTCTACTATCATGATGCATGAACTAAGAGTTAAATGTTAACATTTGTGATGTGTCATGAATTATGTTTGATCCTATCTACCCAAGTGTTGCATGCTATTGTCAAGGAAGCATGATTTCTCTATGGGAGTATTGAGTTCTCAATGGTCATAGTTGAAGTCTTAAATTCGATTTAAGAGGAAGTATTAAAAGAATATTTGGGCATATTTAATGTGATTTGCTACATGTTTTGTTGCCTAGTTTGAGTCTAGTTATCTTTTGTATGCTAGTTTATATAATTTATTTCCTATGTAATCGGACTAATATATATGTCAAGTCATAGACCTATTTTGGATAACTACTATAATTTTTTTCCTATTGCACACTATAAATCGAGGAGAGATTTTCATCTTTTGCATATGGTACAGTTCTTCCAATCATTATAAAAAATGAATAAATGAATAAAAGAAGGAAATCATATTTGCTCTTTGTTTTCCCCGAGCAAACTCACCATATTTTTCTATCATGTTTTGTGGGAATATCTTCATCTGTGCATAGGGATTTTGCCTTTTTCCTCTGTTACTGCTCACAGAATTCTTTTCGTCATATGCAGGCAACTTTGGCTTTGTTTGCAGCAAGACGAACATCAGGGATAGTTGTGAATATTGGTTTTCATCAAACTTCTGTTGTCCCAAGTAATGCCTATCAACTTAACAGTGTTCTATGTTCAATTTTGCATCTAAAACTTTGTCTTGTTCTATGAGATACTTCCATTTTTTGAAGGAAAATAGATCAGTTTCTGAGGTTAAATTCTGTGTTCCCTTTTGGTTTTCTCAGTTTTACATGGCAAGGTGATGCATAAGGTTGGTGTGGAAGTTATTGGAATGGGAGCTTTGAAACTTACGGGATTTCTTCGAGATAGGATGCAGCAGAACAATATACATTTTGATTCACTTTATACTGTCCGCACATTGAAAGAGGTATAAAAACCCATTCTCTCATTTTTTTTCCCTTTAACCTATTTAATGTAACTATTACCTCTTGCATGGAGAATCTTGATTGCCTACCAAAACTTAGTAGCATTGGTCTGGCAGAGTGCCTTCCATCACTACTCTTTCTGCCGCACTGCTGCATGCAAAGGATTGCTTCTAAAAGGCTGCCAAACCCACCGTTCATTTTCCTGGATTATCACTTTATTGTGTGGTTTGAGAATCCCTGGAGCATTTAGTTGATGCCAATTTCTGGTTGTTTGGATTTGCAGAATCTATGCTATGCTGCTCTTGATTATGAAGCTGAATTATCCAAGGATACACAAGCATCTTTTGCAATTACATCTGACACTTGGTTTACTCTTTCAAAGGAACGCTTTCAGACAGGAGAAATATTGTTCCAGCCACGCATGGCAGGAATGTATGTACATCAGATACTATCTCTTTGTAGTGGATACTTGAAAGATTAGGTCAATTCATCTATGTAAGTGCCCATTTTTCTAACATCTGTGGAATGACTGGTTGTTTGCTGGTGGTCATCTCAGAAGTTGACATGGGAAGGGGCCCTTTAAAGTTATTTCTGATTGAATACTTTAAGGGCCAAAAGAAAAATAGGTGGAATTCATGAGGATGAAATAGATAATTTGTCCATCCATTGTCTTTCTTTGCTTGTTGCCCTATGGGCTAATTTCTGTACCTTGTGGCATTACAGGCAGGCGATGGGTTTGCATCAGGCTGTGGGACTATGTATGGATCACTGCCATGATGCTGAATTAACAGGTGATGCTAATTGGTATAAAACAGTAGTGTTGGCTGGTGGCACTGCATGTTTGCCAGGATTAGCAGGTTTAAATTCTCTACTTAAAATTCTTTTTTTCCCCTCTTTTCCTTTTCCTTCGTTCTTTTTCTTTCTTTCTTTTTTGAAAACTGCTGAACCTAAAGGTTATATTAACTACTAAGGAAAACATTTCAAATTATTCATGTGATGCATCCAATGTATGCTCGGAATCAGTGACTTGATTGCTGTTTTACCAGCAAGACTAGAGAAAGAATTGCATGGACTCCTGCCAACTTCCATCTCCACTGGAATTCGAGTTCTTCCTCCACCTTATGGTACTGATTCTGCTTGGTTTGGAGCAAAACTTGTGAGCAATGTAAGCGCTAGCTATCTAATCTGCTAATTAGATCTGATTCTTTCAGGGATTGATATATTAGTACTGGCTGTGGGCATAACTATATCGTCACACATCCGATCAAGTTCTGTATAACTTTTCTAACAATGAATTAGCAAAATTTAACGAATCAGAAAAATTTTGTGTCTGCTGGTTGGGGGTGGTGGTGGGGATAATGCCATTAAAAGAATTTTCTTAGGGGACTTGAAATACTTGTTAATTACTTCATCCGTGGTTTACGTGATGTCAATCTGAGTGGCTTGATTTTTGCTGGAGTGCTATAAACAAAACACAATTCCAGATCTTGGTGCACAGCGGAAGGATTTAAAATTTTTGGCAGTTGGGAGTCGGACGTATAGTTTCTCTGCTAATAAAGTCAAGGAATTCTTTAGTTGCTTGTGGCATAAATTCATGATCAATGATTTCGTCTTTTTTTTTTTTTGCTTTGAATACAGTTGAGCACCTTTCCCGGATCGTGCTGTATGACGAAAAGGCAATTTCGGCCTTGGTCCAAGCGCAAGCTGATATGGTGAACATTTCCATTGAAGTAGCAGAGAGCTGTGAAGTATGCGGTTTCTTAATGTTCCTCAAATTAGTAAGCTTTGGTATATGGAATAACCTTTGTACGATCTGCAAATAAAAGTAAGTACTATAAATTTATTTTCCATTTGTCAGCTGTGGAAATTCCCTAGTCAAAACCCGGATCAGCCTGGATGCCAAGTCCCCAGCAGGACGTTAATTTTTTACTTATTTGGGCCATAGGCTAACTGTTTTTATATTTTTTCCCAAGGGCCCTTGAACTGCCCTAGTGCTCGTCTTTGTTACATTTCTTCATGGTCCATTCGGTGGAAGTAGTGAACTGGCCGTCGTGACAAATCAAAGTCCACGGCAGATCATTATTCATATTTGTATTACCTGTTAACAATTGTGCAGCCATTCTAATAAGAATATCAGGCTGAATGCGTGACTTGCCTTGTGCTCAAGTAAGCCACAACCAAAACCAAGGAAAGATGTGTGTAGCTTAATAGTATTTCTTCATCAAGAATAATGGAACTCATCTCACTGGCAAGACGCAGTAATGCATAACGCAGAGAGAAAGGAACTACGTTCTCAAAGCATACATATCACAAGCCGCGGTATGCGTTTAATTTCACAAAGATCAGAATCTAACAAGAGAACTACCAGAACCTTAAGATATATGCTAGTGAAAACAGAAGACAAGACACCATGAGCACCAGCGGCAGCAGAAAGTCGCCAATCATCTGATTCCCGCCATTAGCATTAACCTTCGATTGCGAATGTTGTGGAGATGGTGCAGGGCATTCAAGCCCGAACTTCCCTTCCCGGCACAGGCTAGCAAATAGGCCTGGTGGATACCTCCCACTGAGGTTAATGTAGCTGAACATTGTCGTGGCACAATCATTTGATAGATCATTCAATTCACTGGCAAACGGACAAGCAAATTCTTTAAAAGCTGGGCAACATAAGTTGGCTGGGTACTGAGGTCCCTTGCATTTGCTGGTGATTGTATTGTAGTTCAGAACCTCAAAATTTATGGGGCATGCTGTTAACAAGGCAAACCAATAAAAATGGTCATTCCAAATGGGGTTTGTAATTATCTTAAGAGATTTTTCATGGTCCACATTTTCCAGGTAGATATTTAATATTGGAAACTGGAGCATGTGAAATTTAATGCAGAACTTCTGCAGATGTTCAATTGTGTTGTGAACTTGACAATCTGTTTACAATTTCTGTGAGTACAATGCATCAAGAGGACCAACAACGTATATGATAATTGCAATTTTACAATCCAATTTATAAATCCATTTTTTTCATATCAAATTAATTTATATTAAAAAATATTCAATCACGTAGACTAATATTAGTGACACACTACATTTGTGCAAGTTTTTCTTTGTTTAATAAATCAGTGTTTTTTTCACTGTAATAAATTATTATAAAACAAAATTAAGTTAAAATTACAAGTATATTAGAAAATTTAAGAAAAGAAGATAAAAAGAGTGAACTGAAAACTGTAAAACATATAATAGAAAAAATATAAAAATATTTTAAAAAAACAAAAAAAGAAATAAAAATATTAAAATAAGGGTATTGTAGTAATTTAATATTGAGTGACTAAAATCATGTCTTTAATCTTAATATATAGTATAGAAAATATAATATATAATAGATACAAAAAAGTTAAAAAAAGAAAAAAATTAGGAACTGAACGAGGTAAATGAAAATTGAGGTTGTCCGGCATGGCTACAGTTTTGAAACTGGCAGTTCTCAATTCCAAAAATGAAAAACTTGAACCGGGCCTCGTACAACGGTCCTAGTTTCCATTTTTTGGAACTAATGATTCTAGTCCTGGTTTTTTACATTTCTATTTTTTTCAATTATATTCAATTATTTTTTCTAATAAATTTTAATATAGAAGTAATGTGACAAAACATTCAAAACTTTAAACAAATGTAAAATTTAAAAAAAATGAAGAAAATCACATTTCAATTTTGTTATTGTTCAATGAAACATAGAACAAGTCATAAAACTTTTATAAAATAAATTACATTATCAATTAACAAACACTTATGCTTTTATTTAACTACTTAATACTAATATAAATTAATATTTAATATTACATAGATTATACTATACATATACTCTCCCTCTATATATATTATATTATTTTTATTCATTACTCTTTTTGTGGTTTTGGAATCAACAGTTCCATTTCTAGTTCCATTGTTTGAGAATTGGAATTGAAAGCAATATGCATAGTTCTAGTTTCATGATTCCAGTCCCAGTTGTAGTTTCATATCCAACATAGATTGATTGGGTTCAATTCAGATCGATTCCCAATTCCAAATGGAACCATAACCATACATAGAGGTAGTATATTATTCAGATATGTTTAATTAATTATATGCTCAAGTAATTATACATTGTACAACCAAATACCCTTCTTTGATTAATACATAGAATAGATATAGAAAAAAATCCAATGCATTACAAAATATTAATTATTATTATAAAAGATTATGAATATATGTGGACAATTTTAATTTACTCCTCACAGTATTCTTTCAAATATGTTTTCCCCTTTTTCAATATTCTCCTGAGTAAAAAACTGACCTAAAGAAATATATTGATGTTTATTTAAGTTTTCTTGAGTGTAAAGATTAGGGAAAAATGGGAATGGCCACATTTACAAATTTGGAAAACAAAAACACGTTCTTCCCCAATGCCTCAACCTGAATGCAGGTACATAAAACAATAAGAAAGTATTTAACATTTTGCAAAGAAAATGATTTCGGATGCATCAAATTTAATCAAACCCATAATATGAGATCAAAAAGGAAAAAATGATAATCATCCCTTCCAAACCTACGATAATCATCCCTCCCAATTCAATATTAGATAGATATAAAACCAGACTGCGATATGAAAAGCCAAGAATTTAAGAGGAAAACGGAGAAACCTACGTTTCTTGGCCTGAAGGAGTCTCCTCTCACTCAAAACAGAAGATCCAAATATGCCATCTGCATCAATTTAAGAAAACATAAGTAATAAAAAATCGGCACAGTTTCGGGCTGAATGCCGATTAAAATCTAAAGCTTAAAATTGAACTCGCACCCACTAACCTGAAATGAAATTGGAAGCGGAGAGATCGGTGAAAAGTGAGAAACAGACAGCCAGAATCAAACAACACTTAGTCTGACTTAAACCCACCATTTTTCTCCCCCAGCGGACTACCCAACGAATAAATATTTTCTGCGTTAAATCATAAAACAATCACCCACAAAATTGCTTGTACAAGCCCAGCAAGATCTGGGGTGGCAATATTTCAATACTCTCGAGCAGATCTCTCCTAACCTTCAGTTTACAGTCTTCTCAAGAGGATGGGCATGCGTCTGGCCGCTGCAATTAGACTATATATTTGTATACGGTAATAAAAATTGCATGCAAATTTATTTATAAATTATAAATTTATATTATTTTATATAATAAAAATAAAAATATTTAATATCAAAATTATAAAAATACATTTTAAAAAAATAAATAAATAAAATTTAAAAGAATTTAAAAAGAGAAATAATTGTGAGAGTATGAATACAATAATAAATTAAAAAAAAATAAAAAATACAAGAATAGAAAAATAATAAAAAAAATTTTAATTATGTAATTTGACTTTTGGCTATTAAAAATTTTTATTAACTTAATAATATAATTAATAAAAGTGAGATGTCTTGTATATGTGTAAATTTATTTATAAATTATAAAATTATTATATTTTAAATAATACATATAAAAATAAAAAAATATTAAAAGAATTTAAAATAAGAAAAAAAATTGAAAAAAAGTATAAATTAAAACAGTTAGTTTAAGAAAAGAAAGTAAAAAAATAATAAAAAAATATAAGAGTTTAAAAAAAATAATTATATAATTTTATATAATACAATCAAAAAAACTTATTAACTTAATATATAGTATAGATATAGATGTAGATATGTAAATATATATACCCACACACACACACACCCACATATTAAATAGATAAGTAGAAGAAAATTGCATGAAATTATCTTTGTTTTATTTTTAAGTATATATTTTAAAAATTGTGAGAAAATAAAACGATAAAAAGATAAAAATTTAAAAATATAATAATTAAAATATATTTTCGCTGTGTGAAAACGTAGACAAACAGATGAATTATCCATACAATATTATTAGAACTTCATATCTTGTAATGATTATCTCTTTTACTATTTTACTAAATCTATCTTTCAGTTAATTAATGTTAACTTTAATTACATTGTGTGTGTGTGTGTGTGTGTTTTAAATTTGAATAGAGTGTTATAAGTTTTATTTTTTATTTTAATACAATAATTTTTTCCATAATATATTGCATAATAAAAAATAGTTTTTATTATTTTAAATGTAATTTTATATTTATATTTTTTAAAATCACGACTTAAATCTTTTGCATTTTTATTAATTTTCATAAAATAATTTTATATTTTGTATGTTATTTATTTTACATTATACAAAATTACTATACAGATATTCTAATTTTTGTTTATTTATTTTTACATAATTTCTGATATTTTTTATTGCGAAAATAATACGCGCTATTTGTTGGGAAAAGGACAGATAGGAGAACGGGGAAGCCAGCCAGCCCAGGGTCTAAAATAATAATGTTCTCCCCGCGTTAACGGTCCGCGTCTAATAATTATTTAACGAGCGGTGAATGTACTGTTTGGTACTTTTATGATCTACCAAACAAAAATTTAAAAATAATTTGGTAATGACACATACATTTTATTTATATTATAAAAATATTTTAAATTATATTGTGTGTATTTTTTACTTTTTAATAAATTATTTATTAGTGATAACAAAATATATTTTTATTTGAACATTTTTATTTTTTTCTCTATTTTTAACATATTTTTATATTTTTTCTCATATATTTTTCTACCCTTCAATTCAATTTTTTATTTTTAATATATTTTTAATTTAACAATAATTTTATTTTTATTATAATACTATAAATAAAATATTACAATTTATAAAAATTGCATATTCACTGAGTGTTTTACTATTACTAGTTTAATAATGATTCCATCATTGAGAGAGTGGCAAAATGTTGCCAGTAGAGTCATTAACCAACCAAACTAATCAATTCAAGCTCGAAAATGTTTTTTGGATTTAATCAAATTTAAATTTAAATTTTGATAATTCCTTTTAAAACTCAATATCACTACTTGTCTCGTACTTTAAATTGAGTTTGAATTTTATAAAATTTATATAAGTAAAATTCAAATAATTATTTAGTTTAATTAATTACTCGAGTTTAACTCATTAATATTCTCCTATTTGCCTAAGTGCCCGCAACATATAATTTAGGTGAGAAACAATTTCCAATACACTTGTAAAAATTTTAATTTCCAAATTTTAGTTTAATAGCCATGATTAAAAATGAAAAAAAATAAACTTCTTGAATATCATAAAATGGATTCAAGAAGTGTAACATATATACAAATATTAATATCTCAAATATTTAACCATACAATTTGTAATTCATTTTGATGGGGTTGTAAACAATGGAGATTTTACTTAGTATGAAAATTATGTCTAATTCAAAAATTTTGATAAAGGTAAAATTTTAATTTTTTTTTAATTTAAATAATTATATCTAAACTTAACTAGGTATATTTAACTGTTATAACTTTCCTACGTTCAATGCACAAGCTCCACTTTTATCGTTCAGTTTTTATTCTATTTAGCAGGAAAGGCACAGTAGCGATGGCCTGTCTACTTTATCGGCCATCCAATTCTTACATTTTTTTTCAGTGTAAAATATACAGTACAATCATTTCGTCCTTAAAGTTTTATTTTTATTTCTTTTACTTTTACATAATTAAAAAAAAATTTTAAAAACAGACTGCTTAAAATAAAACAAATCTGGCCTTAGTTGCATGGTTCATGCCAACGATTAAATTGACAAGGGACAAATGTTTGCTCTGTCATTTGGGCTTCAGCAACCCTTCACCCGCATGGGAGCACACGCATGTCACATCTTTCATTTGATATTACATATTTAGTAGTTTATAGGGTATTAATATTAAAATTTTCTAGACGGTCGTGTTTGGATAATGGCATACTTCTTAATGTTGTTTTTCAATGCGTGTGTGTGTGTGTTTTAATTCCTGTCTTTTGTCAGCCAATTTGTGTAGATTTTGTGATTAAATTCGATGATTTTAGAAATTATGCTGTGTTAATGATTAAATCTCCGATGCGGTCTGTTGACTAGATATCAACATAGGAAAACCAGACTGTTGACTAGATATCAACATAGGAAAACCAGTTTGACTATGTTTGTCTTTAATTGTGGATACCGCAGGCTTTAACAAGGCAGGGAATAGGTAAAGCATTTTCCTGCGCAAGGAGTCCAGAGGGAACTCTTAAAATCAACAGCCATCCCATCGCGCGCACTGATGGATGATACAGAATTACGATTGCATTATCATCTTAGTAAACGGACGATGTAAGGACATTGATATTAACCTGCCATGCCTACTAATGTTTACTCATCACTCAATAGGATCGTGTAGGATCTAGTAGACCTTGTGTCGATGAAAAATATACAATTATAACATTTGTCATAATCTTATTATTTAATTAATATTTCACTTTTGAATTCTTTCCACCACCTCTTGTGATCAATTGCTCAGCTGTTGCTTTGTGTTATTTCTTCATCAGGAAAAATGGAACTCGATCTATCTAACTAGCAGAGACAATGATTCAACAATAATATTGCATAACGTCGACAGAAAAGAAGCACACTTTCGAAGCACACACATTGGAAGTCTAGGTGTGCATTTATTTTCATGGAGAACAGAACAATCTAACCAGAGAATTACCGTAACCTTCGCGTAAACGACGAAGACAACTGAGCATCAGCGCGGTGGGAAGTCGCCTATCATCCTACTCCCACTATAAAGACCAACTTTTCGATTGTGAGTGTCCGGAAGATGGTTAGCACTTAAGGAGCCCATTATCCTCCACGCACTTGCCACGAAAAAGGTTTGGCGGATACCTCCCATAGAAGTTAATACGGCTGAGCATTGTTCTGGCACAATCGTTGGATAAATCACCCAAATAATTGGCATATGGACAAGCAAGTTCTTTAAAAGCCGGGCAACACAGGCGGGGTAGGTATGCTGGTCCCTTGCATGCACTGGTGACTATTTTGTAGTTCAGAGACGCAAAGTCAATGGGGCATGCTGTCAACAAGGCAAACCAGCACAAACAGTCAATTCTGACGGGAAAATTTTGAGCTTAACAATAATTAAATTTAAGGTGCCATTTACCTTCTCATAACTAGATCAAACCAAAACTTCAATAAGGAATTTGTAATATTTAGCTTCAGAGAATTTTTCTTATTGCATATTTTCCTGGTATATATTTATTATTGGAAACTGGGGCATTAGAAATTCGAGCCTGAATTTCTGCAGTTGTTTGATTGGGTCGTTACTGTGATACACTGCTTCAGAACACAACTTTTGAACGCTCAACAATTTATGTAAGAACAATGCCTCGAGGATCTAAGTTTTATTATGTATATATAATGCCGTTTAATAGTCTAATTTATAAATGCATTTTTCTTAGACATCAGACTAATCTATATTTAATAATCAATATAATGCAAGTAAAATTTTTGGTTGTTTATAAGTTTTTTTAGTGAAATATTACAGTCAGGTAAATACAAGATAATCCGGTGCATTAAAAAACATTATGTTAGAAGATTATGAATGTGTATATCTATACTATATTATTAAGTAAAGTTTTGTCATGGCATGATGTAAAATTACAAAATTATACTCATTTTAAATTATTCTATTTCTTCTATTCTTTTCTTTCTCTCCTCTCCTTTCAAATTCTTTTGATGTTTTTATTTTTCTAGCGTATATTCTTTATACTTTAAATTTCTAAATAATTTTATTAATATTATTTAAAATACAATAATTTTATAATTTATAAGTAAATTTGCACACATAGAGGGTACCACTCTTACTAGTTTAATTTTAGTTTACTTCTCATAATATTCAGGAGAAATATTTCTTTTCTTAATTTTGATGTACATTTGATTAAAACACTTTAAAAATGCATTGATGTTTGTTATGGCTTTTTAAGATTGAAGGTTAGAAAAATGAAACTACTACATTTAGCATAAGCAAGTATTGATACTGAAAACATCCAAACGCTTAATGTTTGGTAAATGTTAAAAATTGAAGAAACTAAATAGTAGGTAAAGAGAGACTATGAAGAGCCAGATAGATATTGCTTTGTTTGTTTGTTTAGGCCTAGATTCATGGATCAATGCCTAAATAGCACAAATATATTTCACTTTTGATTCTACCTCACAAATTAATTACAATAACAGCTATAAAATATAACAATGGAAATAAATCAACAAAATGATATTATATCAAGTACTTTTAACCTAATTGCTTAATTAATCAAATAAAGCCTAATAAAATTTATTACCAACATATAGAATTTAGTTTCCAACAAAAAAAAAACCAATAAAGCATTTAGTCCTTCAAAGAAAATGATTTTGAAATTGTCAAATATTCTCAAACCCATTATACTATATCAAAAGCAAGCATGATTGCCATTCCACCAAAATAAGTGACATGATAACACATCCCATTTCATATTAGGTAGCTATAAATAATAAAAATGAAACACAAAATGCAAAGAATTTAAGAGGAAAAATGATAAACCTACGTTGCGCAGCCTGAAGGAGCCTCCTCCCATTCAAATTTGAAGATCCAAATATACCATCTGGATCATTTAAAGGAAACATAAGAAATCAATAATTAGCACAGTTCTGAACAAAGAAACTGATTAAAGGCCACAAATTAGAAATGAACTTGGACGGACAAACCTGAAATGATATTGGAAGCAGAGAGGGCGGTGAAAAGTGAGACACACGCGACCGAAATCAAACAACACTTCGTCTGATTTAAACCCACCATTCTTCTTCCCCAACGAACTGTTTTTCCTAATCCTAAGCCAATAAATTAAAACCCAATCTCATATCATTCTGCACAATCTCCCCCACGATTATGTGTAATTTATAATTTTGTGTAGTTCTTGAAGGTGCGGTGCAATGTGGATGCCATCTTTCTAATCCAATAAAAAAAATATTATCTGCATTGAAGGACTTGTTTGATTTGTATATCTGCATTAAAGGACTTTGCTGAGTTGTATATGTTAAATTATTTATGACAGATATTAATATTTGTTATTTTTATTATTTAATAAAATATTAATGTTCCATTGTATCAATATTCTGTCACTATTTCCTATTGTGGCATAGAATTGTATGTGCACTCATATGATTGTGGTATGATATTTTATTTATAAGAGGTTATTTTATTGTGGTATGATATCTGATACACAATTATTAAAATCTATTCGTGAGTCATAGATTTTTTAAATGGGTATTGGAGAATCAGTATAATTTAAACATCATGTATTAATGTAATAAGTGTCATGCCACTTCGTATGAGACACTAAAAACACGTTTGTGTTAATATGCTATTGGAGAATGATGTATTCGAACATTGACTCATAGAATGAAGCAAACATATAGAGTTTATTTTTTATTATCAATATCTTGCTTCATGATCGTGTTAAATAGGTGTGGATTAGTTGTCTTGTGCACATAATAATAATTCTGTCATTAGAGTATTAAATTCCAATATTTATCTTGATATAGAATAAGTTCACAAGTTGATTGGGAATCTAACCATATATATAATATTGTGTTTTGGGAATTAATCAATTGAAAGATTTCCAAAACATAGGGGCACTATTCACGGTGTTGTTCATGACACTGTAGCAGTATTGCTTATCTTCCCACTTTTTACAATGGAAAGAAAATATTCACTAACCTACATAATATTTTCTATAAAAAATTCTCAAAATGTAAAGAGTTTGTAAAGTAACATCTTGTTTGTGTGGACAAAGAAGAAGGGATATTGTAGCAACTTGTGGATCATTGATAGATATATTTAAGAATTTAATTTCAAGTAATCATCCATACAATTAGACTATTTTTTAAATTTATATGAGTTACATGAAAAAAAATAAATTGAGTTGAGAATATGAGTTCTGCCACATTATCTTTGATATTTCATGTTTTAAATTTAAAATTTTGCATTGTAGACTCAATGAAATCCAATGGTCTAAAACACACATAGGAAAGGGCTATTAATAAACTAGGACCAAGCATCCAAAAGGGGAAATATATAGACAATCTTGTATCATTTTGCACAATCTCCCATTGTTTTGTATAATTTACGTAATCTCCTATTATATATAATTTCTAAAATAATGGTAATCACATTCTTACGATCTCCTGTCATTTTGTATAATCTTTGAAATTATGCTAATTACCTATACTGTATTTAAAGGATTTGACCTTCACAGTAACTGCTATATATGAACAAAGTTAAATTACAAAAAGTATCTCTCTCTCTCAACGTATTTTTTGTTTTCAATTTCTTTCTAATTTTTGCTCGTCACCTCACTTCTTTAATTTTTATATGCTTTTAATTATTAAATCATTTTAATTTTATTATACTGACCGATATTATTACATAAATTATAAATAGTTTTGCACATGCAAAACGCATACAAAATTTATCAGTTCTACTTATACTAATACCTCCCCTCATACTCAAGGTGGTGAGACATGGATGCCATTTTGAGTTGGCATACTAGTCCTTGAAATCTACCACGAAGATGGGTCTAGATGAAGACGCCAATAATTTAATTTGCAGAAGAGATTGGTGTTAAGCAAATAGTACCTTGAAGTACACAATGTCCCATAAAATGGCAGTCAATCTCAATATATTTGATGATACCGTAAAAACATCAAAATTAGCTATTTGAATGGCATTTCAATTATCACAATGAATGATAATAACAGAAGAATGCTTAATACTCGTGTTCTCTTATAGTCAACGATCCCATAGAACCTCTGCCATGGCATTAACAAGAGTGCAATATTCAGAATCTACATTGGAGCTAGCAGTAATTGTTTATTTCTTGCCATACGAGAAAAAGAGAGATTCTCTAAAAAAGAACCAACAACCAGTATTAGATTGATGACCTAGTATCTCCAGCCCAACCAGCATTACAATATCCAAAAAGCACCGATGAAGAGTTAGGGGAGAAGCGAAGACCATGAAACAGAATATCTTTTATGCAACATAAAATCCCAAATACAATTGAAAATGAGATGAGTGAAGAGCAGCCATGAATTAACTCACCAAATGAACTACATAAGCAGTAGCGAGGAACACTGGACTCCCAAAAAATTGGGTCATCCAGTACAATACCATCTATAGGAGTTAGCATGCAATTCCGTCCAAAATAGTTGATATCATCTTGCTATTTGTGGTGCCAGCCTAGGAAAGTAGATTAGAAGCTTACTTACTTCAGAAAGATAGCATGTATTGAAGTTATGTGGGGCTTTTAAATTGAAAAGTTGATGGGGAGTTAATTTAATCATAATGCTAGAAGTTGCTTCCATCTATACTAGCACATTAATTTATCAAAGCTATGGTTCCAATAGCATTAGTTGGGAATTTTAACAAAAGGATCTCAATACATATTGTGGATGGAAGGACATATAATAAATGCACTTAACAAGAACTTAAACTATAACAAAAACTTCATATAAAATTACTATTATAAAATTTTACATTATAACAATATTTATACCTTTCTTTGGAGGTTACAATTAGCAGTGGCATTCGGTCAAGTCGCAGGTTGGCTGGTCACGTTAAAATACAGGTCACAGGTCACGTTAAAATACAAATATTATACACTAACGGTCGACCTAAATTTAGCCCATTTATTTTTGCAAGTTAATTTTTCTAGCCCAAACATGATCCACTAATTTTTTAGATCACTTGAATCTAACTTGTCAACACATAAAAAAAAGAAAAAAGAAAAAACAATTCATTTGACCAAAATAGAGCTAGATATAGGTTTTAGATTTTAAACTTCAATTCAAACAATTAGTTACCAAATCCAAATATAACCTGATGTGGACTAAAATATTAAACATATAAAATAATATGTGTGTGTGTGTGTGCGCGCGTGCGCACACGCATGTGTTAAAGAATACAAGTGGGATGCATCTATTGAAAACAAGATTTCTTTCTCCCATACTAAATGGCAATCTTTTTAGGTTAGTAGTAGTAGACTGAACTCACATGTATATGACCTACGTAAAAAAAGGAATGATCCTTATAAATATGTATTCGTAAAGTGAAATAAACATGATCAATAGAAGAACTCAATATGCTTCCTATAATAATATTAATTAGGATTTCTTCTATTTTCTTATACATGTATTCAACTTACAATTAGAACATACTAGATCTCTTTCATAGATATAGGTATCAATTGGCTGAACCACATTAAATTGGGCTTCCTTATCCTTTTTATTTATATTTTGATATGCAATTGGAGATTAATCTACAAAATTAATCTTGAATTACATCATTTGGCGCCATTGTGAGAAATGAACTATTTTCAACAGTTAAACTCAAGTTGAGGTTGAAGACACCTAAAAATTAGAATAGAGAATATATTCTACAAAAAACGGAAACATTGCCCAGGCTAAAGGCACCCCGAGCTAATGGCGTCCCAAAAGGGAATTAGTTTGTTAAAGACGGGGGTAGGTATACCATCCTGCTTTCACATTTGAGACTCCATTGAGATTTTACAATACCAATGACCTCTAATGCATTAATCATATTGATCAAAATTTAGTAAAAATTGATTAAGTGATTAAAATATCCAGACTCGAAAAGACTAAATTATAATAAAAAATCAAAATTTTGGCTTTATGAAAATTGATGGAAAGATTGAAATGCCCATAATCCAAAGGATTAAAATGTAATTAAAAAACCAAAATTTAAAAATTTTAAAATGACACTTTTACCCTTTAGGTATATATTTTATATTTTTATGGTTTATATGTTAAATATATAAATATTTATTTTTATATTTTTTTCATAAAACTTATTTTTTTAAATACTTTTATATATTTCAAAAAATATATTATAATATCTTAATTGGAAGATATTCTTAAATTAGCATTTTTTAAATTTTATTAAATTTAAAATTTTATTTTATGACATATAATATTTAAAATATATATTTATTATTCAAATAATATTCTTGGAATAAGTAATAAATTTTTAAATTTTAATTTTTATAAAATATAAATTTTGTTTTTCATTTTTAGGAAATTTTAAATTTTAAAATTTAAATTTGTTTTTAGGAGTTAGAAAATAAAGTTTTTTGCTCTTATAAAATAAATCTTAAAAATTGATTTCTATTTTAATTATCAATTAAAAATATTTTATTATGTGAAAATAAATGTTGGAGGTATGCATTTGTTATAAAACATGTAAAATATATACAAATTTTAAAAATACAAAATTATTTAACAAAATATAAATTATTATAAATACCTCTCGAGAGTAAAATTGGTATTTCTATGTGACATCTTCAATTTTTATTGATCCACTTACCAGAAGACTAATTTGTAAATTGAAAAAGAGACTTAAGGAAATGCATTGTAATTTGTAAAATTTGAAAGGTAATATATGTAATTAATCCAAATGTCAAGTAAGGGGCTGTGTAATTCTCCATTACTGTAATAAATAGACATTGGTGTTGTCTTGTGTTGCATCCTGAAAAACCTTGGATAAGAAGTCTATGTGTTACATCCATCTTAGACTATGTTAGAGGGGTTTTTGTTTAATATGATTTTTAGTAGAAATTATGTTAAGATGAGTAGTCTGTTTGAAAAGCATGTTTTAATATAATGAATAATATAATTTTTTTGAATATATATATATATAATATAATAATGATTAGATAATATGATAATTTATAAGGATAAAAATTATATTATATAATATAAATATAAATAAATGTGAATTATATAATATATATATATATATTAATTTGATTGTGAATAAGTATAAAAATTGAAAAATAATTAATTATATATATATATAAGGAAAAGAAATTTTAAATTTAAATTTTAACAAAATTATTAGTGAATGATATATTTGGTAGTATAAAATTTAAAATGTTTTATAGTTTAAAGTTGAGTTCCCAAAGTAATCATGCAAATTTGCTTTATTTCAGAATGTTTAGATAATATTCCACCTCACTAAACGACATTTTAGCACTGGCATACCTTCTTGTGGGCGTTTGTCCAATAATTTTTATATCTTAAATCTCACTTCAATCCAATTATTGGAAGTATATTCCCCTCCATTGCGCCCAAATGCTACCCAACTAGTTAGAGCACATTCTCCTTGATTTCAGTGATATTAAATATACATATAATGTGCGTGAGAGCGTGCGCGCGCGTGTGTACATATATCACAATAAAAATTATAATGCCACCATCTAAGTTTGCTTTATGGTCCTGGGATGAAAAAGATTTGTTAGTTGACCAAATGTCTGCGGAACAATGTTAGTGTAATAAAAACAAATTTTTGTTTCAGAATTTTTGGGGTTAATAAATAGCATGAAGCACGTGTGCAGAAAAATATAGAGAAAAATAACTTGCTTCAGACATTCAAGACTACAAAATGTCTGTAGAAATGGAGTTAGTTATACTTGCCAGAAAAAATTTTGAATTTGAATTTAAATTTAGATAAAATTTTTATTTAGTAAGATATTTGTTTGTAAAAAATTTGATAAATTGTTGGGGTGCTGAAAAATGTAAAATAAACATAGCCCATAGGTGAATTAAAATAGTGCAGGAGAGAAGAGTATTATAGGAAGCAGTGAAGCACAGCCCAAGCGCCACTGCAGGTTGTGGATAAAGCACCAAACTTGGATCCCATTGCGCCACCCCTTTTATGGTCCCTCTATTATACATAAATAATCATTTTAAGATGAAAACAGCACGAGCATTTGATTGAAAAAATGAACTCACAACCGTGGACAATCCACTGCACGTTTTAGTCAGGTTCGAATTGTTATATCTCGAAAAAGATCTCTTTTTTGCTTTTGGAGGGCTTTTCCCACTCAATTTACCTCGAGTAAGCTTATATGTACTAGTGTTAAAAGCTCTTGGGTTACTGTGGTCTCGTTTGGAATCAGCGACCGAAGATTCATCAGCTTGTGCTCATCTACGTAAACTTTAAAGCTAAGGCTCTGGCTCTCTCTCTCTCTCTCTCTCTCTCTCTCTGTGTGTACTGAAGATTCATCAGCTTGTGCTTATCTGGAGTCATCTGTGCAAACTTTCAAGCTAAGGTTCTCTCTCTCTCTCTCTCTCTCTCTCTCTCTCCAAACACGCAACAAGCGTACACAAAATCTGCGCACTTTTTTATTTAATTTTGAGGTTTTCCAAATTATGTTGTGAAATCACGGTTTCTATCCTAGACAGCTTTATTGCCGGATTCTGCTGTCTGCTAGCTGTTCCAGCAATTAAAGTGCAAACGGGAAGAATAACTGGAAAATTAGTGATCATGAACTGTGATTCCATAAAGTTGTGGAGTATCTTTAGAAATTAAACATGGTCTTTTCTTGTGCACAAGATGGGGATGAATCTTGTTAAACTTTATGGGTTAAGCTTAAAGTCTAGTCGTATGGGCACGTAGAAGTTTAATCTTTTTTCAAAATTTTCGATTTTATTGAGGTGGAGTTCCCCATAGCCATTGATTGTCTTCGGAATTGGGCATTGATGGGGTTTGAGATTGTTTAAGGGACTTTGGCATTGTTTTCCAGAGTTGTTCTTTTTCCAGTTTACCGTGGAAAACTTCTATCTTGGACAATTTTTTTTTTTTTATCTATTATAATAATTATATAACTATCATTAGGTCTTGGAAAGATGAATAGAAAAGAACGAGTGAGTCCATCATTCCAGCATTTCTTCTGAAAGTTTAGAGGAAACTGCCCTTTTGGTTTATTCATGTTTTTGCTGGAAAGTTTGATGGCTTATAGTGATAGTTCATACTCTCTTCACTTCTTCCGTTTTCAGCAGAAACAACAAATTGATCCTGCTTTTAACCGAAGATATGGGAAGTGTAATTGCCAAGGATGAATGTGCTAAGTCTTCAGTGACAGAGACAAAGCTTGAGGCCAAAATAAATGAGGCAATGCGAAGAAGAGAGCTCGAAGGGAGTAGTACGAAATCCTTTAATAGCGTTATTTTGAAATTTCCCAAAATTGATAAAAGCTTAAGGAAAGGCAAAGCTACGTTTGAAGACTTTGGTAAGTGTTTTGAGTTCATGCACTTGGATTACATGTTATCAATCCTTATGCTAACAAGTCAGAGAGCAAATTTCTGTCCAATATTTGACACATAATCTTCTCTACATTTTTGCTGCATGCATTTATATGCCACAGCGGATTGATATACGGCCACAAATAAGTGAAGCGAATACAAGGGTTAAAGTGTTCTCCTGTTCCAACTTGTGCATCACTTATCATATCTTAACATTCTTTAGTTTCTGTGCAAATTCCTTCCAGAATAACATTTTGAATGGATCAGCCTGAATTTAGGAGTTCCAATTTCTTGTAGAGCCCACTTATCCGCCATAGGAAACACGAATATGCTTGGAATCCTGAAACTGATAAAATCAATTTGCTGTCCTGATAGATGAGGATGGAAATGGTGCAATAGATCTGCAGGAGCTGAAGCACGCCTTTCACAAGCTGGAGATCAATTTCACAGACGAGGAGATTAATGATCTCTTTCAGGCTTGTGATATAAATGAAGACATGGGAATGAAATTCAACGAATTCATAGTACTTCTTTGCCTGATCTACCTTCTTAAGGAAGATCCAACTGTCCAACATGCGGTATTCAGGCTCTTCTAAGTTTGTTCTTTACCCTTTTCTGTTGAAAATATTGTTATATGTTTACTGTTCCTTGATCTTGACAGAAATCTCGCCTGGGGATGCCAAATATCGAGGCTACTTTTGAAACTTTGGTTGATGCATTTGTGTTTCTGGACAAGAACAAAGATGGTTTTGTGAGCAAAAATGAGATGATTGGCGCAATAAATGAAACTACCTCGGGAGAACGGTCTTCTGGGAGGATTGCCATGAAAAGATTCGGTCCTCTCTCTCTCTCTCTCTCTCACACACACACACAAATGTGCGCATGTTGCACCTCTATGCAAACGGTTTCAAGTTTGTTGTGTGTGGTAACAATCACTGTCGTATGGGCTTGCAGTGCTAGTTCCTTGTGTGTCTGAGTCAAGCATGGCACTATTTCTTAATTCAGGCACATACCGTTGAACTCCTAGTCTTATAGGATCATATGAGTCTGATTCTAGGATAACATGATCATAGATTCTCTAAACTGTGCGGTGTCTTTCCACACACTTCACATACAATACTCAAAAATCTTGTCATGTAAAAACCTGGTGTAATTTTGAATTTGGTGTTTGACTTTACCAACTAGGGGGCAGAACAAAGCTAGAATCTTTGTCATGATATAGCAAGCGTTCAACGTTTCTTGAAGCAGTTATAAACCCAATGTTTCTGTTTTTCAGAAGAAATGGACTGGGACAAGAATGGAATGGTAAATTTCAAGGAGTTTCTTTTTGCCTTTACTCACTGGGTGGGAATTGAAGAAGTTGATGATGATGAGGGGGAGAACCATGTCTGACCAATAATAATTCAACAAGCAAATGTTTTCTGGGATCCAAAATTCCAGAAGAGTTACCAGCATTGTTTTCTTTCCTTTTTTTTTTTTCTTAATTTTCAGAACATAGATATTGGTCGTATGCATGCCTCTTTTCACTGATTGTAATATACAGGTAAGACAGCATAGAACCTGTCCTGGCCTACCTAGATTTATGTTGTTAATGGATTATACCTAAGGCCTATGATTTGCCTGGAAATTCTTACCTGCTGCCACAATTATAATCAGTTCGTGCTGTATTGTTGTTTTACACGTTAGATTTAGAATGCTACATGTGGGTTGAAGAGTATTTCTGGCAATTTGAACAAGAGGTCAGGCAAAGCAGCGAGAATTTCAATGATTCAGCTGCAGTTAGATGCATAAGACCCAATGGCATTCAGACAACACCATTTTTATCGGAAACCACGAGAAACTTTCCATGGATTAAGATTCTCCAAGCGTGTCCGCTCCATACAAATCCTTGCATCCTCTGGCTCTTGTGTAAGATTCAGGGGGTGTTCCAACTTGTTATATTGACAGATTTACCATGTAACATGTCAGAGAGCAAACTTTGATTGGTTCTCATTAAATCAAGTGATCTATCATCGCATCACAAAATACTCCATATAGTTACACGACTCCTTTAGCAACAAGTTGGAGACAAGGAATCCAAGTGCACACTGCACACCCTGTCAAGTAGTTCCAACTCTCTTGGGGAAAAGCAAGTTGAGTTTTGGGAGCTTTTGGCGAGTCCAACAAATGTACAAAACCTCAGTTTGGCCAGAAATAATCCCGTCATCACAGGCTGCCATTACAATTAGGTATAATATATTTTAACCCGACGGGAGAACCAAAACACGAGGGGACACAATAGAACATGCACGAAAGAGAAGATAATTAGATTCACAAAATGACAATAATTTTCAATAATAAAAAATATAATAATATTGAAATAACAAAACTGCAGTAGAATTGAGTTTGGAAGAGCAATTATTCGAGACTTGTGACTGACACAATCCTCTTAAAACAGAGCTAGCCCCTCCCAACGGTGTGAAGCATTTTCCAAGATAAAACAGATGATATAGGATGAAAGTTAGCACTATACTTCAACATCCAAAGAACTCAAATAGAGAGCAAGTAGAACACTAACAAAAACAATGTGACAGAAAGGCAAAAGAATTTTCTTTTTAAGTAACTACTTTTCACACTTTTTGAACTGTTGTCTTCATTACATACCCAACTGCTGTTTACATGTCTATAAAGGGGATAGATGAATGAACCCACGTAAATCAGTACATGAAAACCAATATAACTTAGTGTTAGACCATACATGTATTTAGATGACAAGTCCATGTACATAAAATTAATCAAAGTCATTACTAATGTACACGGAACACTCAAGTACACAGATTCGTGAATGTACATGAACAAATTTTTATTCACCCTTGAAAATAACATACACATGAACCTAGAAGATAAAGTCATGTACATAAAATTAATCAGTCGTTACTAATGTACAATGAACATTCATATACATAAACATTCATTAATGAACCCTTGAAAATTAAAGTCCTTTGGCAACACAACATGCATCTAGCTCCAACCTGGAGAGTATGTTGTTTAATAACAGCCCCATGGACCACATGCACCACTGCTAGTCATGGGGTACAGATAACCACCAACATAAATCTCATATATATCATCCAAAACAATGAATTGTTCATGTTCAATGTCACAACAGACTCGCATGTAACAATATTGCATCAAACACAGGAAACAAATAATTAACAAAATCAGTGATCTGCATGGCATAGAACATTTCCAAGCCATCTATGTTCAGCGTCAATTTGGCGTCGTTTTAGCATAGAGATCACATCTCACAAACTCCAATATTACCACAAACTCCCATCACAAGCTTACAATAAATAATACGACGATGGTTGCGGAAGCCCAAGCAACATACAAACTCAAACCCCTAACCAAGGAACCATTTACACAATATACTACTACTAGGTCTTCCCAAGGTATATAACAAAACACACTTCATATCATATATAGATAGGTTAGAACTGGCAACCGAAAATACCAGTGCCCCGATGGCAATGAGAGGCATTGGTTGGCACAGCAAAACCTGTGATATGGGAACTGCTGTTTGCAGGGAGAGGAGAACATATAAGCCCCAAAGTTTACCCCGTAGTTTTTGCTCTTTTCATTCCAAGGCTGTTGTGAAAGGGGGATACTGAACCAGACATTTGAGAGCCTTCTTCCCTGAGAGTACCATTAAGCATAGCCAGTTCTCTTAGCTGTTGCTTCTTATAAAAATCTTGAGATTCATCCTGCATCAAGATATGCAGAGTCAAGGAGGAATAGAATTAAGATAAAAAAAAAGAGATTGCAAAATGAATCAGAGATAAATAAAAAAAAAGACTGCTAGTGAAGAATAATTCGGAAGATGGACGGAAGTTACCACTGGCTTGAGTAAATCTTCCAGTATATCCCTCGCCTGCAGTAGACGAGAATCAATTATCTCAACAGGTAGTTCTGCCTCAACCAGTATGTGAAGAGGTTCGTTAAGGTGCTCATATCCAGATTTCCCCCTCATGATCTCTTCCTTCAAAAATTAAATATAAAAACTCCATTACTTTTAGAAAAATGAAATAACTGTAATTTTTGCCAATTACAAGTTCACTAATTTAGATTGTATTGGGCTCATTACAATGTGTGAGTGCTTGAGCGGATATATCCAAAAGACCCACACAGGAAATGCCCAAATGGTGGGATCCACTTGCATGAGTGCTCATGGGAAACTACCCAAGGAGCTACATTCATGTGACTACAAAGGGGAGCCAGCTTTGAGCAGGAGCCACTCTTCACAGCGGCATGCATAGGCTGGATAGAGAGAATGTATCACACTCTTCTTACATCAATCTATACTGTATATAAAAGTATGTATGTTTTTGCCAATTATGTAAAGACAATTATCCTTAATATTCAATTACTTGTTATTACCAATATTAAAAATCTGTTAGACAATTACTTATTGTTATTACCAATATTAAAAATCTGTTAGACATTATTTATAATCCTAATTATTTAAACCACTATTTAGAATTCTAATTACTTTAAACTACTTTAAAAATCTGAAGGATAAATTATTTAGAATCCTAACTATTTAAACTACTATTTAGAACTAATTACTTTTAGGTAATTTTAAATTTTCTACAAGTTCTTAATGCAAAGATTATAAGTTTTTATAGAAAACAATATAATGAAATATGTATACATGAGTAGTATGGAAAGTTTAAAATAAAAAACATTTAGAGGGAAATGAATTCATTTTAACCAAAAATCTAAAATTTTAGTCAAAAATGTAAATTTTGTAAGCACCAATGTACTTTAAAATACAAGAATATTAAATTTGAAGAACATCCTGAATTCGAAATAGTAATTTTCATAAAATATTTAAATTTTTTTTGTCATTTATTTGTATAAATCAAATTTGGAATAACATCTTTATTTTTAACTTCATTAAATAGATATGAGATGTAATACACGGTCAAAATATTAATCTAATTGACCCTTTCTTTGATCATTACTTGATTAAAAGATACTACTAAAAATTAATTTAATATTAAAAATATTGTAATATGACTAAGGTCTGAACTGGAATTCAATATTTTAATTTTACTAGGTTTATTTGGCATATTTACTCATTTTCTAAAAGTTAGGCATTAATATTATTTTCCGTATGATAAATACAATAAAGTAAATATGCTACCCAATACTCAAAAAAAATAACTATGATAAAAGGTTAATTTTAAGACAAAAAATGAGAGAAAAGCATAATATAATTCAAATTAAATAATCAACTTCTATATAAAAATATTTATATGTTTTATGTACACATTGTTTTGTTAGATTCAAAAATGAACTCAATTTTTTTAATAAAGAATCGATTGTTCACAATAGTAAATAAATACAAAAATTATTTAACAAATACACAAAAGAATAATACAATATAATTTGAATTAAGTAATCAATCTGTATTTAAAAATATTTATACAACTGTTTAAGTATACATTGTTTTGTTAGATTCAAAAATAAATTTAAGTTTTTAATAAAAAAAATTAATTGTAAATATTAAATAATAATAAATAAGTACAAATATTACGTAATTAATATACATTATTTATCATAAATACAGGCCTTATTGTGCAAAGCATGTAAAATCTTCTAGTTAAGAAAAATGTCCTAAACCAATTTATAAAATGGGTTACCTTCCTTATCAGAAGTTCTGTTTTCTAAGGTCAGACTAAACCAGTAAAAGTATATAGTATAGTGTGTGTATTTTATAAATAATGATTGCACATGTTCTAAATTACTAGAATGAACCATATTCTTTAAATGAAAGAGAATACAGTGTTCAAGAACTTCCAGAAAGTTGTAGCCCTTTTGCAAATGGATGCTTTCTAATAGTATAGAAGAACAATGATAAAGCCACAACTAAATTACCCTGGTTGGATCTTTGATACTGCCACGCCCTCTAATTAGAACACGGCACTCGGTAACTGCTTCAACTCGTTTCAGAGAGTTCCCTCTAGGGCCAAGGAGACGCCCAACAAAATTATACTGCAATCATAACACGTGTGAAATAAAATGTGGGGAAAATCAGATTAAGGAAACTGTAGTTGGAGAAGAATACTACATTAGGATACTGTTCAACAGGAATGTCAACCCTGAGTGTTCTCTTGACTATAAGACCTGATGAGCTGCCCTGGGAACCAAGCCAGTTTTGTGCAGAAGACGGTTGCATCAAACCAGATATCTGCACATTATGATTCCACATCTTGTAAGAAGGGAAAACAAAAGAACAGCCCAAAGATTTCCTTTCTTCGTGCGTTTTCCACTTAATGTCATAACTGAAATGTTTCTGAATTAAATCAAGATGAATAAAGAAAAAGTTCAAGAGCATTTTAAGGAGGTCTGGGAGCAAAACGTCATGAGAAAAAAAATAGACATGTCATGAGAATAAAAAAATAGACAACAGAATTTATCCAAGGCATGCAAGCATGCAAACAGACGACTATGAGACGACAGAAAAAATTGATCTAAATGCAGCATCTTGTTTTAGTGTTGAATATATTTCAACACTGGGAAGAGCATCATTATTTGTACAAAATGAGGGCATTCACAATGCTTTGTCAGCATGAGAATAGCTTATGAAGTTTGTTAGGAGTTGAAACTCTAGACCCAATTAGCCAAACAAACTAATAAGTCAATTCTTGACGTCAAAAATAACATCCTTCGAATAAGACTAGAATTATACCACAGTAAAAGTGGTCTCCATCTCAATCTAAGTAGATATTGAAAGGTGATAAAACTAAGTTGCGTTTGGGATGTCAGATTATTGCAACAAAAATGCGATAATCTAACTACAAGTAAAACTCTATTTGTCATGCCCAGCTACTCTATCTATCGTTCTTGAAGAGGTTAGCTTCAAACAACCTGTTATAAGAAAAGTTGAACTAAAAAGTTAAAAGCACCGAAATGAAATGATAAAGTTAGGATAAAAAGTAAAATTCTGTTTGAGAGCTTGAGAAAACAGTAACGATTTAGATCAAACGGAAGGTTATGTTAATGGTTAGTATCCATACTTCTGATTGAAATGGTGATGCCCATCTGTTCACGTTAGCTCCTCCATTTGAATACATTCCTCCTGAAGCCAGGGGGCTTGCATGTTCAAGCCCACTTTGTTCTAAAACCGATGCATTCCCCAATAGTGTAGTTACACGCAGTATTTCTGCTTCAAAAAGGTCAATTCCCAAGAATAAGATGTACCAGTTAGCATTTGTTAAGAAATTAGTGAGCAGTCACCACAATATGGACTGTTAACCGGTTAGTTAAACTTTTGGAAAATGAAAAAGGAGATCATTTGAAGTTAAAGATGTTTAACAGATAACAAATGTCAATAGAAAGATTACTGTAAGTTCTTAATCTGACAAAATTCAATACACACACACACAATGTAGTTAGCCCCTGCATACAACACCCACACCAGATGAGAAAGATCAGTATACGAGACAATATGCTGGTAGTGCTAGAAATAGTAGACAGTTGCTTCTAGACACATGGAAGACCGAACTGCCATGCCATGTATAACCAGAAAAAGAAAAGCCAACGGGGAACAAAATATAACTCAGTTTGGGCATATCAATTAACATTTGATATACAAAACTCAGTATGAAATATCCTCCTGATCAGAGCTGTCCCAAGGTAACAATCCAAAGCCCAAAACTGAGATTTTATAGCCATCTAAAGATGAAATCCAAACAAAGAGCCTTAAGCATACCAAGCACATCAATAACTCTGTCTATTTCATCTCTTAATTTGTTTCTTTTGAATCAATTAAACCAGATAAATACTAAATAACACACACTCTCTGTAAGCTTAAGTTTTAAGCTTTGAGATGAGGTGGTCATTTGATAGTTTTCTTTAACTTGTCTTGTTTTTGTACAAGAAAATTGTTCTAACCAAAAGATCAAGACAAGTTTTTAATTGAGATGAGTAATTTACAGCATTACACATGCATCGATAAAATACAACTCTTCTTGGGGAATGCACATATGAAAAACATTGTGACACTGTGACTGTAAATAAAAAGAAGCACATTTGTGCTTCCTTTAAATATCACTTGATACCAAATAATGATACATTTTGTTTTTCAAAAAGATGAATCATGAAATATAAGGCGTTTGGTTCCCTCTTTCCAGATATATACGATCCGAGCAATCTTTTACAACAAGCTTACCTTTTTTTCAAAACACCATTTAGCATATATTTTTTCACATTAATCTAGAAATCCAAATCCTTAGCTGTCCAAAAATAGGATTACCATTTGCAAGATCTACTCGCAAGTCATCTTTCTGAAAACATCATTCAAGCAAATATTCTTTCACATTAATCTGAGAATCCTAATTTACAACTTCCAGAAATAGGATTAGCATTTACAGGATCCACTAGTTTCGCTATCCTCACTTTATCTAGAAAATAATATAAGATTCTTACAAGATCAGTAGACGTTTCAAAATGATCAACATAATAACATATACTTTTGGCTCTTGACATTTTAATCAAGAATTTTTGGTTCTTAGTATAACCAAACAACCAACTTCAATAAGGTAGGGATTCAAACTATAAAATCAGTGAATTCAAGAGCCAAAAAAATGATACATCAACAATGTGACCATGTGAAATTTCCAATCCTTAATCCCACTTTATCTTTTCTCCCTTCCTCTTCCTATTTCTCCTCCCTCTCTCCTTCCTTCCTGCCAGTATACTATGGTTTCCTTCCTGCCACTTTATCTTTTCTCCCTTCCTTCCTCACAGCACTTAAATATCCAGTATGATGTACTATGGTGTCCAGTTAAGAAGCCAATGCTCCTCAAAATTTACATGCAGTGGGCTGCAATAACATTAGACAGGGTCCTGTAGTGCAGATGGACGTATTCTCAAAGTAAAAAGCAAGCAGAAGCTTTCAAATTTAAAAACATATTGGAATCTAATTTTTATGCAATAGAAGCAAAAGATGTTGAATAATAAACCTACCCTGGTTCAGCAACCTAGAGAGATTTGGAAGGACAGTCATAAATGGATTCAATTTGTTACGTTCTGCCAGCAATTCAGCAAGATACCTGTCAGAGTTGAATACAACATCCTCAGCATTAGTTGCCATAACATCATATCTTCTGCATTTGTGTACAAGGTGATTCTATTGTCAACTGAGTATGTAATGGGGGGGCAAAAGGGCGAAAACAAAATATATGATCTTGCTCAATAACATAAATAATAAATCTAAAACTTCTTAAGGTATTTGATCAACGGATTATTTAGAAAAAACATATAATAAAGATCCTATTTTTCTTAAGACTGAAAAAGAGAAGATGAGTTAATGGTGTTAGTTTTTACATCTACGTTAGTGAATTGGACTGAAACAGAACCTTTGATTCACTATATCCAGGCAGTATGAGGTTCATTATCAACATAGGCACAAAGGAACCCTCATTCCCGTAGTTATCATTTTACAGGAACCACAGGGATCTCATGGTATCGAGAAGTAAACATAATTTAGATAAAATCAATCCAACTACACCCGGTTTGAAGGATGTGTGCAAACTATTACCATTACAAATAATACGAGGGAGGAAGAAATTGAAGTAAATAAATATATACCCATCGCTGACTTGCCGAAAGCTACTTAAGTCCACAAGATCTACCGTCAAATCGTCAATACTCAACTACAGCTCTTCGTACGCATAAAGAAAATGACAAGAAAAAGGAACAGAGAATTACTTATCTTGCTCGACTAAAGCAGAAGTGCCGCGGATGCCTCCTCCAGCGGCGGCGGCGGCAGCGGCGCCGATGTGAGGAGAGTGGGGAGCGGAGGGAGACGGAGAGTACGCCATATACCTTCCGGACGACATCCTTTCGGGCAGCGATTGTGTCACTGCCGTCAGATCCAGCCCCCGACTAAATGATCGGTCCAATTGAAGACCAGAGGTAGGAAGAGAAAGTGTGCGTCGGTGGAAGGGCAGTAAAGGAAAGGGAGGGACCGTGTATATATGTAGGGATGAGCAACAGGGGGGAAGCAGAAGGGTTGGTCCAACCCAATAGTTTCAAGCCACGGCCGCTTTTGTTTACTGTTTTAGAGAAGGACTGCCGTTTTTATCTGCCAGTTGGTGATGAATCGGACCGGGGCTGTAAATATTTTTTTACCTCAAACGACCAAGAATTACTATTGTCGTAAAGATTTTACAATAACAACTACTACGTCTGGGAGCCATGAGATTGCTACAACTAATTGTGATTACATATTTACCTCTTTAATCCAAAAACAAATTGATGGAAAATGGGCAAGAACAAAACTTTTACAAAAGGAAAGCCACTTTTCACTGTGGATGCTGGAACTTTTGTAGCGGGCAGGGTAGCCTGGCCTTGGGTGCAGCAACAGGTGCCTAAAGTGGTCGTCAATCATCATTGATTGGCCCTCAATCATGGGAGCTTTGTCCACGTTCAAACTCCTTTCTTGAATCTGATGCCCTTTCCCCTTCAACCTTTCTCACTTCTCTCATATTAATTCACGTATACTGTTCATTGTTTATTTATTTATTAATTTTGTTTGATTTATAATTATATTTATCAGCCTAAGATGCGAATGGCGTGCATCAAGGATAGGGTAGTTGGGATGTTACTAGTGACGTTACACTTTTACTAGATTTTCCCGTGGGAAACCAATCACGAACACAGGCCACGGGTACTCCTTTTTCTCCATGTATTTCGGAGAGTGATTGAATTTTCAAAGAAACCAGGTCAGGTTATTACTGTATTTGAGACATCAATGTCAGAGGCTGGTCGTCTGGGTGGACTTCTTAATCAATAATTATTTAGAGATCTACACTATCCCCTAATCCTTCAGGCTACCTTTTCCAATTTAGAAGACACTAATGTGATTATATTTAATGCTAGATTATGTTAATTTAAATTGTTCCATTCAAATTGTTATAATTTATACAGGGACATAATTGCTTTTTCTTTTGGTCTTTGTAATGGAATCCCCTTGTGTAATGCCTAGTTCGTATGTAAAATACTTGTTCTCTGGCATAATCAATTACGTTGCAAAGTCTTCTTCTGCTGTTGTTCATTCTGGGAACTGTAAACTAACAATATTATCAACTGTTCCAATGGACAAGTAATGCAAGCCAGTAGTGTATAACATACTCAACATGCCGTTACAAAAATTCTAAACTCACCACTCCATGGCTCTGCAGCTTTGGTCTTTCAATTCTAAGCCCTTTGTACACTTCGTTTCTGATATTTTCAGCGTTGTTCCTTATAAGTTGAATGGTGAATGGGGATGTATCATCTTAACTCCTAGGAATGGTGACAATCAGCCCAACAAGGAAGAGCATGCGGTTGATGCTCTCGTTGCTCATACAGCTGGCTGATAGTGCATTGTTAATTTACCCACTGGGGAGAAGGCCTTAGATCTATCTGTAAATGATTCTGCTTTGTGCACACTAAGCAACAGAGATTTCCTTCAGGGGGGTAACCAATCCAGAGTGACTTTGATGAGGCTCTATTTGAACTGTTAACTGATTTGAGTTAAATTCTTCGATGGAGACGTTGCCAATAACTCTTTTTTCCGGCATGTAAATTTTTGCTATGCTGTGCGAAGAGATGACTCCATATTCGGTCTTGACCTCCACAAGACTTCCCCAGTGAGAGTCTGCCCGCGCGCACAGGCAACAGCTAATTTTACTATGCACAAATCGGAAGAAAAATGATATGATTCTGCAGTCATCAGTAGCTCTTTTGTTGGCATTTGACTTCGTTTTCCGCAGTCTAATGTTCAAGCAGGACAGTCGTTCTACCAAGCTCTAATAAACATTGAATGGATTATTGCATGTGCTGAAGATGATAAGAATAAATTATCATCCTTGGACACTGATGTAGAAGAGTGGATGCTCAATTCTTGTATTGCAGGTGTTTTCTGGATATTTTGTTGGCTTTGAAAGCCATGACAAGATGCAACACGATATTGTTTGCCTGAATGCTGAGAGACAACTGCAGATTCCTAAACCTCATTTTAAGAAATCATAATTTCTACGAAGATAATTACTGATGAAGCATGCCCTTTGGAGCAGCTAGCCATTCAGGGTGTTTCACTTTTATCCTTTCAGTAAATGTTTTTTGGACATTGTGAATAATTCATCTTCCGTACGAGCAATGGTCCTCGCTAACAATTTTTATACTGATATTGGAAATGAAGACATTATGGACCAGACTGTGCGGCACAACTGAGGAAAGGCAATTTTTTTTTTATTTCCACTAGTGATTGCAGATTCTAACCATAACATTTGTACGTGAACGAACAGAACACAATCAGTGTTGCAGTTGACCTGCTCTCGAGCAAGATTACAATTTGCAGTACAACAATGCGAAAAACTTTCAGATAAATGAATTTGGTGGCCAAAATTAGCAGCAAGATATAACAACAATGCGTCCCCCTTTTCCGCAAGGTCACTTACAAACTTCTTAAAAATTCAAGGTCACCATTCATGCCTCTCGTTACGAAAAAACTGTAGTCAAATGTCATATTAAGTCTGAGACTCTGGAAGCAGAACTTGTTGGGCACACTGAACATACAACTGGTGGAACGCTTCTCAGATTTCCTCTGAACTAAGCACAGAGGGTGAATCTGCAGGAAGGCACCACCAAAGCTGTAAAAGAAACCAGAAATACAGTCACCCTGTAGTGGGAGCACCAAGTTAGGGGCCTCCACTTGATCTCCACACTGGAGCTTTTCAATTTTTTCCCATTCTGCGGCTCTCTGCCCACATCAAAACTCGCCCCTTTCATCCTCAACTCCTGAACGCACCGCGTCAGGGCACGGGCCTCCGCCCGATCCCTCTGCAACTGCCGGTCCACTTTCCAAAACCCGCAGAGCTTCACCTGAACGAGAAACACGATCACGAGAGAAGTGCATGCAGACAAAACGGATGGGACCCACCACTTCTTGCAATGGTGCTCCCCTGATGAAGATGTGAATAGGATTGTGAGGAAGAGTCCGTGGAACAGGAAGAAAAAGCAACAGAGTTGGAAGATTTCTCTTCCAACTGCAGCTTTTCTTGATTCCTTTCTGGACATTCTCCGACCGAAGAGCTCTTCTTCTCTTTGCCACAGCTTGAGAAGGAGAAAATGGCCGGGGCTCTGAGAGATTTCAGCCAACGGGTGGTGTTGGATTGCGGAGATTTTGTTCATGGTGGAGATTCGTTTTCGCTGGTGCTCTTCGTCTACTCGAATCTCCACTGTGTGGGCATCATTATATTCAGCCATGGACAACAAATACAAGCGATCAAAAAAACAATAAAAGGCTAGTAAAAGATTGAAAATTTAAGAGATGGAAAGATTCGTCGATTGATGCTGTGATATAAACAAAGCGGAGTTTCAGATATTTGAACGGTGAAGAAAACCATTGAGCGCAACGGTCATATTTCGTTCCTGCTGGCACCGGAAACGCCGTAACGGTCAGATAATCTTTTATTTGTTTCACGGTTTTAGAAAACGCCGTCGATGTACAAAAAAAATTGAATCGAGTCGGAGTCCGTTTAAGGAAAAACAAATTGTGAGAAATTCTAAGTTAGTGATCAATTTAAGGTACTTGAATAGCAAAAAGACTACATTTTCCGTATGATTTTTTATAATACAAAAATGATTGATTGATTAAACTATTTTTACACAATTGTGGAAGCGTTTTAAATATGATAGAATCGTATATGTTTTATACTTCGTGAATAAATTTACACATATGATACATGTATTTATACATTTTCTTAATACTTTCTGCATATTCTATAACCTAAAGTTATAAAAAAAATTTTATAACTACAGAAACTATAATATTGTAAAAGTATTAACAATTTCAATAACTCAAACTTCAGAAACTAAAGCAACGAATTAATCGAATAATAGAACTTTCTAAAATAAAAATTATTTGATTATTTGAATTTAAATTTAGTAATGCTATAGTCTAAATAAGTGTCTGCTATTTTTGAATAAAAACAGAATAAATAGATATCAATTAACTTAAATTTAAATCAGTCGTTATTCAAAAAGTTGAATACACATATTTCTACAAGTTTTCAACTTTTGTGAATATAAAAGGTTAATATATTTGTTCAAGTTTCAAAAGATAATTATGTCTAAAATTAAGTTAACAAAAATTTGCTATTTATTTTTATTTAAGATGATCCAAATTTGAATTGTTGAATAGCTTGTCAGTGCTTCGTTTTAAAGTTCGAATAATTATCTGTTGCTTGTTTTTGTTGTTATAATACAATTTTTAAAAAATAATTAAAAATAGTTTTAAATGACTTTTAAGGAGCAAAATGATAAACATACATACAAAAAATAATAAGTACTCATATCTTGTAAATAATATTATCCATATATTTACAACAGGACTGGTATACATCAATAAATTTGATTGGAAAAAAGAATAAAATTAAGAATTGAATGAAAATTTAAAAAGAAATGTATTAAAGTAGAATTATTATGCTTGGTACGCAGATCGAACTCGAAAGAGCAACTGAGTCATTGTTTAATAAAATGCTTAGACCACATATAAGGAAAGTAATCATTATAAACATCACGAATGAGAACATATTATTTCAAAATATTAGATTAATTTGAAATTTTCTGTTTTAAAATTTACACGTATTTATATACGTTTCAAATATTCATTGTCGGTGTGACAATATCACGCAGTACTTCTTATTCTATAAAAATAGCATATTTATAATATATAACCTATATTTGTGCTGAAAATGTAAGTGGTATTAATTATACAATATGTGTCTACATATATTATTCTGTTTTATAGATAAATATTTATCGAGGCATATTATGATAAATTAATATTATACCATGCCAAATATTGGAAATATTTAACTTTTGTTGTAAAATTTAACGTGTTTTCTATATAACGTTTATTTCTGGCTTTTGATTGGCTTCCGTAGTATGAAAAGGTAATTACATGAATTGATATAATTATACTATACTAGGCACCTGTTTAAAATATATGAACGTTTATTCTATTATGTTTATTTGTTAAGGATACCAATAGATATCTTATATCTAATATTCAGATTGCTTTTAAAAATTGTTTAAATACTTTTACTTGACTTAGATTAGATTAGATTAGATTATATTAAAATATATACTGTTTCCTGAGTATGTGAATAAATATTACAAACATTTAACAATTTCTAATAATATAATATTTAAAATAAGATGTTACACATGATCGCAATATGTATGCTTCTATTTACTTTTATGTGTACTCATATAATTTACACATATTCTTTCAATGCCTTGTTATTCTTCATGTACTGCTCTGTCTGTCCATTTCGTCTGTCCTGTCATCGAAATGGAGAAGAGACAGCTGGTTAGCTTGCAATTGGCATTGGCCTATTCACTTCACTTTTCGGCTTATCGACTGCCACCCTTTTAGATTGGCTTTCACATATAATATTTTATATATTTAATTTATTGAATAATTGTGTATAATATTCGTCGATACACGGTTTCTAAATCTGAAACTTAATAAGACTGTTACAATAAAGTAAAAATATTTTACTGCTAATTTCTTGGTAATAATTAAAATCATAAAGGTGAGGGAAAATAGATATTCCTAATTTTGGAAAATAATAATTGTTAGTAAATGGTTATTTCTTATTATTAATTATACAAATTATATAATTAGAAATGAGTGTTGATTTTCAACTCATTCTGACGTGTTACAGCTGCTTCAAACTAAGAACATGAGTGCCCATATTTGCGCGTGCGGCTTGGGTAGGGGTAAAGCTAATTGACCCAAAAACCTATGGTTATGTTTGGAAGCCAATTTTTAATTTTAAAACAACATTACAAATATTACACTATTAAATATACTAAACTTTGATCCGAATTTAAATTTAATTTTTTCCTATATATATATATATATATAAACTAATTATTTTTTAATCATTACACCCTATTAACAATAAAATCAATACTTATATTATATTACACGTACATTCACATTTATTTTTATTTATACTCTAAAACTTAATAATTATCCCTATATACTATCATATTATCTAATTATCATTATATATTTTTTATAAATATATTTAAATAAATTATATTATTTATTCCATTAAAATTTTCCTTGTGAACAAACTAATAATCTCAATATAAGTTCTATCAAATATTATCTCTAACAAAAACCTCTCTCACAAACATAGCCTATGCGTATCATTTATATGTGATGTGGCATATTAGAAATGTTAAAACTTTTTATTTCTTTATATCCAATAATGTAAATTTTTGGATAACATGGATATTCAAATATGGTATTAAAACCATGTAAAGCATTCTAAATGTGTTCACAGTGCCACTCTGACAATTTCAACATGGTAAATAAATAAATATTTTAGATTGATGAAGATATATTTTTTACTTCTACAATCAATTTCTTTCTTTATTGTTTTGGGATATGGACGAGAACACTCCCAAAAACTTAGGAGTGGAATATACTTGATTTGTATATACTCTATTTCTTTCAATGTCTTATTCTATACGCTCTTCAGCGACCAATTTTATAAGTAGATAATGTAATCTACCACCACTAACCATAATTTTTTAGACAAATTCTAACTTTTCAACACGTTTTTGAGCCATATTTAAAATTGCCCTACTCTTTCTTTTAGCTACTGGGGTGTGAATAAAATGTTCAAAGGAGTTATCCATTTCTCATCACAAAACGTCAACTAACCACTGTAACCTAGTTTCATCGATTTAATCTTGTGGGCACTTTGCTTCTATGCAAGAGCCTTAACTTCCTAAATGCTTACAATGTCTCTGGGTTTTGTTTTAGAAGCAAACCCAAATTATTCTCTTATAATCATCTGTATATAATAGAAATACCTATTATTCTCAATTAATGCTATCACTTCAAGTTTGCACACTTCAATGACATTGTTACTTTAAGAAAACCCTATTGATGTTGTTTTCAACAAGAAATCCTTCACATAATTAATCGGATTGATTAGTTGATAACAGACTACTCACCATCTCCTTTGATAATAGCACTCAAGTGACATTGTCATAATTCATCTTCAAAGCAAATCTTTAAACATTTAGCCATATCAATGTTAATGTCCATTAAGAATATTCGCTTCTTGTCATCAAGACATGAGGCAAGAAACTTTCTGTATCATTTTCCAAATAAAGGCTTCAATTTCTCAATTGAATATCATCCACATTCTCTAATAATTGACCCAAGCTTGAAATGTTACTTAAAACATAATATATATTCTATATGAATTCATGACTTCCATTTTTGAACTTGACGAGAATATTTTCTTTGCCTTTGATGGAAGCCTTTGAAAGATCATCGAAAGTAATACAAATTTATCCATTTCAACAAATATGTGTTTATATTCGCACACGTGATTACTGGAAATTGTATCAAGATACCAAGTGTGCATTACATTTTTTGGTCCTTTATGAGCCAAAAGGATTGTCTTCAACTTCATCTGCATTTTGTACATAAAAGGATTTTTCCTTCATATCCAAACACTATGTCCAACCTTTGACAATTGTGATATTGAACATTCTTTTATCTTGTTTATAATTGTAGCCACCTTTACCTTGAACTTTTGCTAATCAAGACTCTTTTGATTCAAAATTTTGATTTTGATCGCGATAGACTGGACTTCTTTCTCAAACTTGACCTTGTTCTCGACCACAATTGTGTCCAATTTGACTTTGATATGTATTGATTTTCCTTTCTTCAATATTCATTTTCATTTAGAGAGCTTGTTCCATCGTTCCTCTAGAGGTCAATGGATAGATATAATGAATCTGTGGAGCATAAGGAGGATTGGAATGTTAGTGATCTCTCTCCAAATCAAATAATTAGTATACCAATTATGTCTACCATCGGCCGAAGAAAAGGATCTCGAGCCCCTCATTTGAGAGAGAGGTTGAGAGACATGATGTGCATGAGACTAAGCCACGCTTGCCAAGCCTGTAATCAACGATATTGAATATAACTGATTTTGGGACCTATGTCATTGCTAATGCAAGGTCACGAATTACTCAACTAATGGGCCGCCACAAGAAAGAGGTCGAGTATTAATAAAACAAAAGCTCGAACATGTAATATCAAAGTCTTCTTTTATTCTCTTCATGCACTTGGAGTTTGTTAGTAAACTCATCAATGGTCATAGTATTGACGTCATTAGACAACTCAATTGCTACAACGACATAATCAAATTTTGCATAAAGTTATCTAAGTATTTTCTTCACAATTCGATTATTGAACATCTTCTCACAATTTCTTTCAAGTAGATTTGCAATTGTTGTGACTCAAGGAATATAGTCAAACACTTCTTCAAAGCCCTTAATTTGTAAAGCCTCAAATTCTCTTTGAAGTACTTAAGCTTGGACTTTCTTCATGTTGTCATTGCCTTTGATAATGTTTTCAAAAATATCCCATGTTTTTTTAAGGTGATGTCTTAATAAATTTGTCCAGATATGGTATCATTCGTACTAAGTTGATAAGCCAAAATGTCCTTTCATCTTTCACTTTAGGTTTTTCGAAGGCCTTTTTTACATCTTTGCTTGTAATAAACAAATTTTCTTAACACTTTATACTCTCTTTTCTATTACATCTTATACATCTTCTCCATCATAGAATGCCTTCATTTAATGATTCATTTTTCATAATAGTCCTTTGTGAGTTTTGAAATTAAAAAGACTCCACTAGTAGTCACCATCTTAATAAGCTCTAATACCACTTTTGAATGGTGGGCTCACAAAAATATCTTAAAAATTAATTAGAAAAGAATAAATTGATAAAATAAAATGAATAGTCAAATTGTTTTTCTCAACTCAATCAAAATTTTCACAGAACTCACCCTTGCCCAATTCTCTACAAGTCTTTTTCTTTTTCTTGTTAAATACAAATGGATTATAAGACTCCCATTTATGCGTCCCTTCATTAATAGTGAATGGCGGCTGTTAAAAAGATCTAATGATAAAGATTAATCAACATTTAAACCATCCACTTAACCTTGCAGCCACGTGTCTTTGGGCACATGCATTGTCTAGTACATCACTAGCCACTTGAATGAAGATACTTCTCCCAACAGATTATAGAAACAACAAATTGTATTACAAAACTAATTTATTTTACACAATATTCTTAAAAAGTCAAGATTAATTAAATATTTCTAGCAAACTCTTCTTGAATTTTTTGAATCTGCACGCAAAGATAAAACTTACAACTGCCTACTGTCGGCAGCGTGATCATCAATACATCTCCACGCAAAGGGCAAGCATAAGCTAACAAGGGAAATTCTAAGCATTTGGTCCATTATCCGGAATCGCAAATTTATCTGTTGTCTACCTGCTATTATTATTTATTTAGATCCATAATATGGTGCATTTTCTTTGATTGGTTAAGAATCAAAATTTAAAAAAAAAAAAAATTTGCTCTGTTTCTTCGTACAAGAGTCAAAAGAATAACCTGTTCTACTTATACATAATGACAGCCAATTGTGCTTTCTCAGTGTAGTTTGTTTTCTGCTAGGCCCTATTCCTCTGAACAGTCCTTAACTGAACCTCGCAGTCACGATTCCTTCAATGGATCCTGCGAAAATGAATACATTGACCAAGAAGCAAACGATGCTAAAACTCCTGAAAAGAACCCACTTGGTTGTCCAGGGTCTTATGTCATTCTGCCTCAGGCACATTTCCACAGGAAAATATACGGACAATGGCCAAAAGTTGATGGTGCTCAGGACTCCCAGAACCTGGTTGAAGTAAGGGAAAACCATTGCAACCGCTGTTGTCGATGCTACATAAGCAGTTCGGAAGAACAGCCTCTCAAGATTTAAACTCCAGGCTGGCAGTAAAGGCAGTTTCAGATTGTAGTTCTTGTTGACAAATGAGCTCTGGGGAAACTGATCTGCCAGCCAATTATCCACCAATGCATAAACTGGTTGAGAATAGACCTGAATATTCAAAATAAATATAAGCATTTTTTATTTTGAGTTTCAAAACAGGGGTGCACATCAGTATCAATAGAATGGCATTCTAACTAGAAGGGAAGGAAGCAGCATCTGCAGAAATTACACAACCAACTGCTGATGCTGGTCCATTTAATGAAACCTTGCTGTTGACCTAATTAACTTGTATCATGTACCTGATACCCTCCAATTAAGTGTATAACAACGCAGGCATTAGCAATGTTGATAAGCCAGTAGGGCCCATATTCTGAGAATCCAGCCAAGATATCCCCTGGTGTTTGATCTCCAAAAGCTGCATATCCCAAGCCTCCACAGCCAAGATAAAAAAATGAGATGATACCCATTGAAATTACTGATGCCTTCTTCATGGCCTGACGCTCTGGTGGAGGTGATTTCAAAGTATCCTTCAGAGTTGGCAATTTGCAGATTTAAGTCAGTCTTTGTATGTATGCTTCTTGTCTCTTAAACAAGAATGAACTTGTTTGGATATGCAGAGGCCATACCTGTATTTCATGAATAATAATGGGGAATGGAAAGGCAAAAGCAATATCTCCTACCGCTTGAGAAACTCGCCACATTTTTTGCATTGCAGTTGAAGTTGAAATTCCAACGACGTTACCCTTTATTGCTTTATTTCCTGAAGTATAATTAAGAAAATTAAGATGCTTTAGATCTTTATTGCCTGTTTTTTATCATCAATAGTTTCTACTTTTTGGCATAACCAGCTAGTATGGCGCAAACTAGACAGAACAAATAGAAAAAGTACCTATGACCTTTGCAGCACCCAGTCCCATTCCAATTGAAGCATAGGCAACTGACATGATTGCAGCAACTACAGAAAGCCACTCCATGCTATGGAAATCAGGTATCTGAGACATAAATATTTGAACTATTCCAAATAACAGCATGTACAATGTATTCTCAATTTCACAAGGAGCATCATGTCCATGCTTGTGGTAACAGTTTGATCTTTGTATTGCGCTGCATATCGTGGAAGGAAGGATTTAGAATCGTTGAAACATGCTCCAGCCTCTAATATTGTTAAAATAGATAATTATGCATCAAAACAAACTTCATATCCATATGCAAGTACTTAAGCTTCATTCAGATACCAAATACCACTTTAATTTAAACAGTTCTTTTAAAATTTTCCGACAGTGTTTATATGGGGGAATGAAGAAAAACCATCCACCAACTTTGCTTAATAATAATAATCATAATAATAATAATTATTATTATTATCTAATCTTCCCCTAATATTATGGATGATAGGATCCATAATATACATATATTTCTAATTAAGCCAAAAAACGTTAATATGGTTATGGTCAGAACGGAACCTGACACAGAGAGCAGTGGTAATGGTATATGCAACTCCAGTCCCATAAAGATTCATCTGTATAAGCAATCCACAAATCCAGGCATACTTCTTTCCTGTAATTGCAAATTCTATTAAACCCCACATGCTTGCTTCAAAACCTAAAAAGCATTGAACTCAAACTGATGATACGACAAGTTAAATACAACAAAATTTCAGCCTATAAAGAGCAGAATGGAGCTGCCCTCATAATTGTAACCAAAGCAGATCTATACCGACTCTTAATTCACTATTTCAAGTGTGAACTTCAGTAATTAACTCACTATTAAGAAAATCTATCTATTCTGTCTGTCTACCCCTTTGCCTCCCTATACCAAGCTAGGCTTTGGAACTAAAAACTTGTGCATTGCCACAAAATCAAATTCTTCCACATTCGCTCTCTTGCAATTGGGTTCATACGTTCTCTATACATAACACTGCAAGTTACTAGTGTTTCTGTTTAAAACCCACCATATAGGCAGTAGGCTGCGACTGCTTAACCACTCATGTGAACAGTAAAGACGTTTGGTACTATTGACTCACAAAAATTGATCCATTTGCTTGCCTTATTAGAAAATTTTAGAAGAAAATCTTCACACTATTTTCTGCACTAGGCCAATCCCCTCTATTTCCCACCTACTAACAATACTTGATTCTACTAACATATTACATTATTCTTACAAACGCATCATACTAATAATATTTTATTCAATTACTATATCGTGTCATTCTTACAAAAGCACATAGCAACCCTTCAGGTCAAGCTTCCTACACTGCCATACAAAGACTTCATCATTATGTGTTTTTTCACAAAATTCATCCAGTCACCGCAAATCTTTTCTATTTACCTCCAAAAATTAAAGCTCACCCAATACCTCAAAGCTAATCTTCAAGTATGGGCATCACATCCAATCGCAAACATATATTTTCAATTTACTTGTGCATATCCCAATTTCCATGACGTGATTTTGCCAATCTATTCAATTCTGAGTTAGAGGACATCGCCTCTGATAGCTCTTTTTCTCTGATTCAGAATTTCTTATGAAGAGATTTATCAAGATTCAAAATAGCTATGAGGGAAACAGCCCTGTCACCAATGTGAAATCAAATGCTTACATACCTAAGTACTGTTTAACCGCTGCAATATAAGATCTGTTCCTCAAAGGACCATAGTCAGGATCAGGAGATCTGTAACAATTGCAGAGGAGGAATATAGATACCAAAATAATCGGAGCGAAAATAAACATCAGAAGGGGACCCCAAATCCAGCCCAACTGCGCCAAGCTCCATGCCAGAGACAGCACCCCGGACCCTATCACTCCTGTTATGATATGAGCTACGGCCGTCCATGTAGTTCCTTCAAAATGCAATTTTTTCAAGAATGAGCACAAGTAATAGGTCAAACATTCACGAAAATCAACGGCGGAGAACAAAACAGAAAGGGCATCGAGAACAAGAGATGGCAAACCAGTTCTTTTCCGGTCAGAGTTGACTTGATGATCCGAATCCACCAAATCGTCAACGGGCGGCAATTGGCGGTCTAGGTGCAGCAAAGGGATGGGCTCTGAATCCACCGAATCGTCTACAGGGGGCGATGGGCGGTCTAGTTGCAGTAAAGGGATGGGTTCTTTCGTATCTGTTGCTCCCATGATGTTCAAAAACCAAACAGGTGTTGTTACAACCGAACTGTAGCATATACTTCAACTGAAATTTAAGGGCAAATGAGCCAGATTTGTGACCTACCGGGAAGGTTTCTTTATTAATTATTTCGGCAGGGATGGAATTGGATGCAAAACTCAAAATTTGGAGGGGACGAATTACTGTTTAGTCAGAGTATCAATATCAAGTAATTTTTATTATTGTAGCAAAAATATTGTAAACAAAGAAGATATTTTTATATTATTAGAATGAATATTTTATACTAAAAAAGGAATTTTACCAAAATTCGTAACAAAAGATTAAAAATATATTTGTACATCTTTTAAATTACTTATTTTAGACTCGTAAATATATCAAAATATTTAGAAATTTCCATCTAATTTTAATACATGATTCACTGATTCTAAAACCTAAAAAGGCCCGTTAAGACATTTCGAGGGACAAACTCATGTAAAAATATAAAAACATATATTAAATTTTCAAAATTTACAGTTGAAAAATGAGAAGAAAATAATAAATTTTGCCCCCCCCCCCCCAATTCTGACCTTTGATTATTTCTTTCTCCCAGGTACAGATTCGACGTTATTAAGATGCCACTACCGCAAAGCTTTTATCAATTATTTCTCTCACCATACTCCGAAGATGTCGGTGTCGCAATGCCAGCAGTTTTTTACTTTTTTTTTTCCCTCGCCGTCCTAGATCGAATGTATCCATATTTGACCCAAGGGCCAATGAGCGTAAAGAAAAAGAAAGGGGAAAAAAAATGACAAGGGACCTATCTGAATATCCGGGGAAGAGAGGTTTGGGCTTTGCTAAAATCACATGTTTGTGATATGTGAACACGCTCAAGCAGAACGGCTGTTCGCAGCTGGCGACAAAATTAAGCATTGCATTCCTGGGCAGCTCTGTTTTGGGCCTTGTTTGTGGACTTTTCGATCTTTCAGCGCAACCTGATTGGCAGTTTGCCCCCGTGGTGAAGGGAGTCAATAGCTGTGTCCCACCGCCCGGGCAGAGGGGCCCAACAAGCCACCTCCCCAATTCCCATAGGCTACTAGCCTAGTTGCGTACGTGATATGTATGGGTAGTTATACCGTCTATGTTTGTTTGTAAATTAATAATTATTATCATTATTTAAAAATTTTACAAATTATTGTTATACAAATTTTAGTTAAATTCAAATTAAAAATTTTTTTCATAATTAATCAATAATTTTTAATTATTATATATATTCATATTTAAATTTAACACTTATCTTTATAATTTTTTATTTATATTTATTTTTTATTATTTTATAAATTTATATATTATTACATCAATTAATTATTATTACATATTGAATATATTAAAAATAATTTTTCTATTTAATCAAATCTTTCAAATCAAACATAAATTTTCTTTTCGTTTAAATCACCAAAATTTTCCTACTTATACAAATAAGGAACCAAACATACCCTTATGTTTCCATGAGAATGGAACGAAGGGTAGAAGGACAAATTTATTGAAGGATAAAAGAGTAAAACCAAAGGCTGGGGGTAAATTCGTTACCATGCATTACCATATATTAAGCATATGAGATATTTTTTTGTTATCAAAAGCGTATTTACCGAAATAATCTCACTCCTTCGATTTATTATTTTAATGTAAATAAAAATTAAGAATTAATTTTCAAAATTGGTTAAATGCATTCGTTTATTTATTTATACTATTTAATTATTTTTAATTGCCACGTGTTAATTTTGTAAACTCTTTTTATTCAATTTTATCTTTTAATTTTTGTTCTCTATTTATCTTCTATTTGTTAACCTTTTTTTTTTCTCACTTTTATCTCTATTCACCTTTATTACTTTTTCTCTCTTTTTAATTATATTTTTTATTTTCTAAAATTTTTAGTTCTTGAATAATTTTATTTTCATTATTAGAAACATAATAAAGTAATATTATATAATTTATATGTAATTTTGCACATGCATTATATGTGTAACATTTGTTTATCACCAATCAAGCACAAATCTTTCACCAAGTTTATGGCTAAAAGAAAAATAAACAATTGATTAGCCCCATCCTTATATTGTCTCTTTTATATTTTTACCTGGTCAATTTTATTACCACATATACATAAGACATAAATCCTAATGCTATATAACCAGTGTTTTTAGAACCAATACAGATTAGCCAGTTCGACCAAGGAACCAGCCACGTGTCTTGGCCAATTAGTAAAAAACAAACCAATTTGTATTTGACATGGGGCGAACTAGTTAAACCGATTTCAAGTATTTTATTGTTGGTATTTAAAAAAACAGAAAACAAAAAATAAATAAAAAGTGAAGATGGGGCAAACAAACATCCCCTAGTCTGCAATGCAAACCCTTTTTGCAAACAACGCTGGCCGCTCACCATCTCACTTCTCATCTCAAATCCCTAAATTCCAATAAAAATCAAGCAAACTTATGCAATTTTATCCATACACAGACTACAAGTGCAAAGTATCCACAATCAAAGAATTTTAGGTAAGTTCTAAAATGTGTTTGTAGGAGTTTTTGGTTTTTCTTTCATGCTTGGCGAAAACAACTAATTATTTCACTGATAATATGTGCAAGCTTCAAACTTTGTTATGTTTAGTTAGAAATTTGTAGATATTTTTGTTGTTTCTCCACTGTTACCATCCAAACTAAGTTTTCCATGGAAGAAAATTCTTACCTTCTAAAAGCAGAAAGCTCACGTTTGCTTCCGGAATCTCACCCAACTCTTGATTGATTCTTCTTGTTTCCAAAATTTCATTGTCTTAATAATGCTTCTCTGCTAATTTATCTAATCTTTTAGCTAACTACTTGAGCAAAAGAATCTACCATAAGCATTTATTTTTGTTAGTGTGCAATGGAATCTTGCAAAGTTAAATTGAACAACAAATTTGAACTTGTGTACAATGTTGCTTGCTCATTGATAAAGAAATATGTCTAAGGATGAAGAGCAAATATTGCTGTCAGCTTGAATGTGAAAATATCAATCGTTGGAATTTAAAATGTATTGTCATTTTTCAAGTTGGGGCAATCGGTTCGTCATTCTTGGTCCTTTCAAAATTTTGATATTATATAGTGTTAACTTAAGTACCTGTGTATGTCTCAAATAATTGCATCGAACTGAAAATAAGATTAATGAGAAAGTAACCTCGCCCCTTTCTTATGTGTCACTGACTTATTTATACACTGTAAAGTGTTTGTATGAAAAGATTTAACTTTGCCTACAGATTCTAACTTGTAAGTTCTTCAAATGTTCATTAAAATTTGAGATTGTGTTTGCAAGTTATTATACTGCCACGATTGTCTTGATAAGTATATAAATTTTAATTTTTCAATTTAACAGAGAATATGAATTCTCAGCACCAAATGAATTTCAATTTACCAATGGTGGAGCAAAAGAATTATGTGGAAGTAAAAGCAAATAAAGAAAAAAGATACAACGTGAAAGTATGTCACTGAAGATACAAATATTTAAGGAATAAAGATTTTTACTTGTAAATTTTGCTTAGCATCTTTTAAATATGAATAGATTAATCACATGAAGCAACATCTTACTAGATGAAAGAGAATGTTGCAAATTGTAAAAAAGCTCCACTAGAAGTTTGATTTATGATTGAAAGATTTTTGAAGAAAAATAATAAAAAGGCAAAAGAAAGATGTGGTAATTTAGAAATTTATAAAGATTATTTGGCAAAGGTGGTCGTGATAACGGCATTCAAGAAATTTATACTATATCATATCAAAAAGTATCAACTCATATAAAAAAATGGGCGCATCATTAGGCAAGTGAAAATCCACAGTTGATTAGAAACTTACTTCAAATTTGGTATTTGTAATCTCTCTTAACCTAATATAAAAGCTTTTTTACAAAGTGAAGAAAAAAAATAATATAATATTGAAGTGGTAATTGCATTGTGGTTTTAAGATGCATGCATATCTTCGAATTTTTGCAATGCTCCTTACTTTTAATTTCTATGAGTAAAATTACTTCAATAGGTTATAGTTATACTCGTCGTGTTATTTTGTGTTATTTTGCCTGTGTGTTAATCTTTTGAAAGATTTTAAAAAATAGGTTGAGTTGATTGTTGATTTCTTTAGAAGTAAATAGGTGAAAAATAATTGTATAATAGTGGGTAATAGATGAAGAGATTCTAAACAAAGGCCATTAATTAGAATCTCATTTATCAAATCTATTAATTTATCTAATATTTAGGCAAATGTTAAAAATTTATGCAACTTGTTTGTTGAAGTTGTGAAAATAATTGGTCCAAACAATGAACAAATAACGCAAGCATTTACATCAATTACTTTTAGATAATAATCCAACTATTTGCTAATCACTTTGTAATGCTCATTGTGTTAATTTAATATAAAAAGATATTAATGAATTGCCTTATGTTTATAATTTAGATATTCTTTCATCTAAAGTGACTTATTTTGTGTACAATAACAAACGACCACTTAATTGATTGAGAAAAATAAAGGTATGGAAAGAAATTATCAAACTTGGAGATACTCGTTTTGTCACAATTTTTATTACATTTAAAAGTCTAAATGATCATAAAAAAAGACTTGCAAGCAATAATAACATTTCAGCATTTCAAAAAATGTTTGAATAAGTATGTTGTAAGAAAACTGAAGCAAATTCTGTTATTTTGATGAAAAACTAACTCTATACTATGTTTATGAAGGCATGTATAGAGTAAAGATAGAATAAGGATATGAATCAATGAGTTGTTTAAGAATAAATAGAAATTGTATCCGTAATATATCAATATTATTGATGACAAATGGTATGAGATGTTGAGAAAATGTTTGCATACTGTTACATATTACTTGAACCTTACTTTTTAGTACGATAAAAAATCTTTCTGTACAACATTAAAGATTTTGAAATGATTATTGGATTATGTTGATAATAAAGTTGATGGAGAAATAAAAGCATATAATGAAATATTTCTTTATAGGGATATACAAAGGAGTTTTGCTACACCAACAACACTAAGCATTACTAGATGAACTTGGCTAGGTAAACCATAACGTTGAATTGTTTTTCATTTTTATTTTGATATTATATTAGTTGTTTGTTTTTTTTAATTTAATTTTCAAATGACTACATTTGTAGATGATTGGTGGAAACCTTTTAGGATTGATGCTTCTCGTTTACAAAAGTTAGCTATTAAAATATTTGATTAGACAATTTCTTCTTCGAGATGTCAATGTAATTGGAGTGCCTTTAAGCACATTTATATTAAAAAGAAAAATAGGTTAGACTATCAAAGGTGAAATGATTTAGTTTTTATACATTGCAATTTATGTTTGCAAAATAAGCAAATGAATATTTATTATTAATTTTAATTTCATTTTGTACAATTCATTAATATATTTATAATTCTATCATTTTTTTTACTTTTATATTTATAATTAATGTAGGGTTAAGTATAATAAAAGACCTTATGATCGTGTTGATTATGAGTATATTGACAGTACTGAATTTTAGATCATAAAAATATTCTTAAAAGTGAATTTGATTACGATGAATTGAAAAATATATTTGAAGAAGATGTGCTACAAATTGAACTCTCAACTATCTGAAGGTTAAAATTGTTCATACTTTTGTTTTTATATTCGCTAATTTTTTGTAATTATTTAATATTGATGTTTGTTTCAAGCAAAGAAAATGACATAATGACGATGAAAAGCATTAATATTAAAAACTTTGGTTATCAAGCTATGATTGATTATAATGATGATAATAACGTTGATGACGATGATGATGAAAATTGATTATGATTTTGCTTAATTGTATTATTTGAATTGTTTTTATGTTGTTTTGTAATTCATAGATTTGTGTATTAGAATTTAGATTTATGTTTTGAAACTTATGTATTTGTCATAATGAATATTTTATATCATGTGGAATTTACTTTTGTTTTATTAATTTTCGTTGAATAATTTTATGTAAAAATTTTATTCATGGAAAAACATATATAGGTTTGCACATACGAATATATGTGTGTGTATATACATTTACATATATCTATATATTATGGTATATGTCAATTAATTTTTTAAAAATAATTAAACTGATCGAACCCACGACTCACTAAATTGATCGGTTCAACAACTGGCCTAATTCTAATAACGTTGGCTATAATTGCTTGACCACCAAAGTAAACTCGTATACAAATTTGGCACTATTGACTCACAAAAATCATTTCGCAGGAAAAATTTCACAGTATTTTTTTTTTTCCCACAAGCTATCTCTTCCCAATCATCCACTCATGAATAATATTTTATTTAATTAACATATTACATCGTTCATACAAGTGCGTTATGCTACTAATATTTTATTTAAGCACTCATATAACTTATTACATCAAACAACTCTCTAAACCATCCTATTAAACAATCATCATTGTGTTCTTCCATAAAATCCGTTTAATCACACCAACTTTCCCCTTCTTTATTTTCTATATTTTACATTCCCTTGTTATGTTAACCTTATTTCCTATAATCCCATATCATTACCTATTCTATCCAGCTTATATACCTGTTATTTAGGATTTTGGCTAGAAGGGGGAGAATGGAAACAAAAAATAAAAAAAATTGGAACAGAAAACACACAAAAATTATCAACGGACAAAAAGGAAGGAGACAGATGGGATTTGTATGTATTGTTCCTGTAATCCAAAATTAGTGCCAGAATGGAGCAATATTATGATCCATTTCCAGAGTGATCCACTCACAATAGTTTACAGATATTTATTATCCAGGACAGAACAACACCATTTTATGTAAAACCTCAAGCTCCCACACCAGAAGACCTGGCTTTGTAATATACGATGATTGGTGAAATATTGAGTAATGATTTGATGTATGCATACAAAGGGATACCGAAACTAATGACCAAAAGAATTATTAAAAAGAATGAATTAAAGTCAATTCATTCAAAAATTGAGATAAATGTTATAATATTATATTAAAAATAATTAAATATTAAAATTTTAACAATTATTACAAAATGCACCAGGTTCACTACCTCTTGTCCGCACCAAAGATTTATGAATTTCAAAAATTATTATCTCAAACTTTTGAATAAGCACTGCATGGTATATTTTGGTTGACTAAGTAAATTTACATATATACCACTCTTCAATTTAATTTATATTAATTTTATATCAATACTATTAAAAGTTTAATTTTAAAACGGTGACACTAACTAAGTTTACAAATATATTCCTATGCAATTTAATAATGACAAGATTTTCTTTTTTATTATTATTAAAATATTTTCTTTGTATTTTTTTTAATTATAATATCTTTTACATGAGTATAAAGTAAATATTTAAATAGACTAACCTAAATAATAAATAAAATAAATTAAGCAATTATATTTATATTTATATTTATATTTATTTTATATCAATTTAAACACATACGTTGAGTGTGTTAAAATTACCACTATCTCATTAATTCTATCTGCTCTGCAAAACATAATCAAGTTAATGTTTTTAGGCTATGTTTGTAACCTAACTCCCAATTTCCTCACATCTTATTAAACTTCTCACTTTTAAATATATTACTCACCAAAATATTTATCCAAATTCAATTTTAAATTTTTCTCCTCTTACATATATAACCAATCAATTATTCTTTAATTATTGCATATATTTAGAATCAAATCAAAACCTATAAGTATCATACATATATTTACATTTATGTTTATTTATATACTCTATAAACTGATCATCGTCTCTATAAACTATCACAAACATTATTCAATCATTTTTATATATTTTATTTATATACTCAAATAAATTAATATTTTTATCCCATCAAAATTTTAAAATTAAATATACTAATTATTTCAACACAACGCGTGCCAAACATCATTCCCAACTAAAACTCCTCTCCCAAACATAACCTTAGGGTTTAGAGTAGGGTTTGAAATACAAACAAAAATTATTTTTAGATTTTTATAAATACCACACCACACACCTTTCCAGGTCCGAGTCTGATCTGTACCCAAACACGACATTGAGTCATCAATTTCCCTGGACCAACACGCTTTCAATATCCATTAGATGGAGAAAAAAGGCCCGTCCCGCTCCCCCATTCATTCAACTTTCAATTTTTGGAACCCTAGCTGGCCACTCGCTGGCCACCGCCAAGATCGGAGCGGCCATGAAGCTCGTAAGGTTTGATTAGTCTCTCCGCTCTGTCTTATTCGATGTTCGCACTGAATGCTTTCAGGTGTAGTTTTGCATTGACTAATTTTTTCCTTATTTTCTCATTGGGCAGATTCTTGATGAAATTGAACAACGAGACCGTTTCAATCGAACTCAAGAACGGCACTGTCGTTCATGGAACCATTACGGGTATCTATTTTATCCCTCGACAGCTTCTTTTAAGCATTATTGAGCTGTTAAACCCTAGCTCGCGCACAATCTTTAAAATCCTTATTGTTGTGCATCTGTTTTAGGCAGCATGTGAATAGATTTAGCTTACTTTTGCTCTTGGGTTCAAAATGTAATTGAAATTAATTATCTTCATTTGTAACTGAGTCTGAGTAATATCGAAGACTGCTAAGATTATATGATTATACTAATCGCAGTCTGTCCCGGGCTTTATTTATCAAAACACTGTAATCTATCTTTGGCAGGATGACGAATATTCGGATATAATTTTGCTTGCTTCTTTTATTTATTTTATTCTTCTTCTGGTTGCATATCATGCTAAATAGAAATTTTCTCTTTTTTTTTTCTCCAGAACTTTTATGTATAGGCGCCTTCCCTTTTCTTTTCAAAGTTTGGATAATGCATAAGTAATTTCTGATTAAGTTAAAAATGTGTGTTCTTGGGCATTCCTTGAAAGTTAATGTGAGTTGCTATTCCTTCCTGGCAGGGTTTTTTTTTTTTTGTTGGCCTTTTTTAAGTATTTGAATTTCTCCATGATTTCTCACGTGCCCATATCAGACGTATGAAATGTATTACCTGACTGGCAGCTTTCATGTTTCTTCTGATAGGAGTTGATGTTAGCATGAACACACACTTGAAGACTGTCAAATTGACACTGAAAGGAAAAAATCCAATCACCCTTGATCATCTTAGTGTCAGGGGTAACACCATTCGCTACTATATCCTTCCTGACAGCTTAAATCTTGAAACTTTGCTAGTTGAAGAGACTCCAAAAGTTAAGCCCAAGAAGCCAACGGCAGGCATGAATTTCTAGTCCTGATTTCTTATATTTATTCACGCTTTTTTTTCTATCATATTGTGGTTTTTGATATTCTTAATGCTTCCCTGAAACACAGCGAAACCAGTGGGACGAGGTCGTGGAAGAGGACGAGGCCGTGGCCGTGGACGTGGTCGTTAGTTTTTTTTGGTTATTTCTAATATTTGTAACATCTGGGATTTATGCAATGTATTGTAACGACTCTCTGTTGAAAATTTGTTATGTAAGAGGCGGGTACCGTTGGGATGGATGTCATTGGCATTTAAAAACCTTTTTCTATTATACACAATCCGGACTGATTCTAGTTCTCTCACCGGGAATGCTTGGTTTGGATTCTTAGGAAGTTAACATAATTCATCATACTTTGATGTGATGGTAGAAAATACCCCTTCTTCTGAAGTGCAAGCAACTTGCAGAACCATCAAACATCAGCTTTCGGATCGTTCCTTTTGTGTGAAGACAAATATATACTTTCACAATACATAAATAGTTTTAATTTTCCCTGCCTTTTGGCTTTATTGCAGCATCTGTTGGTTTAATTCACCAACTCAACAGATATGAAATTAGTTACTTGGTACCATCGTTGGTATGTGCCAGCAAACTAGATTGTTCTTGAAAAAATGGGCATCCATGGGTTCGTTTACCCTCTAAGGTGGTGACAGTTGTTAGTACAATAATGTTTAGGATCCAAACTCTATTTCGGGTAGGGGCATTGAGCCCTAAGTGTTGGATAGTTGAGCTGATAATGTCACTTAGCAAGAGTGGAGTTGAGTAGTTTAGGGTACAGGGTTTGGAAGAACATAGGAAAAGCAAGATGGGAGAAGGGCGCACAAACGACATCTGTCAAGTGCATTAGAACAAAGGAAGAGAGAGGAAGAAAGGCGCACAATGACATTTATCAAGTGCATTAGAACAAAGAGAGGTGGGAGAAAGGCGCAAAATAACATTTCCAATACGGTTGGTTTCAGGATTTTAAAGAGGAAAAGAAAGTACTGAATGGATAAAAGCAAAAGAAAAGTTCAAAAATTTAAAATTTCATACGATGTTTGGTTGAATGATTTCTATGAGAAAAGAAAACAATATAAATTAGATAAAATAAGACAAAAACTCAAATTTTATATTTTTTTGATTATTTAAAAGAAATAATATGAAGAAAAATAATAGAAATAAAAATCATGAAAATTTCGAAAAAGAAGATATAATTAAAATAATTTTTCTCTCATTTGCCTCACCATTTTGTGAAAATTGATTTTCCTTCAATTAAAAGTGTTTTGTCTAACATTTTCTCTCTCTCTTTATTTTTTCCCTTTTCAAAACCATTGGACAAAAACCAGAGTTCAAATGTTGCGCAGAACGGAGGGGAGGAGGAGAGAAATCTAATAATCTTACGATTGAGGAAATGACGAATGCGGTGGGTGCTGCAATTGGCATTTGCATCATCTAGGTCTCATCTCATGAGACACTAAACCGCACGAGACAATATAGTTCAGACATATTCTTGTCTTCCCATGAGACACTAAACCCCCTCATGCCTAACTAGACTCATATCGAGTCCTCTTGGTGTCTTCCCCCATACAGACAGGAGAGACCTCAACATATGGAAGACAACACGAGGAATCAAGAAATCTAAAGAAGAAAATATGGTACAAATAGGTGCCAGAATGTAATTTCGAATCATTCTAGCCACTATTGTAATTGGACCCTTCCGATGACCCTAGTTGATAAAGGCTCTCCAAAACTCAACGACCACATTCCAAAGATGCAGCTCTTTCTCAGGAACTGGCAAATCAAATGTGATCAACCCAGACGATTCTTCATATTCGAACTTCACTTCCTTGGCATCAACTTGGATTCTTTTAGGCCTGACCGATGAATAGGCTCCAAAAGGACCACAGCCACGGATTTTAATGTCGACAGCTTCAGATTCATAAATTAATTCCTTAATTGCTCCTCCAGAATTGAACATTTTGGTGAGACCCACTGGTGCAAATACAATTCCATTGGACATCTCTTTCACAGGAACAACTGTGAAGACTTCATATTCTCGTGCCTTCAGGGTGAGAGGCAGAGATGTATCTTTGGCAAGATAGACCAAGTCGCCTGCAGACAAAATGGTAAGGTCCAATTTTAGCATGAAAACGTATGCACCGTAAATCTCCATGACGTATCATCATTATTGAGTTTTAGCCTGAAGTACCATGAAGATGAGAGTAGACAATGGCATCTCCCTTCCATTTATCATGTGCAACTCTTGGAAGATAATCCACATCTTTAGCGCGAATAATTCCAGTTATTGTGCTGGGTTGTTCGTCATGAATGAGATTTGTCTTTTCAACTCTACACCAACCAGCTCCTTGGCAATTAAAGACCCCCACAACTCCATTGAAATCATTCAGATTCCAGATTTTTAACAAACTGTTGTCAAATTGTTTTAGTTATTAGAATGAATAAAAACTGTATAATCAGAAAGGGATTATCAATTAAAAGTTCTTAGATGTGTACCTCTTTCCATCTCTGGCAGGATCCGTAAACAGGCAATCACGAGTTGGTCTTCCTGGAAGTTTGGCCCTCAATATGGAGCCATCTGGAAGTACAAGCTTCTTGAGAAGGTTAAAGTCATGCTGCCCTGGCTTATCACTGCATATATTTTTATGTCTGGTGTAAGACAAATATGTCCAGGAAAATTTGGGTTTGGTAATGAATAAAAAATTCTCATGTTTGTCTATGATACCTGACATATATAGCACAACCCCCCACGGCACGTGCTGCTCCATGATATTCAGCCATCTCATGCAAACTCTGCCATGCGATGAGAATAAAGGTCAGCATCCAAATACCAATCATCCGCAAACATTAAATACATTAACAGTTGATAAGGTGATCAGCTTACATGAAACATATCCCAATCCGGCTGCATAAATTCCCCTAGAAAAACAGTGTTGTAAGCAACTGATGCAATGTGAATTGTGTGTGATGCTGGATCTTGTGGCCAAAAATCATCTGATGCTCTGATAACAGCTGATCGCTTAGTACTGTAACGATAGCATAAAGATGAATCTGGATTAGCATATCTATAAACTAATCTTGATCATGACACAGTAAACCCAGCACATGAAGCAAAATTAACTATTCTTTAGGCACACCTGTACAATCCATCCGTGTTGTGACTCATGCAATAAATAATTCCATTATCTGGGAAATTCCTTGAAATGGATGCCTCCAGTGCTTGGTGGTATTTCCTAGCAAGCCTCACCCTTCCACCATGGCCTGCCCCAAGGGTTTCAAGGATGTTCTGAACATCTACCTTGACCCCATCAATACCAGCTGATGCTAGGTATGAATGTAACTCGTTGTAGAAGTTATAGACTTTCTCAGGATTAACTAGACCAAGGCCAGTCTCGGTGATGCTATTTAAAGCATCACATGGTTCATTTGATTGAACCCCAGGAGAAGGGACAGGATAAGCCATCTTGGAATCGTAATGTTCCATTTCAGCGACATCAGGTTTGACACCACCCCAATAACCGGTCAGTGCATGCCAGACGTAAGCATACCTGCATGTTTAATAAAGGGAAACACCTATAATTAGCTCTGCCACATTCGTGAAAAGAAAAGGTAACAGCGAATGAAGTCATACTTCACAGAATTTTTATCTTTAATATCTGTAACAATGTGCCGAATTCCCCTTGATAGATCCTCTACCCTTTGACCCTCTTTCCCATCCTTTTGAAATTTGTGGTTCTCCTTGATATGAGTTAACCTGTTTGCGAAGCTGGACACGGAAAAGAGTACACTCAACCGTCAGTAGTATACAAAAGAACAGAAAAGTATAAACGACAAAAATGAAATGATTATTGTGCTCACTTGGCCGTGTTATAGGCTTTTGTTTCCTCAGAAGTCAGATCCATGCCAACTGACTGCCATCCGTCATCAATGATTACAAACTTTGGCGGAATCCCACCTCTCTCCAAACTGCAAAAGATGTAGCGCATTGTTAAAACAGTTTTGAATTATCACATGCTAGCTCAATCTCATAGGTTGACTAGGTTACCTCTCCAATCCCTGCTTCACTCCCTTGGCAGTGACATTCGTGTAGAAAGCATCCCATGTACACCATCCAAACCAGTTCAACATATCAGGCATCTGTATTACAATTGATGAAGAGCAAGCTTTAGAAAACTATCAAGTTCAAGACTTCTTTTCCATAATAAATTAAAATGGAATCAGTAATTTGGAATGACTTTGCACCTTCTTTCTGTCACGGTGACAGAAAGTCTGCAAATGCCCCTCCACGGTCCTGCACAACGGAAAAATACAATAGATTAGCTTCTTCAAAGACTACTTTATTTGCATATATTACTTCAAAATAAATAAACAAAAATATTCTAGAGCATGTATAGGAATAACATATCATCTCTCAATGCTACATATTTCTGTGCACAGAACTCAGCATTGAGATTTTCTATTCTAATTCAAAGGATTGAATCACTTGTGCAGATAAACAGTTTTCTAATGACTAGTATAACATTGCTTCATAGAATAAGGAATAACAAATAAAACTAACAAAATATGGATCGACAAAACTGTTTATTTCTTGTGAAATTCATTAAGTTGAAATACAATAGATCTTCCATTCAGTATTTACCTATTTAAGAGGGTTTCATTTGAATTGATAACTTAACTCATTCAAAAAAAGCTAAGCTAATCAACGAGATTCTCACCAATATATTTGCTCTCTCAAAAGCAAATAATAAAAAATAAAATTTTGTAAGTTAACAATCTAAAGCCGGGAAGACAGAAACTTAACAGAACATACTTGACTGCATTTGTGATGACGTCAAAGGGATCAGATCCAGCGCCAACAAAAACCAGATGGCTCCCTTCAAATTCTTGTACAGTGGGATCTCCTATAATGCTCCTTTGTTAAAAACGGAAAAGAGAAACTACTTGTACAAGTAGTAAAAACTTGCAGATAAGGCAAAAAATCTAGCGCGTACCACTTTCAAAGCATATTTCCAACTCATCGTTTTCATTTCCCTGTAAAACAGCCCTAAAATCTCCCTCTAAAATGGGCAAGAAAACAACATATAATGCCGATTGCTGATCCCCGTTTTCACCAAAATGTGAACCATCACGTCCTTCAACCATCAAAAATTGGGTCTCGAAAGGTATGTCTTGGCCACGTGTGCCCATCCTCTGTGTCATCCACCATAACTTGAACCGGAAAGCACACATAAATCTCAAATCCCTGGAAAGCAATGCGGCATATAATTCAGTAACGCCGCCTCGTACAAACCATGCTTAATGCTGGTTCATAAATCGGATCTATCGAACAGCACCAAAATTCGTTTTCCTAGAATTGCGTTATAAATATCTTTGTGAAAGAAATTACAACATGGACACGATTCGACCGACAAAGGGAAATCTCTATAAAAAGAACATTTATGCAATCAAGAACCAAACCATGTTCTTGCACCACTGCCCCCTAATAGAAAATTTAGAAGAGAAGAAAAATTTTAGGTGGGAAATAAACTGACCGGAGTTTTCCAACAGGGAAGACCCTTCGGCTGCCATTCTGATCAGATTGGACGCCGATGAAAGCTCCATTTCTCAAGATTCCACCAGCTGCCGGTGTCACAATAATGTTCTCGCGAACATCGCTCAAAATGGCTTCCCCCAACACATTCAACCTGCCATCACTCACAGAAATGCCAGCCCCCACCGTCATCTTCTCTGGAAAACCCTCAAACAGTTAAATGCTCTACTCCAAAAATAAATCAGCCGAGCACCAAGAATGCAAGACGATATGCGAGAGGGCCCAAGGATCCTGACAATAATACAGTCGCACAACAATCCGTGGCGTGCGACAATATTGTTGTACAACGTTGAATGAATGGTGGTGAGCTGCGAAGGTGTGTTGGGATAAGAATCACGAGGACAATGTGCTTTTCGGATGCAACGTCGCGTTGTCTGAGGCGCCTTCCAATTATTGCTTGCCACTTTTTTTCGCGCAGAAATCTTGTCGTTCTTCGAGCGGTGAACACAAGAAAAAATATCTTTAACCTGGCCGGGATTTCCTTACAATCACCATTAAATAAGTGCTCCCATGCAATGTATTGTCCTTCAAAACTGCTGTTTTACTGTTGTTATTCAATTTTTTTTAAATACTTATTTTACAATTATTTATCACACATACTTAATTATTATTATTATTTTTTATCTTTTTCTTCTCTTATTTTTAAGAAATTTTCAAAATAAAAATAATATGTTAAAATCCCAAAACAAACAAAGCCAAAACAAATAGGTTTATTGCAACTTTTGAGGTGTAATTCTTGCCATATCGAGTACCGCACCATAAAAATACCTTGATGCATCTTCAGACTGGCGGCCGCTGCTTCCAATCATTGTTGAACACGTATCCCGTTGTTGTGTTTTCCTTTAGCGGTGTGGCTGCTTTACTGTTTGTTGTTCAAACTATACTTAGATTTCATGTAATTTTTTGAAATGGTGAGCTGGTGTAACCTCTCATATCGATACATTATCGTGCATAGTTCAATTGTGGTTATGAAGATTTGAAATATAATAATTAAGGTAATAAATAAATTATATATATTTATGATATTGCAAAAATATAGGGTATTTGGAGTGTTTTTTTAATAATTATTCATTTTTTCTATATTTTTAAAAAATCAGTTATAGAATCTGTACCAGAATGGCCTTTTTTATTTTTTTAATTTTTTTGCCCATTCCGCCGGCGGAATGACTTTTTTTTTTTAATTTTTTAATTTTTTTATGCAAGTGATTAATTATATATAATTGATTGCATTTTAATTTTTTCAAAAAAACTCATTTAATGTGTTATAAATTTTTGAATCCCTTAATGGCTTTTTATTTGTATTTACTTGACAGAAATTTAATTTTCTAGGATCGTAAGCTTATATTATTTATTCATTTGCAGTACATCAATAATTGAGATTATTATTACTTTTTTCTTTGAATAGTGGAATTAATATTTTTGTTGTATTATATGTAATTATTATAATGCTAAGTTAAAGCGGCATTGAAAAGGAGATTGTCATCGAGCGCATGACACTACGCTCTTAATTTCTATATAATTATTAAAGGTTGACTTTGTGAGTTTTAATTTTTTATTTTTTTAATTTTTTTTCAGAGTGGAATGACTTTTTTTAAAATTAATTATTTTTTGATTTTTATTATAAAAGTTTACTAAAAAAAATTTAATATTTAAAATTTTTTAAGTTGTTGTAATTAAATTTTTTTTAGTTTTTTATAGTTAAATATTTAATTATGCAATAATTAATATATATTTTTAGGAATAATTATTTTGATTTTTTAATTAATAATATTTAAAATATATGTGATATTTAATTGTAGAAGTTTGATAATCAAATTTTTGTAATAGTTATTAATTTTGCTGATTTTTTTAACTTTTTTTTTTAAATACAACGTTTCTTATTTTATAATCAAATTTATCAATTTTGTTGATTTTGATGATATTTTAAGGTTTCTATATGGTTTATAATTTTTTTTGGAAAAATTAGAGTTTTGTATATTAATTAAAGTGGATAAATTTATGTTAATATTCTATTAACAATGTGCTGTTTATGACAAAATTTTACATGCATCAAAATCATGAGAATGTAAGTAAGAAGTCACAATACACAATAGAATTACAAAATTAGATATTTTTTAACTATAAAAAACTAAAAAATATTTAATTATAACAACTTAAAAAATTTAAATATTAAAATTTTTTTAGTAAAATTTTATAATAAAAACTAAAAATAATTAATTTTAAAAAAGGTCATTCCATTCTGAACAAAATAAAAAAAAAATAAAAAATTAAAGCACACAAAGTTAACTCTTAATAATTACATAGAAATTAAGAGTATAGTCATGTTATTAGTCGTTAGCAATCCACTTTCCAATGCCGCTTTAACTTAATATTATAATAATTATATATAATACAACAAAAATACACTATTCAAAAAAAAAAAGCAATAATAATCCAAATTATTGATGTACTGTAAATGAATAAATAATATAATCATATGATTCTAGAAAATTAAATTTCTGTCAAGTATATATACAAATAAAAAGTCATTAAGAGATCCGAAAATTTATAACACATTAAATGAATTTTTTTGAAAAAATAAAATGCAATCAATTATATATAATTAATCACTTGTAAAAAAAATAAAACAAAATAAAAAAAAGTCATTCCGAGATTCCCAACAGCGAAATAGACAAATAAAAAAAATAAAAAAACAAAAAGGGCATTCCGCCGCTGCATTCCACCTTTTCCAACGGCAGAATAATACATTCCGAGTACAAATTCTATACTCGATTATTTTAAAAAATGGAAAAAGATGATTAATTATTAAAAAAAACCCGTATTTGGAAGGAATTAAAGACCTATAGAAATTATATAATTTACTTATAATAATAAAATGTAAATTATTATTTTTGTTATGTATTGAAAATGTATATAAAATGAGAGAAACTTTTAAACGAAAAATTGGATAAGATGAAATAAAAATAAATAGAATTCGATTAAATATGATAAAAATAGAAAGTAGAAAATATTAAAGAGAAGATAAAAGTTAAAAAAATAAATATGTAAAAGGGAGACATTTTAATTTTACTAAAATACCAGAAGGTATTTATTAACGGTTTAGCTATAATAAATGAAATATAGAATTATTAAAAGGGAATTTTAGAAAATATGTTAAATGACAAAAGTTAGTTAATTTATGGGTCTACCCACAGTGATTAGTATCAGCAGTGGAGACACACTAGATGCCTGTACAAAAATTTGAAAAAAAAAACACATAAAATAGAAATAATTATTATAATAATAAAAAATAAAATTAAATATAATTGTACTTTGTTAAAATGTAGATAGAATGAGATTTATTGAATTATGATAAGTCTTATAATCTATCAAATTAAAGTAGTAAAATTTTAGAATGGACATAGTTGAAAATGTGTAAGTGGAGAAGTAAAGAATGAAGGAGAAATGGGGAGTTTTGTGAGTGGATGGCAAAAATGAAAAGGCATTCGAGAAATACAAAAGTCGAGGGAGAAATTAAGGAAAGAATAAATAAACAACTTATTTGAGTGAATAAAAGTGAAATTAATAATAATAATTATTATAAATTATTTTATCTACGTTTGAATGCTTTATAATAATTTCAGCTTTTTTTCAATAAAGATATTTTGTAAATGCACTTTATGCAAAGAATAGATATTAATCATATTAAGATAATAAAGAGATGCTAACGAATGGACTTTAACCATGATAACATAGTATAAATATGTAAACAATAGAGATTAACCTCGAAGTCTCAGTCTTGATTAGGTCTGCCGTAATGTCTGATTTGGCCATTATTAAATTAGATGACCCGACAAAAAATTGAGAGGCAGAGAGAGAATCTATGGCAACTGGTCACGGGTTGTTTGGTAGGACTAATATGCATACCAACAAGTCTCAACTCTTCGACAATTTCATCCACACGTATCATATTAATTATTTTTATTTTTCGTTCTAGGGTATGATTTTGGGTTGTCAATTGGGTTATTGTCAACTTGGAAACACGTCAAAATGAGATGGAAACGATAATCAAGTGGCGAAGTCATGGTTGGAGCCGTAGGATTAAGAAAACTATGCGATAGCATCAAGAACATTCGCGTGTGATGAAATCAATCTGGACCGTCAACGAGTGAATGGAGTGCAAGAATTTTACGACTGGGATCATCGTCAGCCTACTGGGACTACCGTATTAATTACACCTAACAGTACCCCTCGACAAATATCGTGCCGCTGTATACTCTCCGACTAAAAGCGTGCATTGATTTCTGGGTCTTCGACAACTAGAAGCGCATAGTTATATGTAGCAACTTAATAAATACTAAGGAATACTGCTTGGCGCATTATTCTCATTCCACCTCAATCCAAGACACAACAGTTCCTCAAAATTCCATTGTAAAGTATTAAATGCTAGCAAATGTTTTTTTTTTTTTTTTTTTTGTGGGTGATATCAATTGACAGTAATCAGGTTGAAAATGGTACAATATCCTATTTCTATTTGGGTGTGCAGTATTTCATTTCGCACAATCTATATGAAAATACGGAATAAATGAAGAAGTGTTTCCACAAGGAACATATGCAAACAAAATTGAAAAATAAAGTTTGATAATTGTGTGTATAAAGGGGATATTGACTGAATTGAAGAATGAAGACGATGAGTTGTACATAAGCATATACGCAGCCATATTTGTATGTTCATATGTGACAATCCTCTATTTATTTAATGTGAAAATGGGTTTTTAAAAATGGAAAGTGGTGGATGGCCTGTAATTATCATGATTGAATACCAATAACAATGCGTACTTTGCGTGAATGAGGCAAATAATATTATGGCCACCCACGTAAGGACTCATGCCTCGCTGCCTGCAATATGCATGCATTTATTTTAAATTGTTGTTATAGTTGATATGTATACATAATTCACATTATTTTTATGTTAAAAAGAAACATTTTCATTTCCAAGGCTTAAGTATTTTCCAAAGCCCATTCGACTTGCAATTAAAGATATTTAAACATCATCCAAAGAGAGAGAGACGAATATATAATTCGCTGATAAAATATATGTTATGAAAGGCAGAGCCTATGCTTGGTTTTATCATTTTAAAGTGAAAAATAGCATGTGTTTTTAGTATAAAAATTGACGAATAGTGTAGTTCAATTTTTTAAGTATCACTATTGTCATAAAAAAAATAAAAACAAACGTGTCACAATTTTTTTTCTTACATAATGGCTAACCTACTTTTTTGACACGAGAAATGAAACCTAATTCTAGGAAGTATTTGGACTGAAAAACAAAAAACATAGGACTGCGTATTTGTTGGAAATAAAAATTGATATGAATGTTTAAGAATAATATGAAAGTTAGAGAGAATGAGAGAAAAAAACTTATTTTAAAAGATAGTATAAATATTATTTTAAGAGATAATATATTTGGTGGGTATTTTAGTGGAATATAAAAAAAAAAAAAAAGCTCCCAAACAAAGTAATGAATTTTTAAATTAATAATAGTAAACTTGGATATTATGAAGTTACAATTTCTATGTTGTTTTACTTTTACCCCTAAAAAAAAAAATACACATACTTCAATCATTGCATATTTTAAGTTTAATCTCTTTTTTTCTTACTTTTACATAATTTTCAAAAAAAGACATATTTAAAAATCAAAACTACTTTTAAACTTAACATTATCCATTTTAAATTGATTTCTCCAATGGAGTAATGCCAATTTTTAAATCCATTCATAATTAGAGCCAATTGAAATTCTTAATTCTAGGGAGTCTCTTCAAATCAAAATACGTCTATCCAAATCCAACCTGATGATTCCTATGATGAAATATTTTTGGTCGTTGATTTATACATTTTTTAGCACAATTACAATAACAGCAAAGTAGGCAGGCAGCCATCCATCCCCATCACCTTCACCTTAACCCTATAAAGGCCAGGAAAGAAACAACCTCATGAAACCTTCTTAAGTAGTTTCTGTAGCCACACGTTAACGAAAGCAAAACTTTCCTAATTATAGTACTTCTTTCTAGTTTGTTTCTTAACAATAAAAGGAGAGATGGAGAAAGGGAAATCAGAAGCCAATAGAGATTTAGTTCATGAAATATTGTGCCCAACGCATTATATCAATCATATTTTGACATGTGTATGAAAAATAAATGAATATCAATTATCTCTACACGTGTATTTTAGATAAGCAATTATATTGTTCATTTTCTTTATACTAATAACTTGTACGCATGCGATGTTTGCGCATTAAAAAATTTAAATATTATTTATCATGCATACGGCATAAATTTGTGCTTTTATTGCATAAATAATTTGAATCATATGAAAAGCATAATTTATTTTACAAATTTTCATCTAACAATCAGATTATCTTCTAAACAATTATCATTTATTTAAGTATGATAAAATTATGTAATTTTTTAATGACAATAAAATATGAATTGTTATGCTGCAAGTTTATTAAAAATTTATAAAAAATGGTAGGGAAAAAAAGGAAAGGATTAATAAAAAATAAATAAGAATAAATAAATTAAATGAAATTTAGTTGAAAAGCATAAAAAGAGAAAATATAAAAAAACCATAAGGAAAAAATAAAAATAAAAGAGAAACATTTTAGTTTTTCCACTTTAAATCGCAAAAAGTAGTTAGTCATAATAAATAATATAGATATAAATTTATTAATGAGAATATTTTCCATTCTTAATCAAACCGGTACTAAGATATATGCACAATTGTACATGCATTTACATTCACATATATTTATATCTTTAAAATTAATTATTATCTATATAAATCATTACAGTATACAAATATTATTATTATACAAATACACAAATTCAAGTAAAAACATTTCCACGTCACCAAAGCCTTCGTTCCAAGCATAAATTTCATCTGAACATAACTCTTTGTCAAGCTTCACGTCAAACCGAAACCTTTCCTCAAAACACATCCATGCCATCCCCTAGACCAGGGCTGTTTTTGGATGTCCTTTTCATGGGATCAAAAAATGTATATTTTAAGTGTAAAAAATTGAAAATAGTATAAAAATTAAATGAGAAGAAATTAATCCAATGGGTAGGATATTTAAAATGTGTATTTCTAGCATTTGAAAAGGAGAGACGAACCCAGATAATCTGCCCAAGATTCCCGTCGCCAGTGGAAAAGGACAAAAGAAAACACATGGTGTGCCCCATTCAATAACATGCCCCTGCCTCAAATACGATTCGCCCCCTCCCTCTCTCTGTAGTCTGCGCAGACAGCTAACTCCCTCGTGACTTGCTCTTGTCCCTTTGCTCAAAATTGAAGTACCTAAATGTATCTCAGTCGCTTCAGTTCACCGTTTGTCTGTCCGAAGCACGTCCAGTTGCATCTATATGGGTTTGCAGTAAAAGTTGGACAGGGCATTACTTTTATTTTACTTTATTTTGTGAGCCCAACTTGACCTGATACAATGATAATGTTAAATGTATTCGAATCTTGAGATCAGAACATACAGGACACATACCCGAATGCGACATATGGCGTGTGGTGCAGATATGCAGCTCTTTTTTACTATTCTTTAATCTACTCTCAATTTCAATTTACTTCATTCACGACTTCTTATTTTTAATTTGTTACATTTTTCTTTTTTCAATTTTACGTTTCTTTTTATCTATTTTCTATTGTGTTCTATATATTAAAGTTAAAAGCCTGATTTTGATTGCACAATGTTAAATGACCATAATGTCTATATTCTTTATTTCAATTTAGTTTTAATTTTATTAATATTTGTTACAATGAATAAAAATATTGTAGTTCATTAAAAAAATTACACATTTTATGAGGTATACCAGTGTTAGTCTGCCATAGCGTTCATGTGTGAGTGTATGTATTAGCGGAAGTACCCATTACCCGTGTGAGAGGCAAAAATTGGGGCCAGGATGTGTTCTCTGAATCATGTAATGGTGAAACCAAGATTAAAATTAAACGTAAGTGTTTTAAAAGTCGATTGAAATTAGATGGTTAAACCAACTCGACTGGCGATTGGTCAAAAAAGAGTTAAAAGTAGGACTTGAAAACTAAAATCATCATAAAATAAGGTGAAATAAGGTAAGATCGTAGTTGAATAGTCAAACAAGCAAATTGGTCATGATTCATGAAAATTAAATGGTTCAAATTGATAAATAACTAGACCTGTAAATCATAATTTTTTTCTTCTTAATTCAATTTTCATTTTTTTTATTATAATCTATCTCTAATTTGTTCTCTTCAATAACAAAAATTCATGAATCAAATGAATTATCTTGAACAGTGCATTACAATTTTTGACTTAGACATATATTAAAAAATATGGGATTGTATTAAAAATCTATTATATCTTGATTAAATAATTTTTTGTATTTTTACATTTTAGTTATTGAATTGATATTTGTTAGTTCAATTTCTGTGGTATTTTTATTGCATTAATGTAATATATTTAACTATTAATAGTAATTAAAAATGTTTGAAATTAGATTCAAGTATTTTTCTTAATATTTATTATTCTATGCATTTTTAACATGTTAATTAATATTTGTAATATAAATATTATGCCAATAGTTCAATCGCGGTTGAACTAGTAATCTTTAAATTAATAAAATTTTCAATTTGATGATTTGTCTGATTTTTAAAACACTGTGAAGTGGGCTAGGGCCTTTTAGTTTATGAACAAAAATTGTATACCAGTCCAACGCTTTTTGTTTAATTATTTTCTCAGTTTTTATTCCCTTTAAACTTTATATGCATACTATCCTTCAAAATAATTATTTTTTCTCTCTGTCTTCTATTTTTAAGTTTTTACACTAATTTTCTTTCCTACGTAATTTTTGACATCCAAACAAAGCTCTGTAATGCAGAAATTTTTTTTTCTTGGAACCGAGTTTCGGAATTACTCTAATTACGAGACTAATTGTATTACAAAATTGAACCAACTTTTATTGATTTAAATCAAGCCACGATATCAAACTATATTTTGGTTTACAATAATGAACCCTAAACCATGCTTAACATTCTCTGCAAATTGGGCCTTCTTGGGCTTAGTTTGATTGTTGGGTCTCCCATAATTGAAATGCTCATTATGCTAAATTAAGGAAACGAGCCCTCTTTTTTCCAGGTTGGAATTTTCTCTTCTCTTCTCGAATCTCTTTCAAATTTTCTTTCCATCCCACTTTCAATTTTTTTTAATATGCTATTAATTTTTGAAAAGTTATAGTTTTATTTAAAGTAATTAATACAAATAAATAATTAATAAATAATTTTGCACTGTGCGATATTTACTGGAACTAAATATTGAGAGGGAGAGGCTTAATGTGACCAACTCTTAGTTGTCAAATGTTAATGGGCCAAAATACCCATCCTTCCTTGATATTTGTTTTCAGTCTTTTTTTTTCCATTTATATTTATTTCATTCATAGCTAAATGTTGACTGACTAAAGTACAATCCTTTCGTAACCATAATACTAAGTATTGATCTTAATAGAAGTCAAATTCAATACTGGAGCAAAGATTTCATTCTAGTCTATACATTTCCTTTGACCTAACCCTTTTTGACCAACATCACCCTAAACCTTTGTAATCCTTCTTCCTTGTACTTCACCTTGAATATCCATTTGCTGTGCAACGCGGTCTCCTTTTTTCGGTTGCCTCACTAGTTTACAAGTTTGATTTTGTTTCAAAGAGTTCACTTCCTCATCCATGGTCTTCTCCCACTTAAAATGAAATATATCCTATATTTCTTATTGATAACTTTTTAGTTTATTTGCATCAGTAACCAAATGATAAAACAACGGAAGACAATGTTCTAAGGTTGCCATCCAAATCCTGGTGCTTCCTCTCAACGTAAATGCACCATCTTGTGATGAAATTTCTGTGCCATCTTGTTGGGTTAATGACTCAAATTTTTGTTCGGTCCTTTCCAAGATTTATCTTCCCTCGGATGTACTAGCTTCATTACTTCTATCAACCACAGTATATCTCTTACCTTGTGATTCGTCCAACTCCAAGTGTCCCCTCATTTCTCGTACCATGAGACACATGTGCATACATGATGCAGTCAATAACTTTCAATAACAAATAATTTAGAATCTTAGTCGACCATCTTCCTCCATTATCCATCCACCTGATGCACTGGCTAAATTACAATTAACTAGCCAAATAGTTGCATACACTGTGTTTTCTTAAAGCTGCGAAGGCAAATCCTCACGGAACCTCACATCTCGAGCTCACTATAAAATGGTTTCATTCATTTTCTCAGTCACTTCATTTCATTTTCGTGTCTTCCATAAAGTTTTAATGCTTCTAATCCCGTGGGCCAAGCAATAATCATCAAACTCATCACAAAATTCTTCATTGCAATCCAACGACAAGAACTTAACCTTTTACTTGGTTTCATTCTAGATAAGAACTCCCACATCTTAAACATCACGGAGAAATCGGAGTTTTGTTTGAAAGGGTACACCTATGTCTTCCTGTTAGCATTGCCAATGAAAGTAACAAAAAAAGAGCTCTTACTGAATGAGCAAACTCAGGAAGACACCATACATTGGTATAAGTATTCCAATTTGTTGATCTTCTTGTTTGTTTCTTCTTTTATACCCCATTTTTAAAAATTGGATAACAATAGACAATTTAGTATTTTAAATATTTGTTCATAGATATAGGCCTAAAGGTTTAACAACTTTATATTCTTATACTTCGTTGTTTATCTCTGCACTGTATTTTATATTCAACATGGTATCAGAGCATATTAAATCATATGTCTATTTACACTTCTGGTTACCTACCTCATCTAATATGGGATTTTTGTCAACTATTTATTGTCACTGACAATCTTGATTTCGACTTGTTTGCTTGGTCACACTTCTTACTATTTGATTATCTATTGGTTATTTATCATGGATAATTGTAATTTTAGTCATTTGTGTTTTACACTATTTAGTGGCTATACACGCCCTTGATTGTTTACTTTGAGAATGGTTGTCTATTTGTCTTAGTTTGGTGATTCGAGTTGAACATTCAACTAAATTTCATATATTCAACTTGATTAGAATATTGAAAGTGAAAACAAAAAATTGATTTTTACCTTAATTACAAAATCACCATAATAAAATGGATTTTTTGTATACTAATTTATCTATGTTTATCATGCATAGATATTTAGATTATCCCTATTGATGTTGTTTCTTATTCATAATTATTCACCTCTATAAATAGGTGATTATCCTATTATCAAAATTAAAGGAAACTAATATATTATTTAATCATTTGGACGTTGGTCTACAAATGTAAGTTTAATAGTATATCACAAGAAATCTGTTGGATTGGGATGATTTTTGGAATGACTTTTGCTAGAAAAGCTACTCCCAAACCATTTGGAAGGGCCTTTGAGACGGTAAAAATACCATCCTAAATATCGTTGTTCCAACTCATAAGGAGTAGCTTATAAAAGACATCCCAAACGTTTGAACGGTCCAATTTTTGGAACAACTTTTGAAAAGCCATTCCTAAATTGAGTGTGGGATACAATGCTTCTTTGGAACGGCTTCTACTAGCCATTTCAATTTTTAGAACAACTTTTGAAAAGTCGTTCCTAAGATGAGTGTGGGATATAATGCTTGGAACAATTGAGAAACAATTTTAGGATGAAAATTTGGAATGAGTTTTTCTGTGACAGTTCAAGAATGATTTTGAGAGAGATAATTTGAGACAATTTTAGCATAGTTAAAATTTGGAATGATTTTGGCTCAGCTATTTTTGAAATAAATTTGGCATGGTTTTTCTGATATGGTATTAGTACAACTTTTTCTGGAATGAATTTGGCACGATTTTTGTAGGATAGAATTGGTATGACCTTTTTGCAATGGATTTGGCACAATTTTTTTGAAACGGATTTGGAATGGTCTATTTTGAAACAAATTTGTCACGATTTTTTTGGGATGAATTTGGTACGGCTTCTTTTAGAATGGATTTGGCCCAATCTTTTTGGGTCAGATTTAACACAAATTTTTCTAGAACAAATTTGGCATGTTTATATGTGAACTCCTATGGTATTAGAAAATATTTGAGACATTTTTGGCATGATTTTAGGATAAATTTAGAATGATTTTTTTTTCAATTTTTTTTGGAAAATTGAGTATTATTGAGCATCATTTACAATTTCCTATATAATTACAAATATAATTATTAGTAAACACTTAATTTGTATTTAAAATAAAGAAAATATACAAACATTCTATTAATCCACGGCAACTAATATTTGAATCCAAATATAATACACAATAAAATATTTGAAATTGTTCTAGACAATAAGGATGGAGTAGCACATGAAGAAATTACATGCTACTAGTTGACAATGTTAAGCCTATCATCATCATTATTTGGACGAAGTATCTGATGGCCCAATTAGATTAAAAGATCGAGGATAGTTCGCATTGATCCACTTCAATAATTGATTTAATTGTGCCTTATTTTGTTCAAACCTCTCTCTTGCACTCTTCCATTTCTCCTCAGCAATCTATAATTTTTTCTCTGTTAAGTAAATTTTGCTTCATGTTGCGAAACTCCAAGCAGGTGAGGAGGTGTGCAAATTGAGACCAGTTGGCTTAATAAACTCTTCTTAATCCATTTAAAAACTTGTATACCTTGTCTTTCTCTTGTAGTTCAACATATTTTTGGAAGCATTAAAGATTGCACCTCCCACATTCACAATGTGGTAGAGGTTTGTCGTATTTAAGTTCCTTCCATGTATTCCATGTTGAGAAAATCGTTTGTAAAGGACCTTCCAAATCTGATATACATATTTCATATAGAAGATGGTTGATGCAAGCTGTGGTTTTATGGATTTTACAACCAAGAAATGATCAAATCATTGCACCGTAACCATGCAATGTGCAATGGATCATTCTCCTCTAGTTCTTTGATCTTTCTAGATGAAATCAAGTTTGTTCCTTATTGACAAGGCATGAGTGAATGATCTACCCCAGAGTATTATTTCACAATTAGTACACTCATCCATGCCATCATGAACTATGAGTATGCACATATTTGATTGTTTGCATTGAGTTAATGCAATCAAGAGTATGCACGCATTTGACTGTTTGCATTAAGTTAATGCAACCAAGCATATATTTGTGGATTTAAATGAAAGAAAATGTCATACTTATCCTGTATTGACTGGGAAAGGAATCTAGCTCACATTCCGTGTTGACTAAAAATGTTTTTGGCCAATTTGCAAAGTGACCAACCTCTTTACTTTAAAATATTTTATTTTATGAATGAATTAGAATTCGTAATACAATGGAACCACGACATGGTTTTCAAAACCAGGTTGGTCTGGCTGGTTCAACTAAGAATCGGCCGAGAGTCCGAGCCGGTTATAATGCAAAAACCACTGTGCATGTGACTCGTTCTGAACCGATCGAAACAAGTTCAATTGGTTTTTCCAGTTTCGACCAATTCTTTTCTTTAAGAAAAGAAAAAAAATTAAGAAAAGGGAAAAAATTGAATCCATTTTTTCCAAACAAAGCCCTTAGTCTTACGCACTTATAGATGAGTTTTTTTCAAATAAAATCCTTAGTAGTCCCTTAGACTTTTTCCAAAAAATGCACTCAGTCACACTTACGTCTCACCCATTGCACGAATTTTTTCAAATAAGTCTCACTATCTCAATTTTCATGACTTCACATATTAGTGTCAATGCTTTTATATTAGAACTTGAATTTATATATTATAACTCGAATTTATGTCTTGAAATTTATGTATTTGTCATACTAAATATTTTATATTATGTAAAATTTATTTTTGTTTTATAATTTTGTGTAGAAAATATACAAACTTGAATATATAAATATATGTGTGTGTATTTACATGTATATATGTCAATATATAATATATTATGGTACCAGTCAATCGATTTTTTAAAATTAATTGAACCAATGATCCTGTGATCCAGTAAGTTGATCGATTCAATCATCGGTTCAATTTTGAAAACATTGACCAAGGTAGAGATATAAATAAATCAATTATACACAAGCTTGTTTAATTATTCAATTATATATAATACATACGAACGGTTATAAAGAAAATAAATCACACTTCTTACAGGTTATTAGCTGTTCATTAATGCTTGGCTCGGCTTAGTTCAACGTAATCTATCAATCCCATGGTCACATTCATAATTTGATTATTAAAATAATCTAAAACAAAGCCCTCAATTCATTTGTGTTGGTAGGGTCGCAGTCAAGTTGTCATGAGCAATGATTTATAAATCGGCAAATTGATTGTTTGAATCGATCAAATTAAGCCCAAACAGAAAGTACTGTCGTCATTTTGCAACAACAACAATAATAATTTAAAGAATTTATATATATGTATATATTAAATTTAAATATAATTTAAGCTACAAGTTCTATGATATGCTAGATTTCAACAAATTCAAATCTTTAACATCGAGCTTTTAAAATTAACAAAAAACTACAAAACAAATAATTATAAAAGTAACTAATTTAAAAATTGTTACTATTGAAATGACATTGAAAATTTTAGCCAATGTTACTTTATAATATATAAGTAAGTTTTGCAAAGATAGAACAAAACTTTATTAGAATATATAATGAAATGATACTCATAATTTTGTATCTAGCTAATATCATCTTACTAGAAGATGTGAATACTAATCACAGCAACCAACAAGTAAAATAAAATGGCTTCATAGGCAAAAATTATTTAAGAAATAAATCTATTGTTTATACATTTTTCTAAAATTGAAGTTTATAATAATTTATGAAAACAATTAACATACATACATACAAATATATATATATATATATATATATCAGTAAAAGCTATAATAAAGATATATGAAATTATAACATTGACTAAAAAATAGACCTAAAATTCTTTAATTCTTATGAATGATGATATTTGTATGCAAAAAAACTAACATGAATGTTTTTATTATTTATTAAAAGTTAAAAGTTAAAAATGATGAAGTTGGTAAATAATCATTATCACAAATAAAATTCATACAAATTATTAAATAAAAAGCATCACGGTGATGTAAAAATAAAAAAAAAACCAAAAATATAATGCATGTAAATAAAATAAATTCCAAGACATTATTATCAATGATCATATTTGAGAAGATAAAGTAAAATTGCATATAGTAATTGTAAATCAAATTAATCAAAAGAAAAATTGCATAAAGTAATTATTCAACAACAAAAATATTTACTCTAAGTGAATCAAAACATATAAATAAATAAATAAATAAAAATAAAATGGAAAATTTTCCTTTTGTATTATGCTCCAGTTGCATAAAGTAATTATTCTGAATAAATTAAAATTAAAATAGAAAATTTCATGAAATTGATCTAATACATATATATCCTAAATAAATTGTGATCTTCCGTCATTTAACATGACATAAAAGGGAAATTGTAGAAGTTAATTATTCCACAATAAACTTACAATAAAAAATTATAGTACAAAAGGAAAATTAAATTACACTAATTAATTATCCTAAAATACAACCAATTTATTATTTTTACTCAAAAATAAAAAATATGATAGACTACATCAAAATCTAACCTAAAAAAATTGAAACACAAAAAGGAAGCTACAAAAACTATATTAAGTTTAAAAAAATTAACCAAATATCTTTAAGCAAAAATCGGAAACCATATTAATCAAAATAAAATTTTCATAAAGAAATTATTCCACGAAAACATATACTCAAAGTGAATCAAAACATAAAAAATATAATAAAATTACAAAAATAAATTATTGTAATATTCTCTTTTTAGTAATCTTCTATTGTTTTAAATATGACACAAAAAACAAATTACACAAATTAATAATTTTGTCATACGTTAAATTCGAATAAATTAACCAAATGTCTTTTATCAAAAATTGAAAATCAAATTAATCCAACACATAATCTGAATAAACTAAAATAAAAATGGAAAATTTCATGAAATTGATCTAAAACATATATACCTAAATAAATTGCAATCTTCTATCATTTAGCATGACATATAAACGCAATTGTAGAAATTAATTATTTTACAATAAACTTACATAAATAAATTAAAACACAAAAGGGAAATAAAGTTGCACTAATTAATTATCTTAAAAACACAACCAATTTGTTATTTTTAGCAAACATAAAAAATATGATCGACTATATCAAAACCTAACCTAAATAAATTGAAACACAAAAAATGAAGCTACAAAAATTAATCAGCATATATATGTTTAATTTAAATAAATCAATTATCAAATATTTATTAATAAAAAATTTCCAAAATTTGTCAAAATTTATCAAATACTGCCGTTATATATTATACATGATATGATATATAATCTACGATACATGATGGGTGTTGCAGACGAGACAAATTGTTCCAGATTCTAGTTATCCAGTCAGAACGCATATCGAGATTCGAGTTTTAGAACCCTCGATACTGATCGCTCGTGCACGTGTCAAGACAAGCACCCACAGTATTATATTACCGTTTGGAGATTAGTGATCATTATATTATTAAATAAGTTAACACTAAAAAATTATCATATATATATATATATATATAATAAAAATATAAAATCCGTCCATAAATCCTGCAAGACAAAAATTGATACATTTGACTTGAAAGTAGTTGAATTTAGAATTTTACGGTGGATGAATGTTCTTGTCAAATAAACGGAGAGTTTGGCCTTCCTTATTTCGGCCTTCCATTTGGCTCCGAGCAATTAAAGTCGCAGTGGGTTTATTTAAAATTTAAAAATGGTATGTGAGGTGTATCATTACTGGGTTTTGATATTTTATTCATATTTAATAAAAAGATTATGTTGTTCGAGGGATAGAACATGATTGCATTAAACTAATATGAATGTTCGTTAGTCAAATAATAAATAAAATAAGAAATAAGAAAAGGCGTCTGTTCTGCACAGGTTTTGTTTTTCGTCTATGGGCACGCACACGGTTGAGTTACCATCCCGTGGGCATCCTTGAAGGGAGAAGGAGGAGAGAGCACACCTGGACTGGTCGAGCCTACGTTGAGTTGTCTCACTGAGGCCATGTTTGGGAGAGTTTAGCGTTGTCGTTGTGTATGATATTTTATAGGAATTTCGTGGGATAAATAGTATGATTAGAAGAAAAATTTTGTTTACGATGAATATTATAATTTATTTGAATATATAATAATGATAAAATGATATGATAATATATAAAAGTAATGATTATATTTTAATGTATAAATAAAGATAAATGTGAATATATGCAAAATATATATATGTATTAATTTAATTGTAAATAAGTATAATGATTAAAAATTAATTAGTTAATTATAAATATAAGAGAGAGAAATTTTAAATTTAAATTTATATGAAAATTTTATTGAATTGTTGAGTGAATGTTTCAAAGTTAAAAGTTGGCTTCCAAACGTAACGTGAGTGTGATCCATTACAGGTGCACTTTTAGCTTATCTGCATATTTATATAAAATTTCAAATATAACTTATCGTGTAAATACATAAATCTTATTTACATTATGTAAATATTTCAGATTATATTACATGTATATATTATTTATAATTCATAGTGTTGACAAAAATTATATGTTGGAGATCAATATAAATAAATTAGAAATGAAGCTAAGTAAAATAAGAAGTAATCCAGTAAATTGAAATTTAGTTAGAATATCTATTCATGGGAGCACCGATTTAATGGATAATCTGTCCAGTAGCTTATCTCGAAATCCGAAACAGTAATTCGAAATCAATTTTTGAATTTTTTACCAAAAAAAAAAAAAAACAATTAAAGCCAGCCATGTCAGCACACGGTTAATGACTATCCCACTGTTGTATGCGTATGTGTGTGTGTGTATATATTGAAACCACTCTGTTTTCGCCCCTCGCCATAGATTGCAACCCTCACAATAATTTACGGATCCAAATCCATTCCTCTTTCTTCCGATCTTCACAGAACTCTCTCGACAACGCAATGCTGGGAACCCCTACCCTCACTGCTAATCCCAGTTTTCCCAACCACTTACGCGCCGCCGTTGCAGATGTGACGCCGGCGGACAGAAGGAGCGTCCATGAGGTTCTTGGGGTCAAGCAGAACGCCTCGCAGGCAGAGGCCAGGACGGCGTACCGGACGCTTACCAAGCTCTACCATTCCGACCCAACCTCGCGATTTACAGACTCTTCCGTCGCTTCCGCGGTTGCAGATGTGACGCCGGCTGACAGATGGAGCCCCTACGAGGTTCTTAGGGTCAATCAAAATGCCGCGCAGGCAGAGATCAGGGCGGCGTACCGGACGCTTGTGAAGCTCTACCATCCCGACGCAACCTCGCGATTTGCGGACTCCGCCGTCGCTCCCTCGCCCGACGGCCGAGAATTTATAAACATACAGAAAGCATATGCGATCCTGTCGGATCCTCATGCCAGAGCGATGTACGACTTGAAATTGAACTCCAATTCGCGGAACACTGCTGGCGTGCCTGCGTATCGCAGTACGGGACGGGGGAAGTTTAACCGGAACCGGAGGACGTGGGAAACCGATCAATGCTGGTGATGTATCGTACGGCGGCAGAGGGGAAATCGACGACAAGGCCTGGTGTATTTCTTGTTTTCTTTCTTTCTCAGGAAACTCCATGCAACACATTTTTATTGCCTGGAAACGGCTTAGGTACAACCAAAACAGGCCCTCATTTCCAAATTAAGTGCTTTTGCCATTCTGCCTTCTGTTGTAGCACCAAATTAAGCACAAATTTTATTTCCAACAAAACCAAGTAATTTCCAGTTGTTTGTTATTCTCTCGGCATCACTCAGTCTATAGAACATCAGATGTTTGGAGCTATCCCCATACATGAAAACTTTGTTCCGCGCCCCCCCCCCCCCCCCCCCCAAATTAAATGCAAAATTTATAGTCTCAAAATCCGTTTCCAAGAATGGGACGGAAGTAGCATTTTCTACAGAGTATACTAAAATTTTCATTTCGGCCCCCAGAAAATTAGAAAAAGGAAACTTGTTCTTGTATTTGACACCTGAAGGGCTGATTTCGTAAGTCCGAAATTGGGCTTGGATTTGCCAAGCAACAATGGCTTCGAGTTCGGAGCTGAGTGATTTTTCCACTTGGTTTACGACTTTATCTCCAGCCCTTTTCTGATCACATAAATCAGGTAAGATCCAAGACTGGATGGTATCACAGTACCTGCAAGCAAGATATATTGTCAGCCTCAGGTTACCCAACAGCGGTCAGTTTCCTCTGACAGTTTAATCCACTATAGCTGCAAGTCTTTGTTCGGGCAATGTTCATATTTGTTTGTTCCTGTTTTGCGTTCTCTTTTTGAGAACGAGCCCACAGAGCTTCAGAAATGGATGTGACAGCTTGCGTCTTGCTCCCCACCCGAGGCAGCCTCCAAGTCTTTTGCCTTCTTGGGTGACTGGGAACTGTTGGGAGTGCGGCGAGTCCAATTACAAACTCTGATTGAATTTTATTGGGCCAGAGGAGAAGCCCAATCAAATTGGGAGCATCACCCATGAACAACGTATGTTGGGCCTGGAGCGGAGCCCAACAAGATCGGAGAGAACCGTTCACGGGCCTGTACGTGGACACGTATATAAGTGAGCTTGACACCATGTATTAACCCAAAACCTTAAGGCTGTGAGTTATGGGTCAAGTATCCACTTTATATACAAGTCACTTTCTTCTTTTTCTACTAATGTAGGATGCCATTTTTTCTAACTCATATTTATTTCCCAACAATCTCCCCCTCAAATATGAGTTTCTTCCACTTGCTCCTCCTCAATTAGAAACTTTTTACGTATCTCACGATTTTCACTAAGTTGTTCATCAATGCCCATCAATTCTATGGGCCTTCCTTCCATGGGGTATGGGCTTCCCATGAGTTCTTTGAGCACACTTTACATGCCGATCACTTTTGTGGGCCTTCCTTCCATAGGGTATGGCTTCCCATGCAATCACCGAGAATCGTCTTCATACTCGTCCCAAGCTGAACCATCAGCTCTGATACCACTTGTTGGGAGTGCGGCGGGTCCGATTACAAACTCTGATTGAACCTTATTGGGCCAGAGGAGAAGCCCAATCAAATTGGGAGCATCACCCATGAACAACATATGTTGGGCTTGGAGCGGAGCCCAACAAGATCGGAGAGAACCGTTCACGGGCCTGTACGTGGACACGTATATAAGTGAGCTTGACACCATGTATTAACCCAAAACCTTAAGGCTGTGAGTTATGGGTCAAGTATTCACTTTATATACAAGTCACTTTCTTCTTTTTCTACTAATGTAGGATGCCACTTTTTCTAACTCATATTTGTTTCCCAACAGGAACAACATCCATCGTCGGCATCTGCTTCAGCATTTCAGCATGCATGTGCAGAAATGACCATTGGTCCTATAAATGGCTTATCCAATATTTAACTAATATTTTAAAATCAAAATACTTTTATAAAAGTGAAGATGTAACTGTAATTAAATAAAAGTAGGATAGTATTTTGTGTAATAAATTTAGTATATTATGAAAATATACGTTGAAATTTATAACATTTATGGAAATTTGAATCGTTTCAAAAAACTTATAAGTTTAAAGTAATTTGATTTTTTTAAAAAAATTTAACCATATATTTTAAAGTTGAGATTCGAAATGGTTTTTGTATACTTATGTAAAATGAACTATATAATTATTTTTATTTTAAAATTATTTTATTTTCACATAATTACATAATTATTTTATAAAATAGTTTATTCATGCTTTTAATTCTAAATATTTTTTATTTTTATTATCTAAAATACAATAAGCTTATAATTTACAAATATATTTTCACATTCATAAAATCTATAATTTTTATTACTTATAATTAATAATATGTATTTGATGCGATTTATATATAAAAATATAAAAAGTGCAAAAAAAAAAAAGAATAAGAAATTAGATAGAAAAATCACAATCTCCATTATTATTTGAAAGAAGATAAATAGTAGGGAGAACGAAGAAGAAAAGTGATCCTGGCCTCCCCTCTTCTGCAACTCTCTAGTTGTAGAGACTAGGCTCTTTGTTTAATATAAAAATAAATGATTTAGGTGACGAGTGACGTGACCATATTTGGTCTACATTATTACTGTCTCGACTTGAAATTAGATCGAGATCAATGTCACTTTTAAGTTTCTCACTTGCTTTAATCTTACTACAGGTCGAACAGTAAAATGAATTAATTATTAATTTAAAAATGAGAAACAAGAAAACTATAGATAGATATTGTAATTGTAGAAAAAAAAATCATAAATTAGAAAATATATTAAGATAAATGACATAAACAATCACGACATTGTTGATGTATAGTCATAATAGAAGTTGCTGTAGCAAGTAATTAATTCACTAAATTAATCATAAAAATTTATCGACCTATAATAATTAAATAATTTAACAGACAAATTATGAAGACCTACCGATCTGAATAATTAAATAATCTAATAGACTGGTCATAAAGATTTATCAATTTATAATAATTAAATAATCAACAAATCAGTTATAAAAGACTGTTGACTTATGATAATTAAATAATTTAATAGGTTGATCATAAAGACTTACTTATCTGCAACAATTAAAGAATCCAATTGGTCGATCATAAAAACCTATTGACCTACATCTCGTAATAAGACATACAATCCCAAAATTGGTAGTGTGACATTTCAATGTTTGAGCAATTTGCAACTTAAGGTGGGGCGATATTTTGTCGTCTTGAGTGAACAAATTTAGCTTATCCCTTAAATATTTTAAATAATTTTTAACTCGAGTGAGGCGATGTTTCGTTCTCTCATCCCTTAAATATTTTGAACAATTTTTAACTTAAGTGGAAAGACGTTTTGTCCTTTTGGGTAAGCGAGTTTGACTCATCTTTTACTATTTTGAGCAATTTTTTGTTCAGGTGGAGCGATATTTTGCCTTCTTAAGTGAGTGAATTTTATTTATTCTTTAAATATTTTGAATAATTTTTAAGTTAGGTAGGGTGATGTTTTGTCTTTTTAGGTAAGTGAATTTGATTTATTCCTTAAATATTTATTACCTTCTTTCTTCAATTTTGGACAATAGATATATCCAGCAAATTTAAATATTGATAAATTTTTTAAATATTATTAAAAATTTAATAAAGATGAGGGTCATGCAAGTGATCAACATACGGATTATCAAAGCACAGATGTCAACAAAATATACAGCACATATAAGTTCTCTGATTCCAAAAATTCAATTCCGGGTGGGGAAGGGTTAATACCTTTCAGGATTGGCGTGTGACAAAATTATCTCTTATTTCTAGTTTAGGATATCCCAAAAAAAAATTCATTTCCTAAAACAATTTTCTTTTTTAAAAAAAAATCCTTGAATTAAGGAAATGATACATCACCAGCTCTTAACTAATGCCTTAAAAGCAGTGATTTAAAAGAATTCTGATGTCATATTTATCACTTGTCATCTAAAACTCCGTGTTAAAATAGTGCCATAATTTTGGGACATTGGGAGTCGATATTTTTGAGGATGAAAAGAGAAAAATGAGGCTCAAATACCTTTATTTTGACACCTTTAAACCAGTAACGTGAAACTCACAGTTACTGAGAAAGAAATGGAGAAATCATGTTTAGTGCATCACTTAACGATCAAACTAGCAAAGGGAGTATCAAACTAATCGAAATCAAAAGTTGATAATACAATTCGCCTAGAACTGCACCATCTTGCAGCAGGAGATCATGCAAAGGTATGACGTAAATTTTATGAATGGGAAGGCATTCCCCAATTCGATATCTAACAGAATCAATTCATTCAGAGAGTTCCATCAAGGTCACCAAGTTCGAGTCATAATTTCCGGATATAATCTATTGCACATATCCCATTTCTGGATGTAGCCAGAGTTTACTTAGTGCAATCCTTTTCAACCCATAAGGAAAAACAATAATATAGTGATTCATGCTTTCTGTGTGCGACATATAAAACCATTTGTTGTGTCTCCTTGAAAGACTTAATTTGAAAGAATGATGGGTGATTTCTATGAGTAAGAACAATAATAAACTTATTGACACAAATGCTACTTTGGGATGACTATGCAAAAACATGTCCAGTAGAATTAAAACAAAACTGTAAACAGAGTAAAGTCCAGAGTCTAGCATACGCTACCCTTGAAAGTAGAAACACTCAACTTTTAACTCAAGAAGATGAGAAGGAGATTATAAAAAGTAAAACGAAGAAGCTAATGTCACTCTGTTGGTCATTTTTTGTTTTCTCTCCCACATGGCAATCAACACCACCCAACCTTGCAACCTTTACATAAAATTGTATTAATTGCACCAAATATACGAAAGAGATGGGAGGAATTTTCCCCTTTGGAAAGAAGATGAACAGTGCAGAGCAGGGATAAGAACCGTCCAACTACAAATTTTGATCGAGTCTTATTGAATGAGGAGAAGCTAATCAACTTATATTTGTTACAGACAACATCTATTGAGTTTAAAGTAAAACTTAATGCAACGGAAAAGATCTTATATGAACAAGTATATAAATAGATTTGACATATATATTAACTCAAAAACTCAAGATTTTGAGTCATACGTAACTCAAAAACTCAGGATTATGAGTTATACCTTCCTTTTAACTCATATTTATTTCTCATTTTAATCTTTGTGTCCCTTGCCCTTCTAAGCTCCAAGCATTCCTGCTCAAGATGAATAAGCTGCTTCGAAACGCGATTTAGCTTTTTGTTTAGTCCATCGATTTCCTGCTCCTTGGCAGAGTGGGGGATACCGGGAGCAAAAGAATCAAAACAATAGGTAATGCCCCCGCGTAGGAGGCTTCATAAGTTCACCGGGGCAGGGCGCGAGTAGGGGAATAACTAGTGTCACACGGTGGCGACGGAGGTCGTGGCAGTTTCGGCGGAAGCGGTGGATGCTGGTGGTGAGAAAACTCGGTGGCTCAAACGGTTCTGTCCCGCCCTCTACAAAGAAGCAAAACCAAAACCCCGGAAAGCCATCAGGGTAAAGCCAGGGTAATGCCGAAGTGCGTGAGATAAAATATTTTTCCACGTGAGGCGCCAATGATGCGATCTACAGATAAATATATATAAATTACAAAAAAAAAATAAAAAAATGGGTAGAAAAATAAGAATCTCCATTATTGATTGGAAGAAGATATACGCTAGTGAAAATGAAAAGAAAAACGATCATGACCTCCCCTTTTCTACTCCTCCATTTGTAGAGGGGTTACACTTTTTTATTTTAATATAAAAATATATAATTTAGGTAATCAGTGACATGGTCACGTTTTGTTTATATTAATAATAGTAATTGATCCACACAATACATGTGTGAATAACAAAGACAATGTACAGATAAATACACACACACACACACACACATTTTAATAAGATACTAAAATTAATTGATATTCATATTAGTTGTAAATTTAGTTTAAATTTTTAAGATAAATTAATTGCATTGAATTTACTTATTTCAATTCATTGATTTCATATATAATTACTTTGCTTTATGAATCATAGAAAAATCTTAATATAAAAAATCAAAAGATAAATTTATTGTATGAAACTTATTGCAATAACTTTCTTTCATATATAATTACTTTGATTTGAATCATAGAAAAATCTTAATATAAAAAATCAAAAGATAAATTTATTGTATGAAACTTATTGCAATAACTTTCTTTAATGAATTCATTGATTTGGAATTACAACTAATCTGGTCACAAAAGAGAATATATATATATATATGTGTGTGTGTGTGTGTGTGTGTGTGTGTTTTAAATATTAGAGAGTGGTATTTTTACTTAAATAATCATTTAGTCTATTTTTTACATTGACAAATAGTGTTAATCTTGCAATTCTACTTTTATATTTCTACTAAAGGTCTTTTTTATTTTACATAGTATAGACATGTAATAATTGTGCTGACTAATTACTAAGGCAAATGGAGTACAAACTAAATTTATAAATTTTATAAAATGTACGCTATTTATTTGCTCATGCACGAACAAACTGTAATTATTAATCGATGCATATTGCGTGTTTATATTTCTCAAAAGTGTACAAAAATAAAAATATTAAAAAGTATATGATTAGTGGATATAATAATTTTTAATTTTTAACTATAACTATCCAATATAATCAAGGGATACACATGTTATACCTTTACTAAGGTAATTTGGTTGCCATCCATTGTGATCATGATATTACTAAAGGACAACCAATTGTGCATTATCAACTTGAATTATATCAAAAACTAACAATAAATATTGAATCCACCAATCCCCTTATCTCTGAAACAATGGGAGTTCAAAGATACACAAGAACTAAATGACTAGCAATTTATAGTGATCATGTGTGTTCTAACTACGACATCACTAATAAATCTTATTTATTTTCACAAGTCATGAATAGTGAAAATGCTTTACTTTGGTATGATGCAATAAAAGAAGCGATGGAACCAATGGACTCATTTGGCAATGTTAAACAATATAAAGACTAGAATCTTTATCAAAGGTTTCAAGAGAGGGAGAGAGACTCCTTGATGAGAATATTAAATAAAAGTAATTATGGCATTAGTATTTTGACTTAAAACCACATTAAATTGATGCAAAAAATTATACATTTTTTTTTAATGAGAATCTCGCTAAAGAGAACTGTATGTGCTAGCTAGTGTTTTAAGAATACATTGGAATGGGAACAAATGAAAATGAAGTATTCTATAATGAAAGCCTTTTGTATGTAGTAGTTTACAATAGACACTGCATTTGTACTTGGAATATTTGGTTGATATCCATAAAAGAACTATTAAAAGGGTTTAAGATATATACAAAGGACAAAGGCTATATGTTCACATATATGCAGTATGGATATTGAAATTTTGACGAATAAATGGACACAATAAATCTACTTCTTAACACATTTCTTTCTTAATGAGGGTGTTGTGTCTTGAATAGTAATAAATCAATTATTTTACTTGTTATTTATCTATATTCATGCATTGAAGTCATTCTTAATTATTTGATTAGTCCAAGATTTTATACTAATATAATATAAAATTTGGTTCATCATTGTAAAATAATTTATTGTGCTTTTTATATTTTTTTTGTCAAAAAATTTTATGCATGCAAACAATGAGATATATTTTATGGATATGTTTGGGAGAGGAGTTTTAGTTTGATATGATATTTAGTAGGAGTTGTGTTGAGATGAGTAGTATGTTTGAAAAACTATTTTAATGATTGAATGATGTGATAGTTTATAAGAATAATAATTATATTATAGAGTATGAATAAAAGTAAATATGAATTATATACATGTGATATATATGAATATTGATTTAATTATGAATAGATGTAATAATTAAAAATAATTATTTAATTATATATATAAGAGAGAAAAATTTAATTTTAATTTTAAATTTAAATAAAAATATCATGGAATGATATACATATAGTAACGTGAAGTTTGTAAGTATTTTATGGTTGAAGGATGGATTCCAAACGTAACCTATGAGTATTTTTATTTTCATTTTGCACCCGCAATTGACCGCGCCTTTACTGCGAGATTGGGTGCTCCGTCTGGTAATGTCTCTTCAGGTCAATACAGACAAAGTTCACTGTACGAACGAGAAATCTTGCTAGAAAAAACAAGTTATAAGATGCTGCGATGCTGCATATCAGAACTTCTGACTCAACTTATTAATCAATGTACGTAATTAATGTATAAAAATGAAAGTTATTTAATGAACATAGATTATTTTCTTAAACTGATTTTATATTCATTAATTAAGATAAAAATTTTATAAACATTGGTTACTCAAAGACATTTTTAATATATAATATGGATATATTAATGCTAAAAGGCACATTCTATATGCGTGTATAATTATATAAAGTGATTAATAACATTTAGTAATTATAAATTATATATCATCAATAAAAATAAAGAAAATTTAAAAAATAAAATAAATATAATTTAGAAGAAATAATTTAATAAACAATATATAACAAATTAAAATTGAGGGAAGAAGACTAAATAAATAACAATTAAAGAAGAGTGAAAATAAAATATATAAAGAAATATTACTAATTATATTCAAATATGTTCGGTATTTTTAATTAAAGATATTGATGAAAGTTTATTATTTAGGAGTAATATTGTGTTTTCTAAAGAGCAACTGCATTAGTCTCATAATCAAGAAAGTGGGCCTAAATTTGTTTTCATTTTTTTTCACCCAAAAACACACACACTATAACTAATATATTTTTAAAATTTTATCTTTCTTTTATTTTTCCACACTTTTAAAAAAATACATTTAAAAACATACACTAAAAATCAAAACAAACGTAACATCAGTTTTTTTCATTCTGGGTCTCAAAGAAAATTTGATAATAAAGTATGTATACATATAATGCATATACGTGCACAATTACACTTATTTTGAAATCTCATTTATTTCTCCATTTTTCTGATTTTCTCGCTTTAAAATTTCTTTATCTTTATTTGAAATATCTTTTATACTTTCAGTTATAAATAATTTTATTGTTATTATTTAAAGTATAATAACTTTATAATTTATAAATGTTTTTTACATGCATACCGCAAGCAATTTTTACTATTATTAATTATTTTTCAACAGAAAGATATAAAAAGATGCTTCCCTAAATTACAAATGGAAAATATTAAAAACGCACATATAAAAGTACTAAAGTAAAATTTAGAAAGAAAAAGTAACATTATTTATTATATTTCAAGAGTAAAATGCTCCCCCTCAAGAAACTCAATACAAAAAGGAAAAACCTTTCATAATTTTTGGTAGGATATTTGGGAATGAGAGTGTTACTATCCCATTCAAATTTTCAAAACCGAAACACGTATCCTTATCAGAAATTTTTGTTTAAATTTTAGATTTAAGTTATGCTCTCTCTTAAAAACTAGACATGAAACTTGCATTCTCTGTAGTTTCACAATTAGAAAAAAATATAAAAACTTATTAATTATAATATAATTATATTTTTAGATATTCAATAATAGAATAAAATTATTTAAAATTAAAATTGTATACTTTTTTTTAAAGATAGAGTGGAAAAAAGTTAGGTGCAAGAGAAAATGAAAATTCAAATGTCGAGCGGGGGAGAGAGAGATTAATAAAATAGTTATTACTAGTGGATGGCCCTCCGTTGCAGTAAATGAGAAAAAAATGAATTTGTTAAAATTACTAATTAATCCTCCAATTTTTATTTTGCATTAAATCTTAACCAAACGTAGACCAGCATTGTAGATAATTAACTATATGATAAATCAATAAATATTAAATAAAAAATTACCTATATGTTAAATAAATAAATAAATATTAAATGCTTTTTCAAAAAAATAAATATTAAATACATACCCGCCAATTTTATTTTCTAGGTATCAGTCAGTCAACGGCGTTGAACTAATTATGCTTGTAACTTAATTTTCAACTGCAAAACAACAGCGATGTTTCAAATGTAATATTATTAAATAATATTTTTATTTAAATTTAAATTATATATATATATAATTAATTATTATATTTATTCATAATTAATTCAATATTTATATATAGTATATGTGTGTATATATATATATATTTATTTTTATTTATAATATAATTATTATTTTTATAAATTATTATTCGATAATTATTGTATATTATATATATATAATACTAGTCGCCTCAAACGACCTCTCTCCCAAATATTACTTTGCCACTAAGTAACGACCGGCTAATGGAGTGCAATAATTGAACGCCTCTAATATATTTTTCTGATAAATTATCGCATAATCTCGTTCATCGAGGAAGGCGAATTGAATCAAACGGCGCGGCGGAGAAGATGAAGATCACTGTAATGACTGCCGACGAACAAATCGTCGCGCTAGACGTCGACCGCGACGAATCTGTAATCTCACCCCCTTCTTACTGCCGTAAACCCTAATTTTCTTTCGTTTTTCTTCCCCCCTTTCTTCTGGGCATTGTATAATTGAAAGAGCAACTGCTCTTAGTTCTTTTTCGAAGTAGTGGCAGTACTAATGATGCTCGATTCTGTATGCATTCGTCACAGGTTGAGAACTTGAAAGCTCTGCTGGAGGTTGAGGTTAGATCAGCCTGCTTTATGGTTACTTTTGGCCTTTTTATCCAATTATATGAAAGTTTTAAATTTTATGCAATTGGATGTTGAATGAACAGACACAGATGCCACTGCTGCAACAGCAGCTGCTATATAACGGAAAGGAGATCAGGAATTCTGACAAATTGAGTGCTCTTGGTGTTAGTGATGGAGATATGATAATGATGTTGTCAAACGCCTTACCTTCTCTTAACAGGTTTCTCATATGCATTCCACGTCTGTAGTTTATATTTAAAGCTCCAGATTTTCCTGAAATTTATAGTTTCGAAATTTACCAGATAGAAAACTGTACAAAATATTGTTTGGAAATCAAGCTATATTGTTGTTTTCTTTTCCTTGGGTCTCCTTAATAATTTTCTTTATACCATCAAGTACATCGTGATAATTCCCGCCCAGCCATTTCCTTTGTTTATGGAGTGAGTTTTGTTTTTCTTTCTGATCTTTTGTAGAGCTGGAGCATCTGCAGGCGACCGGCGTTTCAATCCTGATGGTTCAGCAGTAAACCCGTCAGCTTTACAGCAGCATCTGCGCAGCAATTCTAATTTGATGGCCCAACTGTTTCAGGTATAAAAAATTGGCTAATCGTTAGCAATGCAGTTGTCTGAGCTAAGTCGAGAAAGAGTTGGTGAACACCTTATGGTTTTTGCCTTGTTCTATCATAGATACAACTTGTAAGTGCTAACTTTGAATAATCAATTGCGTGCCTATGAAATGCTCAGCTTTCCAGTTGCAGATTGTTAGCAGTGCTAATTTGATGGGCCAGCTGTTTTAGGTATTGAAAGTTGGCGAATTAGTAACATCCTATTTTTCTAATTAGGTAGATCAAAAAATAGTAATGTATGCTGTCTGCTTCTAGCCTTGTTCTGACATGAAACTTATTAGCGCTTCACCTTGAATAATCAATGGCATGCTGATAAGTTCGTTCTATGTTTGGATTACATTCTTACAACAACATTTGTGATTATAATTTCTTTATAATCATTTTTGAAGATGTTAATTGTGGTTATTACCTTCAGTTTTGATGTTTGAATTTTTATAATTTTTTATAGCTTTGCAATTCTCGGAGTATGTCCCTAAAGGTAGTTTAATCAACAGTTTTATTTTTTTTATTGATACTTCATATGCTATGTGAACTGATAGAGTGATCCTGAGTTAGCGCAAGCTATTCTTGGAAATGATCTCAACAGGTTGCAAGAAATTTTGCGTGCACGTAGTCGCCAGGGATCTGAATTAAGGCGTCAGCAAGAGGAGGAGATGGTTAGTATCTTTTGCTGCTATTCTTTCATCATTCAACACTTTGGTGCTACATTGTCCCAATATGCAATGTCCTAATTTTGATATATTGCGTGCTTTCATGTCGTGAACTTTAACAGTTCACTGTTTTTCAGTAGATGCTCTGGGATCTCACTATGTGGCACATTTACATAATTTGTATTGGTTTTTATTTTGTCTGTCCTGCTAACATGGTTCCATTGGTACTGTTCAAGGTCAAAAGCATGAACTCGTTACCAATTTGCTCTGTTGTCTGAAACAATAAAAATGTTGCCAAGTGGCTACCTGGAATAGAGTATTCTTGTGATTGATTCACATTTGCATTTATCAGCCGATAAGATTGCTTCCTGTGTCATGGGGTGGTGTTAGGTGAGGTTGGTTTTTGGTGTTTCTTAAGAACCTTTATGCTATATATTCTAATCATGACACACCATCTATTGTGTTAAGGTAAGTAATCTTGGACTGAGAATGATAACTTTTTTAAGTTATAACAACCCGCTATGGGAATGATCAAAATTGCTTGGTTCATTTTTCTCAAAATATTGGTTTTCTGCATTTCTGTTTAGAAACTAAGATGCCTTAATTTTTTGTTTTCCTAGGCTTTACTTGATGCAGATCCATTTGATGTGGAGGCACAAAAGAAAATTGAAGCTACCATTCGTCAGGTGAGTTCGTTTCACTTATTTAGTATTGTAGGTGATCATGATTTGCAATGGTGGGCTGACCTGGGTTTTTTATTATAAGTCCTGCTTGCTTATTCTATGCATTTGCTAGCTTTCCTGTATAATATTTTGATTGGTTATACTTTACAAAGACTTGAGTCCTGCTTGCTTTTTCTCTGCAATTCATGCCATATTTTTTGGCTTGACATTGTACCTAATGATTTCTTGAAACATGATTCCACAAATTGCATTCGTGATTTACAGAGAGGCATTGATGAGAACTGGGCTGCTGCTGTGGAATACAATCCTGAAGCTTTTGCAAGAGTGGTACTTATGATTACTGAGTTGTCTGTTAAACTACATGTTGATTTGTGAGGAGTAAAATTTACATTTTTTTTCCAGGTAATGTTGTATGTGGACATGGAAGTTAATGGTGTTCCGTTGAAGGTACTGACTTGGTAAAGTACATGGTTTTATTTTTGTTAACTGCTCTTTGATCAACAAACTCACTAAGAAAGTAGGGAAAATAGAACCAAATCTAATCAAAGGAAAATAAGGGCAAAATGGATGCATGCAGGGGAATATGTAGTCTTTTTTTCCCTGTTTGGCTAAATGGTTAGTGAAACGGCCTAACTGAAAGCCAGATAACAAACTCCAACTTGTCTAGATTCTCTCTGCAAGAGTTCAACGTGAAATTTATTTCTTATTAATTTTTATATATGTTGTACTTCAACTTCTCACACGATTGCTACTTCTTATATGATGTCATGATGGTAGTTGTGAGCTAATAGTTGACTGCATCAAATCTTTTACTTTAGATAGTGCCACTTGGACTGGAACTTATGTGAAACCATGTCGATGATGCAATGCTCGTACTAATCTTGCCATGCTTGTAATTAATGTGCCAATGTGTTTGCTTATTCTAAGCGTAGCAAACATTCTGTTCATCTTTCTTTCAGGCATTTGTTGACAGTGGAGCTCAGTCAACAATAATATCTAAAAGCTGTGCCGAACGCTGTGGGTAAGACATCCTATTGCTTTCTTCTGCGTTGTTGAAACAATTTATTCTTCAGCTTTTATATTTGTTTTTGACAGGGATGTTTATTTCCTTTTCCTCCAGATTGTTGAGGCTTTTGGATACTCGGTATAAGGGTATTGCTCATGGTGTTGGTCAGTCTGAGATTTTAGGTCGGATACATGTTGCTTCAATTAAGGTATGCACATAATATGCTCTGCAGCTTTTGTTTTTGGCTGATTGCTGTCTCCCCTGCTTTATATTCAATTCTTGTCTGTACGTAATATGCCATTCCTTGTAAATTTGATATATTTCCTTGCATGATGTGGTAGATTGGAAATATATTTTATCCTTGTTCCTTCCTGGTGCTGGATGCACCCAACATGGAGTTTCTCTTTGGTCTGGATATGCTGCGCAAACACCAAGTAATGTCTTTATCTTTAGGTAACTACATTCTTAATTTGTTTAATTAACTTTGGTATAGATGTACTCACAATACTGTCCTTTGTAGTGCATTATTGATCTGAAGGAGAATGTATTGAGAGTTGGTGGTGGAGAGGTTGCTGTACCTTTTCTGGCAGGTAATTATTTGTTGTCTATTTTGTATAAAGTTTATATATTGTAGACGAAATTTGATGTTGTACTTCAGTTGTTTAAGTGGCTCAAATTATGGTTTGAATCATGTTCCATCATTAAATTTCAGAAAAGGACATTCCAACGCATTTTCTGGATGAAGAGAAGTATGCCAAGGAAGCTTCTGGCTCAGGACTGCAGGTAATTTGCCCTTGACTTTGCTGTTCAGTTGTATATTTTTTTCTTTTTCATTCACTCATTCATTTTAAAGATTATTGTTTCTTCATTAGAATTACTCGTGATCCTTAAGTGTTTCGGAAGAAATGATCCATTGCTGGTTTCTCTTGAAGTTGAATCAAACATGTGCCTGCAATTTTAAATATGCCTATAAAATATCAAGGATCTGTGTGTTCATGAGATTTGACCTGATTGCTGACTTCTAACTTAACCTCATTGTGATTTGAAGTGACTTGCAATCTATGTCAAGCTTGACAGATTTGCTTTATATGAATTTACGACCTTCTGCAGCTTATATGCTAGTATACAGGCTAACTGGTGTGACTATTTATTCTATTGAGGTGCTTCTTCTTGTTCTGGATGTTCTTTTTGCATGCACTTCTTTTCCCTATATTTGGTTGAAGGTAGGTGGATTTGCATTCTTCAATGTTTTATATTTACTTAAGTCGTTGAGCCACATATGTGCTTATAATCAAAAGTTGATTGCAACCAACTAATCTCATAATGTCTTTTGATTTTCAGGCAACATCTGCAAGTGAAGAGAACACTAGTATGCTGGGACCTTCTGGTAGTTCTGACTTTATCTGAAGATGCATTTAGTTGTAGATATTGTACAGTTAATCACACTGCAGCATGTCCAACTTGTTGAAAATTTAAACCATGTTTCCAACATTTAACCTTTCATGATTTTCATATGACTATTTATACTAATTGTATGATCATTTTATAATACTCTTGTGATTTGATTTATGTTATTATCATTTTATGACATACTTTATTAAGTAAATTATTTCTTACAATGTTCATATCCTCCATTCCCATACAGGTCTGAGTCATCTTGTTTGACATATTAGGATTGTGAATTTGTTGATTTTATTATTTCTTCTCCTGGCAAGATTTTGAGTTTTGGCCTTTCACGCTGGAGTCTCTGTTTTCTCCCTTTCATGTTGCACAGCAAGTGATTGGATATCTCCAGTGTTAAATACACGACGAGTTGTTCACAGTTTTATAGCAAGCTCAGAATTGGGAGTAGAGATGAGTAATAATTAACAAGCCATGGGTATATTTGTTGAGTAAATGCTCTTTGAGTGGCAGGGATGGAATAATGAGCACTTTTAGATGATAAATATGTTCAACTCATAAATATTTTACCCTTTTTCTTCTTTTTATTGGTTCCAAAATTTCATGAAGTACAAAGAGCTGTGATTTTAGATATTTGCGGGTTGAAGGCTGATGTTTATCACTAGAACTATCCTATTCTTTGTTCTTGCTATGCTATCAATTTCATTGTTTTCCTATAAAGATATTGTCTGTATTAATTGAAAGGTTAGAGCTGCAAAACTAACGTTCTTATCCTTGTGAACTGCAGGAAGTGCTGTCAATAATGCTTCCAAGGTGCAGTCTAATTGCAGTTATCTTAAATTTTAATTGGTTAATAGTTCATACTTATTTGTAATCCATTTACCATTTTTCGAAAAAACTTCCTTTTTTGGTCTAGTCTTGTTGGGTTTAATTCATTTAACTACCAGTAAGATGTGGGATTTTTTAATAGTCCGGAGTCTGGAAACTGTCTAGACAACATAATCACCTGTTTCCCTGTAGCTATAGCATTGTAACTCCTGTTGGGCGTGTTTGCAGGGCCCTGATTTTGAGGCTAAAGTTGCAAAGCTAATTGAATTAGGGTTTGGAAGGGAACAAGTAATTCAGGCTCTGAAGCTTTCTGATGGCAATGAAGAACAAGCAGCCGGATATCTGTTTGGTGGCTGAAGTTGATCTATTATTTGATATCATGGATTGCCATTGATCTTTTTGCATCTAATGTACACTAGAACTGGTCATTTGGTCAATCGACAACTGCATGAACACTCTTGCAGTTATGTTTATTGGATCTCTCCTAATTTGAAAAAAAGGGGGTTATGAGGAATGTATGGCATAACTTAAAATGGAATTGATTGTATTCATTGCTATTTGCACCTTTTTCTGCCATCAAGTTACAATGCATAAATTTACAGATTTTTGATATAGATTAGCTTCTCTCATCCATTTATACATTGCAGTATGATTGTGATCTTGTTTGGAAGTAAATTTTGTTGGGGTGAAAATTTGGTGCAGAGATTTAAGAATAGTGTAAGAAGGAAGAGAGATAAAGAGATAAAAAGTTGGGCTTGTAGGGTTGAGTTTTGATGGGAGGAAAATATTGCAGAGTTTGCACCCAAACATAGCGCTAGATTCTGTAATCTGGAATCATTCTTCTGACCTCTTCCTTGGCATCTTAGATATATGACGCCGGGCTCCTGATTCTAATTCAGTGGTTAATCCCTTTTCCCCACTTTCTTGTTTTCCTGAAAAAGCTTTCGGCTGATGAAGAACGTAAATTACTTCCCTTACAGCCGACAGATTTTTATCACCACGTAATGCCATTAATTAATGCCTACATTTTCTATATTATCTACTTATTATAGCGGACAACTATACGCCAGTTGCGTAAGCTTTTGAGACTGAATTCCGAGTCCCAGGTAAATGGGGAACTGTTTCTTAGTATGTTAATCGCTCTTTGTTGCCTCTTGTTTCCGCATACCTTCTTGGGGGTTGGTATAGGACCATTTAATATTTTGAATTCTGTGCTGGGTGCGTAAGATAATTGCATAAAATCTTAATTCAAGGTTTATGTAGCCAATAACAAACATTAGCTGTATGGTGTGGGAAGGAATGCAAGAGAGGCATTGGGGCGATTGGACGAAACGCGTATGGCTCTGCGTGGGGAGAGAGCAGAAATGAGCAAATAAGGTTCTACTTCTTGACGTGGACAGTGTATGGTTCTTCCCAAGAGGGGAGGAAGTTCTCCAATTACCCCCGCAGCTCCCCACAACTGTTTTCCTCTCTTTTATCTGATTGTTTCGCTAGTTCGGAGAATGAGGAGTCAAGAAGAAGAGAGACCGTCTCATCTCATTTCTCACTTCTCAGGAGACAACACCAGCGGGGCAAACCAGGGGAGACAACTTTCTAATGCAAATTCCTACGCTGCCTTAAACCACACTGGAAAGGGGTGCTTCGGGGATGTTATAAAATAATGTGGGTATTTGTCGAACCCCGCTTCCTCTATAAGTTTCTGACGTTCGATACTGATCGACCTTATGCCTGGGAGATCAACATCGTCATTCTCACATAGCCTCTTTGCACTTCTTTCTCTTATCTGTCTGCTTGTAAACTACCCCGGCGCTTCTGTTTCTTCAATCCTACACCCATCAAAATTGGATTTTCATTCAGCCAAGTTTTTTGAGTATTGCCGAACGTCGTGTTAATAAATCGAGGTTGAGCAGCTATTTAAATTTAGTAAATACTCGAACTTTTACTTACTTCAATTATGTAGAGATATTGAATTTAAAAAACTGTTGAAGTTAAAGTTCAAATCCAATTAAACTCAAAAAATTACTCTTGAACCCAAGCAAATTTGAGTGAGTAGCTTGGCTAACACCCCCACACCTCACCATTTCATTCAACTCAATCATGTGAGCTAATAAAGCATCAAATGCTAATACCTATTATTGGACTCCCAATCCATATATGTTCTCGGCCTCGTTCCTCTCGGCTGGGGTCATATAAAGCAGATGAACTTATTGTCCCATCAAACTGTGCGAGAGTATTACATTACGTCTTTGGAGACGTGCGTCAGTTATTACGGCCACAAACTGCTCAAAGTAATAAAACAAACCTGCTAATTGCTACAAGTTAGCATGCCAGGATTCAGGGAACATGATGGGCATATAGGATTAATGGCAAACAGAGTTTTTCTTATTTCAGTCTTATTCTCATCGTCATCTATATATACTTCCATGCCAGTACACCAGAGTGATATGGCCTGCTACATTAGATCAATACCTCTGTACAAGTAAACAAACAATTGGCATTTGTTTGCACAAAAGAATATCCCTTCTTAACTGCCAATGCTGCACAGCTCAGAATTATGGAGTTCTCACCGACATTTCCTCCACCAATTTCCTTCAGACAGGGTTTCAGAATCCCTTCCAGACATCAAGAATTTCGTCCGATATTTCGGCTACCAGTTCTCTGTCTGCACATTGCAGAAAGGCGTTGAAATCATCTCGAATTTCAAATATCTTACCAAACTTCACGAGATATCGCATGCAGCTGCTCTTCAGTTTAGGCAGCCGATAGAGAGCAGCATGTTGGAGCCTCTCCAGCACGTTCCCGGTGTCAATGTCGTCCAGTAAACTTTCGTGACACGCTTCTTTCAAATCTGAAATGTCGTATTTATCGGCTGCCCGAAGAAGGGACATCCGGTGGATCAAGAATTCATCGTTCCTCATACTGCCGTAGATGTAACTCAGAAAAGCACGGCAGGCTTCGATTGATATGTCGGACATGTTAATGGCAGACAGTTCTTTCTCCTTGAGGTTGTGCGAGAACATGCTCCGGAAAACAGGGGACCTGGAAGCCAGGACTGCCCGATGTGCTGATATGCTGCCGTCAGATGCATTGATTACAATATCAGTGTGAATGCTTTCGGACAGCATTCGACCGAGTAGGGCAAGAGCCGTTTCATTGGATGGTCTCTCCGTGGATCCGTCGCCCCAAATTGAGCACAGCTCGGTTCCCTGTGTGTTTCAAGAACCATTTTCGTCAGAAAAGGCGAAAAAAGAGAAGATGAAAAAGAAAGGGGGAAAAGGAGCCGAGCATGACACATAACATCTTACATTTGGAGATGAAGTTTTTAAATCAAGAAAGTCAACATCAATGATGAATCTTCCAGTTAAGGGAACCTCAATTGCCCAGGCAAAATCCTCCTTGCATTTGAGCAGCTTATCAGTAACCTCTGCATGTAGCCCATGTATATATAACATCAATGACAGGTAGAGTGAATAATTCTCTTCAGAAATTGGTGTACCTGGATGAACCAAACACTTTCGATCTCCTGCCGACAAGACCACTTTGATTATGAAAGATGCAATTGGAGGGTTTTCTCTCGTCAATTTTGAAATCTCCGGGTACAACTTGATGATCAGTGTTCGATTCTTCTCCACGGATAAATGCCTTCAGTTCAGATCACCAAAATGAAAAAATAGAAAAGAAATGAAAATTAAATACCACCCATTCATATTACATATTCATCGTTGTTCCTGTTAACAAAATCCATTTCGGATCATGAATTCCTCTACAGCTGTTTCCTTGATTCTTAAAATCGATTGAAATGGCAGTGATCGTTTGTTTAGACAGTTAAGAGGTCACAAATTCATAACCGATCAAACAGAAGGGGATAGAGGGAGAAATGCGAAAGTGACCGACCAATTCCAGTGGCCGATCCTAAAGGGATCGGATTTCCGGTAAGCGAAAGAGGCCAAGTTCTCGATGCGCCATTGGGCAAGGCGCGAGGTCGTATCAACCCTGTCAGCAGAGTCGATCATCCTAGAGAAGGCAAGCGCCGCCGTGACTTCATGGATGCAATGGAAAAGTCCTTCCAACAAATGATCTCCGTGCTTTCCCAGCTTTGCTCTTTATTCTCTTCCTCATATATTCATTCTCTATCTCTCTCTCTCTCTCTCTCTCTCGTTTTTCATGTATTTGAATAGTTTATAGAGTAAAGATGATGAATATCTGAGGGCAACCCCGTTGAATGTGATGGTTTCCGGCACGCCAGGCAATGTATGTCCATCCTCCTTTACGCCATTGATGGTGATGTGTTTGCTTCCCGCCCTTGTTTTTATTTTTCCTCTGTTTTGTGTGAGGGAAGGAAGGAAGTGGCGCTACTATGATTGATTTTTGGTGCCTTAAGCGGTGGTCGATGTGCTATTTAATATGGTCGAATTCCCTTCTTTCTATGCTTTTCTCGTCTGACTGACATTTGTTATTTTTGTGCTGTGATCTGTTAAGGTTTTCCACTGACGTACACAACGACATTAGTATTCTTGGAAAGGGACAGAATTTTTGCTCTTGGCTCCTGCCAAGCGAAGTATCTGTTTTTCTTAAGCTATTCCATGTTCTACAGAGGAAGAGAATTTTACTGAAAACTGATGATGATACGTATGTTGATTTCAATACTACTGTCCATTCGAGCTGTTGATCACAAATGATTGTTTGTGTCAATGCTATAGGTCGGTTATAATTTCATAAGGGCTGCAGTACCTCTGTAGGGGGAAAAATGTCCCTTCAACTATATGACCAGGGACATATTGTGTTCATTTTTTTGTCTGCAGAGGGTTAATCATTTGTGCTGGAATGCCTGCTTTTTCGTTCGTCTCGGTTCTTCCCCCTTAAAATTTTTTCCTTTTACCCTATGAAATCTGTTTATTTAATTCCATTAGATAAAGACGAAAAGATAGAGATGTCTTTGGGGTTGGGATATAGGTTGCGTTTTCTGAAACAAGCAGTAATTGTTTACTAGCGGAGATGAATAATCTTCTTCACCAACTCCAATCAGATGGCTTCTGGATGTGGGACCAATGGTTAGAAATGAGAACCCAACTTATTTTAGATTGGAAGCTTCAAATAGGAAAGGGAAAGAAGAAAAGGATGTGAATGCTGTGGCACTGGTTGAACAAGAAAGAGAGCTTGTGTGCCTCATAGATATCCACTAGTGGTAGTCATGGAAATGACTCCTTCCATAATCCAACACATCATCAACTCAGCCCATTTCTCCAAACAATTCTCTGATTCAATGAATCACCTTACCAGTTGTGCTATGTGGAATTCCTTCTTTGGGATGGATGGATGGTTCGAGTGTGCCGTTCTTGCTTCTTACTTTATGAACACTTAAAAATAATTGAATTGGATTTGACAAAGAAAAGCGAGAGGAGAAAAAGATGATTGCACTGCCCTACACTTGATTTGAGGTGTCCATAAGTGGATATGAGCAAAGCAAAATTTTCATATGGGCAGTGATTGGGATCTTGTGGCATTAATACAAGATCAATTCTTGTTTGCTTTTTGGTGGACGTTGGCCAGAAAGGAATATCTGAGAAAAACAAATTTCACACATTTCACTAATCGTTTACAAATCACCACAAATTTCACAAATCGTTACACGTTACTTGTTCAGGAAATTAATGCTAAGTTTACTATATAAATGGTGCTGGGCTCACGGCAAGCCTCTCTCGTATGCCACTACTTATTATTTGGTTTAAAATAATATATATATATATATATTTACAAAAATTATTTAGGGGGGGATAACACCAATTACCTTTGAAGAACGAAAGAATAAGGAAATCATTGGGTGGGATCGCCCTTGTATTTTAATTGATTGATGTTAAACATCAGCAAATCATTGTAAGGATGGCAGACGTGGTTCCACAAGAAGGGTTGATATTTTCAAGCCATTGATCACGAAAGTCCAACTTCGTAGGGTCTCAAAGTCATTTCATAGTTCCCATGCATAGCCCCACACTTTATCAGTCCATAATATATTAATAGCAAGTTTTAGGATTATACCTTAATTCTTTTCTAGATTATTACAATATTTTAAAATTGAAACGATGTTCGAATAAAAAAAATTATGGGGTCACTAGGTTACTGATTGAATTATTGAAAAAATCGATTATTTTAATTATATAATATTATATATATATATATATATAAATTTACAAAATAAATGTAATCCAATATAACAATATATTGAAAAATGAGTTTTAGACGCAATGTTAAAAATTAAATAATTCAATGAAAATAAAAATTTATTACACAAATTAAAAAATATATTATATTCAAAATGATTAAAAGTATAAAATTAAAAAAATAGTTTTGAAAAATAAACAAATTAATTAATACGACTAATTTCAATTTTAAGATAAATAATTAAATTTTCAAAATATTGATTAGAAAAATAAAAGGATAAAAATTACTAAAAATAAAAATCAAAATAAAAATTGTATATTTAACTACTTTGATCAATTTTTTTAACTGATTTTTTTTTTTACCGATTTTAACTGATTCATACTAATTTTGATCAGTTCTCATTGGTTTTAATCGAATTAAAAAACCAAGTGGAATTGGCAGGTCTAATCCAGTTTTTAAAACAATGGATTATTATACTTTAATTCTTTTCTATATAGACTAATCATTTGACTTAAACGTATTCTGACTTGATAGATTAATCTTGATTGACTGTGAACGTTTGACCTAATATCCTTGCATTAATGTTATATAACCGAATGATGGCAACTAAAATGTCTTGTTCATTTTTCCTTTGCAATGGAGGAGAAGATCACTCGAAACAGTCAATCAATCAGCCTCTATCTCCAGGTTTTCAAACATAAAGGCGGTGATTAGTTGTAGACTTGTAGTTCTCCATTTAAGCTGGAGAGGACAGTTGGCAGACGCAGTTCGGATTCATGGTCAAAATAATCCTTAATTTCCCACTTGCATATCCGAGAAAAGTGGTTGGAAGAACAAAGAGGATGTAATGGATTCAATTATCTTTGCTATTTTTTCATGGAGGTTGTTCGAAATATGCGTCGTGCTGTTGACTATGTGTCGAGACAATGGATGTGAATGACTTTTAGTTTGAACCAAAACAGATCTAGAAGAATATTTTTAAACCAAGTGTTCATTTTTATACGAAGTTTAGAAAACTCAACATCGAAATTTGAGAAGTCTCAACTCGGCCAATTCAAGAAATTATTTTTGAACAAGGGCCTCTTTCAATCCGGGCTCTTTTGGGCCGTCGTAATGACTTGTAAAATTTTGACGGTTGCAGGTTTATTAATAAATTATAAAATTATTGTATTTTTATTAAAAAAAAAAATAAAATAATTTAATATTAAAAAATATAAATAATATTTAAAATAATAAAATAAAAAATATTTAGAGAATTTGAAAAAAGAACAAAAAGTTTGAGAGCAAAGACAAATAAAAGTAAAATAAGAAAATAAAAAATTATGTGATTTTACATTGTGAATAAATATTCAAAATAAAAAATGATGAGAACTCAAAAGAGTTTAAAAAATGAAAAATTTAAGAGAATACATGAATATATATTTAAATTTGATGAAAAGAGAGAAGAAAATAATAGAAAGAATAAAAGCATATATTTGTTTTGTAATTATGCACTCTCCAAAAATACAAGTTCAATTATTATCATTCTTTTCTATCTCTTTCTTTTTATACAATTTTCGATAAAAAACACCTAACAACACACAAGGTTATAATTGCAAAACAAACAATGCTATAATTTTATTTTGTGCAATTAAGAGTTTTTAGTGAAATAATAATATAATATGGATACAGATATAGATTAATGAAACACTCCATTAGATATCAATAATTACCACGCTCGACGCTGCATGTCCAAAGTGTACATTAATTCTGTGAAGAAATTAACAATAATAGACAATTTTTGATATGCACGGTCATTTGGCCACTGCAAATTGGACAGTGACGATTTTTTTATGAATGCATAAATCAAGAAAAATCATTAACGTGCAACGTAGTGCACACAGACTTTGTAATTGCGTCATTATCATAACCATTGATGAATGCCAATGATCACTGTCAATAGTATGCGCTTCACTATTGTTTGATTAATATATATAATAATACCAAATTGCACTCGTTTAAGATCCATACCATTCTCACATTTTAAGCTCTAATACAGTAAGTTGGGCATCACTCGTATGGCATGACTAGTTCCCTTGAGAACTTATTTAGCTCAATTACCATCTCTGAAACCTTGAAGTCTCTAAACTACTAGGTGTGGCTTCTATGAATATATGTTACCAACCCTAAATTAATAGCATCAACGAAATAAATCAAGGTAACTCTAATAAGTAAATGATATTAATGATAATATCTTTGTGGGTGATGAAGGAGATGTGGAAGCAGTTAAAAATTCTTATGCCGTAGATTTGGAAGTCATCAAGGTAAGATTTATAAAGCATACACTACAAAAAATTCAATGTTCAGCAAGTACTAGAATTTCTTGTAAAATAAGGAAATTCTTTGCTGGTTTTAACAACAAATTATTTTCCTAGGTAATTTGCTCTGACAAATTATTGTCATACGTAATTTGCTCCTAAATAAATTTCCTTGTTGAATTTAGTTAGGACGATTAGCAACAAAATTTTTCATCTCTATTAGCAAGGAATATTTACTTTGCAAATAAATTAGTTACTTAAACAAACATTGTCCTTGCCAGTCTCGCTGTCTCTTTTAACCTCTAATCTAGACATATTGAAGGGTTTGAACTGGACCTAACATTATGAAGCTTGAGAGGTCACCAGCAAAACAACACACCTGCACATTACTTTGTTCAATAGTTTATACATTTCAAATTCGTGAAATTAATAACCATTCTCATTGTTGATTTTGTTGTTAATAAACATTTTAAATTTTTAAAAGCCTCTTTGAGTTAAATTAATTCATTACATTTGATTAATGTATAAGAAAGAATAATAACAATAATATTAATAATAATACATTAAAATAATTGATCCAGGCACATTGATGGATTACCTATGTTGCTAAGCAACTTCAAAACATGCAAAAAGTGACACAATTGAATTTAAAAAGCAAGGCATACACTTTACATCTCATGGAAATTGACTACTCACGTATATATGGTTTAAACCGCTGAAAGAAATGTTAAGCCAGAATTATATAAATGAGAGGTCATCCTCATTGTACTAACTCACAAACATTCTGCATGACATTTTTATTCAATCAAATGGGTAATTCGAATGCACAAATATAAGTAGCAAACAATGTGATAAAACTTTGGGGTAGTTCAATAGAGCGTACGTCTCAATTGCATGTTGCTCAAAAGTGTTGATAAATCAAGTGGGCTGTTGATGAATATGGTTCAAAATAGTATTAAGCAAATATGACTATTTCCTTTACTATATAAGTTTCGCATATTAAAGCTTGCACACATACTTTATTTGTAACCTTTCTCTTTGATGTGTGAATGAACCTACAACACATGCAACACGTGGAGTAAAATTATCAATTATAATTACAAATTCAAAAATTTAGGTTATCATTATACACAATAGTAAAAGTAAAAACAATTAAAGTTATATAATAAAACAAATAACTACAATAATATTACCTTAAATATAAAAATAACTTGAATTTCACCAACGTTGTGGAGTTTTTGGCTAGATTTGATATAGTGTTTGTAATAGTAAAGAGAAAAATTAGGTTATCCAATGATATAGAGTTGTACTTAACATTGTTTTAAAATCCGCAAATTGAAATGGTTTAAAACATACTAAAAAACTATCTGTGAAGTTGAGATGGCTTAAGAATGTCTTCTAAAGTTGTTCCATTGGGGGACAACTTTTTGGAATTATGAAGAGTGTTATGCCTTCGTAACAACTTCGGGATACAATTCTTTTATCGTTTCAAATTTATTCTAAATTTGAGATGGCTTTATAGCTATATTTTAATCAGATAGAACTCTAGTAGTCAAAAAATACTTATACAGAGTAAAAATTAAATTAATAAAAAAACATAATGCGATCAAAATATATCGTATTTTTAATATATGATGTTGATAATAATATAATCCATGCATATCACTTATTTCATGTATACTATTTTTTATTCCTTTGGCACATTATTACACGCCATACTAAATTTTTTATAAATATAGAATTACTAAACTATTATTATTATTTTATTTTTCACTTTTTGATTATTTTGTTTCTTCTTTTAATTTGTTTTTTTTTAATATTCTTTCTCTGTTTTCTATTTGACTTTTTTCTTTATCTCTCTTTTTTGTTATTTAAAGTTTTCCATCTGTTCTATTATAGGTAATTTCGTATACGATTTTGCAAATTTGCCTGTGCAACAGCTCTAACTTATTTAACTGCAATTATAAACGTAATACAGAAATATTAAATCCAAAGCCAACACTGATTAAATGGGCTTAAACTGGAACTTATATGAATCTAATTACTTGGATTCAGACTAACATATATTTAAATTAAAATTTACATTCAAACCACATCTGAGTAACTCTTCAATCTTAAAAATCTTAAAATGAACCTCTTTTGTTTTCTTCTTCATTCTTAAGATGACTACCCAATATTAAAAAATTGAAACTATATATATACAAGAGGTTTACAATTGGTTACTCTTAAAACAAAAAACACTACAACAATTTATGACGCACGTGTCAATGTAAATCACATGATGGAGTAACTAGGAGGTGGATAATTATTTGGATCTTGAGCTGGGTCGCCAATATAATTACATGGCTGGTGATAAGATTGGACTGGAAAACTCTGGAATGTACTTTGGCTCTAAGACTGAGAATCTTCTTCTTCTCTGAATCTCCTTTCTTCCATTGATGCTTGATCACTTTCTTGCTGTGAACTCATGTTTGTTATGCTGACTATTTGAGCAAAGCAGAATTTCTTCCTTAGTAAATTGGTTAGATCAACAGGGTCGACCCATTCTCCAATCTCCACCATTTTGTTCTCGTCTCTTACAACCTCCGCGCTGCTCAATTAGTCCAGACTTGATTTGTCCGAACCCAAATCAATTATCCAACAAGTGATTTACATTCTTCCACATTATAAAAAGGTTAGCTTTTATGAGCATTATGTGCCTGAAAGTAGAAGAGACTAAATTCTATTCAATACATTGACTAATTACACATACAACATGCAGAAAAAAATATTGCTGTTTGTGGGACTAAATTAGTCTCATCAAGTGGTATTCATCGATGCACGTAAGCTGCCGTGGAGAAGACTTTCTTCTCTGTCTCTGTTTCCTAATCATCGACAAGTACTGATTTTTCTTCCATATGCGATATGTGTGTGTATTTATTGCACGACCTTTGAGATGCTAATAATGTACATGCCTAGGTATTATACGTACATTATTAGCGTTTCAAAGGTCGTGCAATTAATTACGTAGTGTGTCACAATCATTCATGCAAGAACTTCAGTACATACAGATCTTCACAAATACCAATATATAAGTGATCGACTTATTTGGATGCAAATTATAATGGAGGAATTGATGTGAAAATTTAAAAATAATATGTTTCGAGCTGTGAATTATGGTGGGATAAAAAGTTGTTGCCAATCTGCATCCACATAGCCATCACCACTTTATTTGTTTCGACCCCTGACTTCTTCTTATATAAAAACATCAATCTTTTTGAATTCATTTAATGGCTACCAAGTTCATCTAACAAAAACTCAACTCTAATTGTATTCTGGAGTTCTCTCTGCTTAACATCTATTATGAAGGTGAAATATTCTTTACATGTCACATTTAACACACTCGTAAATACACTATCGCAATGTGACATCATTAATGTGATGATATTACATGTTAAGGCTGCACTTAGGACTTTGAACTTGGTAGAAGGTCACGATAAAAACTTTATGATTACAACTTATCATTTTAAGAAGTTTTTGATCTATATGGATTAAGTTTAATTTTAGACATTATTCATTTTTATGTATCTCATACATCCATCACTGATAATATGTAAAAATAAAATATAGAGGATTATGAACTTTTAGATTCAATTTAAGCTAAGAATGAATCATATGCATGTACATGAAATCTTACATGATTACTTAAGAATTAGCTTTCCATCTTGGTCTTCATGGTTTGCTTTATAGGACCCACCACGATATGTAACCTCAAATGGCACCAACTCTTTAGTCTTCACATGAACACCAACTATTGATGTCTTTTATATTTTACAAATACATGTGGTGTACCATAGAGAATTCCTATTCTACATTATGAAATAAAAACTTAGGTTTATACACTTACAACCTATGAAAAATAATTATACAACTCATTAAAAATCAAACGGAAAGTAACTACATTCAACCACAAATGTCCTAAGTTCATAATCCAACCACAATATCAATTCAAACAATTATACATCATATGTGTAATTAATAATTCCATTTAATGATAATTTCTATAACCTACGGATCTAATGCATTAGTTTTTATTTCTTAAAAAACAATTTTTCAAAAATTAAATGGAGAAAAAATATTTTCTATAACTCGCGATTGCGATTGTGGAAATTGGTCCTACTGTTGTGAGCTGTCAATTAGCAACTGCAAGATCTAGCCGCAATAGAAACCTTAGTTTTGTCACAGTGCCACCTACGATCGCAAGAAAGACACCTATGATTGCAAGCCCCTCATTCGCGATTGTGAATCATGGCCACAGGTTTTATAACTCCGCAGCTAGCAGCACATTCGCAAGACTCCATGTCATGACCACAAGAACATTTCTTGTGATCGCGACACCAATTGCGAATCGCAATAGTCTGCTACAATTTGCGATTTTTTGTTTCAAATTCAAAATTTCTCCAATTTTCTCAATTCCAAACAACCACAAACACTTTTAGAAGGTTTTACACTTATCAAGTACATGTTTAAGGGAATTTAATGTGAAAACTAACGTGAATCACGGAAGAATCATTAAATTTTATAGTTTTGCAAAGAAGTAATGGCTTTGATACCAATTTTGGATTTCGTTGGGATCTTCAAGTAAAAATCAAAACTTTAAGCCACAAAAACATCATACAAATGTAATGAAAAAATGAAACAAATCCCATCCATTTTCATTGATAAACACGCAAATTATCGTATAAATAATAAGTAAATGCAGAATTTTTACCTCTTGGAACGTTTCCAATGAATTTGTTTGCAATCCTTAAGTTGTTGTCCTAGTTCATCCATACAATTGGAACGATAACGAACTACTTCTATACTTCACAAAACTCCTTTTGCTAAAGTCTAATGCAAACTCTTTAGGTTAAAAGGAATTTTTGACAAGAAAAGAGTGGGACAGGATTGTTAGGTTATCTCTCTTTTCTTGCTTGGAGGTGCTCATGAATTTTTTTGCTTTAAAGGTTGTGTCTTAAACTCTTCAAGTATTCTTTTAAATAGATAGAGTACTAGGATTTGAAACGTGAGCTTCATCCACATTAATTAAATTAAATCTTCATTGTATTTCTAATTAATAATAAAATTTTTAACAAACATCATAGTAATTTATTGAGTCAAATCTAGTTATAACTAAATAAATTACTTCGAGAGAATATTCTCAAGCCTTATTTGCAAACCACCAATTTAACCCTCGTTATATGTTTCAACTTTTTGTGTGTGATTCTCTAAGTTTATCTTTTATTGGCAATAAGCATAGCTCAAATGACATAGGTAATGTCTAATTTATGATTCATATCATGACCCAATTAAAATGAAGTGAATCGGATCACAATGAACCTTTCCAATTTTGAATGACATACTGTATAGACTTTTTGTCTTACTTTGCCCAACTAAATGAGAAGCATAGATTTAGTAAAATTCACAAATTCGGTCATATGACCAATTTGCGTTACCTTATTAACCAATCGAGGTTACCTTACAAACTCCGTTCCAATTACACATTGCCTTGACCAAAAACTTTTATCTTATAGAACATCAACCGAATAAGACAAATACTCTGCTTACTTATAAGGAGAAAAATCTCTTATTGAATTCACACTTGTCTTCATACACATCCCAACAATAGCATAATGGGCTCATGGCTTTATCTCATACCACGATATAAATCGACCCTTAATACTCTAATGATATATTAACCGTCATGCACACAATACCACCTCACTGTCTAAGGTTTAAGGTCATGTGCACTTAACACGAACATGAATTAATGCATTGACAATTAAAAATAAAACAATTAAGAGTGAACTTCATGTATCTACTTTACTCTATAAGTCATTGTCAGAACACCCATTCTTTAATAGTATATCTATATAGATGTATTTTTAGTATTTTATACTGAATGATATGACACTCACCATATAAATATAAGGTGTACAAATCGTACCAACTCTTTAATACTCTTTAGAGTATTTGTAACTCGTGAACTAATTTTAATGATTGAGTACTATGACAATCTTATATTTATATTCATAATATTTTATGAATAAGACTTCTTAACTCAATTACATAAGTACATGTAATATTTTACGGCCTTTAAGATTTATATGCATGAACCAACTTGTCAAAACATTAATATAAAAAATTAATATTTTATTAATAACTATCAAAACGTACATATACAACTTTGATATCTTCTATTATCTCTCATTATCAATTAATGTTAGAGAACATATCACAACAGTATTCTCAGTTAAAAAGAAGGTGGCATAGTTGCAAGCTCAAGTGTGTATGCTTTTCAATTCAAAACATAACATTTTTTTGTCACGAATATTTTTTTTATTATATAAACATGTTTAGAAAAAATTTATTATTTAGAAAAAATTATTTATTCTATATGTGTACATAATTTTTTAATAATGATGATAAAGTATAAGTTAATCATATTTTTAAATAATAATAATAATAATGCATTATTAAGAATAAAATTACAATAATTAAACATAAATCTATTTTATTTTTAAAATTTTAATTTTAAAAATAAAATATCAAAAAATAAAATCTAGATTAGACATTGTGTATAAAATGAGAGAGAAAATTGAGGAGAAAATGAAATAATAAGTAAAGAATGGAATGAGAACATATACAAAAAAAAAAAAAAAAGGTGAAAAGAAATTAAAAAAAGAGGACATTTTAATAAATTAATTTTTCTTTTTAACTTTTAATAATAATTTAACCTTGAGTATCAAAGGTGAGGAGTGACTACTATATATCCACGTCTCACACATTTTATATTTTATATAATATAGAATATAGTATAGAATTGATATGATAGTGATTTAATTTGGATCTTGTAAATTCATCATTTGGGCTGTCTGTCGGCCCTAAACGACTTAATCACTTGTTTCTACGGGCCATTAATTTTGGGCCCATTCAGGGTTGGACGTAGTAATTTGTGCTACGTATAATAGCATTTCGTGCGAGACACAGAGGCGAGAGCACAATGAAACCAGGCCTCACTTTGTCAATCTCATTGACTGTGTTTAACTTCTAATTTCGTTGGAGAATGAAACTTGTGTTTTAAGTATCAAAATCTACCATTAAAGAGGACATTCTAATGGTTTATTATCTAATATTGCATATAAGGTCTTCTTCAAAACTTAGGTTGACAAGTGAGTCCTTAAGAAACCTTCTCGCGATACTGTAGTGGAAAAAATTGAAAAAGAGGAAAAAAAATTCATTTCTGGCAAATGGTTAATTGAAATCCAAACATATCCGAACATTGTAAGTAACACCGGCTTTATCTTTATTTTTTTATTTCATAGTAACAAAAATTTGGTTAAATTTTCTTCATGATCTCTAAATTCATAACACAAATAAATAGCATTACTTTCTGTCTCGTCTCCCAACTAATCAAGGACACGAATTAATTACCAAATTAGACGTGCATTAAACGGCATGTTATCAAAGTTAATTATTTGTTGATCATCTAAATTTCAGACTTCACTTAGTAATAATTTGTGTGGGCTAGATTTTTCTGAGGCCAAATCAATTATCCAAAAGCACGATTGACCGAAAAGAGAAATGACTAAAGTCTACTGAATACATTGACTACTTACAACATGCATATGAAAAATAATGTTGCCCGGTACGACTTCTGGTCGTAGCAGCACGCTACCGAGGTGAAGACCTTCATCTTCTTCTTCATGTATCTCCCAGCCCATCGATGAGTGCTGACTTGTTCTTCCAAGCGCGGATGTGGAGCTTGTCGGGAAAATTTTCTCTCCTTTTTTTTTCAATAGCCAGTTATTATACATGCATTAATACTATTTCAAAGTGGTGCTATTTTTATACCGTGTTGAATGCATAAGAACACTTCAAACAACGTCTTGAGCGCTAAAGTCGTCCCATGTTTTATCTTGATTTCTTCTAGTATAAATACATAAATCTTCATCCAATAATTCCATGCCCACCAAATTCATCAACCACAATCTCAGCTGTGATCCTACACTAGGGTTTTCTCTGCCAAACGTCACTAATTATGAAGGAAAGAATTTCCGATATTATAATATATGGCCGATTATTGGAACACTGGATAATTTTAACTGCAATCATGTGGGTTCTTGAGCTTATTTATAAAGGAGAGATCGAGTCTGAATATGATTGATCATTTATGCCGCAATAGATTCTTTAGCATTCTAAATGCTTTTTTATCATTCACATTTCAGCAAAAAGTTGTGATCGAAATCCCATTGCACGAGGAGAAAAGTAGATCAAAGGCAATGAAAATTGCTTCCAATATGAAGGGAATTTTTGCCTGTGTGCGCACCCACACACACATATGATGACCGGCATTTCTTCATGGCACAATCAATTCAAGACCCAAATATATATTTCATAAGCATGTGTAGTAACTTAAATATAAATGTATATACGTATATATCCTTTTTTTTCTTTTAATTATGTTGCAGGAGTTATAACCTAGCTGAACGAAGTCTGCGCATGTATCGTATGGCGCGAAAGGGAGACATCCACATAGGCATGTACGTGTATCGGCTGCGGTGAAAATCCAGCAGGTTCATATTCAAAACAAAAAAAATAAAAATAACAACAACAGCTTTTAATATTGTAAAAATATTTCATTGCCAAACTTGAGAATACAAACAATAATAGAGGGGACACAAGAAAACATCCAACGCATATTTCACAATTCACGGGCCACGAAGCAAGCAATAATAATGTCAAGTCAATAAATTAACGGACGTTCTGTTTTTTTTTTTCATGTTTTTTAATTTTTGGGAAACAAATCCAGGATGAAACTGATCTTTGCATGCTCACGAGTTGTTGGCGGAACTGGCGAGGACGCTTTGCATTCAACGCGAGATGGCACCCGAAAGATTCTGAAATGACCCAGACTGACTGTTGAGAGTGAAATAATTAATTACGGGAATGTTGCTAACCATCACATGATCCTCACCGTTCTTTCCAAGTCGACTTACCAACTCCTCAGCCATGTCATGCAGAGCCAGCTCTTCAACCTTGACAAGATTCTCTAGTCCCCGTGGAAGCATCGTCAGTCGAGGGCACCGGCGAAGTGACAGCTGTTTAAGGTTAGGCATGGCTCCATCCTCTATTTCAATTGTGCGAAGTTCCGAGAATTCTTCAATCAGCAAAATGTTTAGCTTTCTGAAGCGCGAAGCTCTGAATATCAACTCTTGGCCAAGGTAACAGTCGACCAGCTGAAGCTCCATCAGGTTTGGCAGGCACTCAAGACCATTCAAGGGGCTGCAATTCATTCTAGACCACTTCAGGCCAATCCTGAGCAGATTATTGAGTGAGGAAATCCAGGCTGGCAGTTCCCTCAGGCGCCCTTTCAGGTATAGACGCTGAAGAGACTGTGGAGGATTTGTCATCTCTCCCAGTTCAAGATACTCTTCCTTGCTGCTTGTGCATACATCCAGAGTTCTAAGCTTTTGCATCTTTTCAACCGATGCGGACAAATCCTTACCATGCTCCCACTTGAGCCCCATTAGTCCTAGCTTCCTCAGTTGGCTCAATTCTTTCAACTCTTTTAGGATTTTACCCTTTTTGTCTACCTTAACAAGTGACAAATCCTGAAGCTTCTTTAGTTTGCTGAATCCATCAGATACCTTAACACCTTGAACCGAGTCAAAAACTACATAGTTGTCTACGTTGTACTTGTAAGCAAAGAGGTGACAGAGGTTGTGCAGATGGGATATTTCCTTTGGAAGCTCTTTGACATCAGTTTGTTTTAGGTCCAAGGTTTCGAGGTAAGAAAGCTTTTTTATGGAACTGGGGATCATCTTTATTTTACTACCCCTCAAACTAAGATACCTTATAAGGCTGAGATCGGTGACGCCCTTGGGAAATTCTGTGCTGATAAGTCCAGCTTGGAAGTCTAAGACTCTTAGCAACTTGAGCCTGCGGAGATGCTTCTCAAAATCAGAGGGAGACATTTGCCACAGGCTGAAAAGCACGGAGCATGAATGTTAGTAACTGGAGACAACAAAATTTTTTCTGACATCAAAGGATATGCGAGCGAACCTGAATAGAAACATGGAACAAACGCCCCTGCAGTCACTGCCTGGAGGCAACTGATTGCAATCGTCGTGGACAGATAAACGCCGAATTTTCTTGCTTGGACTTGTATTTTCTTTATAAAAAATTGATGCAAAATTTTCGTCCTTACTCTTTTGGATGATTAACTTATGGACGATGTTCAGAACCCGACAATTTCTAGGTCGGCCATCAAAATCCCAGTTGGAAACATGAACCAAATTCTTGTGAATCAGTTGATTGAGATAGTCATCTGCAACCTCCTCGGCCGTTTTGTAGTCTGTTCCAAGTGCGAACCCTTCAGCTACCCAGAGGCGTATGAGCCTTCCACGCTCGACTGAGTAATCCTCTGGGAACATGCTGAAGTACAAGAAACAACTCTTGAGATTGCTGGAGAGATCCATGTAACCAGGCAGCAGAGCATTTCTGATAACATACAGATCAGGGTCATTCCAGGTTTCGCATTCAAGATTATCGTGAAACCTGTCCCACTCATATGGAAGCCTTGGTTTGTGGGCGAGTGCGCCACCAACTGCCACAATAGCTAGCGGCAGTCCTTCACATCTCTTCACAATTCTCACAGCACAATCCTTCAACTCAGAAGAGCATTCCCCGTCGCTCTCCGGGAAGGCCTCTCTGCAGAAGAGTTTCCACCCTTGTAGCCATTCTAACCCATCTATGGTAAATATATGTTGCCTTGTTGATGCAAAAACGGAGGCCACATCTGACGACCTGGTTGTGACAATTATTCGACAGCCGGGAGAAGCATCTGGTAATGCGTCCTTAATGTGTTCCCAGTGTATTTTACTCCAAATATCATCAAGAACAACAACATACCTCTTTCCAGCCAGGTAATTACGAAGCCTCGACGGCAGATTTAGACTGTCGTCGATAGAGTATGGGTCCTTTCTGGAAGAGGAGAACTGCTTTAACAGATTGACAAAGATGTTCTGGACATCGAAATGCCAACCCACGTGAACCCAAGCATGACAATCAAATTGTCCACGAATTTTTTTTTTCCAGAAAACATTTTTCGCGAATGTTGTCTTTCCCGAGCCACCAGGACCAACCACAGCTAGTTTGACTGGCTTCCTTTCTCCATCCTCCATCAGACGAATAAATTCCTTTTTGGGATTTTCATAGCCAATCATTTCGCGATCAAGCAGAAGAGGACTCGCCTGGTGCGGAATACTGAAATTAGAACTTGATGACGGTCTCGCGCCGGAATGACTATTTTCAGGGAAAACCTCACGCTGTGATCTGATATTTTCTATATCTCTCTTGATGCTTGCTATCTTTTCAGAGATCCCGAAAAGCGGAAGCCCATGTTTGACATGGTGGGCGAAGTTGCGAGCCTTCCGAATGATCTTTCTATCGTGAAAGAGATAGAGGGGTGAATGAAGGACGCACTCCTCTAGAACATCTTCAATGTCATAAGCAATACTTCGAACTTTCTCCACCTGATCTTCCAGCGTTCTGCTCACTGGCCTGCCATCATTGTCTTCTAGAAAGGCCTTCATCGATGTGAGCCAACTTTTCATGCCTTTGATATCATCCTTCACGTCTTCTTTGACGTTGAGTTTGTTTAGCAAAGGTGAAACAATCTCGGCCAAACCCAATGCAGCGCTAACTGCAAGTTCTGCCATAAATCGACTTCTGTTTTTCTTTTCTTGTTATTGTTTGTATGAGCAGTTGAATGGAAGGTGCTCTCAACCGTTACGGTGCTTGGAGAATATCAAGGGACACTCATAATTGGTAAAAGTCCACGATGCCCAGCTAGCTATCGATATTATAATTATTGTGCTATTGCTTGGAAGGTCTGCTCCCATAAGGCGGGGCCCACGCATGCATGTGCGTCGAATCAGGGGTTAGGACCTTCTAAGAATTGCCCAGAATTCCCGCACTTGACTTATTGTAGCCCTCCAAATCTGTACACTATGATTTAATTTATAAATTATAATATTTTAATTTAAAATACAATTATTTATGATTAAAAACTATAAAGAATATTTAAAATAATAAAATAAAAGATATCAAGAGACTGTAAAAATAGAGAATTTTTAAAGAATACACATATAAAAATGTTAAAGAAAAAAAGAAAAAAAATTAACATTAAAATAAATAATCATTTAATTTTACGTTGTGTAAAAATATTTAAAATAAAATATAATAAAAGATCAAAAGATTTTAAAAATAATAAAATTTGAGAGAACGTATAAATATAATTTGTAAGTTGTTTGAAAAGTGAGAAGAAAAATAATAAAAAGGATAAAAGTATGTAACTTGAGGATAATTGCATAAATTCAGTTTATAACTAAGAATATTTATTAAAATAATAATATAATATAGATATAGATATATATAACATGCACAAGCGATTTGCAAATTAACTAACTGTTGGAATTGGACACACTTGTGTGAAATGTCCGCTATGTTGAAAACCCTTCAAATTTTATGTTGCCTGTTTTATTCTTATCTTTAGTTCTATCAATGTATGGTTGTCACATTGTGCATTGGTAGAAAAATAAACACAAAAGAAATAAAGGATGAAAATGAAATAAAAATTTGATTGTCGAAACGTTTCCCTTTAGAGATCTTACAGAGAAAGTGGACATTTTTAAAACAACTTATCAATGAAAAAAAGACCATCTTGCCGTTGCCCCGTTGCTTACTCAAACCATAGGAAGGAGTTTAGGAGATTATACACACACCGAATGTTTAATTTCGAAACTCATCTCATGTTTCTGTTACCTGGCACAGTGTAATGGATTTATTTTTTAAAAATCTAACATGTGTATTAAGTACTTGATGCATTTACACCTACGTAGTGTATAATCTCATTATAAGAGGTTCTCAATTAAGTTGGAGTTAAAAGGAATTACTCCAGTATCTAACGACATAAGATTCCACAGCCAAGTTGCCTTTCATAAAATGAAGGCAAGTAGAGTAACAAAATGATTCACTTGGGAGATAAGCCATGGATACCTACTAGAAAAAAAAAAAGCCTTTCAAAAATGAAGACAAGTAGACCAAGAAAATGGTTGAATTGGAGATATGTCGAGAGTCGAGACAAGGTTCCGCTTTTGGGGTTCTGTGTACGATTGTGGGCTTCTTCTCCATGGAAAGACTAAACTGTAAACTTGTAGCATGAGCTTCGGGGGATCCTTGAACTTATTATTCATTTGGTTCTCATGACCGGATCACTTGGGATGAATTCTCATGGTCTTTTTATATACTTGCTAGGCTTTGTTCGGATGTAGATTATGATGAGAAGAAAATTGGAGTTCCAACATAAAGACATTATAAAAAATGTGAGAACAAAGACATAAAAAAAAACTATTTTATTGGATAGAATTTTGAAAATATAAATTTTAATAGATAAAAAATAACTTAAACTTGCATCCAGACATACACTTAAAATCACCAACTAGAAAACTAGATATTATTAGATGCGACTCAGGACGCAAACAAGTCGGGTATTTATATTTTTTTTTTAGCTTAAACTTTAATGTGACTAATTGAATTCGAGCTCATAGAAATTTGGGGTTCCCAATGACCTATCCACATGGCCCATAAAGTCTAAATAAGATAGCTTAGCACGGTCACACGGGCAACCGTATGAATTTACACCATAACAAAGAATTACATGCATGATAAATATTTTTAGAATATTGATGTTTTATTAATTAATGAAAAATAATATTTATGACCAATATCTTTCATAAATAATTTGACACTAATAGTTTAAAGGATGCATGGCTTTTTGACAATAAAAATAAACTTTCAAATCACAAAAGTTTTTCACATAGGAATATGACTTTTGATTATGGTTAAAAAGTCATATTCAAGGGGAACGAACAAAACTTCATTTGTCCAATGTTCCAACAAGAATGTTTCTATAACTCAAATTTGTGTGGCAGATATTGTGGTTGAATCCGTATCTCAAGAAATAATTGACAGTAGAACAATAGTTGGATCTCATGTTGCAATATTAAAGACAGCAACAAGCGCGCTGCCTGTAGATAAGCCCCTTGGAGATGCTACTCTTATTTTAGCAAAAGTTGGACCATTTCATTCTTAGGATGTTGATGATATGAGTCTCCCTTACAATTACTAAACTTTTGACAAATGTGTGATGCAAAGAGCGAGATTAAGTTTAAAGCGAGAGGGAAAGTGGTATTTAGATTGTCTGGGTTTTTCTATTCTACTGTCTAGGTTTGTTCTTCTGTGCTTGGCTGCTAATATTTGTGGTTATTAAGAACATCTGGCCTAATGTTGGTTTGGCTCATTGTTGGGATCTATTTCTATTTGATATTTTTCATTTTGTAAGCATTTGGTTGTATTAGTCTAAATAATGTCTACTTATGTTAGGGCTTATCAGAATTTGTAATCCATAGCATATTCAATGTAATAGCAAAATGAATAGAATTGATTTGAGTTCAATGCTGGCAATCTGTTGAAACAAGTGAGGAAAATTATGTTATATGTCATGCCACAACGTGCCAAAGAAGAGATTGTTAGGTTTGATATCTTGATTAGTTGGCACATTATGGCAAATTTATCTCACTTGTTTGGACTCTTAAATTTTAATGGTGTATAACTCTTGGTGTTGACGTGGTAAATGAGTATTGGAATGGTGAATTTGTTGAAGAAGTAGGACTCAAAGGAATTTACAAAAGGTGGAAAGAGTTAGAATAACAAATCAAATAACTATGGAAGAGTCCAAGGGTATCAAACTCTAGAGTCCCAATAGTGTTGCCAACATAAAAATAACTCTACGAGATTCGCTATTGATTTTTAGAAGTTTTGTTACAAATTTTTGGGAGTGTTTATTGGCTAGAAATTAATAAAATTCTAGCTATAAATTGTTAGAGGGCATGGGTGAGCCTTTGCTTCATCTTTAGAGAGCCTTGCCTGAGGTATTTAGAGTGAAGAACTATCTTGTTATCAACCACTAGTTTAGCATTTCATATTGTGAGAGAAAGAGTCCATACATTAGTGAATAATTAACTATAATACAACGTTGGACCTAAGGGGTGCTAGATTATGCATAAAACTAAAGAGATAGAGATTTGTTACATCAACTATTTGTGGACTTTTAAGTTCCTATAACGGTAATCACATGATTGGAATTGAAATTATCGGGTGTTCCAACAATCGGTTAGATATTATAATGTCGGAAGTTCTTACCTTCATGATTAGTGGCATTTAGCAGAGAAAACCCTAGTATATGATCAAAGCCGAGTTTTTTCTTGACGAAGTTGGTGGGTATGGAATTATTGAAGGACGATTGATGTATTTATACAAGAAGAAATTAATAACAAAAGAGGGACGACTGTAGCACGTAAGACGTTGTTTGGAGGATTCTTATGCATCAATTTACTGTTTTCCTGATTGTTCGAGAAACATGTTATAACTAGTACGACTTAGGAGTAGTAACAATGTAAATTGACACCTAGCTGTTGAATGAAATGGATTAAATTCCGTGACTAGCTTTACATCCGTGCCCGGATGAACAAGTGATCAGTACTCATCAATGGGTTAGGAAATGGAAATGGAGAAGGAGATGGAAGGTCTTAGCTGCGGTACCCTGCGGCTAAGACCACCATGTGCTGGGAATAATTGATTAAGTTCCACTAGGCAATACCAAACGAGAAAAGTCCTGCGTATCTTAGTTGACTGACGGCTAGTCATCGATTTTCTAAAGTAATACTTAGCTCAGGCCTTTCCACCAGGCTCAGTCAGCGGTTGAATTCCTTACTCTTTATCTTCATCTTAGAATAGTTCTTGTGCATGTTGTGTGTGTAATTAGTCAGTGGATTCAATAGACTTTAGTCAGTTCTCTTTTCGGACATGTTAACCTTCTTATCTTGTGGAAGAACGTAAATCGCTAGCCGGATAATTGACTTGAGCCCGGAAAAATCAAGCCTGAAGTAATAATTATAACCTAAATGAAGTCTGAATTTTAGATGAGCAATTAGCAATTAAGACGTGTGCTTAATTAGTTGGAAAAAATGAGAGGAGAAGTAACACTATTTATTTGTGCTATGAAATTAGAGATCAAGAAGAAATTTTAACCAAAATTTTAGTTTTCTCTGAATTTTTAGCAGAAACAAAAAAAAAAATGAATGAAGATAAAGCCTGTGTTGCCTAGAATGTCAGAAAAAACAATATATTGAAATTTGAGAAGACACGGCAGATATGTTTAGATTTCAGTTAACTTTTATTTTCATCTCTACAAAATTCGAACTCTCTAAATATACAATTTACCCGAAACAACTTTTCCTCTCTTCTCTTTTCACTACACTACTGCTAGATTTTAACCTTCTAGTTTAGGTGCTCACGTGTCAAGACCTCACATGAAGTGTTGGGGATAATAAACCATTAAAATGTCCTCTCTAAAGATAGATTTTCGTACTTAAAACACAATTTTTACTTGCTCGAAATGCTATACACTTGGACTGCGTCCAATCCTGCATGGACCCAAAATAAATGACCCGTGAGTATGAATGATTACTTGGCGGAGGGCCGACATCCATGTACATCTGGACAGGCCCATGATACTATCCGCACTTACGCCCCAAATTAAATCACTGTCATACGCTCTCTATTGTATATCTACATCCACTTTTCAAGTTTAATTGAATTCAAAGTAAGTAATTTAGTTAATTAACCCCACTATCCATGAGAATGAGCTTTGGCAACTATCGATGGAAGAAATGAAACAATACAATTTTCAATTTCGGCAAAATAGCTAACCAACTAATATTAGTTAGGCTGTGATTGTTTTATATTTTTTGCTTGTTTTAAGGTGTGGTTTTCGATAATTGTTCAAATGTAATAAATATATATATATATATATAAGTATATATTAATTATAATTTAATAAAATAATAATTGTGGTCCATATACTCGAAGCAACATATCATTTAATATGGAAAGAATGTTCTGAAGGATGTGCGCGCATGTGCGTCCTTGCATAAGTGTGTCAGCGGCCGTGGAAATTGTGGAGATTCATGTTCGAGAAAAACAAATGATGAAAGCACCTCTTAATATTGTAATATTATTGTTAATATCATAAAGAGGAGAATGTTGGTGCTACATGCATGACATGTATGTAAAGGTCGATGAATTATCACCATCTTAACAACAACACATCTACAGAATCAAGTTCCACAACCACTTGCTGGATCTTGCTGATCAACAACTAATAGCATCCGTCTCAATCGTTCAGACCTCAAAATGCTCAAATTGTGAAGTTCTTCCAAAACGCCAATGTAACCAGTCAAGGGTCTTCCCGGCACTGCACCCATGTATGTTCCCAAACCAAGCCTCAAAGCTTCACGAACAGATTGAGACACATCATAAGTAGTGATTCCAAATGTTTCCTCGAGATGATAAAGATACCCACCAAATATCCTATGACACTCGTCCATAGGGTTAGCCTGCAAATTTCGTTAATTAGACAAATTGGCATCATTGAATGTGAGAGAATCCAGTGAAGGCTTCCTAGCAAAAGGATCTGCCTGAAGTTGCACATATGCTGGAACTTCAGGATATATTTGTTTATAAAATTTAAACTTAATGAATGTAGCATGTGTTTTGAGAGAGGGAAAAATGAAATGAAAATAACCTTAGCCACTGCCTGCACCAAATCCAGTTCCATCCCAATTTTGAGAATTTGGCCAGCGGAGGGATAGAGTTTGAACATAAAGGTTCCGCAATGACCAAGATTAAAAGAATCGTCAGGTCTGGGACCAGATCCTCTTTTATTTTGGTAACCCGGGTAGTCTTTAATCCTGAACACATTTACTCCAACAAAAAACAACGAACACTCTGGTGCAAGATCTTCAATTTTCCATCGGTGATATGGAGCCGTGGTTTTGTGATTAATGTGAATTTCACCATCAGGCCACAGCATGTTGCTTGCGTTCCCTAAGAATCCACAGACAAGGTTCCTGTGCTTCCTGTATATGGCAAAGACGAGCATACCCTACAATGTCAACATAAGTTACAGCAAAAAACCTAGAAAGAAGCTAAATTCAAGGACAATTCCTAATAAACAAAGATTGAGACACATTAAGTTCAATCAATCTGAACATTATTTTTGCAAGAACAGATATTTACGTGATAAGCTGTGGTTCATCTTCCTGGCCCAAAAAGCCAGCATGAGGAAAGTTGAAGATAATCCGGTGAAATTTCTTCCACCCAAGATCACGAATAATCCTTATTTTGGTTGCGTCTACTCCATGCAACAGGGTAGCACCGAGGGCTTGCAAAAACACCAAATTTCCGTACGCATTGCGGTATTTCATTAGCAATTGATCTGATTCAGCAGAAGGAATTCCATAATATGCAGAATGAAGATAAGGACAGAAAAACATAATACAATAAGGTCGAAAATTTGACAATCATACATGGGCAACGATTGACATCAATGAGAAAGAAGTCATTTAATAAATTTGTTGTGGATACTCTAAGGTAATAGCCACGTAAACCCTAGCATTCATAAGGTATCCAACCTAGGGAAGACATGAACATGGAAAACTTCAATTATTAAATCCATTACGCATAAAAATAGGAAAAAGTTTCGTTTTGTGCATTATTCAAGACGGGACCCAAGCCCTGTCCCACAATGAAGAAGGCAAACGTATAGCTGAAAGCCGACTAACCTCAATAGAATTACACCAGACTTCGATTAAGTATATAAGAAATTGCATATTTGACGCAGATGCCCACAAATAAATCTAGTAAAATTTTCATATGGGTTAAAAGAACAGGACTCAAAACATATTGAGGCCCACGAGTAAAAGAATCTCAGAACTCTGATGAAGGAAAGAACAATCATGGATCAAAAGACCATCCCAGTAAAATAACAGGTCTCAATTGTCATATACCAAGAAAATGAATAATACATCCAAGAGGGATTTTGATAAAAGACGAAAGAAAAAAAGAAAGAGAATACCGTAAGTGTCGAGTGAAGTTGCGACAATGTTAGTGGCAGAACCAAAAGCCGTTGCCAAACACGAGGAAAAGGAGAAGTCTCCTTCTCCCACTAACAGTATATCATGAAACGATGAATAATGTTCTATCCGTCTCTCTCTTCCTGCCCATAATCCCCTCATCATTTCCATGGGAAGAAGAATTGATATGAAGAACCTTTCAGGCTCATCTTATACAGAGAAAAGTTATTTCGAATCTGCGCAAAGACTCCGACGCGTTTGGTCTTCCTTCATCATCAAGGGATGCAATGACAGACGTGCCATTGGCTTTTGGGGGCAGCTGTCCGGGAATTGTGAGGGTAGTTCCGGGAATGTGAAGAGTCTGATTGGGTGGTGGGGCCTCGCAGATTATCACTTGGCTGACCAATTGGCCATTAGCTTAATTGGGAAGTATTTATGTTGGGAACTTGGCGGCCACTTTCCACTTCCCAGTGTGGCGTGGTTCTAATAAATCAAGGTTCAGTTGAGTTGGAGTTTTTTAAATTTGAGCTCAAATTTGAGTTTGAGATAATTCGAACTTTTTTAAAATAACAAATATATTTTTATTTAATTTAATAAGTAAAATAATTTGAAAAATATTTAAATTTAATTATTAAAATTGGTTTTTAATGTTTTATTGGTGCTGTTATGAACAGATATGTTAATGCGAGTAATTCTAATATTTTGAAGAATTAACTACTTGAATGGAACCACAGCTTGCCCATACAAATCGACAATTTGCATCAGCAGAACGTAAGAGAGCACATACGTCCATATTTGCCGTTGTGGAACAATTTTAAGCAGAAGCAGATTGTGCTATAATCTTTTGAACGTCCATTAATGTTGTCTGGTGTAAACCAATCTAGTTCAGACTAAACCCTCGAAGAAACAGCGATTGCGCCTCCGTCGAAGCATTTGGTATGGCCTTTTCACTGTCTTTATCACCGTAATTTTGTATATATTGACTAAACCGTGTGGAATTGAAAATTTCGACATTTGATGCAACACTTTTTAAAAATTTGGTATTCAATACTTGCATCTCAATTTGACCCATCAGCCTATCAATTTGACTTATTGGCACCTATTGGCACCTCTGTCTCCGAGGCATCTCACATTTACGGGAGCTTCTCATTGCAATTAATATTTGAAAGCAAGGTGATATGAAAAAATTTCTTGAGATTTGAAATTAGAATTTGAATAGTGTTAGCTAAATCCCAAAGGTATGGCAGTCCAAGATTTTTGAGATCTAATTGACTGTACTAACCCTCACTCTATAAAATATAAATCACCACTTCTTGAACAAGCTAAAGAAAAAACTGTATTGAATGAAAGAAGGAAAGGCTAACCTCATCCTTACATCTAAGAGTGACATCAGCAGGAATGAGAGAAGAGTCAAGAACTGATTTTATTACTTGATTTAAAGATTGGAAATCAAAGATGCAAACTTTATATACAATTAAGCAATGAACTTCCAATCAAACAGGAAACGAAAGAACCAATAGCTAAAGCTAACAAATTAACTGCAATTTTGATAAGTAACTAACTGATACAATGAAGCTAACAATTCGTTAAGAAACTGCCAATCCGGCTCGTCCACTTGAGTGCTGATGCTGGAGTCTTGTTACTTAAGTTGACAGATGAGGTGGCCTCCTCCGTTGCTTGTTTGCTGTCCGGATGTTGCTGAGGCTGTTTATCTTTCAACACCCGGTCAATCTCAACTAGGGGTGAGATCGAGTCGAGTCGAGCTCGAGTAGTGGTATACTCGAGCTCGACTCGACAACATAACAGTGGAGCTCGAGCTCGAGTCAAGCAGATGAGCTCAACTCGAGCTCGAGCTCGACACTGGATCGAGTAGCTCGAGCTCGAGTAGGTAAAATTAATTAATCAGAAATATATTTATAAAATAACAAATGTCCAAAATACCACGGGATGAAGACTTATTTATAAAATTGTCATCGAGTCGAGTTACTCGAAACTCGCCGAGTCGACCGAGTCGACACAGAGTTAACTCGAGCTCAACTCGATAACCCACTCGAGTAGCTCAAGCTCGACTCGAACTCGACAATGCTCGAGCTCGAACCGAGCTTTGAGTCGAGCTACTCGACAAGTCGAGTCGAGTAGCTCGACTAACTCACAGCCCTAATCCCAACGCTTACCACTAATAAGAATATTAAGCAAAAGGCCAAAAAATAAAAAATAAAAACTAGGAAAGACTGATTGCATGTGGCTAGAAAAAAAGAAAGAGAGAGAGAGAGAGCCTTGTGAGAAACAAGAAGTAGCAACAGAGCACAACGAACACTAGGAAAAGAGGGGGGGGGAGGGGGGGGAAGACAGAGAGAGAGGAAAAGAAAACAAGTCTGATGCCATATGTAGAGTAGATTAGACCGAATGCTGTAATTTCAAATTAAATTTTACTCAGTGATAGTTAAATATTCTAATGTCAAACCACACGTAAAATGTAAAGTAAAGGTAAACACAAAGAGACATGATATGTTTACGCAGTTCAAAGCCAACCTTTTATGTTTATACGGCCCTCACCCAAATTAAGATAATTTATTATTTTAAGTGATTACAAATCAAACATCAATGTACAAGTCCTTACCTCCCTCACACTTCACTAAATCAGGTCTACATTTGATTTTAATTAGTTGATACGTTACCACACCCTCCCTAGGTAAAGTGACTACCTAAAACTCCTTTTGACCTCAACTTACACATAAATATGAAATGTACAATATAAAAAAACTTGTGAATATTCACTACAAAAATGATACAAGTGTGAACGTGGGTATTTTTCTTACTTTATGATCTCAATTCTCTTTAGGGAAAGCACACCTAGTCTTGCATAAGTTCAACCATTATCATTCTTTAGTTTTGCTCCAAGAAATTTGAAAAGACCTGCAAATCCATCCAAATCATCGAATAAAATCTTTGATCTAAAATCTATTCCAATCAATAGCTGATGTTGGAGATATAATCAAATCATATCAAGGTTGGACAGTTTTGTGTGGACATTTCCAATCAAACTTGAACTCCAATAATTTAAGTAAAGGTTAAACTCTTCCCTCTCCAAAAAGGTTGGGATTCTTTGACTCTTTAATTTCCAAAACTCTTGGAGAAAAATTATTTTGAATTTTTGTCGAGTATTTTCAACAATATTCTTCCAAATACTTTGTAGCACATAAGTGCCAATAATATCTATACTAATCCTTCACTATCTGCCTACTATACCCTTTACGCTAGATTTTTGTGAATATTTCCAACAACATGGTAGTGTATCATATTTTTATCTAAATTAGCATGATCTATCAACAGAGCAAATGGAAAATAGGTATACAAACCACCATACCTCGTAATTCTCTATAGCCCATGTCCCTTTTTTTTATGCTAGCCCTCACATACTAACCACATATCTATGTGGGTGTAACATGCCTATATTTGACATACCAAACTTTTATTTTAGTCTTCACGACATTGTATTCACGCTTTGCAACATGTATTGGGTAATCATTCATGGTCACTTGCAACCCTTTTTTATCCTTGAACACTATATTTACTTTGAAAACCCCTTTCCACTAAGTCTTACTCCACATCCAAATTAATATATATATATATAAATAGGACCATTAGGTATAACTCACTTTCACTAGCTATAAGTGTCCCCACATGTGTTGAATGTCCTTAATCACAGTAGCTCCCTTGTGTTTTTGCCACCGCATCAACGTCGACTTCTTCTTTTATCATTTTGGGCCATCTATGTCTACTTCTTCTTCATCTTTAACATCATTACCCTCATCAGATACAACTTCACTATCATTAACTTGTTTACAACTATTTTCATACGATCTATTTGTATTATTTTCAAATTTCTGATTTGGTTCTTCTTCTATTGTTACCTCCTTCTCCAACTATGCATTAGCATACGAAGTCATGACAAATTAATGTGCTATTAATGAATTCCAAACATGAAATTGAGATAGATTCAGTAGCCGTGGACAAGCTAATAAATTGCTTGAGTGTAGGGTATCCCTAGCATGCTTCAACACTGTCAAATCCCATTGAGATCATTGGCTCATCATTGAGCTCCCTTTGTTCCATCTGAATATGGAGGTATAGATAATTAATATTATTGCTCACATTCTATAGGAAATTTAAACTTTGATCGCCATCAACGAGTAAAAAAAGTAAATTGTTACCTTAATACACATCCTTCAAAGCAAAAATTTGTGAAAACTTTTAGTGTCATTAGTTTGCTATTGACAGCCACCCCATCAGGTCATATAAGAAGTCAAAATTTGGTCAAAATTAATTCATTGAGAAAATATACTAATTCTAGATAGATTATAATCATATCCTATAAAATTCTAAGCTTAAATTATGCTACATTCACAATATAGAACAATCTATACACTATCTCCTATCAACATATCTTTATAACAAAATAAACACGATTGTCAATCTTACATAATTACAACCACGGTATTAACATCAAATAAATATAAATTAAAAATTTTAATATAAATTATGACAAATAAATCACATCTAAAACATTAACACCAAATTAACATAAATTGTAATGATATAAATCTAAAAAGTGAACACAAATAATAACAGATGAATTACAACTAATGTATTAACATCAAATGAACAAAAATTATAATAACATAAGTTTAAAAAATTGAACATAGATAATGATAGATAAATTATAAGTAATGCATTAACATCAAATGAAAATAAATTTTTATAACATAGATTTAGAAATTAGAATAATCACAAACTTTGGTCAGATAATTTATTGTATAAATTAGTAGTAATACCATAAATTCAAAAGATAGCAGAAATTAATGCACAACTAAATTATATAAATAAATATTAATAACGCAATTTAAATGCACTAAACCTGTATTAATCTTAGTCATCCAACCTAGAATTTCAAACAAATAAATAAAACTAAATCCTTGTTTATCATTTTCAATTTTTTAATCATTTTTATTTTTTTCTCCCATTTTTATTTTATTTTTCTGCATTTTTTTCACCTTTCTCTTCTCTCTTTTCATTTCTACCTACGTTTTCTACTTTATTACATTCCCCCGACCGGCTTGCCCATCCTATTTCCCTTGTTTCTCCTTCTTTTTCTTCTTCTTCCTCTTCTTCTTTTTTTTATTTTCTTGTTTTCTCTCTCTTCGTTCCTTTCTTGAATTTCAAAAGAGTACCTGGTAATTTTTCAAATGAATGACTTTTTCCCACTCGATTTCTTGAGATTTGTTAAGGATTTGGTTCAAAAACAAACTTGAAGGGTTGTAGATTTTTTTGCTGCTGGAGAGAAATAGCGTGTGAGATGGAGTGAGAAAAATGGCATGAAATTGGGCATGTTTGGTAGCTTAATTTATTTTTTTATTTACTGCCTGACCCTTACACTACAAAAAAACGTGTTCATTTGTGACAAACATTTTGTGAGGAAACCTAATTTTGCCATATAAAGCTAGATAATGTGACGAAATATATATTCCTTACGTTATAACTTACATATTATGACAATTTGTGGCTTCCTCATGATATAGCACATATCAGTTCTGAGGAAAGAAAAAGTTTTTCACAAAAATTAATTGAATTCCTCACAATTAAATTTAATGTAACGTGACAAAAAACATTCCTCATTAAAATTCAAATAAAGAACTACAAAAGTGTTCTCACTTCTGTAAGTTAACTTCTATTCAAACTTCTAGTTATTATTTTTATTATTATCTCTCACTCTTTTTCTGAGACTTAATGTGAAAAAAGTTAATTTGTTCCTATATTCATAAACTTTCTTTTAATCTCTTTTTATTTTCTTAATTTTTGTAACTAATTTTAATTTCTTTTTCCCTTCACAATCGGCCTCTGCCATTGGAATTTTTCTAAAAACCCAGCCTCTCTCTCTCTCTGTCTCTGTTTTTTATTTTCGTCCTTTCTGTCTTCCTTTTCTAGTCTCTTCTTACTGCCATTTCCCCAACCATATCTCCGTCCGCGTCTCTTCTTCAGCTTCTCCACTTTCCGTTCTTGCCATTCCTGCATCCCCCGCCCTCTCCCACCATCGATGGCGATGGCCTTGGCCTCCTAAATCAAACGGCGGCTATCAACACGCAAAACATAAGGGCGCTGCACTTGCACGCACTGCCGTCCATCGTTTGCAGATCCAAGATTCTCTGGTGCACCACATAAAAAAGCATTGTTGAAGGTCTTGGGGTTCAAAATTACAAAATCTTTGCAATCAGTGAAGTGTTGATCATCTACGAAGCTAAAGAATAGAAGTTTCTAGATTTTTGAGCTCTTCTTTCGTGTATGTTAGTATAGTTGTGATGCCGAACTATGATTTTAGGGTAAAAAAGAGATGCTGAATTCATGTGAAGGGACTGTAATTTTCTTAAACCAAAACAAATGAGGAAGTTAAGAATCTATTTTTTGGGTTTTGACCTCAAGGAAAGTATATGGCTTGCTAAAAGCACCATGTCCGGATGATACCAAGCAATGACCATCTGTTCTACTTTGCTCTGATTCAAGGCAAAAGGAGTCACTTTACAGTGATGGTTCTGTTCAATCATCTCCTACTTTACAACCCGTAGAGGTAGCATTTCATATAGGGCTAGAAGTTGTGCCAGAAAAGTTTTGGAGGGCATGATTGTAAGGAAGTAATTCTCCTAAGGTAAAATGGGTTTTTAATAGGTTTAGCTTTCATTTGGAGAACCTTATAACCGCGTAATGTTCTTACTGCTTTTGTACAGGGGAAGGTGCTTGATTGTGACTCTTGAGATTTGCTTGAACCTTTACAAGCAATTGGAAACAACGGTATGTTTATTTGACAATTACACTTAAAAACATACGCAAAAATTTAGAAACAAACCAAGTAACTTGTGATTTGATTTAGGATGTGGGCAGGGGAAATCAACTAATTCTCAGACGGCTCAAGCTTCACTCACAC